>CAWUFW010001153.1:1200000-1818369 GCA_963921515.1 Calotriton arnoldi
TTGGGTCATGTGCTGCCTTGTGTTATAGGTACCCCAACAGTGTTTGCAATTCCTGCAGCACAGTATATCTAGCACCTTTGTTAGTAGCTATGGACACCCCCCAAATAACTACCTTGAACGCCTCTCACTCAATGAGCGGCGTGGAGGCCATTCCTTTGTTATCTGCAAAATAGGAGTCTATGGCAGTTCCGAGGGTGTCGCGAAAGACCACATCCTCAAGCAGTGTAGGTTGCATTCACCATGTTGGAAAAGGTGTCAGGACCCTACCCCAAGTCAGGACAATCTCTAGTGGATTATGGTCCGAGAAGGTCTTTCCCAGATAGGTTGCCCCTGTAAAGTTCCCAAACATGTGTGATGCGCATACGATACACCATTACAAATTAATGGGGCAACCCGATTATCGCCACAGGACCTGGGTACAATGTAATATGAAAGAGTTTGGTCCTTGACTAACCTTAGAAAAACCAATAATGAGGGAAATTTAGTCATATGGGGGTCGCCAGAACGGTCAACCACTGGTAATCAATACTATTCAACTGTAAATGCACACCCTGAAAGGTAATTCCTCAAGATACACAATGTGTATATACAAAATGCACCCACACGTTTCTAGTTAAGTAAATTCATTTTTATATATTTCTCAAGGTAGACTGTAAACATAAATCAACCGGTAAATGAATTACCACACAGAAGTGAGAGGTTGCTCAAAAGAAGGGGGAAGGAGGTGCTCGTGCTAGAGAGAGGAAGCGTGAAAATCACAGGATTTAAAGTTACACACTGTTCATTATTCCAAGAAGATGCCGGTTTATGTGAAAAACCAGTACAATATAGCCTGTCCACGACATTTATTCAACATATTTTTGCATTATTCTTTGAGTGCATGAATGCAACATCAGATAGTGGGGAACAGAAGATATGGTACAGGCCCTCGCTGGGGGGAAGGCGTCGACGTTTCGACCCAACTTATGCGTACGTAGAGGGTGACTTGTAACCTCCGCTTGCGGGTATTCTTCGTTACAGAGGGGTGAGGGGGGCAACCTAGTACAGGTGCCAGTAAAAGGCGTCCCAAGTAATTAGTCCAATGTATCCTGGTGTCAATGGAGGGAGACCCAGGCAACTTATTCCTATTGGGTGATAAGTCCGCAAGGCTGCGGTATGACGCGCTGGGGAGAACCAAACTGAAGTGAAGTCCTCACGGGTATTCAAGACCCCAACCATAAAGGTAGCAAGGAATAAAGATTAATCCATATTCCTGAGGATTCCTGACAGAGGGGCTTCCACGAGGCTTGGCGCATTCGCCTTTTCTCAGGAATATGGATTAAACTTTATTCCTTGCTACCTTTATGGTAGCAAGGAATATACTGCCTAGAACCAACATTTCCCCATCCAATGATCCACGGACAAAGATGTAGCACCCATTCACATCAGATTTAACATTCTGTGATTCAAGGGGACCCCTGCCCTCAACCAGACGGTGGCCCCACGGACGACCCCGAAATAAGTGGTGACGAATAACTGACCCCTCCATGCACAATTTTGTGGCTTCTGGAGCAGTGAGGTGAGTCTCTTGTAAATAAACAATGTTTGCCTTCTGGCTATGGATATGCACCAGGACTCTATGCATGTTGTGGCTCAATCCCAACCCCTTCACATTTCAAGTGACTATCTTATAGTGTGGTGGTGCAGTCGACACGAGAGTGTAATAATATCAGTCACTATGGTAGAGACCATCAAACCAAATCGATATGCATGATAGGCAGTAAAGCAAACACAACTACAAAGTGACATGTCACAAATACCAGGTCCAATGGAACCTCACATTTGACCAAACAACAAACAAATAAACATATGTTAATATAAAAAATAAAACATTGCAGAGGGAAGGGCCAACGCACCTAAGGAGGAGTTGGTTGTGTCTCAAGGATCACTCCATGCGCGGCTACCCCGAGAATCGCAGTATTAGATAGACATCAAAACCCTTCAAAGAAATAGTCCTAAATTAAGGATCCTCAACTACATGGATAGGAGAAATACAGGATATGCATGTAAAGGCATGGCCAAAGTACAACCCGCAATGTATAACTGTTATAAGACATAGACTGGAAGTAAAGGTAATCGAAATACTGATCCATTATTTTCATCCTGTGCCCCCCTCCCCATTTTACTTTGTGGGAAGATTAAGCGAAAGGTCAATTGGGCATGTGGGGAGTAAAAGAAACAGCTAGTCGGGGAGAGCACAATAGCAATAAACACATCATAACCATCCCCCAGCCATGGCGGTGGGGACAACAGGGTAGGCTCACTCTGCAATAGAATTCAGTTCAATAAATCAGCAGTCTGTGGTGTCACGGGGGGAAAGAGCACCATGCTTGCATTTGAGTCTGAGTCCGAGTTGACGCTGTTCAAGGAACTGGAAGCTAGGCATTGGCCCTGTGACTCCAATGAGGACATCGTCGCCAGGACAGCTCTCCTGCCCTCCAGAGCCTGCTGTGGAGATGGTGCCGCTGCAGAAGCTTCCCCCCCGAGTCAGGCCTCGTCGAACACGGTGAGAAGGCACACATTGTTTCCTTGGAGGGCACTCAGTTGGCGAAGGTCTTTTCAAGTTGGGATAGTTCTGCTACAGCCAATCCCATGCAGCTGTTGGAGAATCGAAGAATATGGACTTTTGGTCATGTAGCACCTTTAAACGTGCCAGGTACATCAGGGCGTAGGTGAGGCCCTCCGTGCGCAACTGTCTTTTGACTGCCTGGAAGGAAGCACATCTCCTACTTCCAAGGCATAATCTGGGAATGAAGACGCTGGGCATTGTCCATTGTTACAGGAGCCCTCTCCCTGGCCATCTGAAGTATCCCAGTCCCTGAAACTGAGAATTCACACAATCAAGGGACGCGCCGGTGTTCCTGCAGGAGGGCGCCTGGTCGGCATCCTATGAGCACGTTCCACAGCAAACGGGGCTGAAAGCCCTTGAGGGGCCACCGATGTCTGGAGCCAGTGTTCAACAAATTGTGTCAGCTTAGAGCCCTCAACTCCCTCTGGTATGTGTATAATGCACACATTATTGAGACCCGCACAGCCTTACGCTTCTTTGACCCCATCATGGAGGACGGAGAGCTGCTTTTTAAGTTCAGAGATTGCTGTGGAATGGGAAGCCTGCACCGGGGTCAACGTAGACAGAGCAGTTTCAGCTGTCACCACCTTTTCGGAGAGTTTGCAGTGATCGTCTCGAGGATACCAAAATCAGGTGACAAGACATCTATGTGATGTTCGATTGCAGAACTAGAGTCCTGAATTTCCTGGAGTATAACATCGACTTTATCCAGCAAGGGTGCCAGGTGCGTAGGTGGGACACAGTCTTCAAGGGTATGGGTAGAGGATCCATCTGAGAGGCTATGTTGGGAAGGACCTCCACTGTGTTGCGATACCAATTTCGTGGATTTAGTGCGCCCCATGGCAGTGTCATTAGGAGAAGCGTGGTATGTTCCGGGGAGCCAGTGAAGGTAAGTTCAATGAGTCAATTGGAACAGAAGAAAGTGCTAATGGAGACCTCTTTAGGCAACATGAGCATTTTGGAATGGTCCTGAGCCACACGTCCTAACCACTGGGAAGTGGCACGTGTTTGACGCCTCGGGCAACACCCAATTGACACAACCCCAGTTCCGGTAGGAAGAAATAGTGTGGCACTGTCTCCTAGAAGAGGGCCAAGGCCCCTGCAATGTTGGTGAGCAGGTTTCGCTTCCCCAACGACATAGGAGCAGCCCTTGGTAGTCAGGAAAAGCCAGTGGGCATACAAGCACAAGCAGAGCAGATAGGGGCCCCTCAGTGATTCCCAACACGTAGAACCAGAAGATGTTGATAGTGCACACATACCATGGAGGGCACAGTAATGGTCTGTGCCGCTCTGTAATGGAGAGGTCAGAGCTCAAACAGATCACCTCTGGCAAAAACAGGGGGGGCGCCAGGCTTCCCCAAACCGCAGGATCCTCTCTTCCTTCACCGCCGCTTTGGTCTGGGGGGCAACACAGGCCCAGAGATGGTGAACCGGTCCACATCAGGGGTGGGCTGACAACCCAGAATGCCGCAGCCTGCATAGGGGCATCCCAGGGGGGTCAACACGACACCCACAGCACTCCAGTCCCAAGTCTCAGGCGCCAACTGTGCACCACATCAGGCCTGTGCCAGAGGAGAAACCCAGGGCCCATATGTAAGTATCCACCAGGTCCGGGAGGGTGATTTTCACTTTCCTCCCAGACACAAGCGGGGCACTCCACAGATGGGGCTCTCTTTCGGGGGGTGCACTTTCCTCAACTCACAGACATCCCGCAGCTCCTCCCGCAATGTCGGTTACATCATCCACACCAGCCGCAGTCGTCACAGCCAGCGGTGAAGACGACTCGCCGACCCCAGGCACTTCACAGGTCGTCAAACCAGGAATCTCCGTCACTCATGTTCGAGAGGCACATGGCCCACCAAGGGGATAGGCGCAGCCACTAGAGGAGATCTTCACTGTTGCAGTTGCCCCTGGAGCAGATAGCCACGACGTCAGCAGCGAGTAGGCCGCAGCCTGCCCGGTCAGTAAGCCAGATCAAAGCAATATGTCCCCCCCAGGCCCTTAACAGTCCCGGGAATGAGTGCTGCAGAGGTGCCCCATCCTGATGGGGGTGTTGGGGCTCATATTTATGGACTGCTATGCACCAGATTATTGATGCTTCTGTGTGCCTGGCAGGAGCCTTAAGGAAAGCTCTCCGCCATCTTCGGCAGTTGTCCACGCTCCCCACAGGTAGTGGACTTAAGAGAGCGCTAGGTTCCCTCCTATCTTGCCACTGGCTTTACAGGAAGTTTAGGAGAGACAGAACCTCTCAACTTCTCAGACATCTGCGGCCAGTAAAAGTAGTTGACCAACCTGTCTCAGGCCATGGTCTGCCCTGTATTTTGAGCCATGGCGATGTCATGGACTACGTTTAAGGGGAAGGCCCTATACTGTTGGGGACCACATAGCTCTTGGATGATCCAGGTTTTGGGACCCTAACCACACTGTACAGGACACTTTCCTCCTAGTAGACCCTGGTATTCCCCTGTGGATAGGTGTCAGCCTGGCTCCAAAGGCCTTCAAAATTTGGGCATGTTTGCTGCCCTTGGCAGAGTGCTTCAATGAAGGGTCCTCCTGCCCCTTGTATTTCAGCAAGCTCTACAGGTCTCTGAGGGGGGCATCTTCCCCTTTAGGTTCCAGATCCTCCACCCCAGGGGGTCCAACTTCCTCTGGGCCATGGGAACTTTTGAGGCTGGTTTCCAACTCATCTCGTCCTTACTCTTGGTTCTGTGAGCCTGAGCCATTGTCCCAGACTCCAGGCTCCCTACACTCCCCTGACATGCTGGCTGGGCCCTTGTGGCCACACACACACACACACACACGTAGGGAGACTCAGCATATCTTCATGGATCTTCCTTTCCACCTCAGACCAAGCAGAGGCTTCTTGGTAATTTTCCAACAGACACTTCAGTGGAATGGCAAGGCTCACAGCTATCTTCTTCAGGCCAGTAACCACTCCTTACTTAAAGCTGACATTGACCTAGGATGGACCTTCACCTCATTGTCAGAGTCGACCACTCTATGGAGGAAATCTGGATTAATTTATTTTGGGGAAGCCAGCCTATCCACCACAGTGGCCATGCTGAGTTGTGTATACCCAGAGCTTCTAATTTGGTCTCATTGATGGTAGGACATTTCCTGTGCTTCTCCATACTGGGAGGTAAGGTGGCCAAGGCTTCAACACTCTACCCCACCCAATGAAGCCATAGTGGCTTAATTGTAACCCCCTTTTCTTCCTCAGCAGACTTCCACCCGGTACCTACACTTGCAATCCCTTGGGCCAGAGTCTTCTTTTTTACGCCCTAGCTGATGACAGTCCAGGCATACCAAAGCCTTTACCGGGTCAAAAGCTTTCTTTCCCTTTTGCATTCCCCACTTAGTTTTGGCAAAGGGACAGGACTCCCCCTTTTGGACAGGCTTTTGGCATCATTGTGAGAACTTATTTTTATCCTTGTTGCTCCCCTCTTTTCTTTGTTGAGTGACCCGACCCCCACTCTTAGGATCAACCTCCAGGGACTTTCTGGAAACATGTGTGCGCACCCACACATCAGCTGTCTTACTCAGTACTCTGGAATTAGACAATTTTGAATCCATTAGATGCTGCTGTAACAACTCTGAAAAACAGTTACTTAAAATGTGCTCTTTGACATTCAAATTATACAGCCAATCATGAGTTATATCATTATTACTTTTATCCAGTCTTCTAGTTCCTTAACTGAAATATCCACAAAGTCTACCCAGGACTGTTGGTGTCTCTGAACTTTTTGCAATACCATTCATGTGGTGAGCCAAAATTTCATCACTATGTCATCGGCCATTTGTTGATAGGATTAAGCTACCTCCTCCTCTAGAGTCAGGTGCCTTTCCTTCCCAATACAGGCTCTAACTCTCACAGTAGAGAAATGCAGTGTTGTGGGCCCACCTTGTGCATTCTGCAAGCCTGCTCAAAAGAAGCAAACCATTTATCCATGTAATCCCCACCACAAAGTTAGCTCCAATGCTCTGAGTCAAGCCAGGGTTCTGTGGCCCCATGCAGATACCTCTTCATTGCTGTTGCAAGGTCTCAGGCCCAAGGATGGCCCACTTACTCACTAAAGGCCAATCTCTTTTCTTCAACTCCATCTTAGAAATGGTGGTGCTGGCTGAGCTTAGCTTATGTCTTCCATTGGAGGATACTCTCGAAATAGTAGGTTGGAACAAGGTATCCTCATCTCCTTCCTCTTCATTCTCTGGAGTTTCCTCTGTTTCAGAGTTGATCTGGGCTAGATGAGCTTCGTCCCAGGGACCAGAGGACCTTATTTTAATCTCCCTTCTTAGCATTATGGCTCAATTTCAATTCACTGTCCCTGTGTTAGACCTGTCAGCTTTAAGGTGGTCTTCCCCTAAACGTTTTGCATTTCTCCTTCATTTTTGCTGATCTCGTTTTTGTTGGCCTTAGGACTCTGTTCACGTTCCACTGCTAACCAGTGCTCACTCCATAAAACATGTTAAAATTGGCATACACTCAAATGGGACATCTAATTTGCCTGTAAGACCCTAGTAAATTGGTACAATCAATCATCAATCTGAGGTTTATAAAGCGCGACTACTCACCCGCGAGGGTCTCAAGGCGCTGTGGGGGCAGCTTCGTTGAGTGCTGGGGCAGTGTAAGGGTTTGCCGGAGGTGGAGGGGGAGGTTGTTCCAGGCCTTGGCTGCGAGGTAGGAGAAGGACTTTCCTCCCGTTCTGGTCTTATAGATGCGTTGGATGGTGGCCAGAGAGAAGTCAGCTGATCAAAGGTGTCTCTTGGGTGCGCGGAAAGAGAGGCGGTCATTTAGGTATGCTGGTCTGATGTTGTGGAGGCCCTTGTATACATGAGTGAGCAGCTTGAAGGTTATTCTTCTTTCGATGTGGAGCCAGTGGAGATTGCGGAGGTGTTGGGTGATGTGGTTGTGACGGGGGATGTCTAGGATCAGTCTGGCTGTGGGGTTCTAGATGGTTTGGAGCTTGCAAAGTAGTTTCTTGTTGATTCCGGCTCAGAGAGCATTGTCGTAGTCCAGTCTGCTACTGATGAGGTACATGTGGTGAGGTATATGTACCCAGGGCCTGTGAGTTAAAAGCTAATAGTGGGCCTGCAGCAATGTCTCAGGCCTGCCATTGCAGCCTGTGTGTGCAGTTTAAACTGTCATTTCGACTTGCAAAATAATACATATAAGTCACCCCTTGTGTAGGCCCCAAACAGCCCATAGGGCAGGGTGCTGTGTATTAAACATGTTGGACATGTACTTTTAACTTTTACATGTCTTGGTAGTGAAAAACTCTTAAATTTGTTTTCCACTACTGCAAGGCTGGCCTCTCTTATATGATTACATTGGCTTCTTACCTTATTACATTTAATAAGTGGTAACTTTAAATTGGGAGCAAGCAGGAATATTGAGTTTGGGGTATGAAGAATTGTAATTTAAAACCCTTTTTAATGGTAAAGTCAGATTTTGAGTCACAATTCTGGAAATTCCACTTTTAGAAAGTTTGCATTTTCTTGTCCTAATCATTTGGTGCCTGAAGCCTGTATCCCTGGTCACATGTCTTGACGTAGCTGGCAGTTGGACTTTGTGTAATGCTTGCAGGCAGTGAGACAAAGGGGGAATATGTGTTGGGAGGGTGGGTAATCTCTCGCCTGATAGGAGGGCGGAACTGTCACCTACCAAACTTGTACATCACAAAGCTTCTGCCTCAGCACACTAACAAAAGGATTGACACTAGGTTTTGTGCCCCCATATAAACTGGGGCCAGAGCAGGGAGGCAGGAAGTTCCAAACACCTCCGGGGTGGAAACCCCCATAATCTTCTCCTACTTTAAAGCTGCATCAAGTATAAATATTGGACCCTCAGACCTAACTCTTCGGTACACCTCTGAACCTGTGAAAAAATGCTGTGCTGATCTGCTGCAAGAAGGACTCCTACTGCTGCCCTGCTACTCTGCTCCCCTGCTGCCTCACTGCTCCACTACCCTGCTGCCTCAGTGAGGACTGGACCTGCATCTTGAACCAGGAACCACCAAAGTGACTCCAAGGACTAGTTGGCTAGCCTCCTGATCAGAGCCTCAGGGCAAGAAAAGGCTCTAATAACCATGAATCCAGCACCTGTACTCTACATGCTGTGAGTCTTACACTTCTCAAGTGGTGCTATCTCGGTCCTGGACCCCTCGAAGTGGGCCTGAAAGTGGTCTGCCAGCCAAGCTGTGGTCTCTTGGGCAGAACCAATGCAGCATGATGCATCTCCTCACAGATCTGCATTGGAAACACTGCTGTGCAACGCATTTCCAACGCAGGACCTCACATCGTTGCTCATCGGAATCACAGCAGCGCGACGCATCCCCAATGCAGAAATTTTCATTGCAAGCCTCTGTCAATGATATCCTTGAAAACGAATCAGGGCCTCGCATCGCAAGCCTCGTCGAAGGCTGTATCAGAACCGGTGCAGTGCGACTCATCCTCAACGCAGGGCCTTGCATCCATGCCCGCAACTCATTTGAACCGCCGCTGCACAACGCGTCTGCAACACCAGATCTCGAAATGCTCCACAGCCAGGATTTAAGGTACTTTTTTCAACAGGCCTAACTTGGACCATGTATTTGACCCACGCTTCATCATGATCAGCCTGAACTTGTGACTTTATTCCGGTCTGACGTGACCAAATAACCACAGTTGAAGGTTTATGGTTTTAGCGCTATTTTCACTTAAATCTTTAAAATTGCTTATCTCCGGTTCTCCTGATTGGATTATTTTCATTTTGGCATCAAATAATTGATTAAAACCTACTCTATGTTTCTAAATTAGTGTGGGATTTTTCTTATGTTCTGAGTGCTGCATAAATACTTTACACATTGCCTCTAAGTTAAGTCTGACTGCTTTTGTGCCAACCTACCAGTGGGCTAAGCACAGGACAATTTGGAGTTTGCTTGTGTTACCCCCTGACAAGTAAATTGGTTGCTGCTTGAGTACGGTTTCAAACCCCCAACCAGGAATCCAATTTACTAGAATGGTGCTCTCAGCTCTTTACTTTTAGGGTGGGCAGGCTAGCCAGATCTAACTCCATGTTCCCTATAGACTTTTAACAGGTTCAAAAATTAAAGTTGGGAATAATTAAAAAAAAACTTATATGACCAAATTATTTACTTAATACCAATTAAAAATGAAAAACCATTTTTGCATTCCGTGAATTTAGGGATGTTTAATTCCTAGCTTAATAGATGAATGAAACTGCTAAACACAAGTTCTAGATCTCACCGTTGCCACCAATGAGAGAAAATGGATTATTATTTGGATAGTAATAATGTCACAATTCTATACCAGGTCCAGCTAAGTCTCAATGATTTAAACCTGAAATTAACCAGTGGTAGCTGTAGCACTGAGTATACAGGTTAACTTAGGAGAAATGGCTAAAACTTTTACAGTACCAAAACGGTTAAATAGTAGAAAGCACAATAAAAATCAAACAGCAAAAATGTGATGAGTAGGAAAGCGAAGATATGAGTTTTAGTAATTTAAGTTAAAATACAGCATAAAAACTCAAATAGTCAGTTGCACTAACCTAGTTGTGTTAAACTGGATCCAAGTCAAAAGTTATGGCCAAATGCGAGGTACTGCCAGTCAGGTACAGGTACAAGGTTTTTCCCAGTGGAAAGTGTACCTTCCAACTTCGAAGATTTTCTGGAAAGAAGTCTTGTCGACAGGTTGTAGGCGGGTCAGGGTTCATTCTGGGTCCAAATGAGGGCTCGACGATGGCAATCTGGTGCAGCGCAGGTCCTTGGTGTGAACCTCAGCACTGGCGGAAAACCTGGTGTGGCTTTCACCGAGCGAATGAACTTTAGAATTGATATGTAAGAAGGTCTTGTCGATGGCTGGATGCTATTCAATGTCAGCCTCGTTGTCCCTTTACGTTTAGTCTTATAAGCTTTTCTAGAATTCGAATTGGCACTAGGCCATTAAAAGCAAAGCAAATCCACTTGAGTTGTGGTATGTTTCTCTCAATTCCCAAAAGTGTTCACCTGCCTCTCACACAACATTTTCTTCTCTACTGCCCAACCCCCCCATCTTCCCTCATGTTGTTTATGCTCAGAGCCGAATAGTACATCTGTCTATACATCTCAGGTATGATAAAAAGAAGGAAGAGCTGAACCTATGATATTCCCAGACAGTAGTAAAGCCAGTCTCTCCTGGTTTGCCCCATAAGACATGAATTATCATTAGGGTATGAGTCCTCAGATCCATCTAGAGAAATGTGGGCTAGTTTCCATAAGGAATATGCCACAAATGTTTGGAACATGGGAAGTAGCACAGATGACAAGAGCATTGGGCATGTGAAGCACGTTGTGTGAACTTCTGGAGTGTATGAGATACATGGGATAAATTCTACTATTTAAACCAGGTTGTGGAGCTTAAATTATTCTTTAGATCAGGGGTGTTCAAGGTAGTTAGTGGCAATTCTAAAAATCTGGCATTGATTCCATCCTGGAAGACATTGGCTGGTCACCCTGGTTTAGGCCTAATATTGGCAGTCATCATCATCATTTTTCTTTATTCGATTTTACAGATAAAATCACAAAAGACATTAAAAATATAGTTAAAAAATAACATACAAATTATCATGATCAAACCCATTCATGTTTTTACGACCCCCAACAGAAAGCGTACGAGGAAAAAGCAAACAGTTGGAGAGTTTAACAGCTGTAAAACAGTAAAGCAGGCCTAACATGGGTAAAGTTCATTGGCTTTAAAATCGGATATAAAAACGTATGCTGAAGATTATTATATTTTGGACAGAGCATGATGACATGTAAGGTATCGTTAATCGACGTGTTGTCACAATCACAGAGGGGTAGGTTCGAATTCGTAAAACAATCATGATTAAAAGGGACTAGGCAGGGAAATAAATTCAGCCTAAAGTGAGTCAACAGGCGACGTTGATTGCATGGCATATTCCAAGTTAGATAAGGCTCTATGTTACTAACAGTTTGCACTAATATTGCATGTTGCATGGAATGTTTCATTAGACCAAGGTCCTCGCATTCTGATACCAAAATGTCCCTAAACACCTTTTCAGCCTTCTTGCCCACGGCACAGGTTAAAACAGAGGGGTAGTCATACAGTGCAAACCACCCTAGGCCCCACAAGTTACAAGCCACGTGTGCCACCCACAGGATCAGGGATGATTTTTCCAATCTTAAACAGTCCTGCAGAATTAATCTGCTAAGACTAAGTTCCTCCTTTACCCAAATCGAGTTCCAGTTTTTCTACATGTGATCCCCGAGGTGAGGCAGTTTTACAAACTGTGGATTTAATAAACCTACAGATGTTAAAGAAAGACGGCAAGATACTATATGGTAACTCATCTTCGGACAAACCTGTAAGAAAATCAGTTTGACACGAGGAGATACATTTTTCAACAAAATCTGCCGGAACAATATTAGCCCACCGTACCCTTCGTCCCTGATCCGTCGGGGTGATGGGCTCTTTATATAGGAGTACTGATCTTAGTGGTTTATTATCCCAGTAGAATAAGGCTGTTAATGGGTTATGATCACTCAGGTTATGACTTAGGACGTTAAAATCTAAGAGTGCAGGGAGAAAGCAACTAAAGACAAGAATATAATCGATAACAGTGCGGTGTCCTCCCCCTTAAATGTGGGTATTCTCTTGTTTTGGAAATCCTGGATACTATCCATTAAATTCATTAAATTAAACTCAGAGGCAAAGCTATTTGCAGCATCACCTAGACGAGAGTGTTTGAAATGCACCTGGAATTCAAGAGAGCCCTCGGGGTCCGGATCCCTGGTCAATAAACATGAGTGACAGGGGTGCAGGTTCAATTCCCCGGCAACTATAATTGAAGTAAAAGGTGCTTCTGAGTGGAAAAAATCATCAATAAGTCCTTTAAGACTGCTGATTGCCTCTGACTCGTTTCTGGGTGTAACCGCATTGTAAAACTTAAGAAGCAGTCTACGCTTGTTGGGGAATATTAGGAGGGTGCCCTGAGAAGTCTTAGAGTTAGACTTTAAAACCTCTACTTTACATTTATGCTCTAATTTTACTAGAATTGTGAGGCCACCCTTGGCCCGCCCACTAGAGGAACGGGTTGCTGGGACTGAGTACGAGGAGAAACGATCAAGATATAAACAACCCTCAATGTCCCACGTTTCCTGTAAACAGATGAAGTCATAGTTCTTTATCATACTCAACCACCCTGCATCTGTGCATCTGAGAGCTTGCTCTGTACCCCTGCAATGTTACAGATAAGTCACTAAAATCACTCAGGGAACCTGGGGAAACAGGAGTTGACTAAGCATTGCAAAACAAACATAAACACAGACTGTTTGAGGTGAGGGGTTGTAGTCCTTTTGCTGTTTACATTCCTCCAGGAAATGTAATTGTACAGCTATCTGTACAGATATTTGCATGACCAACACCGTGTGCCCTCTTCTCAATTGACTAGTTCGCCTCCATCTCCATAATAAATGTGGCTTAAAATAGTTTATTATTTAATTTATCATTAACATAACTCTAATAATAAATCTAGCCCTTAAATAATTTTATTTTGTTAATTAAATTCTTACTTTAATTATAATTAAATAAAATATTAATTACTAACCAAATCCTACCCATAATAAATTTCTGTTAAAACAAATTTACGGGCATAAACTTAATTTAATTGTAACTCTTCTTTAAGACTTAATTAATTCACAGTAGTTTTAATGAATTACATTTTCACATTCATCTTAATTATTTAAATTACTACCTGTCATTTGATTTTAACAGTAACTCCATCCCTAACCGTTAATTAATATTCCTTAATTTGTAGTATAGAAGTAATTACCATTAACCTAACTCTAATACTATTCCTCTCCATAACTCAGATTTAATTTAAATTATTTCGAAATTCATTATACCTATCCCACACTCTTCATTTATGCAATTTGTACTAAATTCATATATTTCTCCTGGGATTTTCAATGCATTAAAAATGAATTGACCTTTACTCTCCTATTAATGACCTTATTTCATGTAGTGGTCATCCCTTTAGTCATTGACATCACTCATTGGCTAACCCGTGTCATATTGCTGACTATCTCTGATCTGCTTTGTTTCACTTCCCTAAACGTGCAACCAATCAGAGCTGGAGGTGCATAATGTCTGTCACCCCGCCCCAGGTCCCATCGTTCTTTGGGCTCAAAGTTTCATTGGCCAATTAGGGGCTTTTTGCTGAAGGGCCACTCACACTCCCCCATTGCAGACCATTAGGCATGGCAATGACACGTTAACAATTGAAATAAGAGAGATAAGTGCCATGAGCTCTGCCTACAGAAGTCAACCATCTTGAAACGGTGCATCCTCAAGATAAAGCAGAGGAACAGTACTTAAAAGATTAGAAATCTGAAAATATTCACCACAGCTTTAAAAGGTGTATACAAATGTTTCAACAAATTACTGGCCAATTCTTATGTTTTTTGCCTCAAAAAAATGACTGTATTAATACAAAACATATGTGCTATTTATCTCTTCCTATGTTCATTTTGCGGTTTCTGTTCTTTGCTCCTCCGAAGGTTTGAGAGAAGCAAATCAACCCAGCATGTACCCAGATTGCCCACTACGTCCCTATCAACCCAGCATGTACCCAGGTTGCCCACTATGTCCCTTTATATGCCTTTGACTCGCTGTGGCTGTCTGCCCATGGAACGGTTGGGAAGTCGTTATTGGCTCGCTCCTGCCTGGTTTATTTGGATGACTCTTTTTCAACTTTTTCTGGTTGGTCAACTTCGTCGCTGTGGGAGAATGTGTGAGGTCATCAAAATGGAAGATGGACAGCATGAAGCTGCAGTGTCTGTGCTAATATGACCCTATCAGTTAAAGCACACCCACGATAAGGAAAATGGAGAGTCCCAGGAATACAGAAGAATGGTGATGTGTGTAAAATAGGAATTAAATAATTGACCCAGGTTGAACAGTACTGGCATTGCTAGTTTAAGCTATATGAAAAGCCTCAAGAGGCACAGTGCCGTAGCGCTGCTTAAAAATGCTCCCCATTAGGTATCACTTTTCTCTCTCAGTGTATGTAGGAGCTTTCGCAGACATTGGGATAAATCAAAGTATTTAAAGTTTATAATAAAAAGAAGCACTTTATATTACTATTCGTGTCAATTCTGTTTCTTATACATAATAGTGTCAACTTGCTACAGCTCACTTACTGTACATGCGGACGCATTGATATACAGACTGCAATTTGGTTTCATACTTTTTTAACTAAAAAGATAATTTGTTTTATTTCAGCACCTTTCCATAGAGCAATACTATGTTTTTTTCCTCTCTACAAGATGGCTGCCTTTTTTGTAGCTTTGTGACATACATGTTAGCAATGCAGAGAGACCACTGGGCTAAAGGCATCCGTTTCCCGTTCACAAGCAGTAACTTTCAATGCCTGACCCCAACATGGCTTCCACCGGTGACAGAAGAGGCTTGTTGCACCCAGGCAGCGTGGAGCAGCTTCCATCGGTGGCTGGTGGTATTCTGAAAGGCATTGTGCTCCAGTAGCATAGGGGCGGATGGGCTGGTGCAATCCCCTTATTTGACAAAGGGAGGAGATGCGCGAGGAGAAAAAAAACAAGCACAGGGCAAGCGCTGTGCAGGCAAAAGATTAAAGAAAAATGTCCCACAAGGCGGATAAAAATAGTACTTGGTCGTCGGGACACTGATAAGAAAAACACGAGAGGAACAGCAGAAAATAGTATGCTACAGCCAATAGAAACAGAGAAAAAGTAAGTGGCAAGCACAGGAACCAATGGAAAGCAAGAGGGCGGGATGTAAGCCCCTTTTAAGATTTATATTGAATACAATAGATTTCACAAGCTCAGCGCAAGTGCTGTACAAGGGGAAAACTAAAAAGGGCACTGAGTTTGGAGGATTGGATTTGTCAATCAAGTGTCTGATTTTAAAAATAGTGAAAGGAAGACCAAACTTACCTTTGCTCTAAATGATGTATCGCAAGAAGAACACCTGCACTTAACAGTGACTGTTTGAGAGTCACCAAAATAGTAAATTCATGCTTATTTCGGAGCTTCTGAAATATTGCCTCTGCCTTTTCAGGTGTTGCCTTTATACTTCTCGCATTATCTAAAATGAAACAAAAAGACATGTGCTTTCATTCTGAAAGAAAGACAAGACAAATTGTGAAGTAAATGACATTTACATCTGAAGAACAACAGGGACTGTAGTACTTAAAGTTGGTATTATAAGATAAACTCTAAGGGTCTCATTTCATGGGCTGCAGTATTTAGGGTATTAATAGCACACTCAGTATATACAAAATATCAAGAGCAGACATATTTAGCAGGTGCTAAATTACTTCCCCATTCCGAGTTGTGCACCTTGGAATGGAGGTACAGAGGTAAAGTTACAAAATTGCACTTTTTCCCCAGTTCTGAGCTGCACAAAAGGCAAAATCTCTGCATGGAAAAGATGTGATATTGCCACACCAGAAGTAATCCTGATGGTGTCACAATCTCCAATTTGCTCAAGAATCTGAATTTTTAGCATATTTAGGCTTGGGAAGACGGAGAATGATATATTGTCAATCACATTTTATGACAGCCTAGAGGAGTATTAGTCTCCCACCTCATACTATTGGCTGTTGTATCATTTGGACTCCTGTTGAGTGCTTGCTTTGAAATGCATTGGGACTTTTTCCATCTAAAAAGTACACTACATCATCACCCTTTTAGTCAGATTCAATTCTGCATTTCATACACATATTGTATACATATCGCACATGTTACTGCAGCTGGCACTATTAATAACTCCAGTAACAATGCCTATACCACCACCACAATGCTACCTCTACAACTTATACCAAACCACCACTACCAATAACACCACTAATACCACCACCAATAACAACAAAAACACCAGAATACCACCACAAATATATCAAGTCCAAACATCAACAATACAAACCCAACAATAGCACTACCATCAATACGACCATCAATACCAATACCACCATTACTACCATCAATCGCAACACCTATAGCACATAACCACCACTACCAATACCATCATCAACACCACGAATACCGCAGTATCATCACTAACAATACCACCACCACCAAGCACTGGCACAGATGACTGGTGCGGATTAATGTGCTACCCCATTGGAACATCGTTCCGTGTGCTTGTGTTTGCATTGTTGTCACATTAAACACAGACCTATTGGCTTTGTCAATGCTTGATGTACTCAGCCCCTAGGTGTTACTCTGTTAGTTGTGTGCTAGCAAAAGTCTGGGAGAGTCACTGGACGTAAAGTTAAATTATTCAATGGTGATCGAGAGAACCGTATAGCACAATAAACAAATAATAATATATATATAAAAATAATATAATAAACATATATAGTCACTGTTAAGGGTAAGCAAAGTAGCAGATATTTGCACATATCGGAGTGGCGCAAACAGATGTAGCAGTGTTCACAAGTGCAAGTCAGTTAAGTGCTGGCACAATTCAGCTCGTTGACAATGGTGAACAACCATGAATGACATCCGAATTCCATAGTGAGGACCTGCACAGCACCCCAGGGGAAAATAATGTGTTGCACCCAGAGAACAGGTAAGTTTTCAATCTTAGCGCAAAACAGCCAACCTGGACATTAATTCAGAAACATGCTTTCTTAGCTTCATAATCTGCCTTTTCTAATGTAAATACAGAGTCCCAGTCTGTAACCTCACATTGGACTATTGGCTCTCCAATTTTTTTTTTCTTTATTGAGTTTATTCATATACGTCAAGGCAATCAACAATACTGTGGTACACTCTTCAACGTTCATTACATGAAGAAATAGTCAGTGAGATAGCCATCAGATAAATGAACAGCGTTAACATTGGGAAAGCTAATAAATTAACATGAAAAATAATTAATGCAGGAGCTTAATGTGCAATGATAAATATAAAATGCGATGCAGAAAAAGACGCATTTGAAATGTGCTGTTTTGCAATAGGCAGTCATAATTACCCGTGTAGGCCATAGAAAAGCTATTAAGCAAGTTTTCTCTAACTAAAAGCAAACTTAATATTGCTGAAATATGCACAACTTGAATTAGAAGCTTGACCTTAAATTGACATGCTTATAAATGTTGTCATAACTGCAGAATGATCTGGTTTAACAAATGTATTATCTTATAAGCAACATTTTATTAGTTAAATTTCATGAACTTTCTACTTTCCCATGTTTCATGTTTGAATAGAATAATTTGTGCTTTTCAAACAACGATGCTTGAAACAGGTATACAGTGCGCTGAATCCTAAGAAACCCTAGAGACGAGTTAAGCTACTCCATTCTCTCATAGTATAGCACATAGAATATACTTTAGGGTCCTAGATTGCCAAATTACATTTTGACTACTGTAGAAACATTCATGTTACTCTTGTTGGTAGTAACATGCATCAGTGCTGTTTTAATGATATTCTGTATTTTGCATGTGCTAAGCAACAGGATGAGACTGTTAAATTAAAACACTTTTAAATATAAAGTACCTTTTCTCTTAGTGCATAACTTTTGTGTGATATTATAAAGAACAAAATTGGGTTCGAATTACCACTGTGTCATTGAACCCTTTTTTAGGGACTGTTAGTACAACAGAAAGCACGGACAACACATCAACTATGTATTGAGTGGGATCGTGTGGGGCTACAACAACCTGTACTTTCACATCCAAGCATTGGTACTCTGAACTAAGTTGAGCCAATGGTGGGTAGGAGAACAAACCTGGTAGAGCTAAGCCAAAGTCTTAGTTTATGCAACACAAATGTATCCTTGGGCCAAACCTGCATCAAGTGTTGATAAAAAAACATGCATTTCTGTTATATAGTAAGACCCTCAGCCACACTATTTTAGTGGCATGTTTCATCATCAGATCTCATCCTGCTCCTTAGAAACCTGGGTGGGCTCGGCCTCAGTGGAGGGAGTACTTTGATGGTTCACTTCATGGTAAAGGGAAAGATACAAACTATCCAGGAGCTATTGCGGTAACCTTTATTTTGGGTGCCCTGGTAAGATTAAAAATACATCAACACTCACAGATATAATTCTCTTGGCATCCTTCTTTGCAATGGTTCAGCCGTTTCTTTTGGGCTCTATGGTTCTGCGTCATTCTTCAAGACTTATAATATACCCTATTGTTTGGTTTTACTTCCCTATCCCTACCAGTCCAGCGTGTTTTGGGGAATTTCGAATTTTTTAAAGCATGCGGGCTTACTTAGAGTGCCATGATTACATTTTATAGATCATTCAGGAGGGAGCGGCTGACTTGTCCATGAGTCACACATTTGTCCACAATACCACATCAACATAAACCATTTACCATCACGACTCCACAGTCCTGAATGATTTATAAAATATTAACCTAGGTCACCAACAGGTGCTGTGTTTGTTCCAGGCTCAGTAAGCCTTCGTGACAAGGGATACACCAGGATTTGCAGGACCAGTGATGGGTGTAATCTCAGCCAAATGACCAGGTTGTGCTCTATATATAATAGGAAGCAGTCTAATACAAGCCTATCTTGCACAGCCAGAATAAAAACAGCATGTTTCACAAGTAACAGAGATGATTAAAAAATATGCCAGGGTGAAATATTACACTATTTTGTTAGCTGTCCTCGTAGTTCAGTGGAAAGGGTGATATGACCCCGATGGAATGTATCACACAATAGATAATGCTGTCAGAAAGGAACATTAAAGATATGGTACTTGGATTATTAATTGTGTAAAGTGAAGGTCTTAAAGCAATTTTTTAAAGCATGCGGGCTTACTTAGAGTGCCATGATTACATTTTATAGATCATTCAGGAGGGAGCGGCTGACTTGTCCATGAGTCACACATTTGTCCACAATACCACATCAACATAAACCATTTACCATCACGACTCCACAGTCCTGAATGATTTATAAAATATTAACCTAGGTCACCAACAGGTGCTGTGTTTGTTTCAGGCTCAGTAAGCCTTCGTGACAAGGGATACACCAGGATTTGCAGGACCAGTGACGGGTGTAATCTCAGCCAAATGACCAGGTTGTGCTCTATATATAATAGGAAGCAGTCCAATACAAGCCTATCTTGCACAGCCAGAATAAAAACAGCATATTTCACAAGTAACAGAGATGATTAAAAAATATGCCAGGGTGAAATATTACACTATTTTGTTAGCTGTCCTCGTAGTTCAGTGGAAAGGGTGATATGACCCCGATGGAATGTATCACACAATAGATAATGCTGTCAGAAAGGAACATTAAAGATATGGTACTTGGATTATTAATTGTGTAAAGTGAAGGTCTTAAAGCAATTTTAGTAGCAATACATTGTACATGGTCAGACATTTTGAAGCTTAAGCTCTCTGCCCTGAAATAGATTTATTTTTCCCTCAACAATTCAGTCACAGCACCAATCCTCCAAGTGCAAAGTCAGAGAGGTTGCTAGGGTTCACAAGTTGATATCTTGGTGTATGACCTACCCTGTCAGGGAGCTAGAGGCATTCTATACTTATATTGCTCTGAGGTTTAATATGGGCCTGCATTTTCCCCAAATGAGGAACTCCAAATCCTTGCCAGACTGCTATGTAAACACACAATATGGTCTTATTCAGGTCTAATCTCTTGTATGAATTACTGGATAGCATGATCAACTTCAATTGTCTCTAAGAGAGTCGTTTCATTCATGTTATGTTCTGTATTATTCATCAAGCAGCTTTTACTTTCCGCCACTTTTTATGTGTTGGATTGTCGATCACCTCAGTGAATTAAATGGCTATAGCACTGGTTCACTGGGCCTCAGTTTTCCAAGTTGTGGGTGAATGGTGTTATTTGTGTTGTCTGGACATGGAAGCATTAAACAAAGGCCCATAATTCTGGGCTATGTACTGGAGTTAGCAAAGCAGGGATAGACCCGCGGCCTGTTGGTGGGAAGCCAGTTCTATATGGTGGTCTCCATTAATATCGTTTACATAGCAGCATAGAAGACTTCAGAGGCTTCTTCCCACTAATATAATTCCATGCAAGGAAGGGTTGTGCTTCCTTCCGGGTTGTTAGCCATTCAGGCAGATGGTGGCAGGACAGCTCATGAGCTTATGATCTTCAATCCATCTACAATTTAAGTAATAAACACAGGCATAGGATTTTTAGAACCAGGGCTTGTACCTGTTATTGATGGCTTGAGTGATTTTCTTAAAAAGGCATCAAACGTCTGCGTGACCTTTGGCATAAGAAGCCAGTGTTAATAAATATGTTATTGGGAAGGTTGTACTTGCCAAGAACAGCATTGCTAAAGTAAGATCTTTTATGATTAACTTTATTTTGCTTTAATGGAAGCATTAGTCAGCTGATCATCACGATTTATCACTGAGCTTCTTTAACATCATTGGTTGCCTGCTATCCGCACTTTAGATTTCATGCAGTGCATAAGTTGTGAAAACAAATAAGTGCAGGGACTCAGAATTGTTCTTGAGATCCCCTAACTGGCACAGCTAAATGCCAGGATTGCTAAATACCAAAGATGTATCTTTCTTCCACAAACCTCTATTTTGTGTCTCTTTATCTCACTTTGATGTTTTTCACATGCCTAATTTCCCCTCTGTCAATGTTTTCCTTCTTCTTCCTTCTTTCTCTGATTTCCACCTTTCTATCTCTTTCTCTGGGTCAAAGTGTAATAATGAAAAAAAAACCCTGGTCCAAAAAATGAATGATGGTGCACACTACCTGCAAACACCGGCCCAAAGTAAGCACTGCATTCATGTTTTGCAACAGTAATTGTTAACGACTATTGCTCGTTAGTTCAGGTGTAGTAATCCCAGAGACAGCGTAGGTTACTATAAAGCCTTCATTGGATGTGGCACAGTACCAGTAAACTACCACAGGCAATCCTCTGGAGAAACTGACCACAGGTGGAACTTAGATAGAACAGCTCCATTGCAATAGAACTCACAGCATTTAAAGCAATAGTGAATCAGCATTACTAAAACATGAAGGAACAAAGATATAAGAAAGTTCGAACACATCCCACCCCTTAATAACAGAACCAAAAGATATAACTAGAGATAATCCTTCATTTTCACAGGAGGATTTACAGCTCTATCTCCTGTCTTAAACTCTCGAAGCCACAGATTCTTTGACAAAGGAATCATCAACACAATCACCTGAACTCTCATTACTGAGATCACAGTTTAGACACCCACCATCAACAGGCCCAAACTTTCTGACCATATTCTGGTTTACGGCTTCAATGTCCTCACTTGTACCATTAGGACACTTGACAACTCTCCTCACATTCCAGACCCTTCTGTCTTGGGTCACCACACTGTTCATGTTAACTTTCACCAGCTTAATAGGATGACCGTATTTTGAAGATCCTTTAACCTTCAACCCAGGTTTAAGCATCCTTACCCAGTCGCCCACCATAAAGGTAGGTACTTTACTTTCCACTTAGTGCCATGCGCTTCTTTCATCTTCTCCTGTTTATGTCTCACCCTCATTAAGATAACCCGCAAATCATGAGCCTTAATTTCAGGTAGTTTTCTTTTAATCCACCATGGACACAACTTAGATACAGGTTCTCTTCGTTTAACAAATGGAAAGGACTCAATTCCGTAACAGAATGAGAGGTAATGCGATACATCCATAGTCTCACCTTCAACACACTCTTCAACTCTACCAGATTTCCTTGCCAATTAAACTCCATTCTTAAGCATGCGGTTAAACCTTTCAACCTGGCCATTACCTTGTGGTTCATACAACACGGTAGTAACATGCCTAATAACACAACCACTCAAGAACTTCTTCATCTCACCTGAATTCAATAGCACACCATTGTATGTTACTTGAACTTCAGGACTGACTTCATGAGCAAAGATTTCCTTCAAAACCTCTACAACAACTCATAAAGTGATTTGAGTAACAAATTCAACTTCTGGCCATTTGGAGTGGTAATCAATAACAACTAAGGCAAAATGTGCATCCTGTGGCAAACAGTTGTATGAACCAGAAATATCAAATGTTACTTTCTGTTACGGAAATTGTGGCCACGGCGCAGGTTTTAATGGTGCAGGAAAAGGCTTTAACATCTTGTCGCTCCTAATGCACTCACTACATTCCCTTACAACTCTGTCCGCCACTCTATCCATACCCGGCCACCAGAAGTTTGCCCTCACAAGTCTCTTCATAGAGGACATACCTGGATGGCCCTCATGTGCAAGTCTCAAAATTTCATCCTGCACATGCTCAGGATGTACACATTTACCGTCCTTGAAAACTAACTCTCCTTCTACTTCCAAATCACACAATACCTGTTGGAAAGGCCTCAATTCAGAAGGTACTTCTTTTCCCTTGGGCCAACCCTCCATGAGGTACCTCTTAAGTAACTTCCATTTCTCATCCTCATTGGCACAACTATTCACTTTTTCTTCAGAAATGCTGCTAAACTCTTCTGACACAAAATTTCCAACAGAGCCACAATCTCAATACCATCCTCACACACTTCTGAAATATTATCACTCTGACATGGAAGCCGAGAAAGACAATCAGCAGTCACATTATAGCTGCCTGGAACATACTCCACACAAAAAAGTATACTCCTGTAATTTGGACGTGAGCCTGGCTATACACGCGGTAGCATTCCAACCTCCTCCAGGTGAGAGAATTGATACCAAAGGTTTATGATCCATTCTGCTATATTGCTACTTCCCCACAGATAATTCTGGAAGAGTTCTACACCCCACACACATCCAAAAAGCTCTCTCTCTATGACAGAATATCTTCTCTCCATATCACTAAGGGTATAGGAAGCAAACGCAATGCACAATTCATCTTTGCTATACTTTTGTGACAAAACTCCACCCACTCCACACAAACTAGCATCCACCGTAACAATGCACATTTTGTTCACACAAAACGGTTTCAATGTTGGAGCTTGTACAATCTCATTTTAGATTTGTTGAAAAACATGCTGTTGCCTCTCTGTCCAGCACATTCAGCTTTGTGTCTAGTAAGCTCCCTAAGCGGTTCCATTTTGTTGGCAAAATTCCTAATGAATTTACTGCAATGTTTGCATAGCCCAGTAAAAGACAAAAGTTTGTCCTTGTTATCAGGAGCTGGAGCTTTAACTATAGCATCCACAAGTGATTTTTTAGGAACCACTCCATTACCAGAAAGAGTGTGTCCTAAGTATTCAGCAGAATCACAAAACCTTTTACATTTGTTCTCCTTAAGTGTTAACCCATGTGTTTCCAAACGTCTGCAGACTTCAATACCATGTACCATATGTTCTGCCTGATTACGAGAAAAGACAACTATGTCATCTTGGAAGCATTTTACAAAAGCATTCAGGTCCTTGAAAATATGGTACATCGCCCTCTGAAAGACTGATGCCGCAGAAGCCAAAACAAAAGGCATCCTCTTGTACTGAAACAGGCCCTGTGGCATAAGGAAGGCAGTAAATTGTTTAGACCCATCTGTCAATCCTATCTGATAATAGGCCGAACGAAGATCAAAGGTAGAAAACACCCTGGCCCCTTCCAACATGCAAACAACATCATTAATGTTAGGCAAAGGATGACAATCTATGACCAAATTTGCATTTAACGCCCTCAAGTCCACACATAGTCTCAAACTTTTATCAGATTACCTTGCCAAAACTATTGGAGAAACTTACTCAGATGATTCCACCTCCTCAATAATATCTTCCTCAATAAGCCCTTGTAACAATTTTTTGAGGACTTCTCTCACATTCACCGGAACACCTTTGAGCTTCTGTTTGACAGGTACAGCTTCTTTTTTTTACTCTAATCTTATGACTGAACCTATTAAGTTTCCCAAGTTCTTCCGAAAACACCTTAGGAAACTGGCTGGCAATCTCACTTTTGTTATCACCTTCAGATACCACTAAAACGGGATCAACCTTTCTAGGATTACAAATTATTCCTAAACTCATTTGATCCCTCCAACCTAAAACATTTACTCCTTTGACTGCTACATACTATTTAATGTGGGCAACACACCCTTTAAACTTAACATCAACCTCCTCATACCCCAACATGTCATTCATAGACCCATCAAAAGGTCTTGCCACAATATCAGACTTTTTCAAATTTTTTAGGCTCAACAAACCTTCAAAACAACTTAGAAAATATTCTTCAGTAACTATCGTCCAAGGTGACCCAGAATGTGCAACAGGTTCTATTTCCACATTCAAAACCCGTACGGTACATTTAGGTTATTTAAGACCACCCAGAATGTTATTATCTTCCCCCACATCACTAAAGGACAACACAATGCCCATAGAGCCTGCACCATTATCATTCCCTTCACCTCTAATAAAGGAGATTTTACTCTCACTGAATCCTCCACCACTATTCCCTTTGGAATCCTTATATACCACAGCAAAAAGGCCAATATGCCCACATTTCTTACATTCTTTACCTAACGCAGGACACCTTGGGAAAGAGGCCCTATGATTAGTACTTCCACAACTGAAACAATGAAAATCCTTATCAAATTTCGTATACACTTTTTGTCCACTACATGAACTTTCAGACTTTTAACTGCACACATCCTACATTACTCCTTTGTTGTCTTTGTTTAAAGATTTCATCCACTTTTCAGATTGTTCCATAGCTTAAGCAGTACTGATGACATCACGTAAATTAGCATCGCCCATGATCCACAACTATCCTGTACCTTCTTAATCCTGACGTGAACAATAATTTGGGCTCTTATCATTTCATCCATAATAGGCCCAAAATTGCAGTTTATAGAAAGGGCACCTAATCCTGTAAGAAAATCGTAGACAGTTTACCATCTTTTTATGCCCTGGTATAAAATTTGAACCTTGTCAAAGCAATACTGGAAGTAGGTTTAAATCTAGTCTCAATCCGCATCTTAGCCTCTTCGAAACCATTCCTGTCTCCACTCCCTTCAGCTTGCGGAAGTGTTCTAAAGACAACTTGACCTTTCGAACCTAAGCAGTGTAGAAAAATATGCTTTTTTCTCTCAGCTGCTAGTCTTTTACCATCAATAGCTTTAAGGTAAGTTAAAAACTTCTCCTTTCACGGGACCCAAGGAACAGGAGGTTCCCCTTTAGCTTGGAGAAATTTGAAGGGAGGATCAAACTGCATAGGAAAGTACAGAATATAGCAAAAGAAACACAACAAAAAATGACTCACTGCATTAGAATGAAGAGCCAGGTAATGCACAAGAATAAAAACGTTTTAAGGCAGAAATGGAATCCTAACTTGTGAACATAATAAAGGGGTTTTTTTATGGCCAAAGAAAAACGAAAATCAGTAGATGTGCCGGTTAGATGTATTAAGAATCACACAAACGCCAGCGGACATGCGCATAATCACACGGGCTGATGTCAAATTCTAGAAAGCGGCTGGCAAGTGTCAATTCACAGACAATGAAATAGACATGCGCGTACATAAACGCAGCCACGTCGGCACTCCAGACGGTATCTGCTGAAGGACAATCCTCACCGGGTTCAGCGCTCCAGACGGTAGCTGCTGAAGGACTATCCTTGACGAACTCACAGGAGGAGTTCACATCAGAATCCCTCGAAGATAGTAGTAGAACGATGCACGCAGTAAGAACAAACACGTGTGTGAAGAAATTAAGTGCATGCAGGTAGTTTAAATACTGCAATGCACTCAGTGAAGCAATTTATGCGCAGGTAGGAGAAACGTTTGCAGATGAGTTATAACGAGTAAAAAAAATCAATTAAGCCATAAAGTACTAGTATGAAGAGGCATCTGGAATTAGGCCAAGTCATAGAAGCTTGACAAAACCACAGAATGTAGAAAGTTCGAAGTTAGCTGAAATATCCAAAGCAGGTTCTTTAAGATGAAGACAGAATCACTCCTGTGCCACAGTAAGAGGTAGCAGAAGTGTCTTCAAATAGTCGCTAAAATTGTAGTAATCCAAGAGACAGCGTAGGTTGCTATAAAGCCTTTATTGGATGCGGCACAGTACCAATGAACTACTGCAGGCAATCCTCTGGGAAAACTGACCACAGGTGGAGCTTAAATAGAACAGCTCCATAGCAGTAAAGCACACTGCATTTAAAGCAATGCTACATCAGCATTACTAAAACAAGCAGGAACAAAGATATAAGGAAGTTGGAACATGAGTCCCATGCCATAGGTGGAGTAATCCTTACTTCAAGTATTCAAGACTAACACCTACCTAAAATATTTTCTCTAGGTGTTCTTAAAGAGTATGCAGGCTATTCCTGTGCCTTACTGTGTTAGTGCCACATGCTGAGATTGAAATACAGTTTGCTATCAAAATCTACTACTTTACTTCCCTTCCCGAGGGCAGATATGCAGGTTTGGGAGCATCTGTCAATGCCTCTCTCATCAGTGAAATGCAATTTAGATTAACATTATGCTGGTAACATAAGGTCCTTGATTCCTTAGGTGTTTTAAGAATGATTTCAAACCACTTTTACGTAAAAGACAACCTTGGACAAAAACTAGCCTGCACCATTCTTTTGCTAAATCTGTGCAATTAATGTACTCCATCTAATTCTTAATAAACCCATTATTGAGTTTCCAACATGATTTAAGGTTTTACACCATGGAAATGCAACACATACTTGTGCTGCAGTGGAAAATCGTAAACAGAAGGTGGAGCTAAATTCAATTATGGTTTGGGGGACTTCGCAAATTAGATTGACTCAATCTCAAAATAAACATACGCAATGCTGACCAAATGTCCTTCACCGCACACTGATCTCATGAATCACAGCTGCCCTTACAACAAAGGCAATACTATTCAATACACAAATCACCCTAAGCCAATATGGAAGCATGGTAAAACAAGGTCCTCTTCCTAAACCTGCAGGTTAACATATCACTCCAGAGGTGGCTTTGGGCTAGAGACTAGAAGCAACAGAAATGGCTGTGGAAAGATTAGATGGATTCTGAGGTATTTCAGCAGCAGTGATCCAATTATAAGCCATGTAAACAGGACGAGAGAATGAGCATCATGTTACTCGTGTCAAGAGGCAGCCTTAAATTTAGAAGTGGAAAAAGTATAGCTTTTCCAGACTGATTAGGTCTGAATCTCGTGCAAATGCTCCATTGGATTATGCTATCCAACACTTTCCCTACTGTTGCACTGACTGGAGTGGGAATAGTAAACTGTATCCCTCCACTATCCAACACTTTCCCTACTGTTGCACTCACTGGAGTTGGAATAGTAATTATTACCCCTCCGCTATCCAACACTTTCCCTACTGTTGCACTTATTGGAGTGGGAATAGTAATTTTTACCCGTCCGCTATCCAACACTTTCCCTACTGTTACACTCACTGGAGTGGGAATAGTAATTTTTACCCTTCCGCTATCCAACACGTTCGCCATTGTTGCACTGACTGGAGTGGGAATAGTAATTTTTGCCCCTCCGCTATCCAACACTTTTCCTACTGTTGCACTGACTGGAGTTGTAAATTTAAGTTTAAAGATCTTTAAATAGTTTAATGTTTTATTTATAATAGAATGATTTTTTTATTAGATTTTATGTTATTGGTATATATATATATATATATATATATATATATATATATATATATTTATCCACATTAATCCTTTCAGATTATAGAAACTGCACTCACAAAGTGTAATCTTCTCCAATTAATTTATTTTCCACAAAGTATCCAGTTAGAGGAACAACCGACGCGTTTCGTAAACACAGTTTACTTGATCACGGTTAACATGTTACTTTTGAATCCTCCAATTAATACACTTTTCCAACAACATGTGATCTCTGACATCATCATTTTCGATCAAACCCTCCATGTTGAATTGTGGGATATGTAGTCAGTTATTTAAACTAAAAGTGAGAACATTTATAATTGCCCATATTTTATACGGCGGGGCTCTGCCTTGGAACCTGCACCGGATCAAGAGCGCCAGGGGTCCGTACGAACTCGAGCCAGGAGGGAGTAATATATATATATATATATATATATATATATATATATATATATATTCACTGAAAAAACCATAGGTTTCAGGGACGTTATAGTTAGGTGGACATTTCACTCGTACAAAACCATAGAAATTCCACCGTTATAGTTAGTTCAGTTAACTATAACTCGCGCCCCCGCAATGCACTGCTCATGACGTCACATATTACATCATTCATGGTATGGTCAGTGACATCACTGATGACATCACTAATGACATCTCAAATGACATCACTGATGACATCACTGATGACATAATCCAGTGACTGTGTGTTTCTGTAAAGTTTAAATATGTTTTATATATATGGCAAGGTGTATTGAAGAATGAGTGGGTGTATAAGTGTCTGGATGGAGGATTTAGCAGGTATGTAACTGATTGTATAAGTGACTGATTAAACGTGTCTTACTGAATGCATGGGTTAGTGACTAAACTGTGTGAATGTCTGCATCAGTCTGTCTGTTGTTGTGTAAGCTGCTACATGGGTTGGTCAGTAGCTACATTAGTGTCTATATGGGTTATTGATTGTTTGCTTGAGTATTTGTATGGGGGACTGAGTGTGTGTGTGGGTGGGTTGGAGGTGTGTGACTGTGCATAGATGTGTGAGTAGGTGATTCACTGGGTGTATGGGTTCAAGAGTGCATCTGTGAAGGGCTAAATTGGTGGCTAAGTGTGTGTATGGGTGTGTTGGTGAGTGAATGGATGTCTCAGTGGTACATATGTGAGTAACTACATATGTAAAAGGAAGTATATGTGAGTGATGGTGTATATAAATAACTAAATGTGAGACTGAGTGATTGTCAGAGTGGCATGTATGGATGAGTCTGTACTTGTTTCAGTGATTACATAAGAGAGTAACTATGCGTTACTGTCTGTATGAATTAGTGAGGTGGTGTGTGTATAACTGTTTAGGTGAGTAAATGGGAGTGTGATTGATTCTTTGCATGACTGACTAGGTATGTGAGTAACTCCATGGATGAGTGGCGGTGTGTGAGTGTCTGAATAGGTGTATGAGTGCATATGATAGTGTTGTATTGATAAGTGACTGCATGTATAAGTGAATGTATACGTGTGTGAGTGTCTGAATAGGTGTATGAGTGCATATGATAGTGTTGTATTGATAAGTGACTGCATGTATAAGTGAATGTATACGTGAATGAGTGGATGTGTGTGCAGACCTAGGAATCAGTGAGTGAGTATGTAGTAACTGGTATTGGTGTGTGGATGGTTTCGAAAATGGTAGTGTGTATTTTACAGTGGGTGTACAATAGGTTATATTAGGGTGTGATGAGGTGCATCAGATTATCACGTGGATGATGTCATCAGTGATGTCATTTGAGATGTCATCAGTGATGTCATCAGTGATGTCACTGACCATGCCATGAATGATGTAATATGTGACGTCATGAGCAGTGCATTGCGGGGGCCGAGTTATAGTTAACTGAACTAACTATAACGGTGGAATTTCTATGGTTTTGTACGAGTGAAATGTCCACCTAACTATAACGTCCCTGAAACCTATGGTTTTTTCAGTGAATTTCAAAGGTTTTTTAAATGCTAATTTCTAACTATAACGTCCCTGAAACCTATGGTTTTTTCAGTGAATTTCTACGGTTTTTTAAATGCTAATTTCTAACTATAACGTGCCTGAAACCTATTGTTTTTTCAGTGAATTTCAAACGTTTTTTAAATGCTAATTTATAATTATAATGTTCATTAAACCTATGGTTTTTTCATTGATTTTAAATTATCATTCCATTCTCAACCTAGTGAAAACAGCCGATATCGCCAGTTTTCCAACAATAGCTTCTGCAAAAAAATTTGCCACAAATGAGAGCAACAACTAACGCTAATAATATGCAGAGTTGGCGTTCCCGTGCAAAAAAAACCCGAAAACACCACTTCCCGATATTTTCAACGAGCAGCCAAATCTGGGGTGCGATCCAAAAACAGGCGATAAGCTGCGTTAGCAGTAAGAATTTAACATCTGCCTTTTACTGGTGTAAAGCAGGACGACTACCTACAGTGTGAAAGGGAGCCCAGCCCATAACCACATCTAAAGACCAACACATGTCATAGAGCTACTGACCATGCAGCTCCGACACCCAAGAAGGCCACAACACCCACTGCCATCACCCTCAGGACCTCCCCCGGACCACCCCCTCCCTACTACCACCGAGGCAGCGCAGAACAGGACAGCGGACCCTCCAAAACGGCATGGTCCCTCAGCCACACAATAGCTGAATGTTGGGAGATGTGGCAACCAAGTATGTGTGAAGGACGCAAGTCACCCATCAATAAAAATGCACACAATACCAAGTGTAGCGGTGATGTGGTGGACAGACCTCACTATGCAGAGCACAAACCTCTCCATGTGGACGTATACTGCTGGTACTTGTAGTGTTGTGGACAATAGACGCAGCCATGTTACCTCAGGCAGTGGGGAAGATCTCGGTCATGTAGCTGTGTTGTCCCCCCCTGGAAGCGTAGGAGTATGAATAAATAGGCTGGGTCTCTGGGCGTGGTTCACTTGTGGGAAGGCCAAAACGTCTGCCAGGGAGGCAGCCCTCACCCTGCCATGAGGCCTCCGCCGTGACCGCCGGCCTCCTCGACACAGGCCCCCTGCGAACACAGCAGCAGAGCACCACAGACTTATGTCTGTGCAGACTACTGCCTTCAATCTACACTGCGGACAGCAGGGCTCACAATTCAGATCGAGTCCCGATTGCAGATGACGCAGTCCAGTAGGCAAGAGACATTGCTCCCAGTGCGACCCGCCCGGACCACGCATCATCGCAGGCTGCGCACACGCTGAGTGCTTCAGGTGCCACTAACTCAGTGCACCACAAGTCATTGCCACGTAGCCTTATTAAGGCAGAATTCATTAGACAAAAGACATTGCTACCAGTGTGGCCCGGCCGGACCACGCATCATCGCAGGCTGCGCACACGCTGAGAGCTTCAGGTGCCACTAACTCAGTGCACCACAAGTCAACGCCACGTGGACTTATTAAGACAGAATTCATTAGGCAAAAGACATTGCTACCAGTGCGGCCCACCCGGATCACGCATCATCGCAGGCACCACACACGCTGGTTGCTTCAGGTGACACTAACTGTACAGTTCAACTCAACGCCACATGGCTGTGGGCCCTTGCTGACCGCTGCCTCCGGCCTACACTGCGGTCATCAGGGCTCACATTTAAAATTGACTCTTGATTCATTAATTGCAGAGTCCAGTAGGCAGCTAAGTATTACGTCCCTAAAACCTACATAATATCCTTTTAGTATCCTTGCTTCAAGAACTTGTTTTATATCAGTTATAGCTTTAGTACAATGACCAACTTCATCTTGCAAGTCCAAAGGAACACTGAATGGCAGTCTACACTGCGGACAGCAGAGCTCACAATTTGAATTCAGTCTTGATTTATTAATTGCAGACAGAATTGTACTCTATGTCCTCGAATTTTGTCAAGAGGAAGTGACAAAAAGCATTCCTTGATGTCTGTGCTGACTACTGCCTTCGATCTACACTGTGGTCAGCAGGGCTCACAATTCAGATCGAGTCGCGATTGCAGATGACGCAGTCCAGTAGGCAAGACACATTGCATCATCGCTGGCTGCGCACATGCTGAGTGCCACACCTACCACTAACTCTATGCAGCTCAAATGAATGCCACATGGCTGTGGACTCTTCCTGACCACTGCCTCCGGCCTACACTGCGGTCAGCAGGGCTCACAATTCAGATTGAGTCGCGATTGCAGATGACGCAGTCCAGTAGGCAAGAGACATTGCATCATCGCTGGCTGCGCACACGCTGAGTGCCACACCTACCACTAACTGTATGCAGCTCAAGTCAACGTCACGTGGCTGTAGGCCCTTCCTGACCACTGCCTCCGGCCTACACTGTGCTCAGCAGGGCTCACAATTCAAATTCAGTCTTCATTCATTAATTTCAGAGTCCAGTAGGCAACTAACTATAACGTCCCTGAAACCTACATATTTCGACAGTGTATTCCATAAATGTTTCATCTTTTGTTCCATACACCTACACTGCAGTTAGCAGAGCTCACAATTTAAATTGAGACATGATTTATTTATTGCAGACAGAATTGTGCTCTATGTCCTCGAATTTTGTAAATAGGAAGTGACTAAAAGCATTCTTCGATGTCTGTGCTGACTACTGCCTTCGATCTACACTGCGGCTAGCAGGGCTCACAATTCACATCGAGTCGCGATTGCAGATGACTCAGTCCAGTAGGCAACAGACATTGCTCCCAGTGCGGCTCGCCCGCACCACGCATCATCGCTGGCTGCGCACACGCTGAATGTTTCTCATGCCCCTATCTCAGTGCAGCACAACTCATGGACCCTTTATGATACAATGTTTTCTGTATAATTTCACATCTGCTGCCCCTACCTCAGTGTACCACAAGTCATGGACCCTTTACGATACAATCTTCTATGTATTATTTCACATCTGTTGCCGCTACCTTAGTGCAGCACAAATCATTGATCCTCTATGATTGAATCTATGTGTCTGATCCAATGATTACTTTTGTACTTGTTGCCAGCACCAACCATTCCCGGAGGGCTGGCTTACACTCACCCCACACGCATCCAGCACAGACGTCACTGGACATGTGACCCTGGTAATAAAAATTAGTAGAGCGCACGTGCCCGTACCCAGTTCCACTATCTATCTGTGTCCGTGTGTTCATTATGTATGCAAGATGCCGCCCCTGGGCTACCACATTACATTGTGCTGTGGACAGCGTATGCAACCATGTTACTCTGGCAGTGGGGAAAACTTCGGTTATGTAACTTTCTCTCGGTCATTGTACAAGTACGTACGTAGAGACTGGATCATTACAGTACTGCAAGGAGGGTGTATAGTGAATTTATAAGTGCTTGGGGATTGGCGGAGTAATTCTATAAGTACATATGTTGGCGCAGCCTAACCCCGAACACAAGCTTGGCTCTAATTGGCTGCCCTCCTTGTGTCAAAAACTGAAACTTAAACTTTCCATGGCCCTGATTGGCTACAGCTGCAACACTCCACTGAATGTGCAATAAACATTCATATCCACACAGATGTGTGATGTCCACCATCTTTCATGTGTGGTACTATGGATGAATGTAGGGTCAGTGATTCCCCGTACCTTCCATGTTGGCCATGTTGTGGGACTTGGCTCACAGAGTGACACATTGGCGCTTGCGACCCGGGTGACGTCAGCACTACAACAGGGACACCCGCATCAGTTGATTCATCATACAGACCAGGACGGAGCCACGCCCATAGCTCCGGAGTCATTCTTCACAGCCTCACTCAGGACTGGCATACGCCAGGCCAGCCCACTCCGCTTACGCTTACAGGGAAGGACAACAACGCTACATGGCCCAGATTATCATTACACTGATCTGCTGGTCACACCCTCGTTGTCAGTACGCCATAGGCACTCTCTCACGGCTAGTATACACCCACACCACACCCATCCAGCCCACGCGTCACAAGACACGTGACCCTGCCAATAGAAAACACCGGGCGCACGTGCTCGACGCCATTTCAGAGTTGCTCGCACCAGATACACTGCGGCCGGCACAGGCACACCGGCACGGGTCGGTGACTTTCGGTCCACTGAGGTACGGGTACCGTAACTGCTGAGCGGGTGTGCAGCCTGCGGTGATGGCCCGTCCCGGGGGCCTGGACAGCTCAGGTTTTGTGTGCCCTGCTGGACCGCAGTGTAGGCCTGAGCCATCAGACAGCGCAGGCCTACCCCCACGTGGCGTCGCCTCGCTGGTCACAGAGTTAGTGGCACCGCAAGGGCTGAGCGGGTGTGCAGCCTGCGATGAAAAGCCCGGTGCACTGGTATGTCCTCTGCCATGGCGAAATCAAGACCCAGCACCAAATGTGAGACCTGGTGGCCTGCGGAGAGGGGCTGCATGACATGCAGGGTGCTTGTCCGCGGGCCCAGGGCTTGTGGCTTGCAGCGGCACAAAGTAGGCCCTCTTTTCTACACGTAAGTTGCGAAAGGTGAGCAGAGAGGCTTGTTAGTACAGCGGCGGGCAGTCACCTCCGGGCAGTGGGAGTGGATGGGGTGCAGCAGCCTGGGTGCGCAGCGGCGGACAGTCACCTCTGGGCAGTGGGAGTGGATGGGGTGCAGCAGCCTGGGTGCGCAACAGTGGGCAGACACCTCTGGGCAGTGGAAGTGGATGGGGTGCAGCAGCCTGGGTGCGCAGCAGCGGGCAGACACCTCTGGGCAGTGGAAGTGGATGGGGTGCAGCAGCCTGGATGCACAAAGGCGGGACAGAGAATTAGGCGTGTGCAGTTGTATGTACTCTGCCATTACTGATTCCATACTACATTTCAGATGACTAAGCTTGAGGGCTCCACTATGTCCCGGCACGTGGTTGGAGACACACTGGTGATGGAAAGGTGAGCAGGGAGGGTTTTGTCCACAGTGTCGGCACTCACTGTCCCTCTCCATCTCTTCCTTTCTCTCCCTCACACTCTTTCTCTCTCCCTTCCTCTCTCTCTCACTCTATCTCTTCCTCTCTCTCACACTGTTTTTTTCTTTCTCTCTCTACCTCTCTCTCTCTTTCTCTCTCTCTCACTCTTCCTCTGTTTCTCTCTTCCTCTTTCTCACACTGTTTCTCTCTTTCTCTCTCTCTTCCTCTCTCTCACTGTTTCTCTCTCTCTTCCTCTCTCTCTCACTCTTTCTCTCTGTCTACCTCTCACTCTTTCTTTCTTTCTCTCTCTCTTCCTCTCTCTCTCCTTTGATGGACGCATGACGCACAAACTTATCTTGCTTTTTGTCTAGCAGGCTGTGATTCACAAATTGACGACGCCCCCCCCCGACACGGACCTCCCGCCACGAGGCGATGACTTCAGTTCCACTGAGTTAGTGCCACCAGAGCTGAGCGCATGTGCAGCCTGCGATGATGCGTGGCCATCCTGCAATCAACACCCGCTCTGAATTGTGAGCTCGGCTTGACCTCGTGTACGCAACTTGCGCCTGAGGAGGTTGCTTCAGCACATGGTGGACCCTCTTCGACACACGCCGGTGGTGGAAGGTGAGCAGAGAGCCTTGTTTCCGCAGCAGCGAGCAGTCACCTCTGGGCGGTGGGAGTGGATAGTGTGCAGCACCCTGGGTGCACAAGAGCGGGCAGACACCTCCAAGCAGTGGAAGTGGATGGGGTGCAGCAGCCTGGCTGCACAGGAGCGGGCAGACACCCCTAGGCAGTGGGAGTGGATGGGATGCAGCACTCGGGGTGCGCAGGAACGGGCAGTCACCTCCGGGCAGTGGGACTGGATGGGGTGCACCAGCCTGGGTGCACAGCAGCAGGCAGACACCTCTGGGCAGTGGGAGTGGATGGGATACAGCAGCCTAGGTACGCAGAGGCAGGCAGACACCTCTGGGCGGCGGGAGTCGATGGGGTGCAGCAGCCTGGGTGCGCAGGGGCGAAACAGAGAATTAGGTGTGTGCAGTTGTATGTACTCTGCCATTACTGATTCTATACTATGTTTCAGATGACTAAACTTCAAGACTCCACTATGTCCCGGCACGTGATTGGAGACACACCAGTGGCAGAAAGGTGAGCTGTAAGGATTTTCTCCACAGTGTCAACACTCACTCTCCCTCTCCATCTCTTCCTTTCTATCACTCACACTCTTTCTCTCTCTCTCACTCTGTATCTCTTCCTTTCTCTCTCTCACACTCTTTCTCTCTTTCTATGTCTCTTCCTCTCTCTCTCATTCTTTCTTTCTCTCTCTTCCTCTCTGTCTCACTCTTTCTCTCTCTCTCTACCTCTCTCTCACACTGTTTCTCTCTTTCTCTCTCACTTCCTTGTATCTCACTCTTTCTCTCTTTCTCTATCTCTTCCTCTCTCTCTCTCACTCTTTCTCTCTTTCTCTGTCTTCCTCTCTGTCTCACTCTTTCTTTCTGTCTCTTCCTCTCTCTCACTCTTTCTCTCTTTCTCTCCTTTCATGGACGCATGACGCACAATCTTATCTTTCTTTTAGTCTTGCAGGCTGTGATTCACAAATTGTCGAGGGATGACACGCCATACCTGTACCTACTTTTATTTTGTTGTTTTGTTTAAATAAAATGTTTTATATGTAAATCCATAGATGACTGAGATTCTTATTTGTCCAACCCCACATGCATCTTCTTTACTATAATTGTGCGACATCAGCCAATTTGTTACGTTCCAGATTTCCTAACGTTGCTGTCACATTTGTTTGTGTGGGGGGAGGTGTGGGGGGTGGCAGACAAGGGGCTGGTGGCGGGGGGTGTCGGAGCAGTGTTGGGTGTCCCAGCTGCATGATCGTTGGCTCCATTGCATCTGTTGTCATTCACGTATGGCTCTGGGTGGGCTTCCTTTCATATTGCAGGTTGTAGTCCGACTTTACACCAGCTCAGAGCAGGTGTAAACTTTCTGCTACTAACGCACCTTATCGCCTGTTTTGTACTCTCTTCGACGATCTTGCTGGTGGTTGGGACACTTGCGAAGTGATGTGTTCGCTGCTTTTTGCACGAGAACGCCTACTCTACATCTCATTAGCAATATTTGCCGGACTCATCCGTGACGATGCTTTTTGAGGCTGCTATCGCTGGTAAACTGGTGATATGGGCTGTTTGCTCCAGCTTGTGAATGGTGCGTTAAATTTATCACTATTTTGGTTGCGATAAAGTGCCGTTAACTCGGTGATATGTCCTTGAGAATATAGCCCTCAGTGTTTGAAAGACTTAAGAAGTACTCGAATGCCGTGCTGAGAGCCGCGCACCCATCGCTTTCACAAGTTTGCTATGACAGGGCGGGAGAGAGCGAGGGAGAGAGACGGAATGAGATAGCACAAGCAGCGCAAGGCCGCACGGGCACCTGGCTCCACATACCAACATGTGTGTGTGCATCGTCATCCGTGCACAGGCAATTCCCCCACAATGCAGCCCACACACATATCAATCACAGAACATCAGCAATGAAGGCAATGTGGTACAAAACTCCCCTCGTACGGGTTCTGTGTCCGGTGTTTGTGGCGGGGTGATGGCTGCATGGCTGTGTTCCCCTGACACATCACACTGCGTAGGTGATGGGGCTGCATCAGATGTCGTCCAGCACCTATGCAAAAACAATGTCTGGCTCACAGAGGTGGAGCTTGCCAAAGGGATATACCCCCGCACATAACACACCTTCTTAATTTCTAATTTCCCTTCCTAGTTGGTATGCAGATTTCAAATGTCACGAACGCATGCAATTCTTTTCTTGTCACACAGTACATGTAATGCACCGCTTTCATCAAGAATGGAACCAGTAATGGCACAATTTCCCTGTTGCTCCACACATAAATCCATGTAAGGAATAAATCAGAATAGTTCCTTATTTTTTTTAGATTGCAAAACCTCTCTTTATTGCTTATTTTTGAACTTTCCATATAAACTGTTTTTTTAAGGACACATACAGGTGAAAAGTTCAACGTATTGTATCAACACTTTCTAGAACATTCTACGACATGTGCAGGTTAAAAGTTCATCATTTTTTTAAACCTACCGATATATTTTTTTGCAACATTTTCTCCAACATTTAACGGCACGTGCAGGTCAAAAGTTCACCATTCTTTCAAGTTTGAACTGCACCTTCCAAATACAATTAGCAGCCGTGGTTGAGCTGAGCAAATTTCATCCTATAATATGTACTCCACGTATAAACTGCTTTTTATTAACCAATCACAAAGATGCTTTTCATCAAAACTAAAATACACCCTACTTTTTAGGACACAATACATTTCATCTCCCAATCGGTTAACGTTTTGTATGTGAAAAAAAAGTAGTTCCCCATGTTTAAACATATCTCTCATTCTACGAACGGACTGCATGAGCTACAGACATTTATCCATATCTTCTAGCCATACCTTCAAAATGCTAGTGTGGATTGTAGGACATAGCTATGTTTTCTGGTGCAAGAGGTATGCAGAATAGAGACGTATTGACTTAGACCAAGGTTTACAAAATTTGCACATTAAATGGTTTGCACAGAGAGGATTGAAGTGGCACCAATTGCTCCCTTTGGTTAAAACCTGTTTGCATCTCCAACACCCTGATCTCATGATTGTGCACTGTGGTGGTAACGACCTAGGCACATTGACTGGGGTAGGTTTGGAAATGCTTATGAAGGACATCTTTGGACAATTGATGTTACTTTAGCCTCAAACTGTCTTTGTATATTCCAATATATGCCAAAGACAGAAGTGGAAATGGTCAAACCAATTTTGTCATAAGATTGAAAAATCTAGGAAGAATGTCAACAAAGATGTGTCTGCATAACTCAGAGACCATAGAATGGGGTCGATCTACAACAACAACATATGTTTTGATATGGCTGATATCTACAAAAGTGATGGAGTACACTTCACAGATGAGGGAAACCGAGTTTTCCTGATTAACCTGAAGCTGTGCATCCGCACTTATATGTAGCTCCAACTAATAAACACAAGGGCTCTTTTTAGAGCCGCCTTATATTCCCAATTTCGGCTCGCAGAGTGTCCGCTGCGGTTCGGCTAGCAGAGGGACACCTGCGGGCCGTCGGGCAGGCTCGCAGAGGAAGAGCTGCGGCCCGTGGGCTCAGCTCGCAGAGGGAGACCTACGAGCCGTTGGCTCGCAAAAGCACAGCACCGTACTGGCTCGCAGAGGGAGAGCTGTGGTCTGACTCGCAGAGTGAGACCAACGGGCCAACAGGCCTGCTACCAGAGACACAGCTATCAGTTAACGGGCTGGCTCACAGACATACAGCTACGAGCCCTCCGAGCTGCAACCCGACGGGCTAACTCGCAGAGGGAGAGTAACGGGCCGACGGGCCTGCTAGCACAGACACAGCTACGAGCTAACTAGGTGGCTCACAGAGGTAGAGCTGCGGGCCCGACGGCTCACAGACACAGAGCTGCGAGCCGACGGACTGGCTTCTAAAGGCATAGCCGCGAGCTGATGATGTGGGGAGAGGGAGCATAAAAGGAGTATCTCGCACAGACAGACATGTGGGATATTTTCAGTATTGCCTCGCAGAGGTAGAATTACAGATCCGATGCCTTTTAGAGGGAGAGATGCGAGCTGACGGACTGAGTCACAAAATGGCTGACAGCTTGCAGTCGCAGAGCTGCGATGCGACGGACTGGCTTCTAAAGGCATAGCTGCGAGCTGGTGATGTGGGGAGAGGGACCGTGAAAGGGGTATCTCGCACACACAGAGCTGCGGTATATTTGTAGTGTTGCCTCGCAGAGGTAGAACTACGGACCTGATGCCTTGTAGAGGGAGAGTTGTGAGCTGACGGACTGAATCACAAAATGGCTGCCAACACTTCCTAGTTTAAACAGTTCGCCAATCAGCTGCAAGCTCGTGCTCGTAACGCCTCAACCAATCAGATGTCAGAATTCTTAAATATTGATATCTGGAAAATTTGATATTTCTCTAAAACTACTGAATGGATTTACCCCATTTAAACAAAAACATGCTTTCTGGACCAAGACCTTTCTCTCTGCCAAATTTGGTGTAATTCCGTTCAGCAGTTTGACCTGTAGCCTTGTCTAAAGTTTCCTATGGAAATTGCATGGAGAAAACACGTTTTGGGACCCCCCTTTTTTCTTAGCCCCCCCTTGACGAATCCCCCCCAAACCTTTAGGATAGGAACTAACCTGAAAAGAGGAACTTTTGGAAAATTTCGTAAAGATTCGTCAAACGACGCCAAAGTTATAAGCACATCAAAAAATGCTTTTCCTATGGAAACGTGGTCCTAACTATATCTACTGGCGACCGCCAGTAGATAACATATATGTATATATATATATGTACATTTTTATATAATTTTAAAATTATAAAATAAATTAAAATTAATAGATTATTAATTGTTTTAAAGTATATATATATAGATACATAAATTATTATGTATGTGTGTTTAACTTTTTTAATTAAGTTTATTTGTTATATTTGTTAAAATGTATATTAAATCTACTTTATTATTTTAAATTAATTTTCTTATTTAATATATTTAATATTTAGCATTTTATTTTATATATATATATATATAAATCAATATTTTGTACAACTATGGGGGTGATTACAATGGCGGACGGACTTAAATTTGTCCGCCATCGTCCCGGGGTTTGGGACCACTCGCCTATATGGCGGCGGTCCTGCAGAACATATTACAATGCGGCTGACACCATGGTGGCCGCAAAAGGCATTATTAACATTGCGGCGTGTGCTGCTGTCTGCAGCACCAGCCGCAATTTTAATAATGCATGTTGTGCATTTCCCTGCACTACATGGCAGGCACCACGCGGTGCCTGCCACCTGGTGCAGGGAACTGAGGGGGGCACCATAGGTGCCCCCCAAGTGCAAAATGCACATGCCCCTGCACAAGGGGGGCCCACAACAGGCCCCCAAAGATAATCCCCGCCAGCCTTTCAATGGAGGTTGAACCGCCATTGACAAGCTGGCGGGGATGCAGCATCCAAATCTGGCGGACGTCTATCTGAAAGCGGGGTCCAGGGTAAGGCCTGGGATCTCCTGAGATCTTTTCTTACCGATAGGACACAAACTGTGGACTTGGGCAGGGATAGATCTAGGCCTTTTTCTCTCCCCTGTGGAGTGCCGCAGGGGTCTTCTCTCAGTCCCATATTATTTAATGTGTATGTGTTACCACTGGCAGCCCTTATTAGATCTTTTGGGTTCCAGTTAACTTCGTATGCGGACGACACGCAAATCGTGTTGTCTCTTCAGAATGGTAAAGAAGTGGAGATGGGATTAAGATGCCATGGCTGCATGAAGGCGATCGCGGGCTGGATGGTATTAAACTGCCTGAAACTCAATGCAGGAAAAACAGAGGTGATCATATTTGGGAATATCACTAACCTCTGGACGCCAGATTGGTGGCCAACTGCAATGGGCACGCTTCCGGCCCCTGCCGAGAAGGCCAAGAATCTGGGGGTGATCGTTGATTCTAAACTCTCCTTTGGTGACCAAATTAGCAGGGTCGTCTCATCTAGCTTCTACATTCTCAGAATTCTGAGGAAAATCAAATTCCTCCTTCCCGAAGACAGCCTGAAGATAGCAGTCACAGCGCTCATTATGTCACGACTGGATTACTGTAACAGTCTCTACTTGAACATCCAAAAGAGACACTTGAACAGACTCCAGATCATACAGAATGCGGCAGCCAGGCTGCTAACAGGTACACCCAGGTTTGTCTCCGTGAGGATGGGAATCAGAGATCTTCACTGGCTCCCTGTGAAACAACGTGCACAATTTAAGGCTCCTTGCACGGTTTTTAAGGCCCTGATGGGCATTGGTCCTGCTTTTCTGAAACAAGGCATACAATGGTATGTTCCTGGTAGAGCTTTGAGTTCCTCGGAAGCAAAGCTAGTGATCGTTCCTCGTTTCAAAAAAGCCAGTTGGGGTGGTAGGAGCTTTCTTCATTGTGCTACAAAGGCTTGGAACAGCTTGCCTTTGCACTTTAGAAACTCAACCGAGCTCCTCCCCTTCAGGAAGGGATTGAAAACTTGGCTTTTTACATGAACAGTTTTATTTTATCTATTTCCAGGCAGGCAGTGCCCAGCGCCAGGACACCCTAGGGTAACAGAGCGCTTTAGAAGTTTTAGTAACATAACATAACATAACATAACGGTGCCTGCTAGGCACCGCCACACTTTTGTGGATGCGGGATGGGTCCGACAGGTAATCGTAACGATTGCCTCTGTCGGACCCGTGTTGGGCGGGCTTTCCGTCCGCCAGGCACACCGCCCACCATCCTAATATGGCAGGCGGAGAAAGGCCTTACGATGGCGGTGAACCCGCCACCGGCAGCCTGCCGGTGGCGGGTTCACCGCCATGGTAATCAGTCCCTATATTTTTAACATCAATATTTTTTTTCGATATTTTTGTACTTACCTATTTAAGTATAGGGAGTCAATATTTTTGCATTCTATATTTTTTCATCTATATTTTTTACATCTATATTTTTTACATCGATAACCTGTCAGTGAACCTTTGTTGGGGTTACCTTATCCTGCTGAGAATAGTGACTACTCCTTCTCTTTCTGGGGCAGATTCACAAAGCCATTTGTGTGTGCAAGCACAAAATACGACTTCAGAAGGTATGATCTACAAGTGCACAGGTTTTGCATTAAAAAAAAGAGAATTTGTGCTAGTATATCTATTTACCCACATGTGATATTACACAGTATGGCAGTATGGTGTAACATAACGTGTTAGTAAATCAACACTCCTCGGCATGGGGTGGTTGTTTCAGAGGAAGAAATGGATGCCCTGGCCTGGGAGCACTAACAAACTTGAGAATTTCTAGGTATTTACAAACGTTTTCTCTGTCAACACTTACAGACTGTCAGAGATGTATCCTCATCAAAGGAAAAGTGAAGCTAGCTCAAGGGTCAGAATGGGAATGAAACACCCCAAAATTAATAAGGGGTAATTAGGGGGTTTTCTCCATGATGAAAAATATTTGCCTAATGAGAAAAAAAGAATAAAATAGGCTTGTGTGCTCAGGAGATTGTAGGATTGCACGCAGTGTAGAAATACCTTTACATTCTCATTAATGAGAATTCGCAAAGATTTTCCAGGAGTACTCCAGGGAATGTGCAATTATTACACCTTCACAGGAGTACTCCTGACAAATTTCCAGAATTACAGTTCGAAAATCTTTGGCCAAACATAGGTGTAAACCAACAAGGATATATTTTTCGTTTTTTTGGACCTTATTCACAAAAGTATTTTCAGCTATAAACGTTTGTTTATGACAGAAAATACCTCTATTAACACAAGGCAGGAATTCACTATAACATCCCTGACAGGTGTAAATGGATTTAATACAGTGAATTTTCCACCACCAGTGCAGAGACCTCCACAGACCCTTGTCCACCATCTGTACAACCTGGGCAGCACATTGATCAGTGGCAACCTCGCCACCATTTTCAACTCCTCCATCCTAAGCGGAAGCTTACCGGACAGCTGGAAACAGGCAGAGGTTACGCTGTCCTGGAGAAACCCTCGACCAGCCCAAAAGACCTCAGCAGCTACAGGCACATCTCACTCCTGCCCTTCCCGCCCAAAGTCTTGGAGAAAGAGATCAACAAGCAGCTCTCCGTTGATCTTGAACAGCACCCCTTCCTAGCCTCCACCCAGTCTGGGTTGTGCAGCAACCACAGCATGGAAACCACCATCCTTTTAGCAACAGATGACATCCAGTCAATTATGGACAGAGAAGAAACTGCTGCTCTCATCCTGCTCAACTTCTGAGCGGCATTTGACACTGTCTCCTATGGTACCCTCATTGTCAGACCCCAAGACACAGGAATCCCAGGCCCTGCACTGAGCTGGATTGCCTCTTTCCTCTCCAACAGTACACAAGTCAGACTCTCCACTTTCACTTCCGAACACAAAAAGCTCATGTGATGAGTTCCACAGGGCCTCTCCTTCATCCCAATCCCATTCAAAATATACATGGCACCCCTCGCCTGCATCATAAGAACCCATGGCATCAACATTGTCTCCTACGCCGATGACAATCAGCTCATCCTCCCCCTCACTGACACAACACTACCAACCAGGTCCAACTTCACAGCCTGCTTGTCCAACATGGCCAGCTGGACACGAGAGAACTGCCTCAAACTCATCACAGAAAAAACGAAAATCCCGATCTGCGGATGTAAGAGCTCTCCCTGGGACTCCCCCTCGTGGCCACTCAACCTTGCTCCCACCTTCACAGACCACACCAGAAACATCAGGATGATCCTTGATGACAAACTCACGATGAACAAACAGGTCAACACTGTGATTGCATCCTGTTGCCCCAACCTTGGAATGCTTTGCAATATTTTCAAAGGCTCCCTGAGCAAACAAGACGCACGGTCACCCAGGCCCTCATCCCCAGCAGACTTGACTATGGCAACGCACTCTACATTGGCATCTCAAACCAACTCATGCAAACGAATTTCGTTGCGCGCGCTGCATCGCATTTGGCGATGCAGCGCGAGAAACGAAATTCGTTTTATTTATTTATATGTGTACTTACCTGTAATCGGCCGTAATCCGTAGTTTACTACCCCCTACCCTGCCCCTCCCCCACCCCACATCAGCGCCCGGCGGCACTCCCACCACCGACCGCTACTGCCCACGGATGATAGGCTGTGCCATATAAATCCACATAACATAGCATAATTGTAAATCTCACTTAAAGGGTGGGAAGTGGAGGGGCATCCCAAAGTGGGGTTAGAAGTGCTTAATTTGTGCCAGAGTTTTCCGGTGCGCAGCACTGTCACTTATTTCTAAACACCGGCACCTATCATGAGATTGCACCACATGGTGGTGCTGAGTATCTAATTTTTCTGCCAAATTAATCAGTGAAGTGTTTATTTAAAACTGATAAATCTAGCACATAGGTAATGCTGGTACTGGCATTTGGCAGCAGTGGCAGGGTATTTTGTAGTGCCAGCTAGAGTGGACTCTTATGAAGTGCCTTGGGCTCTGGCACTTAATATTTTACAAATTAAGCACTGGTGGTTAGCCTTATGTGTTTGCAACTCCAAAAAATACGCACCTTTGTGTCCATTCCAAAACGTCTATTTGACCATTTACCAGATTGGGAATGGTTGTAATGTTACTTCAACTAAGGGCTATAGTAACTCCCTTTCTCAAAGGAGGACAGAGTATTCCCACATTTGGTGAGGCTGTACAGGAAGGGCTTTCTTCATAATTAAAAATGCCCTCTCCCCCTCCCCCCATGGAGGAAAAGAAAAAAAGTGTGTGTTCCTACTGAGGGCTCCATTCCCACTGTGCGTAATTTTGCACGACGTGTGGGAGATGTCACACGGCATTCTTGGTAGTATGCTTGTAAACATGCGCCTGGTGCAGCAGCTTTTGGAGAGCATCGGTAGGATGGTATGTTATTTATGGTTGTCATACAACATGTCTTCTCACAAACAAATTTGTTAATCCATGTGATGACCTTGGGCACAGAATGGAAGGGACATGAAGGGCCATATAGAACATAAAGTCATTGCACCAGGCAAGTGGTCAGTATAAGAACGAGAGTTCCATATGAAAGAGAGAGCTTTAGCTCCATCCTTGTTGCATAATATGTCACTCGAACTTCTTTATGCAAAATAACCATGTTCATCAAACGTTTTCATTTTAACTAATATTTCACCAATCCTGAAAAATGATCGAAAACTGAAAAAATTGAACTGTGCCACCAGCAAAAAAGTATTTGACTATTGCATTAAACAAAATGTAAGCTTGCCATGGTCTTTAAAGATGCTTGAAATAAGAAATATTAAAAAGATTAGACAATTTGAGAATTTAATGTCAATTTGGTTTTTGATACGTGTCACCTTATGGTATCAAAAATAAAAAACAATATTTGGCACACACACATTTCAATGAAACATGAATGAAAATTAAATGAAGACTGGCATGAACAGGTAATCAGACAATGAAGTCTGTGAATGTAATGTCTCGAAAATTCAGAATCTTAAATAAGACGCCTGAATAGGCAGACTTTATTAGCATTCTATTTGCAAGAAGAGAAACCCCATTTTATCATGCTCAAGAATAGTGGAGAAATCTGAATGGTCATTAGAGTGATAAAAAAGCCAAGTGTGTTAACTAAATTGAGTCTATGACCAGGTTCACGTGCTACTCCAACGATCTCGAGCAAATTTATAGCCAGGTGGGTCCAATTATGCCCTTCTTTCAGCCAATAAATAAAAAAGAATACAGTCCTGTGCCATGAATAGCAAATTGCCATGCCCATATGAAAGCAACCACTGAAACAGCCAATATGTTTGGACTTTTTTTAGAGTAAAAGTGCAGAGGCACATAGTATATAAGAAAGCATGTACATATACATGCACACATGCAGGGAAAGCACGACAAATGCTGACTGCCATTACTGCAAAAAGCGTAGCAGCCACCCAGCAACATTAAAAAAAAACATCAAGTCTCATGGGCCATTAAATCCATAACCCCAGGAGATCTTCACTTGCAACAGGCCTGGCCATGCGCCCAAACTCACACGCATATGGACAAAGGCAGTGAACAGTGGGGGTTGGCCACCAGCCAGTGGTTGGGCACATGGTCTGGCTGCAGACCATGCCTTCTGCCCAGCCCCACAGAGCACACAGCAATCAACAAGTTACATTATGTTTAAAAAACGCATACAAATTCACTGAAAAAAACAAAGGTAAAAATCACGTTATAGGTGGGACCGTGAATAATAAATAGCACCGGTTATAGTTACTTGAGATAACTATAACTGGTGAATTTCAATGTTTTTATTAGTTTAAAACTGTGTGTTTTACCTGACATTTTCACCTATCTATGACGTCCCTTTAACCCTTGATTTTCTCAGTGAATATATAAATATATCTTCACAAAACTTTCCCAAAACAAGTCTCATACACCCTTGCTCTTTCCTGGAACGTTTTGGGATGATCCGTTAAGTGGGGGCCAGGTTAGGGGTCCCAGAATGCCTTTTCCCAATTAATTTTTACCGCTAAAACTACTGAGCGGAATTACACCAAATTTAGCAGAAAGCGTTATACTGGTCGAAAAAGCATGCTTTTGTGATTTAATGTAAATCAGTTCAGCAGTTTTTGAGAAATTAAGGCTCACAAACTGTGTAAATTTCATGCTGAGGGGGATCTGTGGAGCCAACAGATCTTAAGATAAGAGCTGATTGGCTGCTACCACTTCAACAAAGTTGTAGTGGCAGCCATTTTAGGACTCAGGGACACAGTCCCTTGTCTAGGGAAAAAGGTTAAAAAAGATATCGGTGGCATGTTAGCAATACCCTGCCCCCAAGTACCAGAGGGTTTCCCCCCAGAGGTCAAAAACATTTTTTAAAATTTTTACTGCAGCCCTCTCACAGATGTCTTGAAAGGCCCTGGGGACCCAATCCCCATGGCCAAAATTACTTAAAAGGGGAGAGGCCGGCAGCCCTTCTTACCAAGCCTCAAAAGGCTCCAGGGATTTCTTCCCCCAGGGCCAGCTTAATTATTGTGTTCTGAGAGCCCACCCTTGGAATACTGCTTTCCTGCCTGTGAAAGCGCAGGCAGGGAAGACTTTTATGGTCTCACATTGCGGGAGCTTGAAGAATACTCCTGCTCTTGCGGGCAAGAAAACAGTGATTGTTCCTGCCTGACAGGAGCAAAGAAAAAACGTGCTCCTGCAGGACAGGAGCGAAGCTGGCTCCCGCTGCATGGAGGGAAGCCGGTGGACCTGTGGGAGCCATGTGCCTCTCTCCGCAGGCCCTAACGCATTATGTCTTGTGGGTGTCTCAGTGGAACCGCAACACCCACCTTAGTGGGGTCTGTGGAGCCAGTATTGGCTCAGGGAGGGTGCCACAAGCAAAAGTGGGACAGATCACAAAATGGTGGCAGACCCCAATGGGGGATATAGTCATGAATAAAACAAACCTCTCCTGGAGTAACCAGCTCAAATGAGGTAACCCATTAAAGTCCTCTTCACTCCGACTATGGAGTAGAAACTTTAGGAAACAAATACTTTATTTGATGATATTGGAGATAAGTTGAGAATAGGACTTAAATACCCAGAAAGTGTTCTGTAAGAATAGCCTGACATGCTAATTATCATTTCTATTTCAATTATTCATGAGAGTGAATTTTTAATGACTCCAAAGCGTGTGTATTCAGTTGGTGAATTGTACACCTTCAGCACCAGGCTGATAAATGATTTTCTAGGTTTAAAAATAATATGATCTTTGAATAGTAGAAGGGAAAAGAGTAGTTGATGAAAGAACACTTTTTCGGCAACAGTAAAGACAATTCTACAACATTTGTCTCCCTGTGTTTTTTCAAATTCTTGAACAGACATGATTGTTCACAAACATCTCCAGTTTGGGATTGCAACTAAAAAGCCTAATTGTTGAAGAATTGTGAGCACTTCATATTTAGGAAATATTTGCTGCTATTGAGCAAAAAGCTTGTAGGTATATAATCAAATCTACATACTTTAACCATTATGAATAGTTGAGTGTTGTAAAAGTAATATTTGGTTTATCTGGGAAATGTGAGAAAAATATTTGTACCTTACAGAGGAGTTCTACTGAAGATAAGGACTCCTTAGAATTTGGTGAATGTTTTCTGGTTTATAAACTCTTTGGCTTGCTCCAGATGTTTAGCTCACCTTTTAATTATTGATTCATATTGATTCACGATCTAGTTTTCTGATAATCTAGTACCTAACTGCTTCAAGCGGTTGGAGTGATGTGCAATAAACTTGCATTTTAGCATGCTGCATTGTCCGTCTAAGTAGAATAAATGATATTGTGGACAGAGAACAATATAATATAAGGTTAAAGGATCTTCAAGCTGTGAGTCCTGGCGAGGGAAGAAACAAGGAAGTGGATTTGACTGGTTGGAGGAAAAGTAATGGCGCTATCTGTAATCATCACACTGAAGAGAAAGATTGAAAAATCCTTTAATTTGGGAATAATATAAACATGCAGCACACAATTGTATCAGAAAAAGAATTCCAAAGTAAAGCTAATGGATATGGAATTCATATATCTACTCAGCAAATCAGACTTTATCAGAGTTTCCTCAAAATGTAGAACAATACAAAGGAGACTATGGTGGACTGGAGACCTTTGGTCTGGTGGATGATTGTAAACAACTGAGAAACTGCTTCTACACTCAAAGGAATCACAATGCATATAGTCACCATATTGCCACGGGTAACAAAAGTGATATGATACATCCTTTACTTCCTGAAGTTTAAGTAGTACTATACAACATTACAGTTAAAAACACATTAGACCTCACATCCTTGGTGTGGTATTCCCCCAAACTTCATGCATTCACCCCTCCTGTTTTGCAGAATTTGTTTTTGTAGACTTTAGGGCTCTCTGCACTTTACCATTGCTAACCAGATCTAAAATGCTTGTGCTCTCTCCATCAAACATGGTAAAAGTGGCCATACCTTATTGGCACATTTAATTTACCTGTAAATTCCTAGTAAATGGTACTACATGTACCCCTGGCCTGTAAATTAAATGCTACTTGTGGCCATGCAGCACTTATTAAGCCACCCACAAAAGTAGCCTTTAAAATGATGTCCTAGGCCTGCCACTGCAGCCTGCAGTGCAGTTTTAAAATGACTGCCATTTCAAATTTATCAAAATAAATCACTGCAGTTTTAAACTGACTGCCATTTCAAATTTATCAAAATTAATCTTTTGTCAAGTCTAAACCTTACTTCTTTTAAACATATAAGTCACCCCTAAGGTAGGCCCTAGAGGCTCAGAGGGCAGGGTGCATTTTATTTAAAAGTAGGACATGTCTATAAAAAACTCATAAAGTTGTTTTTCACTGTTGCAAGGCCTATCTCTCTTATTCACTAACACTCGGATACCTTATTATTTTTATTACGTGCTAACTGTGGATTGAGAGCAGATAGATATATACCGTTGTTTACTCTCAAATGAATTATAATTTCAAATCCTTTTTAATGGCAAAGTTGGATTTTAAGTCACAATTCGAAAAATATAACTTTTAGAAAGTTGGTATTTTTTTGTGCCAACCATTTGTGGCTTCTGCCAGTGTCCTGGGTCATATGAATGTGAATAGCTCTGCTGCTAGGGTTTGCGTATTGCTTCTAGACAGTAACACAAAGGGGCCTTAGGTGTGGACAGGATGGGCCATCCTGGTAGGATGGCTGAGAGGAGCTGTACCCAGCCCCACTTTCACTGTGAAGGGATTTGCCTCCTCCACACACAAAGGAATCTGGCATCTGCCTTAGTTCTCCCCAAGATAGTTTGGACCCTTGGCAGGGGAAGAACTTTCCAGAACCAGATGTGGGGGTTGGAGAGGGAATCCCCACACAAAGGATGGCAACAGGTATAAATATTGGTCATCCAGCGCCACTCATGAGAACCCTTCTGGACTGTGAAAGTTACAGATGATGGAGTGCCCTGCTCCTAAATCACTGCCTTGCTGTCTGAGAAGAAAGATTGGACCTGCATGCCTTCAACCCAGAGTGACTCCAAGGGTCAGTTGGTTGACCTCCTGTGAGAGCTACAGGGACACAACAACCTTCAGGGGCCTCCGTGCAACTGCCCAGCTGACCTGTACTTGATTTTGCCTGCAAATTAACCTGCCTGAGCCCTTCTGCTGGCCTCTGCCTGGAGTGAGCCCTGATCCACAAGAGTCCCCCTCCCCCGAGTCCTGGGCCCTTGGCTGAAATCAGAGTGTTCTTTTCCCTGCCTAACTGTGTGTTCCATCAAAGCCAACCATGGCGACACAGCTCGGTGCAGGACCTTGCATCACAACCGATCACAGCTCCTGATCGGCTGTCTCAGTGGAACAGACGCAGCACGACGCAACTCAATGCAGGACTTCACATCGCAGCCCTCACAGCTCCTGATCCATAACAACACAGCACAATCAAGGACACATGGTACAACTTTCAGCTGGATTAACCTGGTCTCTCTATCTGGCCTGTGCTCCATTGTGGTCAGCCTAAACTTGTGACTTTATCCCTGTCTGGCGCAACCAGATAACCACAGTTGAGTTTTGCACTTTTGCCGCTATTTCAACAAAAACTTTAAAAGTCAATATCTCCAGTTCTACTGATTGGATTTTTGTCATTCTTGTATCACTTTATTTATTAAAATGTATTCTATTATTCTAAATTGGTTTGGGATTTTTCTTGTGTTCACTTTACTACTGTTTGTGTTCTGCATAAATACTTTACATATCGCCTCTAAGTTAAGCCTGACTGCTTTGTGACAAGCTACCAAAGGGTAAAGCGAAAGTTAATTTAGTGACCCAATTTCTTAAAACAGAAAAATACAATTTGCAAACCAATTTATAAACATCCAGAACAATTTATGGAATACAACAATTTGACAGTGAGGCCCTATAGCTGCTAGCACCTAACCTACTATCCCCAAAATCAGTAAATAGAGGGAAGTATCCCAAAGTTTGTGTGCACACGATCATAAGCACCCACTGTCAAGGTGCGGTCCTCAACTGGACTGTACAATGTTCAACATAAAAAGCAACCGAGGCACCACTATGTAACAATTCAATAAAATACAAGGTCTGTATCCAGAATCGTATTCTTCAAATTCTTCTTTTATTTTCAATCACAATTGGTTCTAGCATGACATGCAACATGTAGAGAGGATCAGCCAACGCGTTTCGTCCATTACAAATGGACTTCTTCAGGGCATTCGCGGAGTCCAATTATAAGAGGAGCCGCTGTATCTGAGACAAGACGTAAGTTGTCAGCAGTGTCATGCGATTAATAGCCGGACAATTGGGTCACTTTGAAGCAGTTGTAGCCAACTTTTTATTTCTAGTAATAATCGCAATTGGTCTACCAGAGACCTATAATTTTAAGTGCACAGGGTCCCACACAATTAAGGGTGGCCCAAAATGGACAGACCAATCCACTCAGCACCTTGATACGTGCTGGACTTGTATATTAGAAGTGATCCTCCTGGTCCGTATTCAAAATAAGAGACAGAACAATTTAGCAAGAAAAAAAAATACAAATGGTTATAATCAGAAAAAAGGGACTAGAAATATGGATTTTTAATGTTTTAAGGCAAAACAGTAAAATTGTTGTCCACTGGAAAAATAGAGATGAATAAATCACTTTAAGTCCATATGCATTACCCAGACATATTCACTAGAGAATGGTCTTGTGCCAGAATTAAAAACAAGGAAACATTACCGGAAAACGTTTCTTCCTCACAGAGGCTGAGCGGTCACAGGTAGAGTTAATAACTTCTAGGTGGGTACGCTCCAATGCTTTCAGTTTCCATGGTACTCGTCATGGGACTCCATTCACAGTCAAGGGTGAAGAAAGCCTCTCCTCCACGTTTACAGCCAATACTTTCAACATTTCTTATGCTGGGAAAGTTCTGCCTGGTATCTCCTACATCTCCAAGAGCACTTATACATTTGTGTCCCTGTAGCAGCAATATGAGGTTAACAAGATACCCCTTGGAGAGCACTTTCTGTCCCTGGGTGCCAGAAGGAGCCTGGGGCGCTTCAGTTTGTTTTCCCAAGCAGTCAGGCAGAATCCTCTTCTTCCTGCAGGTATTTTTCCAGGTCCAGGAATGTTTGGAGGACATGGTGGTGAGCTGTTAATTTTATCTGGTGTCCTAACAGTAATTGGAAAATTACCTATACCCAGTCCTAGCAACTCTCCCAAGTAAAATCATTCTCTCTTTGAAGCACTTCCTTTCTCCCTTTCCAAAGTTCCTCATTGAAAATGATCCTAGCCACCTTATACTTGCAGAACCTGGATTTCTATTTTTATACATACCCTATTGAAATTAAGTACTCTCCCCTCTCCCTGTTCTGTAAACACACATGCTGCGGCGTGCACTCTAAATATCGATAACAAAAAAATATTGAGGATAGTATATTGAATCCAAACAATCAACAGGTTAGTAAGTATAGATTTTCTATACCTAACTCCACACACATACACACACATATATATATATATATTTTAACCACAAAGGGATCCCAACAAGTTCGGTGCGCTCAACAGCGGGTGCACATCGTAGGGGCCGGATCCTTGCCTTGAATTCAAATTATTTTGCAAAGGACGCAGCACTCCAGAGTAGAGTATTAAAGAATTTTATTTTTCGCAACTCTCAACCAACGCGTTTCAGCTCTCCCACAGCTTTGATCACGGTTAGTGAGTCCTTTCTCTATTACACTTTAAATACCCATCTGGCCTTAATGTGGCATTATGGTTTTTGTAGTGCAATTCAAAAATGAAAACTTTATTCACAATATTTACAAAAAGGATTTTTCATATCGTCATTAATTTGACATTGTGGAGTTTGCGCTTTTTTCTAATTTAGTATCGCACAGCATTATAATTTAATTGCAGTTTCCTCATTTGCATCATACTCTCTTTTTTACCTCTTTCTTTCCCTGCTGTATGGTGTACAATTCAATGACATGTTATAAATTCTTGGTAAGGGTATAGTACCCATTTCACAGTTAGCAGACAATCAATTGTTATTGGTTTAATGTCCAGTCCATAGTTCTGAGTATATGTCAAGATCTTATAGCAAAATTTTCTGATTCGAACTTTTTACTCCAAATGTATATAGAGTTCCTCATCATTGTTAATCCCCCTTGGGGTCTTCGTCCTGTGTTTGATGATGTAGCGGGATTCCATTTGGCGTAGCTTCTTCATTCTGTCCCCTCCTCGCTCGTCTGGTGTTATTGCGAGGATGCCGTAATAGCTCATTGCCTTCCAGTTTCCATTCTGACATTGTGCCATATGTTTGGCAGTAGCATACGTCATATCCCGATTTTTAACTGCTCGGATATGCTCCAAGATGCGTTTTTTTAGCATGCAGATCGTACTACCAATGTATTTCATTCCACAATTGCATTCGATGATGTAGATTACATATTGGGTCGTACAGGTGATTCTTTGATCCAAATGCATGATGATTCCATTAGGTTCCATGATTGTACGTACATTTTTTCCGATTTTACATGCTTTGCATGAATTACATTTTATAAAACCTTTTTGTTGTTCCAGAAGCCAATTTGTATCTTGTTGCTCCTTAAAATGGCTTTTGACCAAGATGTTTTTTAAGGATTTGGTTTTCCTATATGTTACTATTGGTTTTGGTCCCATCAGTGGTCCTATATCTGGGTCACTTGCAATTAAGTGCCAATACTTTTTTATTTTGCTCATGATCATTCCACTTTCCTTACTGTATATTGTTATAAATCTTGGTGCTTCCTGTTTCTCAGTTTGTTTGTTTTTGTTTTTCGGAATCAGTGTTTCTTCTCTTGATATTTTGTCAATTCTTTTTTTGCATTTGTTTAACGCAATTTCCCTGTATCCCCTTGCTTTGAGTCTGACTATAGTCTCCTGAATTTTTTCTTCCGCATCCTCTGCTTTAGAGCAGTTCCGCTTCATCCGCATAAACTCCCCTTAGGGGATGCTATCAATTAATGGTTTGGGGTGAAAACTTGTCCTGTGTAGGATGCTGTTTGTAGCTGTCTTTTTTCTGTAAAGAGTAGAGTGTATCTGGTCATTTTCAATATAGATTAAGGTATCCAGAAAGGCTATTTCTTTTTTGCTTGTGTTGCAAGTGAAAGACAACGCAATTTGATTTGCATTTATCTTCCGAAAGTATTCCTCAAATTCGTGTTCTGTACCGTTCCATATTAGGAAAAGGTCGTCAATAAAACGAGCCTTTTCCAAATCCTCCTGATTTTCTGTACTCCATGCTACTGTTTTCTCCCACCACCCCATTGTGATGTTGGCATAGTTTGGGGAGAAGGAAATGCCCATGGCAGTTCCACATTGTTGTTTAAAGAGTTCTTTGTTAAAATAAAAGATGTTATTTGTCAGACATATTTCGATCATTGTCATTAGCATTTGCGTATGTTTCAATTCTGTAACTTTTCTTTGTTTCAAGAAATAATTGCACGCATTCAAACCAACTTCATGTCTTATGGACGTGTATAAGGATACCACGTCTATGGCTATTAATAAGTATTGACTACTCCAACAGATACCTGTTAGTATCCTGAGAAAGTCACCCGTATCCTTAATGTAGGAACTCATACTTTGGGCTATTGGTGCAAGAAATGTATCCACATATATTGAAAGATTTTCGTAAAGTGAGTCACATGAGGAGACAATGGGTCTCCCAGGTGGGTGGTTAAGAGTTTTATGTATCTTTGGTAAGAAATATATTGTCGGAATTACTGGGAAATCTTTCGTTAGGAATTTCAACTCTTCATCACTGATGAGGTTCTCACTGTGCCATTTATTTAGATGATCATTCAATTCCGTTGTTATCCTATTAATTGGACTTGTTTGAATTTTGCAGTAGTTCATGGTGTCGTTTAACTGCCTATAGGCTTCCTCCATGTAATCTTTGGTGTTTATCAATACGATATTTCCCCCTTTATCAGCGGGTTTTATTATGATTTCCTTGTTAGCCAGCAGGCTATTGATCGATTCCCTTTCCTTTTTACTTAGATTTTCTCTTCGTTTGTCATTTCTTATGTTAGATATCTTGAAAACCTATTCAAATATCACCGCCGTTGTAACATCGCCATTCTAACAATTGTGAGCAATAGTCCTTTGTTTGTATCACTTGTCTATGTATGCATGTCCTAACAATTGCTCAGCGTGTGATCAAGGCATTCTGCCAAAATGCGTTGCAACTGAGGAATAAATCTCTTTTTGTACAAGCAGAGGTCGTTTGAGTGTGCGCTTTATCAAGTAGCATTTGTATTATTACTGCCCGGCTGTGGTTCCACCGGCACCGCGCACCGCCGGACTACGGGCTCAATTCCAGGAGGAACCCTTTCCCCTTTGGCAATCCTTACGGAGGAATTGGAGCCGGCCGCCAACCTCAATTGAGGATTTCAACTTGCACAGAACCCCAACGTACCAGCCGATGTCCCAGAGGTAAGCGCTGGCCCCTGGGGAAGTTTTCCGGGGGGGAGACGTGCGTGTACACCGTGCACGTGCAGGCTCCCTTGTGGGCACGACACCGGGGGTTGGGTGCTAACGTCTCAGGCTGGCGGCGACGAGGGGGGGTTTGAAAACGTACATAATAGGCACAAGCAGGGGGCCCAATTTGAAAATATTTTACGGAACAAGTGCAGATGTCAGGTAACTCAGACAGCGCAATACAACACCAGTGCAGGATACTGTGCACTTTGCTTCCGTTCCCGCATTACGGATCACTACCTAATTCGAGACTGTGCACAAGTATTAAATCAGAATTAACTTTATGCTTATGCCATAAGGAGTGATTCCGGAGGTTAAGTACAATCAACAACAGCAACGTGAAATACTTACAGAGCAGTGGACATTGAGCTGCAATTAGAACACGGAACAGTGCATAATTCCTGTCTCATATCTCCACCGCACCCCGCACCTACATAGAGACTGAACGGGATCTATGTATACCAGCTTGAACGCTTAGCAGTGGAGCGGGGTGGTTTGCCTACATATCCTCAGACTGCGGGACTTCAAGCAAATCCACTAGCGGCATCAGGAACTTCCTATTGTAAGGAAGGAAGGACACTCTGCTAACAGTGCAATTTCAGTGGGGACTACGGGCCAGGGTGCCCTTGATCTCCACAAATACGTGCATTAAAACTTCAATAACAACAATCAATTGCACTCAGACAACAAGAATACGAAACGAACATGGAGGATGAGGATGAAAGACGGATGGCCGCGCAGACGCTATTCGCACGCGCGCCAGGAAAGGGACAGACAACAGGGGTATCTCGCAATCAGGATACCTCACTTAATACAAAACTGAAACGATATGAAAAAATTAAGAAACAGGAAACATCAAAGTGGTGGGAGGCAATCTCCCTCCAGGACTACGTAGATAAACAGATGGTGCCGCGAGGCCTCAGAATATATGTCACTCCATCACACGAGTCACCTAATCCTCGCATGTTGGAGGAGTGGGCTGACAATTCAGCCACCAGCTCAAAGAATATGCTATGCATACTCATCAAATATGCATGGGAAGACAGAGGCACAATCATGAAAAAAGTATCCGAAATAGAGGATGAGTTGAAACAAAATAGCGACCAGGATACCATCAAAAAATTCAGAGAAGATTTGAAGGGAAGACTACAGAAACACAAGGAAGATATCAAACTTTGTAAACAGAGGAAACTACACCGTGATTGTGTCGATTACGAAGATGGACGGATTTTAACTTACAGTCATAAATATGACCATCTTTACAATATAAAACCATCACATGATGACTTGACACTGCCAATCAATGACAAACATGATCCTCCACCCGCGACATTAACAAGCGACTCAGATACTGACGTATCTACTAATACAGCGAGCACGTCCTCAGAGGTCGAGGTTCTAACAAAACCAGCAACTTTTTGGGACGAATACCGGATGCTGAGGAGGGGGCGGCAAACGGGCAGAACAACAACCCCCACACCAACACCACCACTGAGAGGACGGGGCAGAGGCCGAGGAGGAGGAAGAGGCAGGGGCGCAGCAAACAAAGGAGAATCAGACGGAAACACAGGAAACAAAACACAGAGTCCATGGGAAACAAACGGGGCGGCTCCAAGAAGAAACAACAATGATGGGCAACGAAATAGACAACAAAATGGTAAATAAAACCATTGTCAATTTATCAACACGTCCACTTTCTCTGTATGAGAAGAAAACACTAAGTTTAGGATTGACGTTCTGCCCTACAGAAATTTTTAACTACTCAGAGACACGAGTTGCCTTTTTCAAATTCATTAGGAAGCTCTAGTTAAAAAAGTGGCATAGTCTCAAAAATATTAGACCATCCAATACCGACGACCATACATGTGAAAGACCGGTGTTTTCTAACTTGGAGATGCAGACACACTGCAGGCCATGCATGACCTTGAACTCACTCAAGGTGGAGACATTGACGGTGAGGTGACCTCCTACATTGACTTTGACATTCCTACGGACAGAGCAGGGTGTACCCATTTTAAACAACGCTCAATTTTTTACCCTAGCCTTCCACACGATTCCATTGACACATTTCATGATGTCGTCACACAAAAACTTTTGAAACAGAAACATCGGAATACCACCAAGAACTCTCAAACGTATAATCTATCCAGCAGACAGAGAAATATCATTTCTTCTCTATCCAAAGACAAAAACATTGTAATCCGTCCATCTGACAAGGGTGGTAATATTGTATATATATACGAAAGTCCCGCTTTTGCATCAACAAAACAGGGCGGGCACAGACTCCATTATAACGTGCTTCTATATTTTTTTCGATTAGCAGTCCATATGACGCGTTTCGGCCGCAGTCCTGCGGCTTTGCTCACATGTGCGCTACATAGCTCTCACGTTCTTTTATCTTACATTTTTTACATTTTTTTACACAGAGTGCATTTCGTTCTTCACAAGCAAATCATGTGATTCTGACCATGTTACACAATGGCTATAGGCATGGAAAAAAGACTACAAAATCGTCATAGACACTGAAATAGAAAAAATCTTCAACATTTCTTTTGTTGCTAAAACTTAATAAAGCATAAAACACAGCATGAAACTATGTTGTTCCATCGTGGTTCTCCAACATTATTACTGCATAGTGCACTAGGGAAACCACTAATGAAAACAGTCAATTTATATTACTGATACAAAAACTTGTATTTAAATAAGATTCATATTAGAAATCTAAAACACCTAAAAAATGGAATTCATACTGTATTCTTAAAAGCAAGCAACAAAATTTAAGAACCTGCATAGTATTCATAGATTAGGATAAAGCTCTAATTTACATTTTATGCTCAGCAAGCTCGAATGGTAATCAAAATGATAGTGTGTCAGGACAAATAGAATCATTACGAGCCACGCCTCTAGGTCAAAAGTGCTGAGTGTGTGAAGGGCTTACGTCTAAAGTGCTAGTGATATATTAAAAATCCTTCTACTCTAATATCACCTAAAAACTGTACTGCTATGCAACGGTGTATGTATATGAAGAAAATTAATCTAATGATAAAGTGCAGAGTGTGGTGGCCAATGTGCAAATCTTTACAAAAAACAGATGTTCTAACTCAAAGCTATGAACAAACCTCCCAGTGGATATGGGAGAAGTCCCAAATGTCCAATATTCATGTTTGGGGCCACGTCACTATCTAAACATGATATCTTGGTAAAAGACATCAATTTGTGTAAAGATAACCAATAAATATAATAATCAGCAACTATACACTAAAAATGATCTACCTACCAATCGTATCAACAGTTGGTAAACAGGCACTTGCTTGTTGATAAAATTCTTTTATAGATAGTTGTATAGATCCTCACTCATATTAAGCCCATTAGGTGATTTCCACCTCTTCTTGGCATGGGGACGTCCTCAATAACAAAGTATTTAAGATGGTTGAGGTTGTTGTTATGGACCTCTTTAAAATGGCGTGCCACCGAATATGTGTGGTCGGAATTGACTATCGCCCTGAGGTGTTGTAAAATACTGTAGCTTGGTGCTACCCACATATTTGAGGCCACAGGTGCATTGCAACACATAGACTGCGAATTCAGTTCTACAAGAGTACTTCTGGTTGATTTCTATAGGTTTTGAATGGAAAATTCCAGTCACCTGAGTAGTATGAATGCCAAAATGACATGCTCCACAGGTACTGCATTTGTAAAAGCCTTTCCTGTCAGACAGCCAGTTGATTTTGGCAATCACCTCCGGAATACTTTTTACCAACGCATCCCTCATAGAATATGCTCGGCGGTAGGTGATCGTTGGCCGTTTGGGGACTATAGGGCCTAAAATTGGATCTGTCAAAATAATACACCATTGACTGTTTAAAATGGATCTAATGGCTCTCTCTTCTTTGTTGTACGTAATAATGAGGCGTGTGTCAACTATATCAGTCTCACTGGTGTCCGGGGTAACACTCTCTTCCCCCTGCGCCGGAGCACTGATACCTGTCAAAATCTGTTCTCTAGGTATAGCATTTGCTTTGTTAATCACTTTTTTGATGGTGTGATCAGTGTAACCTCGTGCCCTGAATCTATTGTAGGCTTCAGTTTGACACTGTCTCAGGTCACTTCCCAAACTACAAATCCTGCACAGCTGTACCATCTCACCATAGGGGATACTTTCTATTAAGTGCCTTGGGTGGAAACTTGACGTGTGTAATGTAGAGTCTCCTGCTGTCGATTTGCAATGTAATCTAGACTGGAGTGAGTTGTTATCTACATACACTGTTACATCAATAATTTCTATGGCAGTGGTGCTGATATTTGCAGTGAATTCTAAATTCTTGTCGTTTGTGTTCAGTGCAGACACAAAGTTCATTGCGCTGTCTTCAGTGCCTTTCCATACAACAAATACATTGTCAACATAACGAAGCCAGTTTACAATATTATTCTTCCACTCTCTTTGGTATATAGACCTGAGAACCTGCTCCTCTCACCAACCCACATGAAGACACGTGAAGCTGGGAGAGAAGCAGGCTCCCATTGCCACACCCCTCAATTGCTGGAAAATTTCGTTATCAAACATGAAGAAATTGTTGTTTAAGCACCAATCATTCATAAATAGGATTAACTCATTGTGTTTATAAACAGAATTGGTCTGTCCTTCAAAAAATGTTAACAAGCTCTCAACCCATCCTTATGTTGAATGCTTGTATATAAGGATGTGATGTCCATCGACATTAACTTGTAGTCACATGACCATGTTATCCCATTGAGTTTTTGTAGGAAATCACCCGTATCCCTCAGATATGATGGCAATTTGTTCACATATTCTTGCAAAAAAAAGTCAATGTATTGGGAAATGTTTTCACATAGGCTGTTACGAGCTGAAATAATAGGGCGCCCTGGTACTGGTTTAGTGCCCTTATGTATTTTGGGTAAAAAGTACAGTACTGGCATGACTGGGGATTCGTTATTGAGATATTGAAATTCATGCTTAGTCAGTAATCCTTCTTGTTTGAACTTGCTCAGTTTTTGTTTCAGCTCTTTCTTGACTTTCTTTATTTCTTGCACGTTAGATTTTTTGTGACAAGTGTGATCGTAAAGGTGTCTATGTGCTTGGCCACAAACACATTGGGGAAGGAGGCTGCGTGGCCCCCCTCCCTGTGCTGATTCCGGCCTCAGGGACCCCGTGGCCCGGCCTCTTCATTGTGGGTGCCCTGGAACCCACCCAGGTCACCCCAGTCGCCATCGCTGGGGACAGTGGGGGGAGCCTCAAGGCCCCGTGGTCCCAGCCGGCTCCCCGCCTCCTGTGAGAGCTAGGATTGCTATCACAGACAGGGAGCTGCTATACATGCAGATCCGAATTTGCAAGAGCAATAGTTTGATCTTTTTCCCTGCTGGCATGACAGCGGGCAAGAGACAGATGAAAACTGCTCTCAGCAAGTGGGAGCAGTTTCACAGCTCTCGATTACTGAGAGCAGAATCCGTGTTTGCTCTGACTTAGGGGGAGCTGTCAAAGCTCCTACCAAGTCAGAGCAAACAGCTATGTTCCGGGGGTGGGCACCCCGGGACATAGCAGGAACCGGCCGGCAGTATGGTTCCAGGAGGGGGTCACTTTGCATTACATATATTAGGTCCCTCCACTGACAAATGCTGTTACAAATAAATACCAGTACCAGTGACATTGTAAATCATGAATTTAAAAGGAATGCATAACTATTCAAATTTACCAGTTGTACGTGCTTTTCTGCTCTGATGCATTGTAAACTTGTTTGTTGCTAGAAGTTCACTTTGTAGCTAGTTCGCTTTGTCACTTCTGCTGTCTCTGAGGTTCTCGAATCAATAGTGCTTGAAATGCAAAGGTATCCCATTGAATGCATTGCATTTACCTTGAGAAATGCTAGTATTTCTACTTTTGCCTAGGAGAAGAAGAAGAGGAGGATGGTGGAGAAGGGGTAGTGAGGCAACACACCACCAACCGTAGCATGCATTCAAGAAGAAATTGCTCTTTCCAGCTTCGAGCTCCAGAAATGAAAACAAACAAACTGATAGATTGTCAGTGAGGGAATCAATCATCTCAATAGGCCAAGAAATTTTAAGCGCTAGTGAGAGGAGCATGATAGTGCAAGTGAGATTATAAGGAGTGTGTGAGGAGACTGAATGAAAGGAGTGTGATCGTGTGTGTCTGAGTGAGAGTACTGACTTTGTGTGTGTGTGAGGGTAATCTGAGCTTGTACTGAGAATATTAGAGTCAGCTTTAGTGTGTGTCTTTTTTGTATGTCCGAGGGAGAGATGTGAGCTCGAGCATGTGTTAGCTGCCTGTGCATGTGCTTACTCAGAAGGGATTGAGGCTGTCATCAGGCCTACCTATGACATACTGTTGGCCGTGGTGGTGACATTCTGATTGTCCTTGGAATATTATCAGTCCATCCTTGATGTAATGTGGACATCCTTGATGACATTCCTCCTATCAACGGGACACCAGTGACACACTGTTGGCATATCATGAACATTCTTGACATTATACTGGCAATCCCCGCTATATTGGGAGTGAGCATCCCAGCCCTATTGTTTGAATCATTGGTCATTACGATGACGGGTGGACAAAGTCCGCCCGCCATCGCAACGGAAAAGGGACCGCCCGCAAGAGGTGCGGCGGTCCCGCTGTGCCTATTAGGATGCGACCGCCACCATGGCGGTCGCATCCTGTATATTTAACATTGTGGCGGGCGGTGCTGTATTCAGCACCCGCCACAATGTTAAAAGGGCATGTTGTGCATTTGCACGCACAACGTGACAGGCACTGCGCGGTGCCTGCCACCTTGTGCATGCAAATGTTGGGGGGTGTACCATGGGTACCCCCCAAGTGCAGCCACCCACCCCCCCCAACCACCTGGGGGCCCGCAACGGGCCCCCAAAGGCATTCTCCGCATGCCTTTCTATGGCGGTGTGTCCGCCATGGAAAGACATGAGACCGCCATCATCGTAATATGGATATGCCTGCAAGGCACCTCCACCATATTGCAGGCCTTTTCCGCCCGGTAGGCAATCGGGCGGATTGCCTACCGGCGGAAAACTGGCAGACGGTCTTTCCGTCCGCCTGGGTCCCCACCGCCATCGTAATATGGCAGGGGGGAAATGTTAGGCGGGCGGACGAAAATGGCAGGCGGATCGCCACCGCCATACGGGCGGCGGCGATCCGTCCGCCATCGTAATGACCCCCTTAGTTATAATAAAGAGTGGTCATGCATGGCAAAATATGTCCTTGTGTAACAGTAACTCTAGGTGACAATGACAAGCTGCAATTTGAGGACCAAATATGCATTTACTAACAAATCTAGAGTTTTGGTGTAAAAAACTGTTTAATTAATGAAAACAACAAGCTTGTGTTTGGGGAATTGAGCTTGCTTTGTGCGAAATGAAATTTCAGTCTTTCTTGGTGAAATGTATATATTTTCAGTCAAATTATTGCATTATTTAAATATATATTTAAAGTTGAAATCTGAGATATCTGAAGGAGGACAGATCCTGAGTTGCAAGGGCATGTTGTTTATTTTTGTTGCACCTACTGCTGTGGTTTCATTTTCAGTGGGAGCATTGCTGTATGGACCTTTATGATCTATCAACAAGCCTGTGATTGTGAGGTTTATAGTGTTATTTTCCATTCTGCCCCGTTAAGCAAAACTGAGTTATAACACATGGTCGAGAAATAACACTGAAGATACAAGATGGGAAAATCATTCAAAGAAAGTTGATGGTCTATGTAACAACCCGTAGCCGGATTTTTTAATTGCCTTTAATGCATATGGCAAATTTAATGGAAATTACGCTGCAAAATACGCTATAATATCATGAGTTTTCAAATTGTTCTTGCTAGGGGCGAGCTGCCACACCACTGGTAATGGTAAAACTCAATGACATATTTGGGGTCCCCTGTACATAACAAATTTCAATTTAATTTCAAAATTCCTTTTAACCAAAGCCTGTATGATGTCAAACAATGTTAGAGTATACAGTAAACTTTAACAGGGTCACACAAAACCAGTTAAAATATGCCTTGCTCTGGACTCCAAGGGGCAGATTAACAAGCCCCTTGCGCCGCCGGTGCATCACGTTGCGTGACGCACCGGTGGCACAGCCTGCTAAGTGATATTTACAAGATCAGGTAAAGTCACCCTGCGTGACTTAACCTGTGCTTGTAAATATCGCCCCTGTTCACGCAACACTTTGCGTGTTAGGGATGTGACATGGGTGTTGCTGTGGGTGTTCCCACGCAACACCCATATCCACTGATGCATTTCCAGATTTACGAGAAATCGTAAATCTGGAAATGCGTCAGAATGCTTCGCCACCCTAGGGGTGGCGTAGCGAGGTGCAATGAGGAGAAATTCTACAGCACACATTGGAAGAGGAAATCACCTCAATTGATTGTTTTTGTGCAGGAAGATGCCCTTCCTGCACAAAAACAATCTCCCACGACATGAGGCATCCTTGCACCATGGTGCAAGGGTGCTGGCGCATGGCAGCAGTTTGTGCGCCAGCATAGGGGGAAGCACAGAGATGCGACATATTGTTGTAAATATGTTGCATCCCTGTCCTTCGAAACTAACGCAGCGCAGCAAAATGACTTGCGGCACCGCGCTGCGTTAGTTTCTTGTAGATCTGCCCCCATAAATCTTTAAAATGATAGAGCCTGGAGAGACAGAGCCAGAGGTAGAGGTAGGCAAAGGAGAGGATGTGGCCTAACGGCTAGAGCGGTCGACCTCAAATCTGGAAAACTGGTTTCGACTCTCGGCAACAACGATCAACATCTGTGATACTGGGCAAATCAATTTATCTCCCCGTGCCTAACAAAAAATTAATGTGTCCTTATGTAACGCAACTGGTGCTAATGTGAAGTGCTCTGATACCTGATACCTATGGGTCAAGTTCGCGCCATATAAAACTGCGGGGAAAAAAGAGCAAGAGAGATTTAGATAGTGAAATACATTACACCGAGGTCTAATTGAGAGAAAAGACACTCTCCCAGAGGGGCCCTGGGCAATTGCCCACTTTGCCAATGCCTTAAAATGTCTCTGGTAAGACTTGGTTGATACACCCCAAAAGTACTGGATTAAATCATTCAAGGCTTTCAGATTTTTAGCCAATATATGTAAAATACATCAGTTAGAGCAATTTTCTTCTTCCTGGAGAATTCCACTGCTCCCACCTGGAAGGGGGATGTTTGCTTTGTTCATTCTCTCAGTTCTACTAAAGATAGGTATTGCACCTCACCACTTTCAAAGTTCACCTGATGTCACTGAAGAGAAATACTAATTTTTAGGGATGTTCAATTTAAAATGCCTAATATTATCTCTGGGAATACTGGTTTTGACTAACTCACAAACATAAAGATGTTGAAAAGTACACTCTATACAACAGAGTTTTGTGTGGGTCCGGAGAAGTTGTAGAGAAGTGAGGGTGCATTGGAATGAGGTTTGTACAAGAAGAATGAGTTAGGAGCACGATCACTGTCAACTAAATACTTATCTAGGTGTACAGGAATACTTATGCAGGTGTACAGGAATACTTATGCAGGTGTACAGAAATACTTATGCAGGTGTACAGGAATACTTATGCAGGTGTACAGGAATACTTATGCAGGTGTACAGGAATACGTATGCAGGTGTACAGGAATACTTATGCAGGTGTACAGGCTACCCTGAAGCTTGAGCCTACTTTTGCTCAGATGAATCACTGCATCTCGCATGCGGCCTGCTATTGAGAGGGAAGAGATGATAGAATAGAACGCTGTTGGGGTGATTTTGGTATTTTTGACATGTTATCCTATATTTTCAGTGACATTTAGCAGCGTCTGAGTCACTAGGTGCAGTAACGTGTGTGTTTGCCTGGAGTACAGCAATGAACAGATTGCAGCAGCTTTGCTTTTCAGATCTGGAAGGGATGGCATTAGTCATCGTGTAATATATACTGGAGCACTGTGAGTGATTTGAACCAGTGGTGGGTGTGACATGTGATCTACAGATAGAGTAAGAGATTATACAAATTAACATCTGACTCCAGTGATGGTTGAAGAAGTCAAATGGCTGCAGCCAGAAACAGGTAAGGTAATTTGAGTATCATGTAAAATACCTTTTGAGTGCTTTTCATTTGAGCTCAGATGGATCACACTAGAGCCCTCTGGATTCAATGAGATTAACCAGGGCTTTAAGTGGGATGAAAAACTGGAGGGGGATCTCTCAAAGGGGTGTGGTCAATGTAATAAAGGGCGTGGCTTAAAAACACCTAAGCTATAAATCTGTGCTTAGCATAGTGTGCTGCCCGACTGGTATTTTGCTGCTTCTGTCATTGCATCCAGATATATAATACAACAAGTAACATTAGATCTACAACAAGTCCGGACTGTTGGCTTAGTCAATGGTTATTAGTTGCATAAGATAAATAAGCAACAACTACAGCTTTGTTGTATATAATATTGAAAATGCTTCAGTTCTGACATGATGACACTGTGAAAGAACTATAACGAATCTCTTGCGAGTTACATTAAAGGCAGTAAAGGGTGGTACTGTGTTGCATTGCAAAGATACACCGATACTTCAACACATGCAATCAAAAGCAAAGCTTTCTTGGAGACACAACCTGGCATGGAAAGATACACCGATACTCCAAAACGTAATCAAAAGCAAAGCTTTATTGGAGATACAACCTGGCATCAGTCATCTTCAAGATGCCAGGCTCAACTGACACCCTTGGAATTCCCTTTGCCTTACAATCTACCACAAAACACTCAAGGTGGAACATATGCAAATACACTTGACATCATAACATACTGCTGAATAGTTAAGATTTTTTTTTCACCCCGAGGGTTAGGGCAAAAATGGAGAGCTCGATAGGGACCAGTCTCAGCACCTGCTTTTGAGAACTGCTGGTGCTTAGCACCGGGAAGACCTGGCCGACTTAAAGCCCTGAGAGTAACTACAGCCAGGGGCATTTGAACTACTTGATGCATAAGTGTTGTGGAAATCATCAAGTCACCGGGTGGCCTTGGCTACAGTTAGTGTCAAATAGTATGGTAAACAAGGGTACCCCAATATTCGAACCTAGGGTGAATCAGTGTTTTGAGAAAACAATGGTTCTATTGTGGCCAAAATTGTCCAAAGGGAAGATGCAAGAATTTGCGTCAGGGATGAGAGCAAACGGTCTGATTTAAGGGATAAACAATTATGCTAGCGGGAGCAATGAAGTGTATACCCAGGGACAAGATTAAATTCAAAGAAATTATGTGATTTATTTTTAACAAAACATAGTTCAGGAGTTCACATAAAAAAATGACACTAAGCGTGATGTGATAAGTGAGGGTTACTTTTTCAAAAATATATACATCGCATTGACAGTGACAACAAACAGGAGAACTCCTCAAGAACAGTTTATACAAAATGCAGGGAGTTCATGTTGTAGGGGGTCGACGGCGTTTCGATCTCAATGACCAGAGATCATCTTCAGGACATGGCATATGTGAGCAAGCTGAATCTATAAGAAACATTACATAAATAATTAATGTATGGTCCCTGGACAATCTTAATTCATAATTGCTATTTAAAACTAGTGAATTGGTGCTCCCAGTGAGATGAAAAAACGCATGCTGATTGAACGCTTGGAAAATTAGTCTCGTTTGCTGTCTGGTAAACATTTTCTTATGTTAGACAATTAATCCAAGTAGGTAAGGCAATAGATAGTACCCTGGAACTAGTGCAGTGAGTTGCAGTAGGCGTAAGAATCAAACCTACTTAATTAAAAGGCAGGGGCAAGAATGCCTAGAGGTGCGCAACAGGGCGGGGAAATGAAATGTGTCCTAGCGCGATTAGGGGGACAGAGAGAAAAGATCTAAATTAACATGCCATAGCGCAGCCGTGTCGCAGAAGCGTCCTGAAGCACGTAATATGGAAGGAGCACTACACTTGCTCATGAACACGGAAGCAAGCCGGTGAGAAAATGAAGACACAATTAAGGTGTTCAGTCGGCAAAGAAGTAGGCAAGCGGTAGTTGAAAGACTGGGGCTGCCGTCTACGAGTGGGTATTGAAGACCCAGGATGCTAAAGGAGACAACCAATTGATCAGGAATAGAGAATCTAAAAACGCGACAGTAAATTAGAAAAGGGTGGAAGTAGACTTACAGAATGTCAATCAAGGCGAGTCGAGAATAACAATGCCTGATTGGAAGGCAAGGTGATAGGAAACGCGCAGTGCGGCCAATGGTTCCAATTAACAGTGTCTGTGAGAAAGGGGTGAGGACAACAATGGTTAACAAAGTGCAATTTTCAGGACTGAAAACGCACATGCCAGTTAAAGTTGGACTTACATTGTAATCTTAATTAAGGATCGCTAGGCGGTGGGGCACTACGAGCTGGCCATCGGAGTATAGTTAATAAGTCTTCCGACGTGTATGATCTGGGTGGAGAAGGGCAATTATTAGGTAATGGAGAGCTAATCTCAAGTGAAAGCAGTCTACGGTGCACAAGTCACTTACTTGAAAAAGACCACAGGAGTCAGTCTAATGGGGAGGAGCGGGCTGCGTCTCCGGTTTCCAGACAGTGCGCGCTGAGTGAAGGTGGGAAGTTCAGCAAAACACCTGTGCTTAAATCATTGACGCTGTGCATGTGCAGCATGCAGGTGCAGCGTGCAGCATCTAGATTAAGAAGGGGGTGTGTCTGATACTCTGGTGGGCCAGTCCTGGGGCTCCGGTCCCTGAACACCAGGAGCAAGGAGTGTACCCTTGCAGAACTACACTAATCAGATGGATTAGGAGCACAAGGATATCGAATTAAACAGGAAAGGTAAATGAAACAGGGGAAGTGAATCAGGAAGGAGAGAGTTATGAGGGAAAAAAACAATAAATACAGTTGAACTAATACAATGCTTAGGCTGAACCATGAAAGGATAACACAGTTGGGCATATAATTACAATTGATGCATAACTGTAAGAACTGGTTCAGTGATACAGACATTGCGGAATCAGGAAGGAAAACAACACTTGGTGCTGCCAGTTGTACAGCCAGTAGTTTATGTGATGGTATTCCATTCATGCATTGAATTTAGTCCATGTTCAATTGTGCGGCAGTTGAAAATCCATTTGCACTCTAGTCTGTTTAGGGTCTGTTGTTGATTGCCACCTCTGCAGTTCCGGTGTACATTTTCAATCACTTGCCAAGTGAAATCCAATGCAGAGTGTCCTTTTTCGAGGAAATGTTCCACAAGTGGTGCTGTTGTGATCTTGCAGCAGATCCGGCTCTTATGTTGTGAGATCCTGGTCTTTATCTTCTGGGTTGTCTGGCCTATGTAGAACAGTTTGCATGGACATTGAATGCAATAAATCCCATTTTGTGAATTACAATTGGAAAATAATTTTGTGTGTTTTATGCTTTCATACTCAAACACTTTAGTGTTCTCCGTGGATTCACATGCTAAGCAGTTGTTACATAGGTTGAGGTAGGATTGGAGAGAATTGTCTCTACGTGTAGGTTTGTGTGGCCTAACCAGATGGTCTTTGATATTTCGGCCTCTTTTGAAAGAGAGCCAGGGCGCTCCTGTAGTCAAATTCAGGGGAGACAGGACTGACCAATGTTTTCTAATCATTTTAGTAAGTTTATTGCTCACTGGGCAGTATGTAGTGACATGTGATTTTGGAAGGGGATGTTTTTTGCGTAGGTTGTAGCAGGTATTCAAGGTGTGAGTAACATGCTCTTTTCATTGAGCGTTTGACTAGGTGCCTGGGATAGCCTCTGTCAGTCCCATAGATGTACCTTTACATTGTCTGTAGTATTTATCTTGGAAAAGAAAGTAGTTTTTGGTTAATGCTATTTCCAGAAGTGAGACAATGAAAGCGGTGGGTACTTGATGGGGGACTTGTCGTTGGTTAAGGTGATTACTGATGACATCAATGCCCTTATTCTGGGGGATGTTAGTGTACAGTGATTCGATGTCTAAAGTGACAAGAAGTTCGGTACTGGGATCAAAGGATTGTGATTCAATTAGATTTATGAAATGCGTGGTATCCTTCACATATGTCGTGGTGCACTGTGCTAAGTCCCTGATAAAATAGTCAATATATCTGCCCAGGGGTTCTAGAATTGACCCTCAACCTGATAGGATAGGTCTGCCTGGTGGTTTTTCCACGTTTTTGTGTATTTTGGGCAGCGTATATAAGACAGGGGTGCGTGGAGTCTTATTGTTAAGAAAAATGAATTCATTCCTGCTAATAAACCCTCTTCTTCAGCTGTTTTAGTGACATTCAAGATGAGATCACTAATCTCTTTGAGTGGATTACGCGTAAGATGCTCATAGTGTGTAGTGTTACTAAACTGGCGGTAAATTTCATTGTCATATGCTGTTATGTCCTGTATAACTATTCCACCGCCTTTGTTGCAGGGTTTAATAACTATTTCGTCAAGGTCTTTTAATCTAGCTAGACTCTGTTTCTCTTCTAGACTTACATTGTATGGAGTGAATTTGTACTCTTTTTGTATTTTGTCCAGGTCTTGGAGCACTAGGTGTTCAAATGCAAGAATTTCCGGGGGCATAGAGCCACTCGGGGAGTTGAATGTGGACTTCGGGCGAAGTCCGGTAACATCTGATTTGCTTGATGGTTCTATGTTAAGGAAGAACGCTTTGAATCTCACCTTTCTAAAAAATTGAAAGATTTCAGTTTGTTTTCACTCGAGATTAGCTCTCCATTACCTAATAATTGCTCTTCTCCACCCAGATCATACACGTCAGAAGACTTATTAACTCTACTCCGATGACCAGCTCCCAGTGCCCCACCGCCTAGCGATCCTTAATTAAGATTACAATGTAAGTCCAACTTTAACTGGCATGTGCGTTTTCAGTCCCGAAAATTGCACTTTGTTAACCAGTGTTGTTCTCACCCCTTTCTCACAGACCCTGTTAATTTGAACCATTGACCGCATTGCGCGTTTCCTATCACCTTGCCTTCCAATCAGGCATTGTTATTCTCGACTCGCCTTGATTGACATTCTGTAAGTCTACTTCCACCCTTTTCTAATTTACTGTCGCTTTTTTAGATTCTCTATTCGTGATCAATTGGTTGTCTCCTTTAGCATCCTGGGTCTTCAATACCCACTCGTAGACAGCAGCCCCAGTCTTTCAACTACCGCTCGCCTACTTCTTTGCCGACTGAACACCTTAATTGTGTCTTCATTTTCTCACTGGCTTGCTTCCGGGTTCATGAGTAAGTGTAGTGCTCCTTCCGTATTACGTGCTTCAGGATTCCAACCGACGGGTGGAAGTCGATTAAGAAAACCATTGAGGCTCCAACTGGCTGGTGGAGAACTGTGAGGTTTTAATCATAAGCCTTTCCCTGAATAAGAGGCCCTTGACACTTGCAGATCTACCAAATAATCTGCACTTTGGCTGCCTACTCCCCCCTCCTGTCCTGAAGAAGACCCATCTTGACGCACTTTACATTTGCGCTACTCACAGGGTCAAAACGTCGTTGTACCACATAGGTCCGCACAGCGCTCATGATTACAGCTTAACTTATCAATGGATCCTGTAGCATATGTGCAAAAATAATAAGGACAAACAGAACTTTTTCTTTTTTTTTTTCCCCCTTTTTGATCACACGTCTATTTTGTCTTGTATATAGTGCACAGTCAATATCACCAATCACTACATGTCACTTTTTTCACCACAGTCACTTATTTCTTATTGCAATTGAATTTGTAAATTGTGACAGCCATGAATATTTGATACTTATTTCTGAATACATTATTGAATTCTAATTTTTGTGGTGTGTTATGTTATTTTACTCTTCTTTCTCAAATCATTGGTATGTGTTGTAAGTAAGCTTTTGCTCCTTGAGTACCCTAAGCAATTGAAACCCCGACAGAACCAATTGTTTTATTTAATACTAATACCCAGGTTCTGAGGGACACCGGGTCGCCCCATTATTTTTTTCAGTCAGGACGCTTCTGCGACACGGCTGCGCTATGGCATGTTAATTTAGATCTTTTCTCTCTGTCCCCCTAATTGCGCTAGGACACATTTCATTTCCCCACCCTGTTTCGCACCTCTAGGCATTCTTGCCCCTGCCTTTTAATTAAGTAGGTTTGATTCTTACGCCTACTGCAACTCACTGCACTAGTTCCAGGGCACTATCTCTTGCCTTACCTACTTGGATTAATTGTCTAACATAAGAAAATGTTTACCAGACAGCGAACAAGACTAATTTTCCAAGCGTTCAATAAGCATGCGTTTTTTCATCTCACTGGGAGCACCAATTCACTAGTTTTAAATAGCAATTATGAAATAAGATTGTCCAGGGACCATACATTAATTATTTATGTAATGTTTCTTATAGATTCAGCTTGCTCACATATGCTATGTCCTGAAGATGATCTCTAGTCACTGAGATCGAAATGCCGTTGACCCCCTCCAACATGAACTCCCTGCATTTTGTATAAACTGTTCTTGAGGAGTTCTCCTGTTTGTTGTCAATGCGATGTATATATTTTTTAAAAAGTCACCCTCACTTATCACATCACGCTTATTGTCACTTTTTTATGTGTGCTCCTGAACTATGTTTTGTTAAAAATAAATCACATAATTTCTTTGAATTTAATCTTGCCCCTGTGTATACACTTCATTGCTCCCTCTAGCATTAATTGCTTATCCCTTAAATCAGACCGTTTGCTCTCATCCCTGACGCAAATCTTGCGTCTTCCCTTTGGACCATTTTGGCCACAATAGAACATTGTTTTCTCAAATCACAGTTAGTGTCAAAAGCACCATACAAGACAGATGTAAGCAGACACACGCTATAGTGGTTTAAGAGGAGTGCTTTGCAGCACCTATTAATAATTTTAGTTGCAGCGCCACCAAAATATTAGCTCAGAAAAGACAAGCTTTTTGAGTAGGCAGTGGGGAACTTCTTTTGATTAACTGGAAAATAATACTTCACAAACATGCAGCACTGCCAACGAAAATTGCTTTCATGTAGGGGGGTACAAGAACGCTTGCCTTTTTGAAGTTGAACTCTGGCAGGCAACCAGTTGGAGCATCATTTGGTCATGCCAGCTGTTAAACATCAGAAGTGTTTTGGTAGCAGAAGAAGATGGGCAGCATAAGACTAGGGTTTAATCGATGTAAAGTAGTATGGGGAATGGCATGAGTCAGGGCCACCAGTTTTGCCTTCCTTTCTTCTAAAGGTGATTATTGATGAACAAGCCTTGCTCAAAGCCATGGGTGGACTGAGGTGGACAATAGCAAAATATCAGACAATTGACTATCTCTGTGACTAACTCAAAACAACAAATGGACCAACAAAGGTAACTCCTTGCCATTGTGGAATGTGTTTGAGAACAGTAAATGTGTGTGCTGGCCATCTTATTGATGGGATGAACTCCAGCGCAAGTGCTTCTAGTGCCACGAGTGCCTTATTTCCTGTTTCAGATGGTTGGTTCTGTTATATTCATGGAGTGTGCTGGATTTTTTTTAGCAAGAAGCCGGATGAGATGATGTGTCTTTAACATATGCCATAAGTGTGTCAATAGAAGACTCAAGCATCGAATCTCAGGACCTGCTCCAGGTGACTCCATGTCAGTGGAGATGAGTAAATACTTTGCAATGTTGGTGAAGTTTAGCTTCATGTTTGTAGCAGTCTTTACCATCACCCTGGAATATTCACTGAATGGGTTGGTAGACACATTGGCCAGAACAATCGCCAGAGCAATTAACTGTTGCTCTCTAGTCACATCATGCCATCAACAGAACATATACCTAAGCAATCACCAGAATAATCAGCTGTACACCTTCGTTCCTGTCATCTGCTGCCACACCAGCCAGAACAATCACCAGAGCAATTACAAAAGAGACCAGCTGACCCCAATAAATCTAAGTCCTCAAATTCTGGAACCTCCACAAACCCTTCTGGTCAACCTCTTTGTCCTCAGTGACAAGAACGAGCTCTAATTTCCCCTGTGAACATTGATATTCCAGTCGCCCCACAACCACACTCTCTGCATACTGATCAATGCAAGATAAATAAGCAAGAACATAATCCACATCTATAGTCTACTGGGTGACTCCAGTCTCTCTATCGGAGAATCATGACAGGAAAAAGAAGTGAGACCATCCCTCTTAGCCACCTATGTTCAGAATTAAAAACAGAAATATGGTGGGAGAATAATGTAGTATTTGAATTCTCATTACCAACCTCCAGCATCACAGATTACTCCATTTCAGAGGGTTAGTCTTTAAATGTGCATTGGTCATACAGCCATACTATTTCTCTCTCCCTCCTTTTCATCTACTGAACACCCCCATACAACACAACATTCTGAGATGCTCTCCTGGGCTCTACTTCAGATATCACTATTGATCATTTTAATCCATGTATTTTAGGAGACCTCAAAACCTGTTTTGGAAAGCTAGAAATGTGCCAGACATCCTTGCTCCTCACTAACCTTTAAGCATTCAACTATCTTGCTGGATCTATTCACTCTAAAGACAATAGTTTTGATACAATGTTGGCCTCAGAATGACTTACTTATGTTAAAGGAAACAGTTCCATCACATATATCCATCACCACAACATCTACTTCAAACTAATGGTGGGTGTAACTCGCGCAATTCAGTGTAGCGTAATCATGCAGAATTACCTAAGAATTCAGCATGATTACGCTTGAATTATGCAAGAGTAATTCTGCATTTAGCTCTATTTGTTGGCACCAAAATGCCTCCACACATTCAAAATGGATGCGAGGATACGTTTTGCAGTACGTAACGGAACTAAATGCAGATGAACACAAATAGCAGGTAGCCACTTGTGCTCGCTAAATGTGCTCTTGCGTAAGGATTTTTCACCCAAATTACTCTTAACTACGATAGGAGGAGTAATCACGCAAATATCAGTAATTCTGCATAAAAGAGTAACTTAGAATTACTTCAATTACTTCAATTACTCCGGCGTATTTGAAATTCCACCTAAGCCTACTTCAAATTCTATTGCCCAATTGTATTGTCTTCTCCACCAAGCTCCCACAAAATTTTGCTTACAAGAACATTGAAGAACTTCATCGTTGACTGACAAGAATCAGAATTATCAGCTGCCCCAGCCACTGGACCCACTGATGATGCGAGGAAATTTTCACTAAATTATTTCCACTCAAACGCTCATGAAAACATCAATGCCATCGGAATGCTGTCTGGTTCAATTTGCATTTACAGGTATAAAAAAAGACTCCAAACCGGCAAAAGACATTAGAGAAAAAAGGTTTCCCCAACAATACAGAATGTATAAAGCATTAGTCAAAAATCAAAGCGCTGTTACTACTCACTGCGTGTTAGAACTGGGAATCCTGGTTGGCTGAGGTATGCACCCAGATAGGAACCACCACTTTAGTCAGGGTAAGCTTAATACACAATAAGACAACCTGTGCTCACCCTCTAGTAGATTGGCACAGAGCAGTCACGTGGGTCCCGTGCTCTCCATGCCACAGGAGTCAAGCTATCCTGGCTGATGAGGGGCGAAACCACGAAACCGGTCCTAGGATGCTTGTTTCCAGTCCAGGGAGGACCTGGCTTGGCAGTTCGGGCTGGACTATTCCCATTGAGCACAGGGTCAAGGCTGATTTGCATATGGCTGGGTTCAAACTGGAATGGCATGTGGAGCAAAAAAACTATGGATTTAGGCATAGATCTCTGTTCTAGGGTGAATGTATAACATTGTTCTGCATTCTGTTCATCAATTGTTCTTTTTGTATTTGTCACCCCGAGTGGGACGGGTATGCCCAGACGTGGGTCCTGTGCTCTCCGGACCACTGGAGTCAAGCTATCCTGGCTGATGAGGGGTGAAACCCTGAAACCGGTCCCAGGATGCTTGTTTCCAGTCCAGGGAGGACCTGGCTTGGCAGTTCGGGCTGGACTGTTCCCTTTGGGCACAGGATCAAGACTGATTTGCATATGGCTGGGTTCAAACTGGAATGACATGTGGAGCAAAAAAACGATGGATTTAGGCCCAAATCTCTGTACAGGGGTGAATGTATGACATTCTTCTGGATTATGTCCATCAATTGTTCTTTTTGCGTTTGTCACCCCGAGTGGGACGGGCATGGCCAGACGTGGGTCTCATGCTCGCCATGCCACTGTCAATCAACTGTTTTTTTTGCACTTTTAGAAAGTTGGCATTTTCCTGCCTTCGCCATTTAGTGCTTGTAGCCTGTACATTGGTCACATAACTGGGTGTAGCTGACATTTGAGCTTTGTGTATTCCTCCTAGCCAGCCACACACAATAGAGAGCTTAGGTGTGCCTGGATGGGCCATCACTGGCAGGATGGGAGGGAGGCTCTGTCCTTCCTATACATAAAGGACTGCATAACCCCTGTAGTTAGTCTGGAGCCAGGGCAGCGAAGGCAGGATGCCTGGGGACTTCAAAGGGAATTTCTAGAAGCTTCCCCCGCCTTTTAGAGGAAGGGTAGCGGGTATAAATATTGGACCTCAGAAACTAGCCCTTCAGTGCATTCCGGACCTGTGGATACCAGGAAGAAGGGCTGCTGAGCTGTTGAAAGGCCTCCACCCTGCCAGACTGCTGCCCAGCTGGACTACTAGCTTGTGGGGCTGCTGCTTTGCTGTGTTGACCAGCTTTCTGCTGCCCCCTGCCTGATTGAGAAAGAGAGGACCTGCACCTCTTGAACCCAGAACCCCAGAGAGACCCCAAGAGCTAGGTGGCTGTACTCAGGAACAGAAGGCTCCAACAACCTTGCTCCTGCACCTGGACTCTGCCATCTGTGAGTTTACCCTGCCAAGTGGTGCCACCCCAGTTCTGAGCTCTTGAAATTGGTCCAAGGCACTCAGCCAGCCTCTGTGGATCCAGCGGAACTGACACATCTTCTGTGCTGCGTGCCGCAATCCCGAGCAAAACCAACAAATCACAGCTGCTTGGATCAGAAGGCGCTGCAAAGACCTGCATCTCAGTCCGTAGCCGCATCGGAACCACCCCAATGCAACGCATCCTTGGTGCAGGCCCTCGCATCTCACATCGAAGGCAGTCTCCATGACGCCGGAATCCGCACCACAGACTCGCAGCTCCTCAAAACTGACGCATCGCCCCGCCTATGAGACGCATCCTCGACTACAGACTTCGCAAAGCAGTGGAGAAGTGTGGCTCAATGGTTAGAGCGGCAGACCCTGATGCAGAGATCTGGCCCGGGACCAGGGTTCAATTCCCGCCTCGGCGGTTCTTGGACTCAATTTCCTCGGACCTGATAATTCTCGCCTCGGTGCCTATTCTAATCATGGGTCCCACTCTGCAACTCTGGGCAATAGCTTGCTTAATCTCCACAACGGCCCCACCAGCGCTGGGATGCCTGGCTTCACCTTGGGGGTGCCCAGGAGTGGACATTTCACAGGGAATAGCCAGGAAGGGTTCCACAGTGGTATGCGTATAGCGCCAGGATGCCCCAGTTGGGGTGGCAGTGCGCTTTACAAGTACGAATTTACCTTTACCAAGCCCTCCTCGATAGGACCTTCAATGATGATGCAGCAAGACCTCGCAAGGCAACTTTGCCGCATCTCAGAACCAATGCATCCCTTCGGCTGTGCGGCGCACCTTCGTTGTGGATCCTTGCAACGCTCTGCAAACCAAGATTTAGGGTACTTTGTTCAGCGGGCCTAACTGGGTCCCTGTAGCCAGCTCGCGCTTCATCGAGGCCGGCCTTAACTTGTGACTTTGTACTGTTCCAGCGTGACCAGATATTCACAGTTGGTGCTTTATGCCTTTTGGCACCATTTTTAATAAATATTTAAAATTGAATATCTCCGGTTCTACTGATTGGATTTTTGTCGTTTTAGTCTTGTTTTATTTCTGAATAAAATATAATATTTTTTAACTCTGTTGTGGACTCCTTTTGTGGTGTTTTTTCTCACACTGTATTACTGTTTGAAGTGTTGCACAACACTTTACACATTGCCTCTGAGTTAAGCCTCACTGCCCTGTGCTATGATACCTGACGGGTGAACACAGGTTAATGTAGGGGTTGCCTGTGACTGAGAAGAATTGTGGTTGCTGCTTGAGAAGGGCTTTACCCTCCTCAACCGGTAACCCAATTCCTTACAGTAATAAATTTGAGATGCACTTTCAATTGAAAGTAGTTAATGAATACAACCTATTGTCATTCATGCTGAATCTTGCCCTCACCACCTTTCAACCAAATTCTTCTCTGTAAAAGAAACCAATCGACTAACGAAGGCTATTAGCATCTCCGACGCAGCAGCTGACCCATGTAACTCAAATCTATTAAAATATCCTCTTAGCATCATTGCAGCCAGCACAACCATTAATGTACTCCTTTTAACAGGAGAGTTCTCAAACAAACGAAAAACATCCTACATCAAGCTAATAGTGAACAAGCATTGGCAAAGCCAATGGGCCCGATTCGCAAAGGTAAACTTAAACATTGGTCTAAACTTCGAACATCTAAGTTTACGCCTTTGGGAATTCATAAAGGGCATTTACGAGGACATCTTTATGTCTGCATTCGGGCTGGCTCTCTGCCCAGAGTGTGGACATAAAAATAGTACTTGTTAATACCCTTTGTGAATTCCCAAAGGTGTAAACTTAGATGTTTGGTCTAAGTTTAGATCAAACGTCTAAGTTCGTCAGCTCTTGAAAATAACAAGTGGAATACATATTTACACATTCGTACTGAAAATGCTTTGAGCTTTGTAGGTGTAAGAAAGTGTCACATAAATATAGTTTCAATACAATACAATGGTTTAGAATTACACTGCAATGCAGGAGTCCAATTCTTATTATTGTTTTTTGGGTAGAACTTGAAGTACCATAAATTCCATGATGAAATGAAGCAGGGTAAACACTAACATGTTGGTGTTTCACCTTATGCTGTATAATTCTACAGGTATGATACATAATTCAGAGCAATAATTGTTGGTTTAGAAACCTGATCTCAAATTTAAAAAATGGAATGTTCGGGAATATTCAACCAATGGATTTGCAGACACAAATCCAGAGTAAAAACTGCAAGGCTGTCGTGGTCCTCTGGGTCCCCTTTTTAGGTCTGCTGTGACCATCTGTCACCATAACATATATGATTAGCAGAAAAAGAGCTTTCAGAAGCATAACTGAGTGAGGAGCTTTGGCTCCACCCACATGTTGATTGCCTTGAGCATAGCCTTTGATGGGCAGAAGCAATATGCTTCCACTGCGAAAGAGAGCTTGCATTGCACTTATGGCCTTGTGGGAAAGCTTGTGCTCAATACATCAAGACAGAGTTGATTATGGTGACAAATTAATATTTGCAGCTATGGACCTAATCTGTTTATTATGGAGTGTTACAGCAAAGGCAGTAGGCCTGGCATGGTTACTGTGTAAAACATATGTTAAAGCAAATAGGTATTTAGAGGTGAATTATTACATTGTGCTAATGTCTGCAGTATTTTATTAGATGGAATCTCACAGACTACCATAGTCAGGGCCACTGGAATTATGCAGCAGGAGAGGGCCAAATTTTGCGGTAGGGTTGAGTAAATTATGCAGCACGCACTTTTTTTAATAGTATTACTTCATTATTTTGTAATTTTTGAAACTTAGTAACACTGTCTGGGCATTGGTTGCACCTCATTAGTACCAGTTTGATACCCAAATATAGCAATTCGCAACAGAAAGCTGGCCAGTCCTGCTTTGTACAGGGCCTTCCACTGCGCGGCAACATGTGTCACTGCATTTTTATAACTTTTGAACCTTTTAAGCTGGAAACCATTTTTGTGGTTAAAATCTGCAGATTATGCGGCAGATAATAGATTATGTGGCAAATGCTGCAAATCTATGATTATGCAAATATCGCCTCGACCGCACAATTGCATATTTCCAGTGGCCCTAACCATAGTACGCAAGGGTTCTGGTGTTGGTCACCTCTTCTGACAAACACTGGGGTAGAAGATTTTTACTGTGATTAACCTTGCTAACATCTCTTGGTATTCTCAGTGTGATTTTCTCTATGCATAATGATTGCCTTGTGGGAAAGGTTGTCCTCAATAGATAAGGCTAAGCTGGTTATGGTGACAAGCCAAAGATAAAAAACAATAGGTTAATTGAGAAAAATGTCAGATGTCATTGGTTTATCCTGTTCATGATGAAATGTTCTAAGTTTTTATTGTGAAAAACATTTGAGAAAAGCAAATAGGATTTTAAGGGTGGATTGTTATCACACAGTGCTTAACCTCTTATGTGCGAGTGTCGGCCAGTGACCGACACCTACATTACCTCCCCAGAGAATGTGTCAGCCATTGGCCACTAGGCATTTCATTTTAACCTCGGGCTGCTGGGGAAGAGCTTCACAAGAAGCCTGAGCATTTTTTTGTTTGTTACTGTAATGACAAAAAGAGCACAGGGCTGTCATTACAGTGAAGTGATGTCATTACAGTAAAGTGAAAGTATAACGAGCCAATAGGCTCGTTTTAATTTCACTGAATTAGTGCTTGGGGAGCATATCTCAGCTCCTCGAGCACTAATTGCTTCAGGAGAGAGGTATCGTTGGAAAGGGGAGAATTTCCCCTTTCGAATGGCATTTCTGCCCAGTAGATACGTGCTTGGGGGATGGCCAAGGAAGAACAAGTACCAAGCAGGGATCCACCCATTAGGCCCCAGACAGCCCACCAGACACCAGGGGGGGGGCTGCCCACCATGGAGCCATGCGCCCACCCCAATAAATGCAGCATTAGTCCTTCTGCCCCCATCAAGGGGGCAGAAAGCCCACTAGACACCAGAGAACATTTTTAAAAAGAAAATATAGAGGTGGGGGCTGCCCGCCATGGCCATGATCTGACAATAAAAAATGTGGCATCAGTCTTTCTGACACCCCGGCCAATGAGGGTGATTATCCCAAATCTGCACCCCCAGGGAGGCAGAAAGCCCACTAGACACCAGGGATTTATTTTTTTAAATGTACATGGTGTGGAGGCTGCCCATGGGCATTGCCTTGCTCCCACTCCAAAAGCATGAAACAGTCTTTCTGCCCCCCTCCACCCCCCGGTGCGAATGGGGATAATTATCTCTGATCTGCTCCCCCCCCCCGGGCATAAACCCAATAGACACTAGGGCAGGCATAATCTAAAAACAAATATACGAAAGGGTGCTGCCATGCCCCCACCCCCCAAAAAATATGCTGACAGTCTTTCTACCACACCCAGGGGGGGGGGGGCAGAAAGCCCTGTCTACACTAGGGAATTAGTTAGAGAAATATATTGGTACAGGCTGCCAACCATGGGCATGCCCCTACCTCAGAAAAGTGCACAGACTTTCTGCCCCCCAGGGGGTGGATGGGGTGATTATCTTCAATCTGCCCCCGTAGGGGCAGAGAGCCCGCTAGACACCAGGGTAATTTAATGAAGAAAATAGGAGTGAGGTTGCCGACCATGGACATGGCCATGCCCCCACTTCAGACAGGGAACAGACAATACCCCCAATCTGCCCCCTGGGGGAATTAATCCTACTAGACAACAGGGGAAAAACATAGGGGTGGGACAACCCACCATGTGCACTGGCATGCGCCCACTCCAAAATGGGGGGCAGATGGGGCCAATTACCCCCAATTTGCCCCTCTGGGGACAGGAACTCCACTAAGCACCAGAGACTGCATTTATGCAGTATTGCTAAGGGGAAGCACCTCCCCTGGCATAGGCCCATGCTCTCCCCACCCCAATCTACCCTCCCTCAGTGGCAGACACAAAGCCCACTAATCACCAGGTATCTGAAAAATGGAGCCAAAGGAAAGGAAAGGGCGGCCCACCCTGGCATCGAACCATACCCCTCTCCCCCACTGAAGGGGAAACAGTATCTTTCTGCCTCCCAGGGGCAGGTAGAAGGTTTGGCCCAATTGGGAAGCTTGCCCCAAATATGACTCTGGGGTGTTGAAAGTCCACCTGACACCAGGAATTTTGCATTTGAAGCAAAACAAAGTGCTATGGGTGTTGCTCTCTGGTTTGTCTCATTTGGATTGGGGGTATGGCGCATGCCAGCGTGCAACACCCACACCACTTTCTTTTGCCCCAAAGGCAAAATTCCTGGTGTCATGTGCACTTTCTACCACCCAGGGGCAAGTTAGGGGCAACCTCCCCAATTGGGGAAAACCTCCCAACTGCCTCCCAAGGGAACAGAAAGACACTATTGCCTCTTCTGCGGCGGGAGTGTAGCATGATCCTAGGGACCCTCCTTTTGTTTGTTTTAGTGCCATTTAGAATTCCCTGGTGTATAGTGGGGTTTCTGCCCCTCTCCGGGGCAAATTGAATGCAAATCCCCTGTCTGGCCTGGATCAAACCAAGGTCAATGGGAGTCCCCTCACAAGCGCTCCCATTGACCTTGGTTTGATCATTTCCTGCTGCTGGCACTAGGCCCAGCCAGTGGTGCAACTCTAGGTGGTAGGACTTTTGTGGATTCCGGCGTAATTTTCATCACAGAAATGTAAGGAAAATGTGTGATTTTAGGCTTTCAGGGTATTGTGTGTAAAAAAACCTCCTGGGATCCATGCAAGGCACACCACCTTGGAGTCCCCTGGCTGTTTAGTTTTCAAAAATGTCTGTGGTTCTTAAGTTTGCATGGGTGGCGCCACAGTGCGGCCTCAAATACCGCATCTACCCCTATTGCCTATCTATCAAGGTAACACTTTAGGGCCTTTTGTGTCATGGTCTCTTGGCCTACCCACACAAGTGAAGTACCGTTCTTATCAGGGGGCATGTGAGAGCTCAGAGTAGTAGGAAATTTGGGCTCCCCGCAGATTCCAGAACTTTATTTTACAGAAATGTGAGTTATTTACCAAAGTTTGAAGTTTGCAAGGGATTCTGGGTAAAAAAACCTGGTGAAAGCAATGCACGTCCCCATACCCTGGATTCCCCCAGGTGTCAAGTTTTAAAAAATGTGCAGGTTTGCTAGGTTTCCCATGGTGGCTCCTGAGTTAGGGCCCAAAATTCACAGCTACCCACTTTGCAGGGTCAGTTTTGATTGGAAAAATGAGATGTGTCCATGTTGCGTTTTGGGCCCTTTTTCTGTCACGGGCACTAGGAATACCTCCACAAGTAAGGTACCATTTTTATCAAGAGACTTGGCAGAATGCAGGGTGGAAGGAAGTTTGTGGCTCCCAACAAATTCCAGAACTTTTCATCACAGAAATGTGAGGAATTGTGTTTTAGTCTAAGTTTGAGGTTTGCAAGGGATTCTGTGTAAAAAAAAAAAAACCCTGATGAGAGCCATGTAAGTCACCACACCCTGGAATCCCCCAGGTGTCTGTTTTTCAAAAATGTACAAGTTTGCTAGGTTTCCCTATGTGCCAGCTGAGCTACGGATCAAAATCCACAGCAAACCACTTTGCAAAAAAAGGGTCAGTTTTGATGCATAAATGTGCGCTTTGGGCTGTTTCCTGTCTAGGCCTACCCACACAAGTGAGGTACCATTCTTATCAGGAGACTTAAGCAAATGCTGGGTGGAAGGAAGACTGTGGCTCCCCGGAGATCCCAGAACTTTACATCACAGAAATGTGAGGAATATATGTTTTTAGTCAATGTTTGAGGTTTCCAAGGGGTTCTGGGTAAAAATACCTGGTCAGAAGCATGCACGTCACCCTGCCCTGGATTCCCCCAGGTGTCTAGTTTTCAAAAAAGTGAAGGTTAGCTAGGTTTTCCTATTTGCCAGCTGAGCTACAGCCCAAAACCCACAGCCACCCACTTTGTAAAAATGAACCGTTTTAAGTTTGGGCCCTTTCCTGTCACGGGCACTAGGACTATACACATAAGCGTGGAACCATTTTTGTCGGGAGACATTTGGGAACATAGAATTGTACAACATTTGTTACTACCAATTGGATGTAAGCCAATGTGTAAGAAAGAAGACATTTTGAAAAATGCCCCCTGAATCATATTCTAGTATGGGTATCCACAAATTCAAAGATGTACAAATAACCACTGCTCCTAAACTCTATATCTGGTGTCCATTTCAGAAATACATAGGTTTCCTTGATACCCATTTTTCACGTGACATATTTCACCATATGAATTGTTTTTTACTACGTACACAATGAAAAACCATTGCAAGGTGCAGCTCAGTTGCTGGATCTGGGTACCTCGGGTTCTAAGAAAAGCTACAAACCTAATATATCTCTGCAACCAGAAGGGTCTAGTGGCTGTAATGGTATATTTCTTTTGTAAATTAGCCATTGTGACAAGACGTTACAGATGAAAATGTTTTCATAAATGGCCATTTTATTCTAGTCATTTTCAATATTTCTTTTTTTCCACAATTTGTTTCTTTGGGAAAACCTTGAGAGATCTACTCTTGTGGCCCCATGCTGAATTCAGAATGCTGTCTATTTGCAGAAATCTACAGCTTTCCTGGATCATCCATGGGTTTCACACTGGTGTCCATCACAAACAGTAAGAAGGTTGAAAGCACAGAAAATAGGGAAAATGGGCTACATCTTTGAAAAATGCCAAAAGAGTGATATTTTTTAAAATTATTTAGCTCTGCATGTTTGTGAAAGCTGGGAAGATGGTGACTTTTGCACAGCAAGCCTTTCATTGATGTCATTTTTTGGAGAGAAAAAAACAGACTCTTTTTTGGGAGCACTTTTTTTTCTATTTTGCCCCAAAACTCAAAATTTAGCTCTATTTTGGGAATTTCCTCCTGGGGAATCAACAAACCCTGGGTCCCTTTAAAATACCCAGGATGTAGAAAAAAAAAGGGCACAAATTTGACATGGATACCTATGTGGAAAAAAGTTATGGAGCCCGAAGCGCGAACTACACCAAATAGCCAAAAAAAGGGGCCAGAACTGGGGTGGAAAAGCCCCAGAAGTTAAGGGGTTAAGACTGAAGATGGGTATTTTGTTGCATGGAATCATACAGAATACCATAGCATTCAAGGCTTTTGGGGCTGGTTAGTCTCTCTAGAAATCCTGGTATTAGAATGTAAGAACTGTATTAATCCTTAAGTTCGTCCGCCATCATCCCGGGAATCGGGACCGCCCGCCCATATGGCGGTGTTCCCGCACATGCAATTATAATGCGACCGCCACTGTGGCGGTCGCATCGTGCATGTTTACCATTGCAGCGGGTGCTGCTGGCTGCAGCATCCGCCGCAATGGCAAAAATGCATGTTGTGCATTTCCCTGTACTCCGTGGCAGGCACCATGCGGTGCCTGCCACCTGTTGCACGGAACTGTAGGGGGGGCACCATAGGTGCCCCCCAAGTGTCCAATTCCCATGCCCCTGCACAAGGGGGTCCCGCAACGGGCCCCCAAAGAACATCTCCACCAGCCTTTGAATGACGGTTGAACTGCTATCTTGAAGCAGCATCCTAATGTGGCGGACGGTGCCTGCTAGGCACCGCCACCATTCTAGGTATGCTGGCCGGGTCCGACAGGCAATCGTAACGATTGCCTGTGTCGGACCCGTGCCAGACGGGCTTTCCGTCCACCAGCACACCGCCCGCCATCCTTATCGGGCGGGTGGTATTAAGCCGCACAATGGTGGTGAACCCGTCACCGGCAGGCTGCCAGTGGCGGATTCACCGCTATCAAAATTACCCCATAGTTCTAATATTAGGAATGTATTCCTGGTGGTTGCCTTGAAGGGAAACTTATTTGCAGTCCAATAGGTCTTGGTTGGTTATGGTGATAAGCCAATAATAAGGATATGTTATCTGCCATATGTATGATCTTTTGTATTATGAAAAGGTACAATAAATTCAGAAAGCCTATCGTTTTTATCATGTAAAGCAGATGTTTAAACAAGGGGCCTTTAACAGTGGATTGGTACCACACTGTGTTGAAATCAGTGGACAGATATTTTGTTATAAGGAATCTTGCAGATGATTCTAGTAGGCAAGGGCTTTTGTCCCAATTACTCTTTTCTCAAACCCTGGCTGTAGACTATTTGCACTGTGATAATGCCTTTACTACACCTCCTTAGGAAGGCCTGACAAGTCTAGTTATCTATCAGACATTTGTAATTAAAACATTCATTAAAAAAATACAAATATGAAAATATACATGTACATACATAGTGGATGTTTGTTCCACCCTTCTTTTGCCATTGGTTTGTTTGAGTATCATACCCACTGTATTTCTGTCCATGACACCATGTAGCATAGGGATGATGGGACAGCCCACTTCAGCTATTGGCTATGTTGCTTGTGAATGACAGCATTTTGCCTGCTCCACATGAAAATGAGTATGCTTCCGTGCCATAGCTGGTCTTTTAGTTTTACAATTTTTCCTTGTTTAGGTCCCCTTTCATTTCTTTCCTTCGCCTGATTTATTTTGCTTGTGTATTTTTTAGCATACTGCATTTTGCCAGACAGTGTGATTGGGCTGTTTGCGACGGATTTCATCTGCAGTGCACTACATCTCATTTCATCTGGAGTGCAGCCTCTGCTTCTCAATTGGGCAGCCACCTTGGAATGGTATCAACCATAAAAAGAAAAAGAAATTATGTATCATTGTTTTAACATTCCAAGGTAGCCAAAACATTGCTTTGAAGCCTGGTTGCCATGTTGGAACTTTAAAACAACAGTAAACCATGCAAGACAGCCGTTTTCTTACAGCAAGCATTCACCCACCATGTTTAGATGTCAGCATGTTTTCTTTTTGTACCTTTATTCTTTTAATTTATTTTGCATATGCTCATTGAGATTGTGCGTGTGTTTTATTGTAGATGGGTAAGTGGGTGAATACAAGAATGAGCCAATGTGTTGATGCATGGATTCATGATTGAAAAGATCATAAACAGTGTACATGTATGATAATTTTTGAGATCCTTAAAACACTTGTGACTGAAGAAGCACTTTCACATATACGCCAGTCCTATTTGCATAGCTGTTTCAAAAGGAAAGTGGTCTGTGGCAGTAACCAAATAATATTATAGCAGGAAGGCTAGTCAAGTAATTCATCCAGGTATCACACCAAATATGAATAGTCACATTTTATAGTTGCTTTCAGCTTGCACCAGAATGTACCTAGGAAAGTATGATAATATGAGTGTGATCGTGAAAGGAGAAGGGGCTGTACGTACCAGGATCAGTTCACATTTCTGGCACTCTATGCATATCTGCTTTTCATTACTCTAATGGTTGCCAATGCATTCTGTATACTATGTGTCAAATGTTCATACTCAGCCAGTGGACCTGCTTTATATATGTTATACTGCCAGTGTGAGATGAAAGCAGTGCAAAGGTGTAACAATGAGACAAAGGCTGTCCAAGAGAAAACCTTCCGAACTAGTTACTCGCAGTTGATGGCTGATTTGAACATATCTTTGGGTAGTGTGTACAGGCCTCATTGCTTGCAATTCCCAATGGTGTTTCCGGTCCTGCACGTTGGTGGATTAGTGGAGGCTCACTGAGATTGTCCTATTTTTAGGTTTGATGTTAGCCAAGACCTCTAGATTTTACTAAAATTATATGTATGTTATGCTTACTGTTAGACCAGGCATCATTGGCGTGGGTCTCCCCTGCATTTTTTTGCCTTTGCCTCCTGTGTTTTTGCTGTGTGTTGGACTCTGTTTTACTGGTCTAGATGCTTTGGGCACTTTGCCACTGCTGTTCAGTGCCAAAGTGCAAGTGCTCCCGTTGTAACTTGGTGTTATGGATTAGTGATTCCATGATTGGTATATTTGATTTACTAGTCAGACCCTAGTACAGTGCACTATGTGTGCCCAGGACCTGTAAATCAAATGCTGCTAGTGGGCTGCAGCACTGATTGTGCCACCTTCAGAAGCAGCCTGTAAAATGTAACTCTGGCCTGCCATTCCGGAGCCTGTGTACAGTCTGGGACTGCCATGTCGACTTAGCAAGTGCACACACTTGCCAGACCCTAACCTTCCCATTTTCTACATATTAGTCACCCCTAAGGTAGGCCCAATGTACCCCTGAGGGCAGGGTGCATTGTATATGAAAGGTAGGACATGCCCTGATGTGTGTGGCATGACCTGATAGTGAATTACTGCCAATTTCGTTTTTCACTATTGCAAGGCTACCTGTTCCCATAGGACAGAATGGGGAGTTTGTTTATAACATCTTATAAACATAACTGACCCTGGGAACAAGGTAGGAAAATAAAGTTTAGTATGCCTGAACTCAGAATGTTAAAATGCATCTTTTAGTGAGGGTGATTTTTATATTCTGTGTTTGGAAATACCACTTTTAGAAAGTAGGTATTTTCTTGCCTAACCATTCAGTGTGCCTCTGCTAGGTTTGTGTATTGCATGTCTGACTTTTGGATGGCAAGGGCTGGAGAGGGGCAGTGGCTCCAGAGAGCCTGATGAGTCAGGGCTGGGCTGAATAGACCTGGGCTGCATTTAGAGTAGGGGGAGGAGATTTCCTTTCACCTGAATGGGCCTGGTCTGACTTCAACAATGCTGTCTCCACCTCCTGCCAGGAAGCTGCACCAGTGAAGACAGAACTGGTTTTGGCTGGTTACAGACACTCTCTGCCTTCAGAGAACAAAGGATTTGTGTGTATAAAAAGAAGGGCCCAGACCCCAGACTTTTAGATCACTTCTGGGAAATCAAGAGGAACCTTTGCCAAGGAGAAGAGCCGGAGAAACTGAGGAGGAATACTGCCCCTGTGCTTGTTGCTGTCTGGGGTTGGCCTGCAGTGGCTACTTGCAGCCAAGGAAAGGAGAAAGGACTTTGCTGCTTGCTTTGTCCCCCTGCTTGAAGAGAAGATCTCCAAGGGCTTGAACTGAGCTTGCCCCCTGTTCTAGAGGTCTCAGGAACAGCAAAGACCTCACCGTGTCTGTGGGCACCATCTCTGATTGTCTCCACAGAAGAAAAGGGTAACCGCCTCTGTCATCGAGTCCGTCGCAGGATTCCGTGTCCAGAAAGCCCCGCCGAGAGCAGCGCCTCGCTTCGCAACGCAACCCTGGTCTCACCGACTCTGTCAACGAGCCGCTGCTTGCACAGTGTCCTGTGGACACCACACTCCGCAAAGCTTCGCTACACGCTGCAAGGACATCACCGGCTCCATCGATGCCCGTCCCGAACATCGACCGGCTCCATCGCCACACTGTGACCTGCCAGCACTGCAGCGAGCACCGTCTCACCCTTCAACGCAAGCCCTGGTCTCACCGACTCCGTCAACGAGCCGCTGCCTGAACCGCATGACCGCGACATTTGTCCCGACCGACTCGCACCATTGTGTTGGTCGCAACAAGAAAGGTACTGTGTCCGAGTCTGTCGACACTTTAGCTGGCCTGTATCGACGCCTGTATCAACGCAGTGGGCTGGAATTGTTAGACTCTGTCATATTCAGCATCGCGGTAGCCCCAGGAGGAGCTACCGAGTCGGAAGAACTGTGTTTTATTGATTTTTCTGCAATTTAAGGTTATTTTGCACAAGTACTATTTTTCACGAGTATTGTATGTTGGATTTTTATCATATTTAGTCTTGTTGGTTTAGATAAAGATTTACTATTTTTCTAAACTGGTGTGGTGCCCATTTGTAGTGTTTTCACTGTATTACTGTATGTGTTCACAAATGCTTTACACACAGCCTCTGGGATAAGCCTGTCTGCTCGTTCCAAGCTACCAAGGGGGTGAGCAGGGGTGATTTTAGAAGTGTATCCCCCTTACCCTGACTAGAAGCAAGGGTCCCTATTTAGACAAAGGTACCTATCTCTGCCAACTAGAGACCCCCATTTCTAACACTTACCTAAAGGGACTTTCAGACAGCTCTCTTCAGCCATTGGTCTGCTGTTGTGTCATTCACACTTTGCTTCCACCAGCTTCAGCATAAAGCATGGGTCAGTGGGTTAGCCCAGTTCCAGTTTGGCTAACTTCATTTTGAGTGATTGCATTTTGCTTTTTCACAAAAAGCACATCTGCACACAAGGTAGTTCCCTTCACTGACTGGGATTAATACAGTAAATTCTTTTTTTGCATGAGCCGGTAGTTCAAAACAGATTGCTACCAAACTGCTCACTTCCTGTTCTGCCTCTTGCACTGATTTGGTTAGAGAAATAGTATGGGCCTGATTGCAAGTATACGTGCTATTTATCACACCTGATAAATAATGATACCACAGGGTACGTAATTTATCGGGTGAGATAAATAACACCTATTGTGAGTTTTTAGGGAATAACATGCGGATTTTGGTGTTTAGCACATCAAAATCCGCATATGGTAAATACCATATGCTTTTCCCCCATTACATTTCAGCAGATTTGTCTGGCCAAAATCTAAAGAAGGTTGAGGTATTTAACACATCCTATAATTATCGGATGCAATAAATATCTTTCAACTTGTAATTCGGACCGGTGCGTAGACAGGGATTTACGCACGGATTTGAATACACCGACCGACTTGGAATCAAGCCCAGAGTGTTTTCTTTTACTGCTGCCTACTGCACAGCGGCCTTCGATGGACATGTGTGCTGCATCACAGTGGGGAGAGAGAGCAGCACAAGTTAGCACACATAAGAAGAATCATTTCTGGAGTTTGTTGCTGAAGGCAAAACAGTACCTCAACTTCTACTCCCACTTACATAAAGCTGCTCATCCAAGATGGCTGGCGTATTGTCCAGTGGCAGCTGCTGTCAATATGTCGTGGTGGGCAGCGCGGGGGGGAAAATAATTTTAAAAAAATTAATGTACACTTAGCTTCCACTGCCGGCCACCGCCTCGGTGATCCTCTGCTCCCGGCACTACAATCCCCATGGTCACAGGTTTCCAGACTCCCCGCCGAATCCCGACGCTGCTCTCATGCTATTAAACAGCATGAGAGAAGCGCTGGGATTGGTCTGAGTGGGCTGGTGTTTTCGCTCAGTTAGGGCCTGGGAGCCTGGGCCTGTCTTCACCCGGCTATGCAACATAGCTCGAGTTGGAGACATGTAAGTGTGCATGTCGGTTTGGCCGTCCTAAGATGCCTGGCCAAAACGACATGCACACTTATATTGCCCACCACTCCTCCGCCCTGGCTTTTGCTGACATTGGATTGCCCACCCTCTAGACTCAGCGGACTCGGCTGAGTCAGCAAAAAATAAAATGATAATAAAAGTGTTTTATTATTATTTTATTTTTCATCTGCTGCCTTTCAGTAATGGAACGACACTCCTCCACCATAACGGAAGAACTGCCCCTGGTAGTGTCACATTCTGGCACAAAACTATGGGCTCTTAGCTTTTTTTTACAGACTTTCGTTTTATTGTGTGCTAGACATAAAACAAAAGTAAATGTTACACATTAAAATGCTTTTTCATGTTTCAAATAAATTAATGTCAATGCTATAAAACAGATTTTTGAATGGTTTTTAACGTACTAACTCATTCAAAGATGACCTCTACGTTTGTGACTTATTTACAAGAACACATCCCATTTTAGGCTTTATTTTCATTCCACCTTGACGCCGACAACAACACTGATAGGACGTGGCGTTATGGCCAGAGCCGCCAACTTAGGAAATAGTGAGCCAGTTTTGACAGGGTCAGTTTCCAGTCTAGGCATCGGCTCAACAACCTGTGATTCCGGACAAATCGCTTAATTTCCCTGAGCTTAAAAATTTAATTGCTACCTTGTCTTAATGTAACTAACTGGTGCTCATGTACAGCGCTGAATATCTTCGGGTCGCCTTCGTGCTATATAAAACTGCAGAAAAAAACTCAAGCAAAACAAGAACTTTACCGAGTACACAGGGCTCAACCTACAACTGAATTGTCAAAGGGAGTGCGATGGACAGCATGCTGCTGTTTATGGAAGGACTGTGAAATCTTGTTCGCTTTTAAAATGTTTGCCTGAAGCACGTAATTATAGGCTACCACGAACATTAAGCAACGACATAAAAACCATGAATATATTTTATTTCACTTGCTTTTCTTGGCCATTTAATAATTATGAATGTTGTCTGATGTTGACACATCAGCCTCACATGAATTCTGCAGAGCATTTTGACGCTTGCAGTTGTTTATTTATTAAAACAGGAAGTACATAAGAAAAACTGGAATAGGCATAGTTCTTACAATTAACAGAGCAACGTGAGATTATGAAAGGTCTTGCTTTTAACACCAGGAAGGATCTATAACTACAGTTTTGACCTTTTATTGTTAGGATGGAAGCCACTGTGTACTACCTAAGGAGTATTCGGATTATGGGATTGTGATATGGATCTCTTTGTCTCCTGTTTGATAGCAGGGAGTTGTAAGTAGGTGAGGAAATGAGCACATGTTAAATCGTAGCCTTATTTTTTTGACAAGACTCAGATTTACTGAGCTCTTATGGTCAGTAATAACTATTGGTTAACAAACACGCCACAGAAATCTGGGACCTCCTCGACGCCACCTCTCCCGACATCGCCTTCTTCACGGAAACCTGGAACAACCCCAGCTCTGGTCCGTACATCGCCACCGCCATCCTTTACGGCTACAAAATCATCAGAAAGGACTGCACTGACCGACCAAGAGAAGGCATCGCCATCATTCACAAGAACACACTCCGCTTGATCACTCACTTGAATGACCCAGCGACAACCATGAAACACCTCCATTTCCAGATCCAGACCAACCCCAACACCAACCTTCACGGCACCCTCGTCTACAGACATCCCAGCCTCCGCCTGCCTTTCACCGACACCATCGTAGACCTCATCACACCCCAGACTATGTCATCCACCAATTACATCCTACTCGATGACCTCAAATACCACCTGGACAACCCCAGTGACCAGAACACCGCATTCCTTCTGGAGAAGCTCGCCAACATTGGACTCAAGCAGCTAGTCACTGCCCCACCGACAGCTGGACACATGCTCCACCCCCGTCTTCTCCTCTAGCGGGAACATCACCTACAGCCACATCACCGAACTCCTCTGGACCAACCACCACTGGTGCACTTCGCCTTCGCCACCTCCACCGTTCAACACCGCCCTCACCGCCCGCGTCATAGCTGGAACAAGGCCACTGAAGGACATCTCATTGCCTTCCTCAGCACCACCACACCGCCAACATCAACAGACACCAACACCTCAGCACACAACCTCCACCAATGGATCTCCAACGGCGCAGACACTCTGGCACCCCTCAAGAAGAGGCCAGGCAAGCAATACTCCAGGAAAGCCAGCTGGTTCACTCCCTCCCTCCACGAGTCCAGACGCACCTGCAGATGACTCGAGAAGAGATGGAGGAACAACAAAACCCCGGAAACCCACTCAACCCTCAAAACTGCCGTCAATGCACACCACCTCCTCCTCAAAATCACAAAGAAAAAGGTCCTCCAAGACAGAATCAAAGCCAACGCACACAACAGCAAAGAGCTCTTGACCATCGTCAAGGAGTTCGCCAGGTCCTACAGCAAGACCACAGACGCCCCACCCTCTCAAGACCTTTGCAACAAACTCGCCACCTTCTTCCACCACAAGATCAGGCACATCTACTACAGCTTCGAACACCCAAGACCCTGCCACAGCGCCGTCACCACCGCACGCAACCTCGCCGCACCCCAACAGACCCTGCTCAACTGGACTCCACTTACCACAGACAACACACTCAAGACAATGAAGAGCATCCACTCTGGAGCCCCATCGGACCCATGCCTGTATAATAGCTTCCAGAGAGCCCACCTCTATTGCCCCAGAGCTTCGCTGCACCATCAACTGCTCCATCAAAACCACCACCTTCTCTGATGACTGGAAACATGCCGAGATCAACCCCCTGCTGAAGAAGCCACCCGCCGACCTGACAGGCCTCAAGAACTTCAGACCCATCTCCCTACTCCCCTTCCCAGCCAAGGTCATTGAGAAGGCCATCAATGCCCAACTCTACAAGTTCATCGAAGTGAACCACATCCTGGACATATCTCAATGATGCTTCTGAAGTGACCACAACACGGAGACCGCTCTCTTTGCTGCCACTGACGACATCTGCTCACTCCTCGATCAGGGAGAAACCGCAGCCCTCATCCTACTGGACCTCTTGGCTGCCTTCGATACCGTTTCCCACTGCACCCTATTCACGAGACTCCATGACGCTGTCATCCGCGACAAGGCCCTGGACTGGATCCGCTCCTTCCTTACCGGATGAACACAGCAAGTCAGACTACCTCTGTTCCTCTCAGAACCTACAGAGATCAGCTGCGGAGTGCCCCAGGGCTCCTCTCTGAGCCGCACCCTCTTCAACATCACCATGACCCCCCCTCGCGGCCATCGCCAGGAACTACGGACTCAACATCGTATCCTACGCTGACGACACCCAGCTGATCCTCTCCCTCATGAACAAATCAACAGCCGCCAGAGTTAACTTCCACAGCGGGATGAATGCTGTCGCCACCTGGATGAAAGATAGCTTGCTCAAGCTCAACCCAGACAAGATGGAAGTACTCATCCTGGGACTCCCTCAGCCTCGGACGACTCCTGGTGGTCTGACGCACTGGGACCCCCACCACCCCCACACACCCAACCTCAGCATCATACTGGACTCCTAGCTCACAATGAACCCCCAGATCAATGCTGTATCCTCCTCCTGCTTCCACACACTCCGCCTGCTTCGAAAGAAATTCAGATGGATCCCCACAGAATCTAAAAAGACATCACCAGCACACTCATCTATGGCAACGCACTCAACGCCGGCGGCATCATCCAGAAACAGCTCAGGAAACTACAGAGCATTCAAAACACTGCAGCTAGACTGATCCTCAACATCCCACACTGCAGCCACATAACTCAACACCTCCGAAAACTCCACTGGCTCTCAATCAACAAGAGAATCACCTTCAAGCTCCTCACCCACACCTACAAAGCTCTCCACGACGCAGGAACAGCATAGCTGAATCACCGCCTTTCATTCCATGTACCCTCCAGCCAACTCCGCTTCGCCCAACTTGCCCTGGCCACCGTCCCACGGATTCACAAGACCAGAACAGGAGAAAGATCCTTCTTCTACCTCGCTGCCAAGACCTGGAACACCCTGCCCGTCCACCTCAGGCAATCCCCGTTGCTGACCGAATTCAGGAAGAATCTCAAGACCTGGCTCTTCGAATTTACCTCCATGTCCAGACAGATCAGCAGCCCCCTCTCCCCCCAGCGCCTTGAGACCCTCATGGGTGAATAGTCACATTTTACAAACTCCTGATTGATTAATTGACTGATTGGTAGTTCCACAGTACTGAGTGTTACAGTGGTGTGGTAAACTGGCATCTGGTAAATGCTGAGTTGCAATGGGTGGGTTTAGTCTCTTGAGAGAAATTGAACATATGGCCTCAGGCTGTGCTTTAGGGTACCAATGCTCTTACACTGAGTATCTTCTTCTATCACCTTCCTGCAAAGGCACTTGGTGCACCTCTGCCAAAAGGCACTGTAGCCTGAGACTGCTTCCCATGGATGGAAAAGGTTATCGCCAGCTGTGCCAGTGATCCACTGGTGACATGAACCCTCCGCCAGCTCATTCTGGATCTTTAAGCACTGTGCACTGTTTTTCTCGGAAAAGATTTGCCCATCATTAAACACTGAGTGACACAAGGCTTCTTGTTTGTTTCGGGATGGCTAGCACACTGCCGGGCAATGCCATAACCACTAGTGTACGTTAGTGTACAAGCAGTGGACTGCAGTGCCACGGCTGCCGGGCAAATATTTTACTCTGCCAGTGCTTGGCTTTTTTTCCATTCCTTATCCTTCTTTTATGGTTTTTACTCATCCTTGTTTTATTTAAACCATGCTTTCAGGTCACAGTGCTCCAAACCCAATATTCCATTTGGCTTCTGCCGAAAAGGGTCATTTTTTTTTTTAAAGAACATTAAACCTGAAAAGGGTTTCTATACCCTTTCATCGGCCTATTAGGAATGTGCTCTTCTATTAACATTATATGCAATCATTATTAATATTTTTTACATTTACATTTCTTATTGCATCAGTATGGCCGAAACATTTGGGCAGCAGCGTGTTTTCTTTTTAGCCTTCTTTTTTATTTTTGTTGCTTAGGCTTGCAATAAAAAAAAACATATTGCATCAACTTCCAAGGCCAAACGTATTGGCTTTACCAATGCTTGTTTCTGACTGGGAAAGACGCAGAACACAATAGTGCTGTCACCTGTAAATGCAAGTGGCACTGAATGAACGTGGATGGCGAGAGAGGTGTTGTTGTCATAGTTCCACAATCGCCTTGAATGTGGATGTTGAAAGTCCACCTGCACGCTTCCTCATGCCTCTCATTAGGAGTGTACTGAGACTGAGCACCGGAAGACAAGCTGTTGCTCTGGTGATGTCTTTTAAAGGTGGATTTGCATTACTTGCCATGCATGGACCTATGTAGAAAGAAACTGTAAAAGCCAGCTGGCTGTAGACTTTCTTTCTGTAACTTCTTTCTGTAACTTTTGTAAAGATTGTAAAGACATAATATTCTCTTTGAGCTGAGTCATCCTGCATTTAATAATTAAAATGACTGCAACTTTCTTTACCGTCCAGTAATTTTTGTAAAAGAATATAAAGACAATATTCTCCATAAGCTTGCGTCATTCTGCATTTAATAGTTAAGGTGAAAATGGATAATGGCGATTATCCATTGACATGAATTGAGCTCCTTTACCCTGTATTACAGAAAATACGACATATATTTTCCGAATGTATGACGTTACTACGCCATCCATTACCCCGCAGTAGGTTACAACGCGGACGTTACATCGTCCGCGTTGTTACCACGCATGGCTTTACATTGCAAGTCGTTTCTACGACTTGCACTAGATGGCGCGCTGGACTTAGGAATAGTATAAATTACTATTCCTACTCCAGTTAGCGCAACAGCAGGGAATGTGTTGGATTTAAAATCCAACACATTCCCTGGTGTTGTGCGCCATCTAGCGCAAGTCGTAGAAACGACTTGCGATGTAATGCCATGCGTGGTAACAACGCGGACGATGTAACGTCCGCGTTGTAACCTACCCGCGTGGTATTACCAGCGTTGTAAACGCTGTTTCCCATATTTTCCAACATATTGTACAGTGTAGAAGGAAACGTCACTGTACAGGCCGCTCCATCCCCAACAAGGCTGTCCAGCCTGCCCCATACATTTGCCCACACCAGTGTGTGTCACACCACGTCATAAGACTTGGCACATGCCCCCACTCCAGTTAACAGCAGTACAGAGGCACTCATTTCGACCGTCCCGGTTAATTGCAATATGCGAGGTTACTCCTCTTACTGCACATATCACAATTATGAGTCCTGTGATAAATATCAACAGATCAAACCTGCTGATACTTATCAGGGGATAAATGCCCAGTATTACCGAAACATGCCGATTTTGTGCCGTAATCATCAAAACCCACATTATGCCCCTTAAACTCATAAGTGGGTGTTATTTATCACACCCGATAAATTCAGGACTCAGTGGAATCGAATATTTTCAGGTGCGAATAATATCACCATTTACAAAAAGGAGCTATAGAGGGATACAGGTCAGGTCGCCCCCCACTCACAATATTACAATACAATAAGGACCTGATCCTTTACCTGAACATGATGGTTGGATTTCCCTTCGCCATCATTGGCCACACAAAGTGTGTATATCAACAGCAGCTGCAGCTATACTGTCTGTTGTTGGGAATCCATGTTCACCTTTGTATAAAATTCTTGTACTTGGTCTCCCCGGTTAATAACCCACCTTGAAGTGCAAAGAATCAAGTGTTTAGAAAAAGGTGGTGAAAAGGCTGGCAGTGCCTCACGGGAGCAACACCATGGGAGTTTACAGATAGGTTCTCACCCGTAAACTCAGGTTCTCATCATCAGCGACTGCCATGCCACAACAGAAAAAGTGTAGAATTGTAGAAAAAGTAAAGAAAAAATCACGTGCTCAGTGTGGTGAATCGTAAGACCGGCACTCGGATAACTTATCCGTATGCCCACCTATTCTGACCCAATAACAGAATAGCGAAAACTGAACGTGAATACCGCTACACCGGGACTAAAAACGAGCTAGACAACCACTAGCTATACTGTTTTATTCTATGCTGTGGGTCTGCTCACATTAAAACCAAGACACACTGTTGCCACTTATCTATTTTGTCATAGAGGTTGTCTAGCTCGTTTTTAGTCCCGGTGTAGCGGTATTCGTGTTCAGTTTTCGCTATTCCGTTATTGGGTCAGAATAGGTGGGCATACGGATAAGTTATCCGAGTGCCGGTCTTACGATTCACCACACTGAGCACGTGATTTTTCTTTACTTTTTCTACAATTCTACACTTTTTCTGTTGTGGCATGGCAGTCGCTGATGATGAGAACCTGAGTTTACGGGTGAGAACCTATCTGTAAACTCCCATGGTGTTGCTCCCGTGAGACACTGCCAGCCTTTTCATCACCTTTTTCTAAACACTTCTTTCTTTGCACTTCAAGGTGGGTTATTAACTGGGGGAGACCAAGTACAAGAATTTTATACAAAGGTGAACATGGATTCCCAACAACAGACAGTATAGCTGCAGCTGCTGTTGATATACACAATTTTGTGTGGCCAATGATGGCGAAGGGAAATCCAACCATCATGTTCAGGTAAAGGATCAGGCGAATAATATCACACCAATCAGCGGGCTGCTCGTAAAGAGGGCCGTCACAGTCTCTGTGAACTTCTTCAGCGCTCTGTTGCCTGTGCCAGGCAAGGCGCTTCATAGATCTGTGTACACACATCAATTTTAAAATGGGTCAATGTTTCTGATTTGTAACAATTATTTACAAGTGTTGTCCAACTTGAAATTTTGTTCGGTAGCTTGGTATGTTAATGAATGGGCTACAGAAATCTCTGTGCAAACTGCAGGTCATAACACAAAGAGGTTGTTTCAGACTTTCAGCTTTCCCTTCTGTGTCTGAATATAATGACTATAACTGGGTTGGTAATATTCACACCTCTTGTTTACTACACTACATGTAACATAATGGTTAAAAATACCACACAAGCAGCATATTTTGTATCTCTAGCCATCAGCATTGGGCAGAAATGAACACATCAGACTAATAATTGCAGCTAACTCAAGGCTATCACCCTGTTGAATTAAATACAAATGTGGCAAAAGAGTAAGAAGTGAAGTGACAGTAAATATGACGAATCACCAATGCCATACATTTATAAATGTAAAAAGCAAAGTTAATGTTACCCACAAATCATAGCCTATATATTACTGCAGAGCTATGCCTCACTATGACATTACAAGTTAGTGTCCGAGCAAAACTCAATCAATCAATCAATCAGGGGGATTGTAAGCGCGCTACTCACCCGTGAGGGTCTCTAGGCCCTGGGGGGAGGGGGGGATATGCCGCCCTGTTCAGCCGAAGTGCCAGGTCTTGAGGGTCTTCCTGAAGGTGTTCAGGGAGGGGGCACGTCTGATGTCTGCTGGTAGCTCATTCCAGGTCTTGGCTGCGATGTGAGAGAACCATCTCCCGCCTGATCTGGCTCTGTGGATCCGCGGTGTTTCGGTCAGTGCGAGGTTGGATGATCGCAGGTTTCTTTTGGGTACGTGGAAGTTTATTCTGTCGTTGAGGTATTTGGGTCCGTTGTTGTGCAGGCACTTGTAGGCGTGGGTGAGGATTTTGAAGGTGACTCTCTTCTCCACGGGGAGCCAGTGGAGTCGCCGCAAGTGTTGGCTGATGTGTTCGTGCCTGGGGATGCCGAGGACGAGTCTGGCCGCGGTGTTCTGTACCGTTTGCAGTTTGCGGAGTAGGGACTTGTTGATGCCGGCGTAGAGTGCGTTGTTATGGTCGAGTTTGCTGGTGATGAGTGCGTGGGTGACTGTTTTCCTCGATTCGGGGGGGGATCCATTAGAAGGTCTTTCAGAGAATGCGGAGGGTGTTGAAGCAGCTGGAGGTGACGGCGTTGACCTGTCGGTTCATGGTGAGTGATGAGTCGAGTATGATGCCGAGGTTCTTGGCGTGGTCTGAGGGGGTAGGTGGGCTTCCGAGGGCGGTGGGCCACCAGGTGTTGTCCCATGCTGATGGGGTGGTTCCAAGGACGAGGACTTCTGTTTTCTCGGCGTTGAGTTTTAGGCAGCTGTTGGTCATCCAGACTGCCACTTCTTGCATTCCTCTCTGGAAATTGAGTTTAGCGGTGGTGGGGTCTTTGGTGAGGGAGAGGATGAGCTGGGTGTCGTCGGCGTAGGATACGATGTTGAGGCCATGTTGTCGGACGATGTCTGTGAGGGGGGCCATGTAGACGTTGAAGAGGGTCGGGCTTAGAGATGACCCCTGTGGTACTCCGCAGGTGATGTCGGTGGGGGCGGAGAGGAAGGGGGTAGTCTGATCCTTTGGCTTCTTCCGGTGAGGAACGAGCGGATCCAGTCTAGGGCAGTTCCTTGTATGCCGGCCTCGTGTAGTCTGGTGATTAGTGTGCGATGAGAGACGGTGTCGAAGGCTGCAGACTGCAATACGAGGTGAGGAGACTCTGGGTTCCTATCCTGCTTAGCTGCCTCTAGTCCACGGATTATATCAGTATGCATAATGGATGGGTGTGAGGAAAGAGTGAGGTGGCTAGAGGTGTAATAGTGACGAGGAAGTGGTTATTTGGTGCAGTTGGCTGGTAGGTGGATTAGTGGTAGGTGAAAAGGAAAGAGGGTCTTGGGGGTTCGGGGATGAAAGTGGAGTGAAATTGAATGCCCCATTCCTCTCTTTTGTGGCTTTTGCCAATTCACAATCATTTGAATTTGCTTAGAGAGCAGGGGAACAGGAGTGTGGAGTTTATGTTTAAATGTCTGCTCTGCATTGCTGCCTGGGCCATGTTTCTTCTAAGCATGCATGGGTTTGGGTGGCTTGGAATATTATTAAGAGAGGATGGGAAGTGGCATTTGGGAGGTTTACGGGTGAGGTGATGGGTGAGGGGAATGTGGTCGAGGCTAGGATCCTCATTACAAGTTGGCGGGTAATAGGTGTGATATCTACTGCACCTGATAAAATCCGACTACACTTAGTTAGAATTTATTGGTTGAGCTAAATAGTTCAGGTTTTTTCCTAATAATGTGGAATAAAATGGTACTTAGCACAAAACAATCCACATGTCCCGGTATTTGCCATTTTCTCCAATAAATATCTGCAGGTTTGACCTGCTAAAATGTATCTGGGGGATGTGGCTTTTGCTATAATTTATAAATCATATATGAGCAGTAAGAGAGTTACCACATATATCGGAATTTAACGACCAACTTGTAAGGCGAGCCTAACTGGAGGGCAGCAATGGGAAGTAAGCTGTTCTACCCTTTAGCCTACAAGTTAATTGTCAAACCAGAGATCACCTCAGGTTGGAGAGGAGTGAGGAATGTGAGTGTGGCTGGAGATGGGGCACTAGGGAGGGGGTGTTGGTAGGTAGAAAGAGCATCATGGAAAAGAGAAACCAAGAGTCGGGGTAAGAATATGGTGTTCACAACAAGAAAGAAAGGGAGGCCTGAAGAGAAGACAGAAATCATTGCAATGCTCTGGCTGTGGACATTTCTATTAATGTGAAGTGTAGCATTCAAGAATTGATTGTTAGGTTGCGTAGCATAGCACAAAACCCACACCCACCCAAACCTATTGAAAAACTAATGCTCGTAATGCTAGGATGAGTCTCAGGTTCAGATGGAATGGCCTAGGCTAAGGTGTGCAGTGAGAAGAACGCAAGCCTAATTGCTTACAGGTGACAAGCAATAATTATTATAACTGGCATGAATATGCAGATGTGGAAGACAGCTGAGTAATGTTCAGCTTACTTGACTAAACCGAGTTAACCTACATTATGCTCAACAGTGTTCTCCCACATGTATTGGGATATGAGTCATCAGATATCAGGTGCTGTTTAATTCAACTTCTCTGCCGCCTAAGATTCATGTATTCTTTGATGGTTCCTACAGTATTTGGGTGGTCAGATGTTGCACTGGAGACAAGCCTGAAGTCCTTTACAATGTGGGGTTTGGTTACTATCTCTTCCATGACCTAGAGTTTGTTAAGACTGGAGGTAGATACTTTGACTGGTGGGATTGGTTGCGTCTTAAGTGTGCTTCTGGCTTTAGGTTGTAGTGAATATAGAACAATTATGAATGAGTTATTAATCATAGTATCTTGGCTGAGCTACTGCTGGCTTACAGCCAGCCCTGGCCTTGAACTGTGACTGCCTGCAACAGCACCGTGTGCTTGAGAGATCCTGTGATGCAAGCCATGGAGAAGGGGCTAATAGTGCTAAAGATTACACATAATACATACGTACATTGTCTCGTAGGCAGAAAAGGAGCGTAAGTTGCTAAGCAGGGAGCTGGAACATGTTGTGTAGTCTAGCAACACCCCAGAAGCAGTGAAATGGGGAAGTAAGGCTGACCAAGGAGTCGCAGTAGCAAGTGTCGGTGTTGAGTTACTCACCACATTCATCCACCTAAAATCAGCAATGGTGTGCATGTACCCAGTGAATCAATTAACGTGATAGTAAAGACCTTTTGAGCATGTTGGAAGGCGCAACCTTCCCTGCACACCTTTCCCCCGTGCTGCTTAATAGTCAAGGGAGAATCGGTGCTATTCTTAAAGTACTTTATCATTAAGTGAGATCGGTGAGGCTGGTACGCGGCCTCGGTTGCTCTATTCACTACCGGAAGAGCAGTAATTATCTGTGCCCTTCCGGATCCAGTCCACTTCAGCATCCTTAGCAGGAGTAGCTCTGTCAGGTTGTTTTTTAATTAAAGGGCATCGTAAAGAAAACCGGGAAAGCAGCCTGTGGTCATAAGATAATACATCTGAAAATAAAATGATTTTCCTACTTTGCAACACACTCAAATTGGATGGAGTGTTTAGTGATTGACAGCATTGGACATCAGCCAGCTGCTCGGCGACCAGCAGTACAGCGTGTCCGGGATAGCACTCTCCGCAGTAGCACACGCGGGCGGCTAATTGCCGCCTTGTCTCTCTCCTTCATCAGCGATGACAAGAGGATGGCCCGGGAGCTCGTGGTCCCTCTCATCCCTCGAGAGCGTGACTCGGAAGCAGGGGTTCTACGCGGTATTTCTGTAATCAGCTTCGCAGTGCTTTTTTTCTGAGAAGCAAGACGCTCCGTAAAAGGGATGGCGCGTTTGTGGGTCAGCAGTTCCCCTAGAACTGTAGCGTGGGTGCGCGCCTGACGATGCGAGGTGACCAGGGTGATTTTGTTTTGCGCGCGCTGCCAATCTAACACCTTCAGAGGCATCGGAAATATTAATAAAACGCACATAAAAAATTGCGTACGTTTATATCACGGATCTTAAATATTTTCTGATACCTTTTAGCCCATTTTCTTCCCTCCATAAAAAAAACCTATTATAATTTAATGGCGCAATTAATATTGCATGAAGCTACTCAAAAGCAATTGCATCAAAGTGCTCACTTTGTCTCTGGGACCCCTGCAGCATGACGAGACAAGGGTTTGCATGCGATCAAACAGGTTCACTGCATCCGCGCGCTCTTGCTATATAAACAGCTCATTCCCAAAAGACAGATGAGGAGCATTCAACTGTCATACAGGGCTGGAATCTGTCTGCACTTAAAGTGGAAAATAAAAAAAGCATGCCTGGGGGTGAATCCAACAGATCCCTTCAATTTAATATTGCGTGCGTGGTAGTCAAGGAACAGGGGATTTCAAAAAGCATCCATTTTCTATCCTTGTCCAGTGAGATGTGACCACATAAATATGGGTTCAAGCAGCGTTGAAAGATTGGGGATACTGCTCCCTAATTAAAGGGTCAACATTATAAGTACAGGGGTAGCAGTAAAATTATTTTTTTGCATTATTTGAAGGCAATTCAGCCTCAACATTACTAGAGACAAGAAAGTGCACAGTGCTTCACTACTATGCAAACGTTCATCATAATAAGCAGTACATCATCTCGTATAAAGCTAATAAAACCATCATATTTAAAACATGCAGACATATTTACAAGCCCCTATCGCCACCAGTGCGTCACTTTTTTTGACGCCCTGGTGGCGTGGCACCATTTTTCATATTTACAAGGTGGCTCTAAGACACTTAGGGGCATATTTACGTTCCCTGGCGCATCCCTGCATATCAGCAGGGATGCGCCAGGGAAAATGCGTCACGCAAGTTTACCCTTGCGCCACGTCCGATGCGCCGCATTTACAATGCGGCGCATTGTGGCACATGAGATAAGCAGATGCGTGACGCATCTGCCAGCGGAAGGTTGGCGCAGTGCTGAAGTTGTGTCGCAAGCGCGGCGCAGCTCCAGCACTGTTCCAACCTTCCCTATCCCTAACATGGTGCGTCAATCCTTACGCCTGCTTGAAGCAGGCGTAAGGATTTGGCGCACCAGCGTCGGAAAAGTGACTGCGTGAAATCTTGTAGATTTCACTACGTCACTCTTCCGAGGTGTTCCTGCGCGGAACGCCCCCTGCGCCTGTACGCCCACATGAAACCTGACGCAGGTTTCATGTGGCGCAGGGGTTACTACGTGACGCATCTCCCTAGATGCGTCACGTTATAAATATAGCGCAACGCGGCGCATGGTTTGCGTCGCCGCTGCGTCACATGCGTGACGCAACGGCGGCGCAAGAGGCTGTAAATATGCCCCTTAGCGTGGCTTAATGCCACCTTGCAAATATGCCCCTTTCCAATACAATCCTCTGCGGCAAAGGGGTGTGCAATGGGTGTTGCTGTGAGCATTCCACCGCAACACCCATTGCTTTTTGACGCTGCCCCAGATTTACAAGGCTTAGGCAGCGCAAAAACCGAATGCCATGGAATACAAAGCGTTAGAATCTCGATACAAGGACAAATTATTAATTTCTCCTCGTTTTTGGATCTTTCTATGTGTGCTGCATTATGCAGTCCCTATATGACAATAAGATGACTACCCTTGCTGATTCACTAAGCAAAGCTTTTACCTTCACCATTTTCATTTGCTTGTCGAGTTTAAAACCGCCAAACCCAATCAGAGGATTAAAAGCGAGTTTAGCAATTTGGCGTGAAATATAGAATGAATAAGACTGAGCATCCCTCACAATTGAAGCAGAAAGTTTTGAGTTCTCATTTTATTTTAAGGAGAATAAGAATCTGAGGGCACAGGTTTTAGTCCCACAAAATCAAACCTTGTTCGAATTGTAAAGTTTGAAGCATTGCATTCTGAGGAACAGAAAAAGCTTCTTAACACACATCCTTTCCACACCAACCCCAGCTAGCTCGGCTGACATAGCAATTCAGCCCCATATGGATCTTGTAGAACAAATTTGAATTGAATCACTTTTTTTAAAGGGTCAGCAGATAACCCACCATATCAGGCATCAATCCTTTTTAGGGGGGTCGTGGAGGTCATTAAAGACATTTTTAAGATATTCATATGCATGTCCCACCACAGATTTTCTGAGAAATTAAGTTCTAAGTATTTATACTACGTCACTTGCCCTGAAGGAATATTATTGAGAAACTATGCATATATCTTTGAACAGCATATGAAGATTAAAGTTGTAGTTTTATCTATATTGATCGTAAGTTTATTATTCTCCCAGTATGCATGAAGGGCATTACGTTTTTGCTGCAGGCCGACTGGAGTATAATCCATGAGGGCAAGATCCACAGCATACATAAGACACAGAGCACGATAACCTCAGATTTTAGGGGAAAAAGATTCAGTTAAAACAAGTTTAGTAGGAAGTTCAGAAATGACCAGGCTAAAAAGTAGGAGAGCCAGAACACTTCCCTGTCGCAGCCCATGTTTAATAGGAATTTCATCAGACAGAATAGCATTTCCATTTAAATCCATCTGCACCCAGTTTTGTGACTGGAGCTTTTTGATCAGAAGCAAAAGGTCAGTTGGAATTTTAAGATCCTTTAGTTTATTCCGCAGTTTTGCACTGTCAAGCAGGTCAAAAGCGGATCAAAAGTCGACAAAGCAGCAACATAATTTGCTAGCTCTGCTTACTGACTGACTCGCCGCCATTCAGAGGGCCAGACAGTGGTCCACCGGGAAATAATTTTCTCTAAAGTCTCCCTGCTCTCTCAGAATATTTCCTGCACCAAAAGACCAATTTTTAAGATATAATAAAAGGGTTTTAGCATAGATCTTTGAAGTCGTGTCTAACAAAGAAATAAGACGATAATAGTCGGGCTCAGATCTACTGTCTTTCTTAATGATTGTTTTTATGTTGGCGCCTCGCCAAGAACTGGGCATTAGACCCTTACTTGTCTCTCATTTGAAGAAGAGGCTAAGAAGATTGCCCCACCACAAAGGGTTAGCCTTAAATAATGCAGCTGGAAGAGAGTCAGGCCCACCAGCATGAAATGGTTTAATTTTTCCAATTAAGTCAGCAACAACCGGCACTTCCTGGGTGCTTGTAAGTAGGGAGGGAGCTGCTGGTGCCAATTCAGTCCCTACTAAATCAGACGAACATCTATATAGATTTGCCATATAGTCTACCCACAGGGATTCACAGACTTGGGCCTCTAGACTACTTAGATAGACTATTATGTCTAAGTTAACCAATAGCCAACATAAGTAAACGTTGCTCTGGGAAATAGCTTGGCTCATAAAATTTAAATGGTATTCATAAAATCTACCTTTCTTCTCCTGCAGGAGGATTCAATACTTGTTTTTTACTATAATTAGCTCAAGATTGATTTTTATGACTACCCCCTTTTCTAGACTGCCAGCAGAGATTATTATTTCTCAAAAGGCGGCATTCTTGGTCAAACCAGCCCAAAGGAAATCTTTTTCTGCTTTTTTTTTTTAGAGTGACATGGTCTGAATTGAGATTTCTGCATAAACAGTACTTATTTTTTAAGAGCATTGTATCATTCTAAGTTGTAACAATTAGTAGCAATTCTATGGGCAGTATCGAGCATTACAGCAAATAATTCTTGCAGGTTTTTATCTGAGACTGTGACCCGCAATTTATGATTATAATTCAAAGTTAAATCAATAGGAGATGCTCCTTCCCCATAGGAATGGACTCTAAGGGATGTTTCCATTGTAGAAGGTCCATGGAAAAGAGATCAATCACTCTAAAGTTGGCCACTTGTTGAATTTTCAATAGGTATAAAAACATAATCAATTGGGTTTACACCCTCAGAGTTTCTAAAACTTGCCTTTGCCGATCTGTCACCTGCAAATTGGTCATTTTAATTTAACAGGTTATGTTGGACTAACAGAGACAACAGCTGCCTTTCTCTACCCATTGTTTTACCCGCTCCAGCAACAACTGAAGGGAATTCAAAAATATTAATTAAAGAAACCTGCAAATATCAAACAAATGTAAAGACATTTTTGAATTCAAGTCTCCTGCCAGAATAAACAAAGCAGTCACAAAGTGTACATGCAACGTCAACGAGTCACTAGCAAGCTTACTTCGATTTTCCTCAAAGGCTGTCATGTTTGGTGGAATATAGACATTTATACACACCAATGATCTAGGAACTCTAGAGGAGGATACTATACCAATGTAACAGGCCAACAGCTATTTACAAGTGGTCTCCAGAGTTACCACATTCTTCCCATAAAGTACAGATACCAAAGTAAGCGGACCCCCAATGAACGACCATAAGCATTTGGATGAGCTTTTTTAACACAAATTAGGTACCCATTGAGATCTGGTCTCTCCTATAACCAAGTTTCCTGGAGAATAAATATTAAATAGCTTTCATCCCTCAGTATGGAATTTAAGCCATTTAGAAATTTCTTTTATCCATGACCATTGCATGTGAGGTACATGTATAACCAGCTATGGACAGCGCTAGTTAAGCAGGAACCTCCCAAGTTTCTTGTAGGGCTATTTTGTGGTGTTAAAGGGAATGGTGATTAAAAAGAGTCATTGCTAAACAAGTCATTAGGAACTGAGATTGTGATCAGCCTGTCCAAGTGGTCCGAGAGCCAAGATTTCTTTCATTTTTAAATCTTGGGGAAAGGAATGTGAGATGGGGAAGTTCCAAATGGGTTGTAGATAGGCCTGGGCAGAGTTCGCGGAGTTCCAAACTCGGCCAAGTTATGCGGAGTTCTGCGAGAGGAGTAGTGCATTACCTTGCGCTTTCACACTGATTTTTAGTGCTGGGTGTTTGTCCTGCACTGTAAAATCAGCGCGAACGGCATCACGAGCAGCGCAAGAGTACGCTGCTTCTTTCTACCGCCCAAGTAAAAGTTCTACTCGAGTAGCATCTTCCTCAACGCGAGCAGAAGGTTTCTTAATGCGAGCGGTTTCGACCATCCGTGAACGCCCGTGTTGAGAAATCTCGCTGGGAAACGGTCTTGAGTTGGATTTTCCTCACTTGCGCTCGCAAACTTACCATTGGCGAGCACGAGCGAGGAAAAAACTCCGCTCCGCATAGTGGAGCGGAGTTTTTCAGAACTCCGCGAGCTCCGCGGAGCACAAAGTGTGAAAAACTCTGCGAATGGAGCGGAGTTCACCACCCAGGCCTAGTTGTAGACAACCCTCAATGTTTAGTCAGAAAAGAAGCTTTTGTCTGCAAGGGTTGTCCCATTACATCTACCTCTGACCAGCCATCCAAGATTTCAATGCCATAGGCACAGAGCTCCTGCACCGCTTCCTAAATAATATGTGGGGCGAGTTTGTTTTGGAATTATACTCAAGTCACTTCGTTCCCATTGTGCATGGCAAATCCCACTAGTAGTAGAACAGTTGATGATAACACATTTAGGCTCACAACTGTCATGAACACTTCTAGAAGTCATGAGTGATTGAGAGAGTGAATGTTTGATTTTCTTTTCCCCCTTTTTTATGGCTTAAAATAAAGAACATTGGTAATCCTTCAGTCTTTCTCAGTTGGGGATGGTTTCAAAGTAAAACTTTCCTTAGTTGGCTCGATGTTCCGTAAACAGGGGGCCGAGTACTTTTAGGAATTGACTTTTTCGTCTCCAGAAGATCAATAAAATATACTGTGGGTCCAAGTTCCGAGGAATAGAGTTCCTGTGGTCACCTTTTTTCTGGCTCTGGTCAAGTTTTGAATCGGAATTGGTGCTAGGCTTAAGCAGACGCTATGAGATTTGATTCGGTTTGGCAGAGATAATATCAGATTTCAAGGTGCTGGAGGCTTTGTTTAGATGATTTCACAAAAGCAGATGATTTTGTTCTTAGTTTTAGCTTAGATTTTCACCATGCAAGAAGCTTTCCTCCTAGCAGAGTATGATGGAAAAGTTGCCAGTTTCTTCCGTATCTTTCTCCTACCTTGTATACCAAGGAAGGGAAGCAGGGGATAAAGACGCTTTTCTCCCCCAGAACTCAATTATGATGTAAGGAACATTCAAGTAAACTAGGGGCAGGATTCAGTTCCGGGGGTACCATAGGGTGCTGTTGAACATTTCCTGACATCCCACCTTTATGCTTTCCAGTAGGGCAATCTGTTTAGCTTACTGCAAAGTTGACAGCGACAGGGCGTTTAACATACCATAGCATGTAGTTTGCATTAAGGAGAGCATGTTGATCAGCAAAAGTTCCAGTGTCCCACCATGAGCAGCAGAACTTAAAAGTGAGGATCCCGTCTGGAAAAGTTTAAAAAATGAGTTCACTTCTTCAACTGGACGGTGACGATGATAGATGGGACCCATTCTTATCCACAAACATCAGGGAGAGGTTGAAAGGGTAGTTGGTAATAAAATTGGTTGCTTCTTTGTCTAATCCAGTGATACTGTCAGGTTTTTTATCAGGAAAGAGGCCAGAAATCCAGACTGAAGTCGCTAGGGACTGATCCTCCCTTTCGAAAACCCCCTTGGATAAAATCAAGCCTGTACACAAATCAGAAGGATCTTGGATGGGTTGGAGCTCGAGGTTAAGGTCTGAGTAGGAACCCCCAACCCTTTTGTAGGATTGGAGTTCAGCTACGGTTTTGTTCAGAGTACTGGCTGATTTAAAATGCCTATTAACAGATTTTCCTAATAATACTGACAGGGGAGGAGGAGGAACTTGGCTGAGCTGCCTTCGCAAGTGGTCTTTGGATGTCAATTCCAGAACCACTGGGCGCAGTTAATTGGGGCGCAACGGGAGGAAAAGGCTCTCCCCCAGACTCAGGGTCAGGATTGACACTAGTCCAGTTTACAGCAGCTGAAGTACAGCCCAGCTTCACTTTTAGTCCTCGATTTCAGCGTAGAGACCATAGCGATTTAGTTGGTATTCTCAGTAGTGTGCTCAATTTCAGCAGTCCTTAGCGACTACCTGAAAGTCAAACTGGTCCTAGAAAAAGTTGATTTTAGCCAGAAACTGGAGACCTTTGGGATTGTCAACACCCGGCAGGCACGTTAGGTTCCCAAGCAGTATTATACTAACTACACCACACACTTAGCAAGGTAAGTTAGAGGGTGTGCTTGGGTTGCTCCTAAGTTATTTAAAATTAGCTGGTAAATGGTTTTATAAAGGATTTTGTACTACCCAGCTGGGCGCTCACTGAAGACTCACTGGTGCTACCCGGACCACATATTTTCAAACCTGGCTGAGGAGCGCCCACCCTGACCCCCCCAAATATCCCCTGCTATAAGACTCTCTATACTTCTCAACTCCTCAGGCTTCGGAGTTCCCCTAGGGGGTAGATTCTATGGGGCCGGTTTTGTCTCAACTACCCCTGTAAAAAAAATGCCATGGCTGTGCTGAGGATCTTGTCCAAGCACACCAGTGACTGTAGTCTCCCAAATATCACAGGCGAAGCTCCAAAAGTCCAAAATGTCAGGTCTCCTGAAGAAGAAGGTGTGTCAAATCATGCTAAGGACGATCCTTCAATAGGTGCAGCACACAGAGCTCCTCCACAGCTCAGTCCCCCTAAAGCTGCTGCTTGCAGCAGAAGAGGCCCTTTGACAGGGGGCTATATCTATTTGGCCACACCCGAGGAGGTCTAGGCCATCTAGCAGGTGACGGCCAGCAGGCCGCTGTGACCACTTGGGGTATGTCCCTGTCCTCAGCCCCCACGGCCTCCTCTCACCCTCAGGCTTGGGCCTCACTCTTGCCCACAGCTCCTTCTGTCTGAGCCAGGAGGACATGCACTACATACCGCTCACTCTCTCCTGACTGTTATGTTATGTTACCAAAACTTGATATAGCGCAATGAATCACCCCCAAAGGGGTATCTCAGCACTGAAGCGCAGACCCAGAGGAGAGAGGAAGAAAAAAAATGTGATCAAAAGAGCCAGGTATTAAGTATCTTTTTGAAACAGACAAAATCAAAACAAACGCGAATCTGAAGCAGGAGTGTTGTCCAATGAAAAGGACACAGATATGAAAAGAATAGCCTGCCATATCTTACTGTATGAATGCGGCGTGGGTGGAGCAAGAGATGATCCTTGGATCTCGGACTTCTGGCAGGCCAATAAATTGAAAGTTTGTTTTGAAGATATGCTGGTCCTTTACCTAAAAGAGATCTTTCTATCAGGCACAGTAGCTTAAAAATAGCTCGCCTCCTAATAGGAAGCCAGTGCAGTGATCTGAGAATAGGTTCTGAGGAAGTGCGAGGTGGGAGCTTGAGAACAAAACGAGCTGCGGTATTCTGAACCACTTGTAGTCTTGACAAGAGAGATTCATTAGCTGCTACCATTAGGGCATTTCTGTGGTCTAATCGGCTAACCACAAGAGCCTGTGTGAGAGAATGTCTTGTGTGAAGAGGCAACCATTGGAGTACTCTTCTCAACATGTGCATTATCCCAAAACATGTGCCTCGTAGATTTCATCTGCTCTCTCATTGTGAGGCTGTCGCCAATTAGGATGCCTCGATTTTTAACTATCTTTTTAGGTTGAGGAGGGGTACCTAAGTCAGATGGCCACTAATCATCCATCCAGTAGTCATCGGCCTTGCCGAACAGCACAATTTCTGATTTATCCCTGTTGAGCTGTAGGCAATTATGGGACATCCAGGAAGCAATTTTCCTCATACATTTCCTGAATTTCAGTTTAATGGAATCGGGGTTAGTGCCCATGGAAATGATCAATTGTGTGTCATCTGCATATGAGATGACACCCAAGCCAAAGGACATTATTACTTGAGCCAAAGGTGCAACATACATGTTAAAGAGTACAGGGCTTAATGAAGAGCCCTAAGGAACTCCTCTACCCAGTGACTTGACCCGACATTTGGAGGGACCTAGTGCGATTGGTGAGGAATCTCTGATGCCAGCCAAGGCTACCACCGACACCAATCTCAGAAAGTCTTTGATTCATGATGGAGTGTAAGATGGTGTTGAAGGCAGCCTGTGGCAGTGGTATTAGTGGTGGCAGCAACCTCTCAGAAAGGGCTGGCTTTAGGGAAGTGCGACCGCTGTGGCTGCACTGGGCGCTAACCTGGAGGGGGGCACTGACCTCAGGTGTGGGCGCTGAGTTTAGTAATAACTTACAATTTAAAAGCAGCTGATGCAGAGTAACCTGTGCATCCAGATTTCAGGCAGCAATAAAAATGTCTAGTGTCTTGTGATTTATGTTCCCATAAAGTAGTGCAGAGGATAATATGCCTGCTGCAAAGAACAGATCTGTATTAAGTGGATAGTTGAGTGGATTAGTAAAGCCAGCCTTTACCAGCGCTTTAAAATAAATTAAATGTATGTGAGAGAGAGGCTATGGAGAGATGAGGGGGCCTTTTGCCAGGTGGTAGTAAGAAATCTGAGGAGGAGGTAATGGGGGGGGCGCTAAAGAACATTGTGGCACCGGGCGCCACCAACGCTAAAGCCAGCCCTGCTCTCAGTGCCCTGGCTCGTTCTCGCTTTTCGGTGATGACTCCTACTCCTCACAGCATCATAGCATCTCTGTGAAGGTAAGTCCAATCACAGTACTGAATAATTACAAGTAAAAGCCCATGAAATGGGAAACTACTGTGAGAGAACCATTTTTCCAGTGGTAACATCATACGGAATTCGTAATTCCTTGGGGTTTTACTAAATACATCTACCACCTGCTCAGACGAGGTGGTAAATATATTTGTGTGACTGAGGTGGGCTTTGGGGGTGGACGACGTTGGGAGTAGAGGAGAGAAGTGGAAAGTATTCTTCCATAAGAAAAAAACAAGAAGATTTGCCGGCTTCTGCAGCCAAAGTTTAATTCATGTTTTTTACAGCTGGTTTTCCCGGATGGGAAATTCAAGTTTCTCCCACACCTAAAAAAAAGAAGGGTGTGGGAAAACCTAACTGCTCAGAATCAGGCAGAGGGGACTTCCTGAGGGATTTCCGCTCCGCCGGACTCATGATCAGGTCCAAAGTGCTGAGTTAGGTCAATAAGTGCACTCAATAGCGCATAAGTAATTCTTATGAACAGGTCACTGTAATGCGCTGGAGGAAGCATTGCCTTCAGACTTGTGTCTTAGTGATGCCAGCCAAGACATGTTTTTTTTCCCCCTAAGTGGGTTTTTGAACCCACATTTCTGTTCCTCTTCCACAGCTTCATAGCTATTCATTCAAAGGAAGTTACTGATTTTCAGAGACAACCAATTATCTATGCGCGACCACAACAAATGTACCACCATACCTATGCCAGACAAACAAAAACCTCTAATATTCTCCCTGTCTCTTTGCAGTTTTGCCTCTCCTCGTCCACATTCTTTAACGTTTTATTTAAATACGTTATTTAAATGTCTAATTGTCAAATATTTTCCTCCTCTCTTGAGTTATTTATGTTATGTTTCACTTCTCTTCTCTGTAGCATCTCAGGCTACTGTAACATCCACTATCTGATTGTAAATTGCTGTCATTCAGACTTTACGTACAGAATATGACATAGAAAAGCACAGAAAATAAAATAAACAACTATCATGGGCTGCCATTAAAAAGCTTAGTCTAAAATGTATGGTATAGCTCAATGGAAGATCCTTGGGTGATGCTTAGCCAGTTATTATCAAGTGCTGACTGTGGTTATGCAATATGTTGATAAAATACATGGGACCCTGCAATACCTGTATAAAAATAGGTCTCTAAAATCCAAATTATTGGAACTTATGACACATCTAGTTACCTGTAATAAAGAAATTACCTAGCTGTTCAACTGTAAAATGTTGGTACAGTTGAGTTCTGACATCACGTTGCCTGCTGTTTAAGACAGCAGCCCCAGTGAAAGGCAGGCCACTGAGCTTAATTACAGCTGCTGGTTAAACAAGCAAAACAGGAACTGCATTTTCCTTCTTCCTCGCTTTTCCTCAGAATGAAGCATATAGCCTGGTGTTGGAGGGGAACTGCATTGTCCTTCTTCTGATTTGTTTTTGTAAAATGAATAGCATTCAGCAGAAAGGAGTTATTTATGGCAACATATTTATTTTTTCCACCCTGTAGGCCATTAATAAAATAGAATCTCTGCATGTTTCAGCACAACATTTTTTTTACTCTGACATGAAATTGAACCCAATATCTAAAATAAATCATATAAAAAGTCAATAAGCAACAGTTGTTGAGAAACATTGAATATTATCATGTGGGTATGCAGACAGAATATTGAGTTGGAAATGTCGACTTACACAAATATCGAGTTGGAAATATTGTGACACAAAAATATCGTCAGCAAGAATATTGTGGTCAAGAATATCGAATTTAAGGTAAGAAATATCGTTTTTAAAAATATTAAAGTCATTAATATCGTTTGCAAAAATATAGTTGTTTAAAATATTGATTTTTTAATTAGTGTTATATATTTTAGTATGTATTTTAAATGTATGTGATCTATTTTTTTGTATAAGTATTGTTTTTGTTTTTTAATATATGTGTTAAGTTTTTAGTAGTTATCAATTTTATTTTAATTAAATTTTGCGTTTTTAGTTCCGTAGTGGGTTGTGGGTTTATAGGGGAATAGGGTGGGAAGTAATTTAATTATAATAAATTAATTATTATTTTTATTTAGAAACATTTATTTAATTTAGATTTTATAGTGTTAATTGTGGGAAGTAATTTATTATTAATTAATTATTAATTGGTTGTTAATTAATATTAATTAATTAATTGGTAATTAAATATGGTAATCGTGTTATTTTTTTAGGAGCGGGAGGTGGGGTTTATAGGGGTAAAGGGTGGGAAGTAATTTAATTATCATAAATTAATGATTTTTAAAATGTATTAATATTTATTTAATGTAGATTTTATAGCGCTAATTGTGGGAAGTAATTTATTATTAAGTAATTATTAATTGGTTGTTAATTGTTACTAATTAATTGGTAATTAATTATGTTAATTTTGTCATTTTTGTTAATTAAAGCTAATTAATTCATTAAAATGTAAATATGGCAATTGTGTAATTACTTTTAGATGTGAGTTGCGGGGTTTATAGTGGTAAAGGGTGGGGAGTAATTTATTTTTAATTAATTATTAAGTAGTTGTTAATTGATATTAATTAATTATTTTAAAATTTATTATGGATATTGTGTAATGATTTTTAGGTGTGGGTTGTGGGGTTTATAGGGGTAGAGGGTGGAAAGTAATTTATGTTTAATTAATTAATAATTAGTTGCTCATTAATATTAATTCATCTATTGATAATTAATTAGGGTCATTGTTTATTTCTTTGTGTGTGGGTTTTGGTTTTATAGGGGTAACGTTTGGGGAGCAAATTAATTTTGATCTGTTTTAATTTGTTTTTTAATTAATAATATTTCTTTAATTGATAGTTAATTATGTTAATTATGGAGGTACATTTTTTTAAAATGTAGATGTGTGTTTTGAATTGTGTGGTAATATAGGGTAGGAAATAAAAAGATTACATTTATGTAATAATTAATGTTTTTGTTTATAAATAATTTCTAGTTAAAAATAGTTATTTGTTTGCAAATTATTTATAAATGTATTTAATATAATATTTCTAGGTATTTGTCATATCTATTTAACATTATAATATGTTTCTATTTTTATATATTTAAATATTTTTATATATTTTTCATTTTATTTTTTGTAAAATATTTTGTGTTGGTGATATTTTGTTTGTTTTTAATTTTGAACTGACTGGAGTGGGAATATTAATTTTTACCCCTCCACTATCCAACACTTTCCCTAGTGTTGCACTAGCTGGAGTGGGAATAGTATTTTCTACCCCTCCTACCCCTCCTACCCCTCCGCTATCCAACACTTTCCCTACTGTTGCACTCACTGGAATGAGAATAGTCATTTTTATTCCTCCCCTATCCAACACTTTCCCTACTGTTGCACTCACTGGAGTGGAAATAGTAATTTTTACCCCTCCGCTATCCAACACTTTCCCTACTGTTGTACTCACTGGAGTGGGAATAGTAATTTTTACCCCTCTGCAATCCAACACTTTCCCTACTGTTGCACTCACTGGAGTGGGAATAGTAATTTTTACCCCTCCGCTATCCAACACTTTCCCTACTGTTGCACTCACTGGAGTGGGAATAGTAATTTTTATTCCTCCGCTATCCAACCGTTTCCCTACTGTTGCATGAACTGGAGTGGGAATAGTAATTTTTACCCCTCCGCTATCCAACACTTTCCCTACTGTTGCACTCACTGGAGTGGGAATAGTATTTTTTAACCCTCCGCTATCCAACACTTTCCCTACTGTTGCACTCACTGGAGTGGGAATAGTAATTTTTACCCCTCCTCTATCCAACACTTTCCCTACTGTTGCACTCACTGGAGTGGGAATAGTAATTTTTACCCCTCCGCTATCCAACACTTTACCTACTGCTGCACTCACTGAAGTCGAAATTTTAAGTTTAAAGACTTTTAAATAGTTTAATGTTTTAATTTATAATATAATGTTTTTTATTAGATTTCATGTTATTGGTGTAAGTATATATATATATTTATTTGTAAATTTTTATAAATACAATTATAAAATAAATTAAAATTAATAGTTTATTAATTGTTTTAAAGTAAATATATATATCTATTACATTTTATATACGTATGTTTAAATTTTTTAAATTAAATGTATTTGTTATATTTGTTAAAATGTATATTAAATCTAATTTATTTCTTTAAAGTTCATTTTATTATTTAATATATTTAATATCATTTGTTATACATATATTAAAATCGATAATTTGCACAACTATTTTTTTTACATCGATATTTTTTTTCTCGATATTTTTGTATCTACCGTTATAAATATAAGATGTCAATATTTTTGACATCAATATTTATAACTCGATATTTCTGTATTAGGGTATTTTGAGGGTCGATATTCTATCAGTGAACCTATCATGTGCAGAAAAGTATTTCTATAAATACTATTGTTAGGGGGTGCCAGAGAGCAGTGAAGCAATATGGCCACTTAAATGGTGTGCTCTCTGAGCCCAATTTATATAGACGCTATTTCTTAAACCAAGACCCACCAAACATACCTTGCCATTGACTGCTTATGTGGCTGTGGTGCCCAAATGTGTCTCAGTGCTGGGCCTGAACTCTGGATAATTGGCTGGAGGGTTTACGAGGGGTCCTGTGAGCTCTGGCCTAGTACTGCAGGCCTGAGACCCAGAGTGAGCGGCCTTCTCATTACACCGGTCTGGAAACTGGTGGAGATTACAGCCTGCCAGGGCCCGTCGCTGCCATTGGTGAACAATAAGGTGCTTCAGGGTCATGCATGGAGAGCTTCTAGCCCCAGAGAGGTCCTCTCTAGAAGCAGCCAGGTAGGCAGGTATGAGAACAGGACCTCAAATTGTCTGTCACTGCCAGTGAGGCCCTGCCTTCCCTCAGAATGAAGCATATAGCCTGGTATTGGAGAGGACCATCTTTTGTGTGGTATTCCCCTAGATACTGCCTTCCTATGCTTAATCCGTTTTGCTAGCCCTAGGACCCTGTGCACTTTACCCCTGTTAACCAGAGATAAAGTGCTTGCACTCCCTCTTCAAAACATGGTTAAATTGGCCTACATCATATTGGCACATTTAATTTTCTGCCAGTGTCCAATGTGACCTAACTGTTAATGGCTCTCGTATGGCACAATGTGTATTCCTCTCAGACAGTGGACAAAGGGCTTGAGTGTGGAGAAGAGAGGGGCTTCCTGCACCCCTGCCCTGACTGAACTTCAAAGGGTAACCTTGGGGGCAGTACCCGGCCCTTCCAGACTTCAGAAGAAGCCTACCCTGTCACTGGTAGATGCAGCTCACATCTGGGCCTGCCAGTCTTTTGTTTCATTAGCCAGACTGGAGTTGAACCCAGGGGAAAGGGAAGAACTAACCAGAACCAGTTTTAACTTTGCCACCCACAGGCTGGCACTGGGAATAAAAGTGGCCTCCTCATAACCTGAAATCAGAACACTCTCGGAACTGTTGAAGATTTAGAAAAAGGACTGCCTTGCTGTCTGAAGAAGGAAGATTGGACCTGCTTCTTAGTACCCAGGACCCCAGAAATGACTTCAAGGGTCAGTTAGCTGACCTATTAGAGCTACATGAACACTACAATGTTCAGAGGCATTTCTGGCTTGACATCTGACCAGTACCAACTGGACCTGACCTGGTCCCCTCTGCTGGCCTCTGTAGGATTGAGTCCTGACCCTCCATTGCTGTGCCTATTGTCCTGGACCCTTGGCTGGAGTTAGAGTGCACTTCTCTCTGTTTAACTGAAGTTTTCACCGGATTCGACGAAGAGCAGTGCAGACAGATGCAGGGTGCATCACAGAACTGCAAAGCTCCTGATCAGCGGCTTTATCAGGTCTGACGTAGAATGACGAAGAGCCTCCCATCGCAGCACCACACAGCTGCTCATCAGCAGCTTTACTGGTTCCAGCGGAAAGCCTTGAATCGCAGCACAGCACACCTCCTGATCAGCTGCTTCACCAAATCTGATGGAGAGTGGCCTAGAGCCTCACTTCATTGCAAAGGCATCTACTAATTGCCAGCTTCTATGGGCTCAATGCAGAGGGATGCAGATCCCTGCATAGCAGCTCCGCGCAGCCCCCGCACTAAGGACAGAAGGTCCAAATCCCAGCAGGCCAAAACAGGTGCTGTATGTGGCTCATGTTCCATCATGGTTGGCCTGATGTTTTGGCTTTGTCCCGATCCAGCATGACCAGATACCTGCAGTTGGTGCTTCAAGCCTTTTGGCGCTGTTTTTGCTTTCTTTAAAAATTCATTACTATGGTTATACTGACTGGAATTTCTTGTTGTTTCGGTACATTTTTTATTTATTAAAATATTCTCTATTTTTCTAAATTGGTTTGGGATTTTTCTTGTGTTTTGTTTTTCCTTACCTACTGTTTGAGTACTGCATAAATATTGCCCATAAGTTAAGCCTGACTGCTTTGTGCCAAAGTACCAGAAGGATAAGCACAGGTTTATTTAGTGATTTTTGTGGTTCACACTGACAGGGATTGTGATTATTATTTGAGGTGGGTTCTCACCACCCTCAAATGATACCCCAATCTCTTCCACCTAGCCATCATTATTGGTGGAGAGGCCTTGAGGGTTCCCTGTTGCGGTGTCACTCTGGCCCGGACAGTTGAGGAGAGAGAACGTTGGGGCCTAAATATGACACTCGGCAAGTGTTCGGGGCCCGTGGGTGGATTACGTTTGGAAAGGCCTGGAATGAAGGCAGCTCTGTGAGCGGGAACAGGGGAAGAGTCCTTCACCATTTGTTGCCGCTTACCATTGCTGGGGCAGGGTCTGCATTCTGAATGCAACAAACTGCTTGACCCACCTAACTGGCGCTGTGACTGCGCTTGTGGCCCATGAGCTACTGGCATCTGAACCCGTTGTCAGGCGGGTGACAGCCAAGGTTGCGGATTATTACTGTGCACCAGACAAATGGCAATGTGAATACTTCCATTTGTCTGGCACACAATAATAATTGGATTACCATTTTGCGGCACAAGGTTGTTGTGGTGTGGACTGTGGGTGTGGAGCTCCCTTTCAATGCCCCTGACTGGCCTGCAGTGATGCTGGGTCTTGCATTAGTGATGCAGCTGTAGAATTGAGCTAAGGTCCTGGCATGTTGGGATCCAGTCCTGACATCGGGTGAGTGGCCTCTTATTTGACCCCTGTGGATATAATGATGCCCTGACATATGGAGAATTCAAGTAAGTGCTGAGTAAGCCTGTGCCTGTAGAGCCTTCCTGGTATGCTCACAGTGGTGACGCTGTGACACTGGAGGTGAGGCCACTTAAGAGTTGATCGGCTGAGAGTCCAGATAGTCAATGTTGGACAGCAAGAAGGCCTTGCATACAATTTTGCTACACCCACTGTGCTTCTAAGACTTGAGTGCTCTACCGCCTGTTTAGCAGAGTGACCCTGGTCACCTTTTAGCAAGGATAAGTCTATGTTTGGCACAATGGGCAAGGTGGAGCAGAAGCAGGCCAGGCTGCAATTTTTAAAAGCGACAGGGGCCATGCCAATTGGAAGAGCAGCAACAAAAGCCCTCTGACCTCCATGATAACAAAGTAGATTTGCTACTCAAAGATATGAAAGAAAGTTTGCAATCTATAGATGGGAAACTAGACAACCTGACCAGGAGAATCAATCAATTCAAGGAGCAACTGGTCAAACATGACATTCTTCTGTCAATGTCAGAGATTAGGATCTCTCACGTGGAGGACCATGAATTGTCAGACACTCGGTCTAAATTAGTGCATGTGATGAAACTGGTGAAGATGAAAAACAAGACATGGTAGGGCACTCACGTTGAAAAAATCATGGGGTTGCAGAGTCCAATAACAATACCAATTTAATTGCAGAGAACTTGCTGGAATCTCTGTTTGGTTGCAAGACCTTCCCTAAGGTTTTTATAGTTGAGAGAGCACACAGATCTTTGGCACCCAAACTGCAACCAGGTCAGAACCCAAGCCCCATAATCACACGTTTACTCAATTACAGGGACATGGTTGTGGTCCTTTGTTTGAAACCTGGATTTACAATACGCAGGTTCTACCATCACATCTGATTTTACGCTCCTGGTGCAGGTGGCTGAGAGATCAAGTTGTTGCATACAAAATCGATCGGGTACTCAGTGTTATACCCAGCCAAAATGTGTCCAGTCAAGGCACCTCTTGTAGGGGCCAGAGAACTGGGGCCACTGGCATCAGTGATAATGATGAAGTTGTCCCTATGTTCTCCTCTGTAATTATTCTGTTACATTCCCAAGTGTGTTTTTATTCTTGGCATTATGTTGATAGATAGCAGTGAATTTGGATAATGATTCATTTTTCTACAAGTTACAACTTATTGTGGATTAGCGTCATAACTAGATTATGCAAGGCTGTGCCAGCATATTGGTATAGGTGCATATTACGAGTGATGATATTCTTTTGATGAGTATTTCACTACTATTAGATTCTAATCAACCCTACTTTTTGGGTACGACTATATGCATATAACTGTGTTGCTTTTCATTGATATAAATAAATCTGTCTGCCAAACTCAAGAGGCAGGAGGACCTTCAGTATGTCAACGACAGAGCCCACTTTGGCTCAGTTACTGATATACTCATCTGACGGCCCGATGGAGTACGGGTCATTGGAGGTTAACACATAACACCGTCTGCCCCATTTAGAGTGGACAGTGTTATGTGTGTTTTTTTGCTGGTGATGAGGGGCAGTAAAAAAAGTAAAAATTGCCTGTGTGGGGGTTATTATTTTTACATTTTTCAATAACAAACTTCTACTTTTAGAGTTTGTTTTTGAAAAATGTAAAACTTTGTAATAGTGTGACAGAGGGCTATTATATTTGATGGAGACATCATCAAACTTTTACAACATTGACAGAAATTGCCATAATGGTGGTCCCTGTCATTGGTAACAGTTATATGCAGGGCTGGGAGACAACTCTAGATTTGGTGAGCAGATATTCTTCAGAATGGCAGGGGCAATGTCGTCTGCCACCCTGACAGAATACCTTCTTGAAGGCTCAACTCAAAATCAGTCCCGTAGTAGTTTGCTGCTTGGTGGACATGGAAACATTACAGTAATGAGCGTATATAGCCCTGGGCTGGAGATATGCTCCTTGATATTACCATGTGCACAATGTGTCTGCGGTGTCAATGAAGGCTACAGCAATGCTTAGGTTTATCTTTTTACTTATGGGTGGGTTATCCGCTAATGATTGCGGTTGACAAGGGAGGTGGATGAAGGTTGGGATGTTTTGAGGTTCCTCAAAATGTTGATTGTTCTGCGTTTATGACACTGGGGGACTCTCTTTCACAAGAAATGTTGATAACCCTTGCATGGCTCTTCCATAAGGGTATGGATTACTTAGTTACAGGGACAGTCTGATGTTGTAAACAAACTCTGAGGATATTTAGTTAGAACATACGTGGAATGAATAACCTATGTAAATCACAGCAAGAGCTTGCATACCTCAATCATCACAGCATTGAAGTAGCCCTACTTCAAGAGATGCACATTTCACCATTCACTCAATCTTCCTTCACCTCTACATCAGGGCAACATAGATATTTCTCATCATACTCCATATGTTCCAGAGGAGTATTCACCCTCATTTGAAGAACCACAATGTTTTACTCAACGAGAATGTGTGTAAGACACACAGGATCTTGCTGTGTTAGTAGTATGGAGCTTTGAGACGCAACCCATAGCACTGGTTAATATATACTGACCCAATATTGATGCACCAGATTTCTTTTTATGATATTATGCTTAAATGTGATAAGTTTGCAGATATCGCTTTACTTTGGGTGATGATTTCTACATGTCTAGATTTGCCAACAGAGTCACGCAGGCAGATACCATAAGCGAATGGTACACTAATACATATTATGCATTTATGTGCTTTGGTAGATGTGTGGAGGGCTTAGCACCCCTCTGCGATGGAATACATGTATTATTCATCAGTGCATTATGTACGCTCTCATATTGACTTATGGTTAGACTTGCAATCCACGATGGCAGAGGGGTGGGAATTGAATATTCAACTATGTAACTTTCTTGAATTGACTGTGACATTATGAAGGATTTGAGAGCATCACTGTAACCATAATTGTGGTTTTTACTTTCTAAATAGATACTATGGGGCAGATTCACGAGCCCCCTGCGCCACCAGTACGTCACTTTTCGTGACGTACTGGTGGCACAGAGGCTGCTCCATATTTACAAGGAGAGGAAAAGCCACCCTGCGTGACTTTTCCTCTCCTTGTAAATACGGCCCCTTCACACGCAGCACTTTGCGGTGAAGGGGCGTTCCATGGGTGTTGCTGTGGGTGTTCCATGGCGTTGCATGGGTGTTGCTGAGCAACACTCATGGAACAAGACACATCTCCAGAATTACGAGAAATCGTAACTCTGGAGATGCGTCTGAAAGCTACGCCACCCTAGAGGTGGCGTAGAGAGCGCAACGAGGAGAAATGTTTTCATTTCTCCTCGTTTTCCTCTTTCAATGCGTGCTGCATTCTACAGCACGCATTGAAAGAGGAAAATGCTGTAGTGATTGTTTTTGTGCAGGAAGGTGCCCCTTCCTGCACAAAAGCTAATCTCCCACGACGCAGGCATCCTTGCACCATGGTGCAACGGTGCCTGCGCCGGCGTATGGCTGCAGTTTGTGCGCCAGCGCAGGGGAAGCACAGAGATGCGACATATTCTTGTAAATATGTCGCATCCCTGTGCTTTCCAAACTAACGCAGCGCGGCGCAGCAAAGCAACTTGCTGCACCGCGCTGCGTTAGTTTAACGTAAATCTGCCCCTATGTACTTGCCCTTCTGTGATGACTTGGGGTGGGTGTATATGAGGGCCCCCCTTTTTGTTTGATTATTTGTTCATATTCGGTGCATGTTCGGCACCTACTTTACTGCTCGCTGCATTGCCTGTGAAATGCCGTAAATATCAAAACCAATAAAGATATTTAAAAGAATATTCAACCGACAACCCTCTCAGACCACTATCTGGTAAATCTTTGGCTGGACCATCCCCTCCCACTGCAGAGTTTTATAGGTTCGAGATTGAAGGGAACTGAACCCCAAGACTCTGTTTTTTATTTGTAAATGGGCCGCCAATATGAAGTACTTCACAATGAATGAAGGGTTAGTCCCAGAAGTAGGCAGCTGTCTGCAAGCTGTTTCATGAGTGACCGGCATTAATGGATGATAAGGCAGGGGCACTTGTGGGGAGTATAGCAGTGGCTTGTTAAGTTTCCCCGCAATTTTGCACCATGCCATGGATGCGTTTGCAACTGTAGAGACCCCTAAAGAGAAAGAGGCCGTCAGCGAACCGAGGTAGGAATAAGGGGGAATTGGGGACATATAGCCCTGCTCGATTGCAAGGTGTGGCATAAAAGGGGTGGGCCTATACCAATGGATTGCATAATGTGCTGGGTGCATATATAGTAAAGCTCCATATCAGCTGTTTCAAAGCCACCTCTAGAGAATGGCTGCACGAGGACGTCCCATTGAAGGTGAGGTTGCTTATCCGCACAAGGCAGTATTATCATTTGTGTCATCAGATCTTTAAAGAAATGCAGTCCCGGTGACATAGGGATATTAAGAAACAGATAAAAGAGTTTTGGCACTTCAACCATTTTCGTAAGCGAGATACATCCTGTAACTATAGAGGCAGTCAGATCCAACGTGTAATGCTATTGGTAATGTTGGAAAGGCTACACCATAATTGGCTCGAACAACCTCCTCCCTATTTCTGGACAACACTAAGTAGCACAATTCAGAGTTGCACCATTTTAATGGGAAACCTGGGGTGAATTGTTCGGTGGCAGGAGTAAGGAGAAAAAGGCTAAATTTTCCCCAATTAATGCTAATACTCTATACTCCTCCAAAGCAAACACATTCTTGGAGAACCCTGTTGAGGTAATCTGAGGATCCCTCAGTTGGATCATAATGTCATCTGTGTATAGTGAGACCAGTAAGTGTCTAGAGGGGTACCTAACTCCATATTCTCTATGGTGTTGGTGAAGCCTTGCTGCCAATAGCTCCATTGCCAGGGCAAAGAGCAGTTTTGAGAGTATTAGAACAGGTTGTCACTGCCCGGCCGAAGCATCAAGCCGTCTCATCCCCCACCTCCCCTCACAGGCAACCTCCAATGCGTGGTGATACTCAAAAATCAAATGCGTCCAGTGGCGCCGATCCCAATTCACTCCACAGTTGTAGTGGCATCAGCGTGGAGCCGCAAGCAGGCCGCTGGCAGCGGACCATGCAGGCCAGCGGCCACCACCGTTCCGACCAGTTTTACTGGGACGGGGTGTGCTTAAGTCTCCTCAAAATGGTTAGTGGGACAGAGGGTCCCTATGTCATATCCCCTTCTGCCACTCACCAATGCCTTGCAAGGCCCTCCAGTGCGCCGGGGCTCCCAGTCGGCTGCCATGAACATTGTGCGGCCCGTGATGAGACGAACTGGCCGGTGCATATGCACAAAGCTATTTCAGCCGATAAGGGTATGAAATAAACCCACTCAATGAGCGCCTGTCACACATCGCAGAGTTGATATGTGATTGGTCCGATTGGGACAGGATAATGTCGGATAGCTCCCCTGGACTGAAAGAGCCTCACGTCAGTGCAACCATCTTGCGCGCTGGCTCTCTAGTGCCCGCGTACATGATATACTTTGACGAATGAGACTAGGCATTTATTTTTTACAATTGATAACCCTTCTAAAAAAAGACTCTCAGGTTATAGTGCAGTTTAATAACCTGTAGTGGCAAACAGCTAGCTAGCTTGTCTGTGATAGCTGTCAGGCATTCATTCAATGGCATTGACAGCCCAGCTTATGTAGGAGATGTGACTTGAATCATCAAGGCTTGGATGACTGGGCACAGATGACATTTACTGGTTTACTGGAAACTCTTCCGCTCCCTGCACTAATCAAGGGCTGGAATCATCCTTCCGAGACAAATATACATGTAGATTGGTACAAGAAAAGTATTAGCCATTCATTTGCCACTGTTTTGCGTCTTTTGCACAGTATTGATTGGTACAGTGTATCATACTAGCTTAGCTCTAGAAATAGTCGAGCATGCAAAACGAAGAAGATTCAGAAAGGTAGATTGATGAGACATTTCGGAGCAGATTTATTGACACTTCGTGAAAGTACAAAGTCACAAAAGTGATGCAAAATGGCACAAGTTGTTGATATAGTATTTATTTTCCAACCAAAATCTGTATTTACTTTGGAAAGTGACCTGTAAGCTAACAACTAACACAAACAGTGCTACCATGCATCGAGGGGGCGTCCCATCCATGTTGCATGCTCGTTTCAGGATAAGCAGCCAGGGTTTCTGACGCAAAGCCCTTTCTACTAAACATCATTACTAGATGTCCCTCACGAGTCAAATGCAAAAGCATTGAAATTATTAATACATCAAGCTGCAGTTCCACTAGTCGTTACTAGATGTCCCTCACGAGTCAAATGCAAAAGCATTGAAACCCTTTCATGAAGCTTTTGCATTTGACTCGTGAGGGACATCTAGTAACGACTAGTGAACTGCAGCTCTTTGTAGAATTATTTTGATATTGGATACTATAATATTCACTGCCCACTGCTAATCTCGTCCCATAATGCTTTGCAGGGCCTTTGGTTGGGATTGTATTTTTGCCAATAACTGTGCTTGGGGTGGTCCTAAGAGGATGGGACCACCACTGAATCGTTCAAAAGATGTGCTTTTTGTTTTCAAGGCATCTGCTTGGTTCTCTCCCTAGGTTAGGGAGGATCCCAAAATCATCACCTCTCTCTCTGCTTGTTATTTTATCGTTTTCACTTTTGTGAAATGACTATATGCATTTTTAGCATATAAAGTCAGAGATATTTATTTTATCTTAACTTGCACTGTGCAAGATGCCTTTGGCAATTATTGTACAGTGCAGTCAAGCACACAGCTAAGCACTACGCAATTTGCATAGCTACGTGTAGTTCAAAATGTACTTCACGTAGCTACGTGAAGTGCTACTACGCAAACTACGCCCAGGCTTAGTGTTGAATTGAACAGGAGGCTTGAAATGTGGGAACAGTATTAAAGTTAGTGTAAGCAGAGCATTTTGTTCTGGAAGGGTACCCTTACACTACAAAACCAATGAAAGAGATCATGCACACACCTTTAGTCAAGCAGCCTGAAAGAGTGCCAGCGCTGGGAAAGTGAGCAGCAACAAAATATCTCTGTAGATAGGTTGCAGCTCTGCTCTCTCCTCCCAGTGCAGTAACTTTAGCTGCTCTGTTGCGCTGTCCTACAAAATAGTAAATCTCCCCCCTCGTTCCACTGCTACAATTAAATGACAGTATCAGTGGGAGAAGCAAGATGCAGCAAATACACTATTCATAATACCGACTACTCATAGCAACATTAGGCGTAAGAATTACGCAGTGTTTGTGTGTCGGTGCAGAAACAGATTCACTCTGTGATGTTTATTATATTTTCTACTTTATTAGGCTTTTCACACAAATCACTCTTGTTCAATATTGGAGTCTATATATACATCAAGGAGAGCCATGGCCCGTGCCAGCAGCGCAGAGGTTCAGCTCAGTATTTCATTGCTGTCACATGCGTCAATCACTTTCATCAAGCCATGCATTATATATCTTTTCACATTTCTAAACAGGAAATATGGTGTGAACATTTCTGATTGACAACCAGAGCCTTTACTCTGGCGTTGTTATTCATCATGTGCTAGACGTAGAACACTACTAGAAATGTGATGTGCTTGTGGAGGAAACAACTGGTAGGCATGTATTTGATTCTCTGAGCTAAGTATTTACTGGGACAAGCAAACTATTAAGGGGCATATTAACAATGGCCAGCGATAATTATCGCTGGCCGTGCTTAGCGATAATTATATTATCGCAGGCTATCTCTGGCATTTATCGCCCTGGTAGCACGTTATTAACAACGCGTTACTCCAGGGCGATAAAAATTCCAGAGATAGCGAGGTTATCGCCCTTTGCAGGGAACATCGCTGGTTTTCCAGCGATGTTCCCTGCAAAAGCGATAACTTTGCTGATACGACCCTGTGGTCGTATCAGCAAAATCCACCTCCTATGCCTAACATAGGTAAGTCAGGATTATAGCAGACGTTAGATTTTGGCGAAACGGCCGTTTCGCCAAAATCTAACGTCTGCTATAATCCTGTGGGCTGCCTTGTAAATATCGCGATGTGAACATCGGCGATATTTGCAACGTAGCCCATCCGAGGTACGCCAGTAACGCCCACTTTGCATCTCATTAGAGATGCAAGGATGGGCGTTGGGAAAGGAGCGATAGTGCAAGGATTCACGCGATAGCGTGACCTTGCTGATTAGGCGATAGAATTATCGCCGCTTTCCGTCCGAAAACAGACGCTAAAGCGGCGATAATTGCTTATCGCCTCGTTGTTAATATGCCCCTACATCTTTCTTAGTTTAATTTATATCATGGGCTTTGGAATTATTAACGCATAGACTGATCAGTATTTGAAGAAGGGAGCAGTGAGAAAGAAAGGCAGAGAAAGAATCAGCAGTCAGCTCAAAATAAGCAAAGGGGAATGTCCTCTAAAAGGTTCGGCGCATTGTCATGTGAAGCAAGGATGTTGAAAAATGGCTGGGATAAGAGAAGTAACACCATTCACATTTTGAGCAACCAATAGAATTGGCTGGGAAAAGAAACTCCAGATATTAAATATTCGAAGAGCATTCTTTAACTTTTCTCCCTGCTGCTGTCTTCTTGACTCCTGAGAACAGGGGAAGCAAGAGCTGTGCAGGGTACCTAACTGCAATTCTGGGACAGAAGCTGCTACTCTTGGTTGGTGTACACTGTCTACGCTGTAGCATCATTAAACCATAGCTATACCTTTTACATTTGTGCCATAGCTAAATAGCTCACGATGTACATGAGTCCAAGGTAGCAATATGACTTAAGTCAATTGACAAGGCATGTATCTATTATTTAACAATAAGCCGATGTGCTTGGTGTTGCAGTGAAGATTACTAAACCAGCATTCACCTGGTTGTGCATGTCTAGCAAAGACAGCCAACGCAAATTAATGCTTTTAGTGGTGAGTCAGCATATACGAATGGAAGGTTATAACCCCTTTCTACACTGCAGACAGTTCTTTGACAACAAATTTGATACAAAGAGAGGGCTATTTTACTCTTTGGCCTTTATGAGGGCAGGAAGAATAATTTCCCAAGTACATCAGGTTCTGTAGAATATGTGCTGACATGATAAGTTTTGTTTTGAACCACAGAATGACTAAAATGTTTGGGGTGTTAAGTCCCTACCTCCATTATTTTCTATAGGAGGGTGTTGCAGTACCAGTGGTTGGCCATGTGCAGTGTTGGTCTTGCTACAAAAGTGAAAGTTACTACAAAAGTGTAAATTACTACAAAAGTGCAGTTTGTAAAACAAAAAGTAGCAAACTAAAGTGAATTTTTTGAGTGAGGCCCAGAACCTCATACTCTGTTTGAATTGCCACATCATCCGATGTGCAATAAATCACGGAATTCATCTCACAGAGAAAATCTCTACCAAATAAGTTTACAGGACTGCTGTCACATCTTATATATTAGTGATTAGTCTCCAGTGGGCCAATTTTTATGGGAACATTTTCTGAGACCTATTTAGTAATTTGTTTATTGCTTATACCAACAACTTGGACTTGTTTTCGCGAGAGGGGTAGGTTTGCATTTGCATTCTGCCCAGGAGGGAAATTAGTGTTCTGGAGGGAACTTCGTTGTGCATTAGGGGAGAGTGTCTGGCAAATCGTTAGGGTGCTGCCACCTTACTGTTGTTTTTAGTTACTAGAAGTGAGGCAGACATGTTTACTCCTTGTGGTCGACTAGAGGTGGAAATTTCAGAAGTTAGTGCTCTAATCGTCCAAGAAGTTGGATGCACTCTCCTTATTTAATGCGGACAACGGCACAGACGCGCTTGAAATACTGCATTTGGCTGAATGAATGTTACGCTCTGATGTTTTTACATTTTTTAATTTTATTCTAAACACGTTTGTGATCAGGATTTATTGTTTCCTCTGAGTGGCCAAAATGTTCCCATTTTTTGTCCAGGCACCTATTATTTTTCTTCATTTGCGTTATGCTCAGGAGGGAAATTTGTGCTCCAGGGAGAACTTAGTTGTGCATTAGGGGTCAGTGTCTGGATCAGAGTTAGGGGGCTCTCACCTGAAGGTTGGTCTTTATTTGAGGTGAGATGTAAGGCAGCTATTTTTACTCCTCGTGGTCGACTAGAGGCACCATTTTGGGAAGGTAGTGCTTAGTCGCATGAGTAATTTGATGAACTCTCCTTATAAAAGGAGGACCACTGCATTGATGCACAGTGGACATGTGCGGCAGGTGCGCCACAGGCACACCAAAGGCAAGCCTGTCTGTGTCCATCCATGTTCATTCTGCAGCAAGCACCAGTCATGCTGTCTGAGGGGATTTAGCCAGGTTGCAGCATCTCACATATACTGTGCAGGAGCTTATGTCTCTTGAAACTTCAATATCGTGCCAAGGTTAGTTGGATATGGACAAGTGCTTTAGGAAGTTCTCCTGTCTACATTTCCATGCAGTTTTTTGTCCAGTGAACTGTTTGTAGCAATGGATAGTTGTGGAGGTCAGTCATTGTAACATAGCCTCTCGCCCCGCAGACCTTTGCAATGCTAATTAATATCTGTTCTCTTCATATGCATGAGCATGAAATGTATGGCCTGCTGAGTGATTTCGGCTGGATCTTCTCTTTATGACGGAAACCTGGCTTGATGACTCAGCTGCACCAGATATTGCAATGGCTCTACCAGAAGGTTATTACCTGAGAACATGAACAGGGCCAATAGGAGGAGCGGGGTGTGGTGATTGTATATTAGGACCCGCTGCATTGTGCTACTTTTCAGTCACCTGAGTGAGAGTTTAGGCTTCTGTTTTTTGGTATCTGCTCAGTTTTCCCTAGCAGTTGTCTTGGTTTATCATGCTCCGGGTTTTGCTAGTGTGATTTTTAACTGACTAGATAACAAGCTTGCTCATTTGTCTCTGCACTATGCTAATTTCACACTTCTAGGGGATTTCAATTTACAGATAGATAGTCAAACAGACAGATTCAGGTAGATAAACTGGTCTCTCAATTTGACAGAGGATGTTCCCAACCCCACCCACCAAGCCAGACACATTTTGATTCTCCTTATCTTGGTTAAAGAACTCCAGGCGGTGGTCTGGTCTGGCCATTTTCTCATCCCGTTTGGTTAGAGGCTTCAAGATGATCTCCAACGGACCAGGCATGTGGATAGGCAGTTTTTCCATGCATAGAATAAAATACGAGCGGGTCGGATACAGGGACAAGCCCGGACCCGCTAAAACAGTACCTTTGTTCATGGTTGCATCGACATCAAGGATGGGATGCGAGGTGCAGAGGAGGTGATGTGTCGTCAACGACCCCTTCAGATGTACGTGATGCGTCAGTTCAGATCCGCAAATCAGAGATGCATCATCATCGAACCCGAAGATGTAGGCAATGCATCATCGTGGAGCCACGCAAGTCGAGAATGTGCCAGGAACTGGAGGCGATGCGATGTCTTCGGTCCTTGCAGTGACACGTCGGCATTGATGGAGATGTGCCAGTTCCAAGAAGAGCAACGTCATCAATGCATGGATTTCTACTGGAGCAGCACTTTTTACCCACTTCCAAGGGTGCTGTAGTGGGTTGGTGGAAGTCTCTGATGTCCTTGAGACTTCAGAACAGGAGGCAAGCAGACCAGACTTTGGAGTCTTGCTGGGTTCAAGTGAAGTAGGTCAAGTCCTTTTCACCCAGGTAAGAAGGGCAGCAGGTAGCAGGTCAGCAGAGCAGGAGTCCAGCAGAGTGGCAGTCCTTCATCAGCACAGCAGTTTTCCTTCCTGGCAGACTAACCACAGGTCCAGAAGTGTACTGAGTGGGTGGTGTCTCAGGTCCATTACTTACAGCCAGCTGTGCCTTTGAAGTGGGCGAGACTTCAAACAGGGCCTTTGAAGTGCACAGAGTTCCTGCCCTTCGTGCCATGGCTCCAGACTCATTACAGGGGGTATGCAGCCCTTTGCGTGGGGTCAGGACACAGCCCATTCAGGTGTGTCAGCCTCTCCTTCCCGTCCTGCCCAGGATGGGCCATCAGAATGTGGATGGCTCATCAGTCACACCTAAGCTTCCTTGCTTCCTTTGCGTGTGGCTGTCTAGAAGGAATGCAAAAGGCCTAGCTGTCACCCACCCCAAAGGTGTATTCAGAGACAGACAGAAGGCACCAAATGGTTAAAGTAAAAAATGCCAACTTTCTAAAAGTGCCACTTTCAGAGTTACAATTTAAAATCTAACTTCACCATTAGGTAGGATTTTAATTTGTGATTCCAGACACACAAAACTTAAGAGACATATCTCTTCTCAATTGGAAATCACACTTAAACGATGTAATAAGGTAATCCCAATGTTAACCCATTGGAAAGATAGGCCCTGAAGTAGTGAAAAATGAATTTAAGAGTTTCTCACTAACAGGACATGTAAAACTTAAAAGTACATGAACTACTTTATAAATACACTGCACCCTGCCCTTGGGCTGTCCAGGGCCTACCTTAGTGGTGACTTATATGTATTCAAAAGGAAGGCTTGGGCCTGGCAAGAGGGTTAACTTTCCAGTTCAACATGGCAGTTTAAAACTGCACACACATGCTCTGCAGGGGCAAGCTTAAGACATGTTTATAGGAATACAGTAGTGGGAGGCCCAATCGATGCTGCATGGTCCACTGGTAGCATTTAATTTACAGGCCCTGGGCAAATGTAGTAAACTTTACTAGGGACTTACAAGTAAATTAAATAAGCCAATTGTGGATAAGCCAATATTACCATGTGTTAAGCAGAGAGCACATGCACCTTAGCACTGGTTAGACGTAGTAAAGTGCTCAGAGTCCTAAAGCAAGCACAAACCAAGTCACCCAAAACAGGAGGTCTGAAGGCAAAAAGTGAGGGGAAATCATGCCAAGGATATCAGGTCTAACACGCTTCTTGTTGCCTTTTCATTCTAGGAAGACAGTGGTTCACCCACTGATAACTTCTAGATTGGACCATGCAATTGGACCATGCGAACGCCCTTTCCCTAGGGTTGTCAGAAGGCCTATTTAAACTAATTCAGGTAGTCCAGAATGCCACAGCTCATTTAATTTTGAGACTTCCCTGGTGAGGTCTGGTTTCCGCCCATCTAAAATCCCTTCATTGGCTGCCAATCAAGAAGAGGGTCTTCTTCAAATCTTTTGCCATGGTTCATCACATGCTCTCTCTTTCGTTCCTTCACTATAGTTCGGAAATATTTTTGCCTTATCATCCGTCGAGAGAGGTGCGCTCAGCCAAGTCTGCTCCGGTGGTAGTACCACTATTCAGCTGGATTAGGAAGGTGGGGTTCGTTCTTTCTCCTTTCTGGCAACCAAGGCATTAAATCAGCTTCCCCTTGAACTTCAGATCCTGGGTCCTGAATGACTATTTCTCAGGAAACTGAAAACTTGGATGTTCTCTTCACATTAACTGAAGTTTACTTTTTTTGCTTTCCAGTCTTCAGCTCCGGGACACTCCTAGGAGTAGGTGTACGCTTTATAAAACATTTTCATTCATTCATTCATTCATTCATTTGGAGCCTTCATGGACGAACAGCGGAGAAGGTAGCACCTGTATCATTCAAAAATGATACTGGGCGGCCATTCACCTCACCATCTACATATGGGCCATTCTGGTCTATCTCTAGGACTGCAGCAAGCATGCAATCCTCCTCCCCCACTCAAGCACCGTCATTGCAAATTAGTAGTAATTGATGAATACTGTGGAAAATCATTATTAATAATTAAAGGGCTTTGTTATTGTTGATGGAAAACAGGCATTTTGTTATGCATGTGTGCCCTAATCTCTGGAGCAAGTGGCATATTCACCTTGAATTGCCTATGGTTCTGCATGTTCTGCACAAAAGACAGTTGGTCTGAGTCAACTACCTCAGTTCACTGTATCACAAACTGTGTTATCTGGTTTGTATTCTGCTGCATCTGAGGAACCAAATCATTTTGAATTCTATCTAGATTCTGTCTACATTCTCGTTTCCAGTGTCCAATGCATGCACAATAGTGAAAAGCAGGGCTTCTCTTCAACATGGTAATGTTCACATTAATTCCATTAGGGTTATTTACAAACCCTCTACCCTGAGGAACAGCATTTCACACACTATTTCCCTGCACACTTACTCTCTGCATGTTCAGATTTGTACTATCAGTGGAACCCATGGGCGGCTCCTCCACTAAGGCGGAGGAGCATCGGCCCACTGCCTTTCAGCACAGCAAAAAAAGGCACACAGCAAAAAAAGGAAAAATAAAATGATAATAATGCAATGTTATTATCATTTTATTTTTCAGTACTGAAGCAGTTTTGTGGGGTGTGGCTGGGCAGCGCAGGGGGTAGGAATGATGGCACCCTCCTAAGTGCGCATGAATGTTTGGCCGGCCCTCTTGGGCCGGCCAAACATTTATGTGCACTTTGTATGTTTTCCACCCAGGCTGCATTACAGCCTGGATGGAGAACATGCCCAGGTTCCCATTCCCCATCTGAGCGCTGAACCACAGCACTCAGACCAAGTGTGATTGGCTTAGGGGAGCCTTGCTGCTTCATGTTCGACCAGAAGCCAGGAAGAGGACGGAAGAGAGGCGGCGGCCAGCCAGTCGCTTGGCCAGCCGGCAGGTAAGGGATTTTTGTAAATTATTTTTTCCAACCCCCTCTTTCCCTCTTTCCCCACCTCCCCCTCTTCCCTGTGCTACTAGTGCTTCACGGGAGCAGCAGCGACTGGTAGAACCATAATCAAAACCCAAATCTATTACCTGAGTCCTACCGTTTCTCTGGAAGTGCTTAGTCTGCACAATCATTAATTTCTCCTTCAAATTCCTTCCCTTTGCTTCAAAGCAATCACTACAATACTTCGCATATTTGAATATTTCAACAATACTCTTAGTCTGCCAGCACATCACACTGTATGTATATGAGAAATAAGCTCTAAACTCAAACCAAACACAAAAATTGATACGAATCTACTAATGCTTTCTCTTATAATATTTCCGACTTCACTATACTTTCTATAGATCTGCACTGATTCTTTTGGCTCCTGAGTATCCCTCATAATCTTTAACCAATTCACCTCTTTCTCTGGAACTTTCTTTTTCAAATGTAAAATCAATTTCTTGATTTTTTCCATAACAATATCAGCTGAAACATTATGAGGAAGCATTCTTGGGCGCTCCTATGTTGGCCATGTAACAGGCACTTTGCACTCAGCCCATAAAGCCTTTGGAACAATAATCTTGAACAATGTATTCAAATTACTCAAAGAACCATTGAAATCATCATTAGTCCCTCTTTCTCCGTATATCATGTATCCGGATCTTCCCTAAGCTTTGGAAAGTTTGTCATAAATGCAAGGAGATCAGCTCTCTACCAAGAAACATGCACATAATTACATCCATGCGCTTCTCACAAAGGAAATCCAGACACAGCCAATCCAATTTCATACTCTCCTTTGCTTATTTATCTACTTCAGTCTTTTTCTTGTTTGCCTTGCCACCCATTTCTTATTCCATTTATCTCTGTAGCTTTTCAAATTTGCTAAAATTGTAATGCTGTTAATTAATTCTCTAATATGCACATGTAGGGATCATACTCTCGTTCCATTCACTTCTTCATCACCCAGATCCATTCAATAGTTTTTACACCACTCTTTTCTGTTGTACAGACTAATGTTATATTATTCTGCCATCTCTTAAAATCTAGCATATGCAACGCACCCACACCTAGTTGCTTTCTTGCACAAAAATCTCAATTCATCCTCATGTTATGTAGTCAGTTACCCTGTAAAATGTCTTCAAATTTTGTGTTTAATTGGAAAATATTAATCTCTCTCCTTAGTGGTTCACTTGGTTGTACTGTTGTTACAGAAGTAACTATACCAATAGTAGGAGCAGCTGCATTAACAGGTGAACTAACATGAGCAGTGAGAACTCCGGTAGGACCTACTTCATCTTTTGGTGGTGCAGTTGGCACTGCAATGTATGTGTCCCTTTACTTGACTCTCCTGTCCCCATATCTTGAGGCAGTCTGATTGTTTGTAAAACTTTATACTGAGGAGAACCTGAGTCTCATAAATCATTTAAAAAGTTATCCTCCTCATCTGAATCATTCTGTATGTTTTATGTTTTCTTTTTTTATTTATGAATTTTGATTTCCCCATTCCCTAATTTCTGCTTATGATTTTCATTCACAATTGCAAGAAACCCTCCCACTCCAAGCATCGTATCCTCTCTCCATGCTTTATATTGCTTTCTCCATCTAGAATTCAGACAGTGACTCACATAATTTTTAACCTGTTTTTCTATTTTCTTTAGTTCTTTCTCAGTTGCTAAATGATATTCATTCACTGCTTCAAACTACACAGCAGGTCTAGGTTTTGGATTTCTCTCATACATCATACCCCTTAAGCACTCAAGCTTTATCACATTAAATTACCCTCCAAAGGAAATTCTATGCTTTTGTCATCAGATGTGATCTCATTCCCTTCTTTTAACAGCATACATGTATGGCGTCCTGAATTCAACATTATTTAATATGCATGGGGAATCTTCTGAAGGAATGTCTCCTTCCTCAATCAATGGAAATTTCGACTTTTTCAATGCAGCAACCCCATTTTACACTCAGTCCGATCTTACACAAACTACATGACATAAACGAAGATAATCAACCACTCACAGCACAGTTACTACAAGAGCTTATCAATCACAGCACAACAACTATGTGATGCCACTGTAGGTTAAAAAATCCAACCTATTACCGTGCTGCTCACTGTGACACAATTCTTAGAACACTGCGGTCGTCGTCAGTTCCTGGGTTGGGCTTCTTTTTGGCGTGTCTTTAGGGGAGGTTGTGCTTGTTTTACGATCAGGCTCCTGAAGCAGTGCCAGTAGCTGTGTGTTGTGACACGCAGCCATGGCCTCTTTCACCCGCTTGCTGGAGTGATCTTCTGCCTCTACTTCTTCTCTCACATCCCCATCATCCTCTGCATGGACCTGCAGCTCCTCCTGCATGCTTGGCTGTACCCGGACTCCTTGACAGATCTACTGAAATGGTACACGGTTACCTTTAAAGGCCCCCCTATGCGAGACCCCCCTGTGTGGTTCTTGACGTTCCTGTACTGTGAAGCTCTCCTTCAACTACCCTTTCTCCCTGTGACCACATATGCATTCTATAAAGGTGGTTGCAAATGGATCCGCATCCCAGCCATTAAATACTCCGTGCACGTATCCACGATTATCCTGCCTATCATTGTGCATGTTTAGTTTGCTGATTTTCCTCTGTCCTCACAGAAGCCTATGACCCAAAATGAGCGCTTGACTCTTGTGTCATTTTACACCCCATACTTGCTGATTCCACTGTTGCTGCTGAACACCATGCTTTTCAACCCAAAATACGTGCAGGAGGAAAAAAAGCAAAGGAAGTAAAGATGGCTGTCATTGGAGGTGATTGAGGGGGGGTGGGAGGTGTACTCAGATGAAGGGTTCATGCCAAATATAGCAGCAATATTACTGTCATTGGTACTTTTGTGGTGCCCACAACCTACTGAACTCTCATAATGACCTTGCACAGCCATTACCCATGTCAACTATGTGTATGTAAATTCATTAAAGTCTGTGAATTGTACGTGGAACATCTGTATCTCTCAAAAACTGCACTTACTGCACATTTACACCCCGTGGAGTAAATAATGAACAGTCCCTGCACAGTGTCTGGGTAATTTCAAAACTGAAGATTTCAGAAACTGGTGGAAAAATAAGTAACTCTTTCCAGTTGTTTGAAAATGCAAGTTCCTAGGTTGTTGCCTGTACGTTGGACCAGTCTTTAGATTCAGTGCTGTGTACCTTCTGAATCTAGGTTAAAAGTTCAAAATAATGAGTTGGAAATACTTGTAGTGTGAAGCGTTTAGTGAGAAAGTATTAGCTGAAGGTTGCTAGCCCTCTGTGTATTTTACATTTAATTTGAAATCCTTTTATAATATATTAATGATACTTTTTCTGTGACAGTTTCGGTTTAGCTGCAATTTTCAACCTTGCTATGACCTCAAGTGGGCACAGTCACTATTCGAATTTCAATCAGCTATTTTAGGTGCTAAATCTAATTCGAGTTCATGAAGAAATTTGGTAATGGCCAAAGTTCAAATTTCAAACTAAATGTAATTCTACTAATTGTGTTTAAAGTCCAGAGTTTAACGTTTTTTTTTAACTAAATGTTGACACACTTTAGCCTAATACCATACATTTCCAGCGTGCAAGTGGATTGTGAGATGCTCTAATTTATTAACCTCACTTCAATTCTTTCCCTTCGCAAATTCCTCTTCTAACCTCCTCCAAAAGTGTTCTTCTGTTTCATTGTCCCATGTGGGTTTAAATGTGAATAATCCTAAACTGTACCTTTCTTTTGCTCCTCTGTTTGATATAAATGTTTTCATGTACACTAAAATTAAATTTCTTTAATAAAATCATATTTTTCTTAAGGATCTTTTAGAAAGAAAACCTCTGATGGTTTGTTATACTTTGTTTTAATGTGTACTAGCTTAACATCATGATTAAAGTTTATAGTGCATTCCATTCAACTAAAGCATTCTAGAACACTGTGGAATCACAAGCAAATTAAGCAACAAAACAATCTCTTGTCCACTCAACCTAAACAAAGAAAAGGAAGGAAAAAGATTAATCGATTTCCCTTAAGAATAGAATAGTGCCTTTCAGCACTATCAAAAGCACAAAGCAACCAGCGGCAACTCACCTTTTGATCACTGTGCACCTTAGAATCAACAAACACTAATCTAAGTTAGAATGCATTCAATTCAACCTTTAGTAATTTACAAAAATCCCTATCCTGGTGTGAATGTAATGTGGCATCTCAAAATACACAACCCCACTTATCAGACAAGTTCAATAAAAATATATCTCAAGATCTTGGATTTTGATTAATCTATTTACTAACCAAACAAACCAATACAGTGTCACAATAATTCAATAATTACGGCACATATAATCTCTAAATTGTCACGTTGGTGAAAAAAAGTCAATAACAGGACTCAACAACCTAACTCTTCCATAATATGGAAATCATCAAAATCATAGTAATCAAACCTACTAATGAGCCTCAAATCAAAATTGCATAGCTAAGGAGCTCACATGCTGTATAATTCATGACACCACGAAAATCCCCCAATTTCAAATTCTCAAACTAAAAGTACCACAATGGACTTGGAGAAGCCACAACCCATCTCAATCCATATGTCCTACAGATACTCACTTTCCTTTGTTCGGAAGTGGCTCAGGAACACCCGAACGCTACATATAATCCAATTTGTCCAGATCACAGGAACCAAAAGTGTAGACAGAAATCCAAGGGAGACAAAAGGTTTCTAGGTTTTATCTAATCTGTTTTCTGATTTGCCATCTGATCTGTTGATGCTATCTTATCAGACAAGCTTAGTTAAAGCGCCTACGCACGACCGGGGACTGTGTTGTCCTCAACATCATATGAGGAAGTGCGGCCCTAAGGATAACAGATTTAAAGCAAATAAATCAGCATAGTAAATTAAATAATCCTACTTAAGACGAGTAAAATTTAGGAAGCATGAAGGTTTATTAAGTAATTTAATGTGCAATACAGAGGGCAAACAAAAAATAGTCAAAACGCATGATAAATCAACATAGGGAATTAGCGTAAGGCTCAATTAAATGCAGCAAAGAAGGAGATATGAAGTCAAGTCCGAGAGCAAAATATTCTATGTCCTAAGAAAGAGACAGATTGACATGGGCTTGCTCCGTAAAGAGTCGGAAAATAACTAATGGCTCTCACTTAAACTGGGTTACTTTTATAATGAAATACACAGCAAAAGTCACACAGTCAGCATAAAATGTTGCATGGTTCAACCAATCGCAATACAGTATTGTGCAAAGCTAAATAACCTAAAAATAAATCCATATTTGTCCTAATATCAAGTGATGAGAGATGATGTTGCTTGAAGTTTACAGTTCTTGCTGGAGGAGCTGAGGGTTCAGCTTGCACTTAGAAGGTTGCTAACCTGCTAAGGAGGGAAGGAGAGAGTCTGGCCCTGAAGGAGGAGAGATTACACAGTAGCGGAAGAAGCCCAGCCTGTTCCTGGCACAAGAAGCACTCAGATGAAGCTGGTTGGTAGTAGGAGAAAAGCCAGAAGCGATCTATGTCATGAAGGGCCTATTCTCCCCGTGTTACTCCTACTGTAAACTGCATCGAGGCATTCAAGTAAGAAGCAAAATAGTGGTGTTCAGTGCCCTGTCATGTGCCGGAAAGTATGGTGCTTATGCTGGCTGACGTCAGAACTCCTATAAGGGTCAGCATAACTGCTTATGTGGAAGCCCTGCTCCAACCAAAAGGCTGAAACTCCCAAGACAATCACCTGCTACAGACTTGGGCTGGAGATAGCAACTGGCATGACCATGCATCCATCTCCATCTGGCCGGGGAGACTGCAACAGCCAAAGACAAGTGTCATCATGCAGGCCTGCTACACTGTGTCCTGCCCAGAGGTCATGACACAGGTGAGGCTGCCATGGCAGTCCTACAACACATAAGCTGCTGCTGGAACGTGTGCACACACCCACCATAGTCACCAGAGTTGCAGTTCCACCAAGCAAGTAAATCAAGGAACTAGATGTAAATAGCGTCTGGGCACGCAGAGAAATCTGCATTATGAAAACGAGACTTTTTGCCCGCATGAACTCATTATAGCAAAGTCATTTTTAACTGATCTATACATCATACAGTGAGATATCCCAAAGTGAACTGCACCTATGCCTATGACCATACAGCATGATGGTGACAGTAGACATTAGAAGCTCCAAGAGAAGGTAAATGGCACCAGAGGGGGTATAGACACTCACCTGGGGGATTGTAGTTGAGAATACAATCCTGTAACTGCTGTCCTATCGAACTGTGTGCTATTTAGTTTGCAGTGAGATTGAAGCACTTTTGTTTTCACTAAATAAGCACTGGGGTGGGCATTATGCTATTGTGTCTATTGGTTGATTGTTGAGTTCTGAGCTTGCCCCAAGCACTACGGGGCCGATTCCGATCTCGGCTGGTAGGGCTCCGAATCGGATTCGGCTTAACCGGATCCGATTCGGAGCCCTATTTCCCGACCGACTCGTCCGGGCGTCCTGACCGCTCCGACCGACTCGTTCCCGGGTCGAACCGCACCGACTGGCTCGCTCGGACTCGACTCGCACCGCGCAATGGAGACGTTCCCCGGCCGGGTAAGTACGATGCGCGCCGCGAGCAGTCCGACCGAGCCGCGCACTCCGGCTCGAAAGAGCAGTCGGAGCCGTACTTTGGGGGTCCGTGTCGGACCCCCCTGTACGCGTAGCCGCGCGAGTCGCACACAGGGGGACCCATTGGTCCCCCTACCTGTGCGTGTATGGCGCGAGTCGCTTCGCCGCGTACACGCTGTAGGGGCGCCCTTGTCCGCCTCGCACCCATTGAGTCAATGGGAGCCCGCGTACGCGTTGTACGACAGGCTCCCATTGACTTCAATGGGAGTCCGACCGACTCGAGTCCGATGGCATACGTGCGCATCGTACTCGTTCGGTCGGGCTGCACGGGTCCGATTCGGTCGGAAATCTCTCCGGGTCCGGCTCGGTCGGTGAGATTTCCGGCCCGAATCGGAATCGGCCCCTACATCTCTAAGAAGCATTTGACTGCCCTCTCTTGCTACCCTAATAGCCATGTATGGAAATGTTGTACTTGGCCAAATTTGCAAAGCCATAGTAGGGTGGAATTGAGGGCACCAGTGGAAAATGACTGCAACCATACTGGTTGTGAACCAGTAGTCTATCCTTTGGCACTTCCAAACAGGTCCAGCAGTACATTCAGCTCGGTAACAGGCAACATCCAATTGAACACATTAGACAGAACACTGCACACAAGAAACACAGCTCCAATATTCCAAATAGTTGGGTATCAGCAGTTCACAACAGCAAAAAACATAAAATTAAAAATATAACCTTCAACAGGACACATCAGCATTCCACTGGTTATAAAGAATTTTACCACTCCAAGACCATATAAAACTCACGAAACCAACAGCCAGGCAACACTCCGCAGCTAATCTAATTTAAAGAGATACTATTGACCCTGAAAAACACCATATTCCCAGTTGTATCATAGATAAATCTCAAGCCAGGCTATGCATATGCCCTTTCTTCAGATGACATGCACCGGAATGGTTATGATTCAGCTATGGTTTCACCACAATCTCCTCTTAAAAATTTGGGCTAGCCCCAATATTTTTAATTGTAGTTGCATTGACCCTACTGACAAAAGATTTTGATGGTACTTGTGGGTATTGGTAGGGACGCTACACATAAATTCATAGCCTACCTCTCATTCTCCAGTGCAGTTAATTGGAGTGTGATTTCCTCTACTCCCATGACACCACCAGCTACTCGGAAATCCACATTCCCTAGTTTACTGCATAGGGTTGGTCTAGGGAAGACATCCTCCACACTAGTAACTGGGATAACTACAATAGTAGAACTGTCCATAGTTCTATACAAGAGTAGCTGATCCCCACTGATGAATGTCTCCTTTTGATTAGACTTAGGGGCCTATTACGATGGCGGTCGGATGTCGACCGGCCGGCGGCGGTGCCCGCCGCACCAGCGGTGTAGATCCGCCCGCACCGCAAGCCAGAAAACCGCCGGTCCAATTAGGATGGCTGTGGCGACCGCGGCGGTGGGAAATTCCGACCGCCGCTTTTCCGCCGCTCGCCATCCGCACTCCTGCCTGGTGGGTGGAAAAGGACCGGGATAATGGTGGCGGTGCAGAGCAGGCTCCGCCGGCACGATTATGATGCCGGCGGTAGCCAGCCTTACCGCAGCGGTCAGACCGCCATGGAAAGGCATGCAGAGATTGTCTTCCGGGGGCCCGTGTCCATGGCGGTCGGGGAGGTTTTCCGACTGCCATCGTAATGACCCCCTTAGTTTGGAATATCCTCTGCTTCTTAGTAAAAATGTTGGGACACTTCTTAAGGTGCCTTGTTTAAATCCCTTTTTTGGAAGGATAATGAAAATATGGTCCATGCTTCTACTTGTTTGCACAAGAGTTTTATAGCACTCTGGTACTAACATGTCTATAAGTTAACTTAGCAAAATCTCTAAGGGTTGTTAGCTCTACATGAACAAGTTACTGGTGTAATTAAAGAAACGTTACTCAGTATGTGGTCCTTGAGACAGGTAAATCTGCATGCCATGTTGTCAGGAAGCATCAAAGAAAGTACCAAACTATTTCCAAAGGTGTGTTTGAGAGCTGCTTTGTCCTCTTCTGGTAAGAAAGGACCACCAAATATTGACACCAATAAAGAGGGAACAAATTCATTTTTCTTCAGGATTAAGGAATATCGTCAACATCCATAACATCCATAGCCAGTATTGAGTTATTGAGGCCTATAAAGAGGTCCTAAGCTTGAAGGCCATCAATGATAAACCAACCCCAAAATGTCATGCACCCATCTTACTACAAAGTGACCCTGCCAATCTATTTTGTCTTTCATTACTGTGGTATTACTTATCCAAGCTGTTTTTCATGGAATCATGTTTTGCATGGAGAATTACTATCTTAACACCTGCCTTATTGAAATTTCACAGTGTGTGTTAGTAACAGAACCTGCAAGTGTAATTGACCTTCTCTAATAACGTAAGTATAATAGTGCTTTCAAAGTTTAATAGGACCAGGGTGGTAGATAAATGGGGCCTACCACTGAAGGCTATGATGCACAAGTGAGATCTGCAGCTCTCTATTATGAAGAAGTATTCAGGTGTGAAACAATTACTAGCTTCCCCACCAAGTACACAAGTGAATCAATTATTAATGGAGGGGAGAATAAATTGTGCAGCTCTTATATTCGTTGAGTAAGGATCGGGTCAATACCTAGGCTCAGAACTTTCAGAGATGCTCTGAGGGGGTAATTTCTTTGCCAGGGGCAGTTTCTATTCCTTGGCTTAGGGCAGTGAAGCAACTACAGTGTGTGCTTGACTTAAAGCATTTTTGATAGTGAAGAATAGGTATTGGAAGTTAGTGGGAAACCACGGATTGCAATTCCATGCTGGTTGGTTAGTGTGTTCAAGTTAAAATATATAAAGGGTGTGTAAGTATTTTCAACAGATAATACCACCCCAGTGTCAAAAACTGTACACAAAATTTAGAATTGGGATACTAACCATTAGTGGGCCTAATGTATGAAGTGAAGGTAAACAAAGGTTACAAGAACAAATGCCAATTCTGCTGTAATACTAAGGATACTTTTGTATACGAAAAGCAGCTGAAGCCACTATTGTTTAGAGAACAACTAAGAACAGTGAGTAGGGCACTAATATGGTGCCTTTAAAGAGATAATGATGTAGTAATATTGGGAGTGTCTAAGAATACTGGAGCATCATGGGGCAGTCGAGCATAATATAAACAAATTGTAGAGTAAAGCAGAAACCATTACTCATGGGCATGAAGAAACTGTTTTATTTCCCATACACCTGGAAAGCAAGAAAATATCTTCTCTCAAAAAATATAGTAACACACACACATACAAATACCTGAATGAAGAAAAATATGACTGTGTATGTCTTTCTAAAGCGCTTTGTTGTTTTATATTAAATGTCTTGGGGCTCCTGCAGCGCAGGACGCCCGTTCGTGTGACAGGAGAGGGCGAGGAACTACAACGTCCAGCTTGCCCTGCAGGCTTGATTCTAACGTCATCAGTGTGCACGCCAGGAGGCGCATAAGGTCGTCTTGTGGGTTCCCGCAGTGCGGGACGCCCGTTCATGTGCCAGGAGGGTGCGAGGAACTGCAACGCCAGCTTGCCCTGCGGCCTTGCTGCCAACGTCATCAGTGCGCACGCCAGGAGGCGCATAAGGTCGTCTTGGGGCTCCCGCAGCGCCAGTAGCCTGTTCGGTAAGCAGTCATAATATCGAGTTTTAAATATCGATATACAGAAATATCGAGTTTAGTATATCGATAGTATTAAATATCGATGTTCTGTATATCGATGTAAAAAATATCGATTTTAAGTATTGTAAAAAATATCGAAGTATGTAATATCGACTGTAAAAATATCGTTATGTCAAAATATCGTTAAAGTATTATATTTGAATGTTTTTAGAGTTTGTTTGTAGTAGTATATTAGTTAAATAATGTAAAAAAAAAAAATGGTATAATATTTTTAGGAGCGGGATGTTGGGTTTATAGGGGATAAGGGTGGGGAGTGTTTTAAAAAATGTGTTTTTGATTTGAAATATATTAAAAGTTTGAAATTAATATTTTAAAAATTAAATTTCGAATATTTAATTTCGAATTTAAAAATATTTTTTTGGGGAACGGAACTTTGGGGCCCATTAGGATGGCGGGCGGATCGCCCCCGCCGGGCCGGCGGTAGCCACCGCCGGCCCGGCGGGGGCGATCCACCCGCCATCCATGCCTGATTGACCCCCCGCCATATTAGAATGGCTGGGGGGTCCGCGACGGACGGGAAGACCGTTCGCCGCTTTTCCGCCAGTCAACTCGTCGACCGGGCGGAAAACGGGCACAATATGGTGGCGGTGTCTGCAAGACACCGCCGTCCATATTGTGATGCAGGCGGTGATTCGCATTTCCATGGCGGCAACGCCGCCATGGAAAGGCATGCGGTTCCTTCTGTTGGGGGCCCGTTGCGGGCCCCCAGGGTGTTGGGGGGTGGGGGGTGCACATGGGGGGTACCATACCTCATTGCCATGCACTACGTAGCAGGCACCACGTGGTGCCTGCCATGTAGTGCATGGCAATGCTGTACACAGTCCTTTCACATTGCGAGCGGGTCTGCAGCCAGCAGATCCACCTGCAATGTAAAAGGCCCAGGATGCGCCCGCCAGTGTGGCGGGCGCATCCTAATTCACATGGCGGGACCGCTGCAACTTCGGCAGTCGGTCCCTGGCTCCCTTGCGATGGCGGGCGGACATCGTAATGGACCCCTTAGTGTTTTTAGGGGATAAGGGTGGGGAGTGTTTAAAAATTATTTATTTTAATTTTTAATAAATAAAAATGTAAAAATTAATTATTAAAAATGTACATTTAGAATTTTGAAAAATATTATTTAGGAGCAGGGTGTACACTTTCTAATGGCGAAAGGAGGGGAGTGTTTAAAAAAAAAAAATACAATCTAACATTGTTTCACTCTCCAGCACCTATTCCAATTTAATACTGACTGGATTGGGAATAGTAAATTAATTAAGTTTAGTGTCCAGCACCTACTTCAATTTAATACTAATTTCAGTGGGACTAGTAAATTAATTAAGTTTAGTGTCCAGCACCTACCCCAATTTAATACTGACTGGAGTGGGAATAGTAAATTAATTAAGTTTAGTGTCCAGCACCTACTCCAATTTAATACTGACTGTAGCGGGAATAGTAAACTAATTAAGTTCAGTGTCCACCACCTACTCTAATTTAATATTGACTGGAGTGGGAATAGTAAATGAATTACGTTTAGTGTCCAGCACCTACCCCAATTTAATACTGACTGGAGTGGGAATAGTAAATTAATTAAGTTTAGTGTCCAGCATCTACTCCAATTAATACTGACTGGAGTGGGAATAGTAAATTAATTAAGTTTAGTGTCCAGCACCTACCCCAATTTAGTACTGACTGAAGTGGGAATAGTAAATTAATTAAGTTTAGTGTCCAGCACAAACCCGAATTTAATACTGACTGTAGTGGGAATAGTAAATTAATTAAGTTCAGTGTCCAGCACCAACCCTAATTTATTACTGAGTGCTGTGAGAATAGTAAAGTAATGAAGTTTAGTGTCCAGCACCCACCCCAATTTAATACTTATTGGAGTGGGAATAGTAAATTAATTAAGTTTAGTGTCCAGCACCTACTCCAATTTAATACTGAGTGGAGTGGGAATAGTAAATTAATTAAGTTCAGTGTCCAGCACCTACCCCAATTTAATACTGATTGGAGTGGGAATAGTAAATTAATTAAGTTCAGTGTCCAGCACCAACCCCAATTTATTATTGACTGGTGTGGGAATAGTAAATTAATTAAGTTTAGTGTCCAGCACCTACCCCATTTTTATACTGATTGGAGTGGGAATAGTAAATTAATTAAGTTTAATGTCCAGCACCTATCCCAATTTAATACTGACTGGAGTGGGAATAGTAAATTAATTAAGTTTAGTGTCCAGCATCTACTCCAATGTAATACTCACTGGAGTGGGAATAGTACATTAATTAAGTTTAGTGTCCAGAACCTACCCCAATTTAATACTGAGTGGAGTGGGAATAGTAAATTAATTAAGTTTAGTGTCCAGCACATACCCTAATTTAATACTGACTTGAGTGGGAATAGTGAATTAATTAAGTTTAGTGTCCAGCACCTACCCCAATTTAATACTGACTGGAGTGGGAATAGTAAAATAATTAAGTTCAGTGTCCAGCACCAACCACAATTTATTATTGACTGGTGTGGGAATAGTAAATTAATTAGGTTTAGTGTCCAGCACCCACCCCAATCTAATACTTATTGGAGTGGGAATAGTAAATTAATGTAGTTTAGTGTCCAGCACCTACCCCAATTTAATACTGAGTGGAGTGGGAATAGTAAATTAATTAAGTTTAGTGTCCAGCACCTACCCCTATTTAATACTGACTGGAGTAGGAATAGTAAATTAATTAAGTTCAGTGTCCAGCACCAACCCCAATGTATTATTGACTGGTGTGGGAATAGTAAATTAATTAAGTTTAGTGTCCAGCATCTACTCCAATTTAATATTGAGTGGAGTGGGAATAGTAAATTAATGAAGTTTAGGGGCCGATTCCGATTCCGGCCGGAAATCTCTCCGACCGAGCCGGACCCGGAGAGAATTCCGACCGAATCGGACCCTAGCAGTCCGACCGAACGAGTACGATGCGCACGCATGCCATCGGACTCGAGTCGGTCGGACTCCCATTGAAGTCAATGGGAGCCTGTCGTACAACGCGTACGCGGGCTCCCATTGACTCAATGGGTGCGAGGCGGACAAGGCGCCCCTACAGCGTGTACGCATCCAAGCGCATCGCGGCGTACATGCACAGGTAGGGGGACCCATGGGTCCCCCTGTGTGCGACTTGCGTGCCTACGCGTACAGGGGTCCGACGCGGACCCCCAAAGTCCGGCTCCGACAGCTTTTTCGAGCCGGATGGCGCGAGTCGGTCGGACTGCTCGCGGCGCGCATCGTACTTACCCGGCCGGGAAACGTTTTCATAGCGCGGTGCGAGTCGTGTCCATGCGAGTCGGTCGGAGCGTGTTGAAGCCGCGTTCGAGTCGGTCGGCGATTTCGTGGGTGCTTGCATCGTACTCGCTCGGCCGGACCCGCGTACGATTCAGTCGGGAAACAGGGCTCCGAATCGGATCCGGTGAATCAGAATCCGATTCGGAGCACTACCGGCCGAGATCGGAATCGGCCCCTTAGTGTCCAGCACCTATCCAAATTTAATACTGACTGCAGTGGGAATAGTAAATTAATTAAGTTTAGTGTCCAGCACCTACTCTAATTTAATACTGACTGGAGTGGGAATATTAAATTAATTAAGTTTAGTGTCCAGCACCTACCCCAATTTAGTACTGACTGGAGTGGGAATAGTAAATTAATTAAGTTTAGTGTCCAGCAGATACCCCAATTTAATAATGACTGGAATGAGAATAGTAAATTAATTAAGTTTAGTGTCCAGTATCTACCCTAAATTAATACTGAGTGGAGTGGGAATAGTAAATTAATTAAGTTTAGTGTTTAGCATCTACAATGTATTTATGTAAAGTGGAGTAGGAGGAGTAATTTAGCTAAATGTAATTAAAAAATGTTTAAAACAATATTAATACAGTTTAAAGTAGTATAAAAATATAAATAAAAATATAGTTGTGTAGGAAACAAATAAACATTGTATATATATTTTATTATAACATATTATTTAATATAGTACAATTAATATAAATACATTTATTATGAAACATTGAATTAAATAATAATGAAATGGTACACAATAAATTAGACATTTTAATTTTTTAACAAGTTTATTTATTGAAAAAATGATATAGAATGTAAATGTAAAGATCATGTTGTATTATATATAGGGAAAAAACCAATACATGAATATAGGAAATAATATTTATTTGAGAAACAATAAAACAGTTTGTTTATTTGTAATTGTTTACGTTTTATAATTAAATAAATTTTATTTAATACATTAGTACATTGCTCTAAACATTTGTGCACAATTTTGTAATATCAGATACTGTAATTTCACAATTTTTGGGAGACACTAGAATTTATAATATATATTTTAAACAATTGCTAATCATTGTTTGGTATTATTTACATTTTTAAATGTGTTACATAAATTGGTAATATTTGAATACAATGAAAGTGTAAACATTTTTTAATAAATTTGAGAAATATAAACAGTTTTATTTTTATACAAAAATACAATACATTTTAATTAGTAATATTAATATATAAAATATTAATATTAATAATTATTACATAGTTTTTATATCGTACATTTTATTTAGAAAGTAGATATTTTTTAAAGAAAAAAATAGTACAATGTTTAAATAATTGTTTATTGAAACATGTAAATTTTAGGAATTATAATATTAAATAATATATGTGTAATAATATTTATTATTATAATTTTACAATGTCTTAAAAATATGTAATGTATTTAAACAAATAATCTACAAATTGTAGTATTTTAATTAAATACAATAGTAATTTTTATATCACATTATAACATTTTAATAATTAAAATGGTTTTATTTTATATGTTTAAAGCTGCCATATTTGTTTGGGGCTTGTATTTTGTAACCGCTCGCTGTTGTTTTGGGTTATTTCGAAGGGGACAAGCTCGCGGTTGGTAGCTGCTTCACGTCGAGCAAGGTAAGAATACTTTTCTTTATTTAAACTATATTTTTAATATATTTTGAAGGTAGTTATATTGTATTTAGTGTGTTTTGAGTTAGGTTTCTGAAGTTATGTCATTTTTTATGAGTTAGTTAGGTATCGACGGTTTATCTAGTGTTACGTTTTTGAGGCCTAGTTAGAAACTTTAAATTTAATATATGTGTTACTATTGTGTGTATAATGTTTGTAATATTGTGATTTGGTATATTATGTGTACATTTGTGTGGGTGGGAATGTTTGTGTTTTTGTTTTCTAGGTTTTATTCGAAAGAAGTTGCGGGTGCCGGAAAATTGTGTTTTTTTAATTAAGGAAGTGTATATTAATTTTAGTAACTAATAATTATTTAACACTTTCTTAATTTTTCGGGTTTCACGGAGCGTTTCTTTTTTTAAAACTTTTTTTCGGGTTTTTGATGGTTTCAGGATTGTGGATTTACGGACGGAGGATTTATTTTTGGTACAGTTGTATTATTACATTTTTTGGGGGGAAACGTTTTATGGTATTTGAATTATGAACTACCTGGATTAATTTAGAAGATGTGGGATTTTCAGTTTACAACAACGGAAACGGTAAGTTTTTGAAATTATTTTAATTGTGGGAGGGAGATAATTTTAATTTTATTGTTGTTGTTGTTTATTTTCTCACATATTTAATTAATGTGTCTATATATATATAATTATTTATTAATAAAAATATATTAGACAAATTAATTATTTTTGTGAAGAAATAAAATTGTTTTGTATGTATTGCTATAATTTAACTGAAAAGTATTATACATTTACATTGTTTTGAGAGTTTAGAGTAGGCTTTTGGCAATCATTCCTAAGTATTCTAGGCCTCTTGTAGTAGGGTATAGTTTAACTTGCTGTTGAAGGTATTGGTACATTTGCTTAGTTGTTTAGATATTTTAGGCCTGAGTTGTGTGACAGATTGCTCCATTCTGAGTTCCTGGTAGCTTTGTTCTTTTAGCAGGGAGATTATTAGTTTGTGTAGGGTAGGTGTGCCTCGTCCTGTTGATGATTGGAAGGCATTATGCCATCCTTCAACAGCGTTATTGGTTTTGGCTTCTTGGTTAAGTGTGGTAAGGTAGACATTCCACCAGGGAATTTGGTATTTTGGTTGTCTCCTAAGGCCTGATCTATGGAGTCTTCCCACCCAGGTGTCTTCAAAATAGTCTAGGAGGGGACTTAATTTTGCTCATGTTGCTGGTAGTAAGGGCTTTCTAGTAAAAGGTTGTAATGTTCAGCCACGTCAGTTACTGGCACGTAGGCTAGTGCAATCAGTTTTTTAATTTGGTATGCGAATGAACTGTTTGTCGCATACTCTACACTTAGGGGCCGATTCCGATCTCGCTGGGAGAAGGCTCCGTCCGACTCGGATCCAGAGGGCTTTCCGACCGACTCGTGCTCCGGGGCTCCGAGCGCCCGAGTACGATGCGAACAAGCGCTGATGGACACGGGTCCCTCGGAGCCCCATTGAAGTCAATGGGAGCCTGTTGTACGACGCGTACATAGGCTCCCATTGATGAAAAAGGTATGTTGCGCACAAGGGCGCCCCCTGTAGTGGGGACGCGTCTGTGCCACCCGCACCGTACATGCATGTGATCGACTCGTAAGGCTACGGGTAAAGGGGGGTCTGGCGCAGACCCCCGAAGTCCGCTTCCCGGAGCGTTTACATGTCGGAGGCTCCGACTCGATCCGGCTGTCCGAATCGTGCATCGTACTGGCTCGGTCAGAAATCGCCTCCATTGCACGGCACGGTTTGCTTACGGACAGGACGTATGGAGCGGGTCGGACCCGGAAACGATTTGGTCGGCATTTTCGTGTTTCTCGCATCGTACTTGCTTGCTCGTACAGCTGGACGAGTGGATCGGAAAACACTCGTACGGCTCGTACTTTTTCCGGCCGGATCACGTTCGGAGCCCTTCCGAGCGAGATCGGAATCGGCCCATAAGTGTAGATTTATGTAGGTGTCTCCATAGACACTGATTGAAATGGTAGTAACACCCTTGTATTGATGTGTGTGGGTATGTTTTTTGTATAGCAGTTATCATAGCTTGCTCAAAATCTATAATTATTTTCTGTGGAAAATAATTATTTGTCTCTAGTTTAATTTTATTTAGTATTTCCATATATGTTGAATTCTTTTTATTGGGTAGCAAGGCGTAAATAAAGGGGTGTTACTGTTCTGATGCAGGCCATGGATAGTGTATAATTGGTAGAACGGTTTGGGACAGATTTTAAAAGTCCCATCCATCATCCATGTTTCTGCTTGTTGAAGCTTTATTAAATTGTTTGCAGTACCAAACATAATTATTCTCTTTTCTTTGCATTTGTTATCATAGAGAATAAAGGGTTCCTCATTGTGCGTAATAGCTAGTTCTGGGGGATTTATCACCTCTTCAAAAGTTTTAGGAGTAGGTGTTGTAGTTGTTGTAGCCTTTTTTGTGCGAGCTATGGTTCTTTTTAATGAAGCAATGGAGGGCATTTGTCCAGTTGCTTCTTTGGGTACCCTAGGTAGCTGTTCTTTATGTATTACACTGGTAGGTGTTTGTGAGCTAGTGCTAGCTTCTTTTATGTTATCAAGGGCATTCCTAACTTCAATTTCTGTAACATTAGGAGGATGGTTATGTTCCCTTGTATACATTACAGTTGTTTCTCTAGTAGTTGCACGACCATAACATTTATTTGAATAGTACTTGGAACATTTCCAATTGACTTTTAGTCCAGTTTGTTTTCCCTGGGTGTACACATATCCCATGTAACATAACAAAAATGTTCCTTTTTGGGATGTTATAAATTGTGCGCCTTCTGTCATTGTGATGTGGTAAATTCTATAACAAAAGTATATAAAAATTATTAAAAAGAATATTATACATGTTAACGTTTTAATAAATACATTTTTAACAATATACTTACAAAGTTCGTATTTAGATGTTTTAAAATGGTAATGTTATTTCTTTCTTTGTTGAATCTTGTTAAGTCATTGGTTTTTCTGTAATAAAAGTAAAACAGATATTAATATTTGTTTTATTACATTTGTACATGGGGTGGGGTGGGGTGGGTGTTTGGGATGGATTTGGGGTTTGTTTGGATCTTTTAGATATTTTTAAAAGGCATGTTGAACAATACTTACTTTATTAGTTAGATGGTTTTAGGAGGTGCTCTGTTATTTTATGGTTGTATTGATGGAATTTACTTACTTTTTGAAGAGTGCAATAGCTTTTGGTTTGATGAAGTCCTTGCTTCTGGTAGAAATCCGGCGGAGTTTCGGCTTCCTTATTGTTTTTGGTTTAAGGTGTAAAATAAGAGTAAGCTTTCTTGGTTTATATAGTGTTTATTTAATTGTTTGTTTAATGTTATTAGTTGTTTTTAATATTGTGTGTTTTTATTGGTTAGTTTTAATTCTTTTAATTGTTTTGGTAGTTGTTTTCCTTATATGGAAAACGATAATTAAGAGTCAGTTATTTTTTTTTTCTGCTCACATGTAGAATTATTTTAGTGTGTGTTATAATATATGTGATATGCAAAAAAATGTTTTGATATGATGCAAGTTTATATTTACAATTTTTATTAATAGTGTGTTTATTATGTAATGTTTTAATTATGTTTTACTACTTCCCAAAAATTATGTTTGATTTTATTTTATATGCAATGTATGTTTATGTATTTAACTATATTTATGGTGTTTCATTTTGTGTGTTTTCTCTATTTTTGAATTGTCGATAATTATTAAAAAACGATAATTTTGCTGTCGATATCTTTGGGGCCCATTAGGATGGCGGGCGGAAGCACCACCGCCGTGCTGGCGGATGCAAAAAGCACCAGTTACCGTCCACCCGCCACAGCACACACGCCCGCCCAATTAGGAAGTGAAAAATCAGCCAAACACCGCCCGTAAGCCAGCTACGCCCTCCGCCATCAAAGTGTGCCCGTTCACGGAGCGGCGCGGCCTAATGGAGACACACCGCCCGACGAAATCACGTACCGCCCGGCGTACAAATTACGATGCCAGAACCAAACAGTTCCCCCGGCTAAGAGACACCGCACGTGAAAGCAAGGCGGAAAACCGAACGCACAGTACGGATAGCAAGAGGCGGACCCCGAGCACGAATCCAGCACTGCAGGCCCTCCCCATGCTCTACCTGATGCAGCACCCAGGAGTCAACGCACCGCGGCGACGCAGGTAGGCAGACACACAACAGGGCCACCCCCCCGACACCCCTGCGTGGACACGACACATCCAGCACTGCACCCACACATGCACACAACGCAGAGGCCAACGGCAGCGCAATGCATGCGCCGCACACAAACAACACAGGGTCACAACCAAACACCACACACACCAGCACCACCCAGAACGCACATGTCACGTGACAGCCCTGCCACAGTCATGTCCCCAACCGGCAATTCACTGTTGCCAACCTGACGTCACACAAGTGACCCGAACATGTCAGTGACGTCACGCCAAATTAGGACACACCCCTGTGTGCAAAACACGGCGAAGCACACAGCGGCGGCAACATCACCCAGCAGAATATGGACCCCATCGGAAAAAGGTACGCCAGTACCACACAGAAACACCGATGCCACCCTGCACCCAATAACAAGACATGCAATACGTAACATCAAAGATACCGGGGACAGACAACAGGTGGTACCAATTATAACACAAGGCCCAACGTATAGCGGAAACGCAGCTTGCCGCCCACACACGGGACAGGAGACAGCACTGAATGACCTTCCATTCCCACTCTGAAACCACATCCCGACTAAACAAGCCGGAGACAACAGTCATTGCACCAAAAAAAGCCCAACACAGGCATGCAGAGGGAAGCGGCCACAGGGCAGATAGCGCATAACACCAAAGAACATTCACAACGGAAAAAGAAATGATAACACTCCCCATGTGGTTCACATGCAAGTTATCTGGAAGGAGTCAGACACCACTGACCTTGACCATTCAGAGAAGCATGTGGGATGAGGGCCCGTGTCCTCCGCACAAGCCAACATAACACAAATCCTGCCTCCCTACGACCATTACAGAATTCCCAGCAACGTCGGAGGTTGCACCCTGCAGACTGCACAGACAGCCGGAGCACGCCACCACAGCGCCCTGCAGCAAAATGGCACTTGCACCACACCTACCCAACTACGCCGGACAGATTAAGCTGTACAAACATAACCTGATACAGATATTGGGATGTGACAATCTGGCCTTGCTGAACGTAAGTTACCGACTAACTTACCGCATCGCATTGTTCAGCTGCGTCATCCCCGTCTTCTACTGACGGAGGTGTCCCTTCTACTATCCTGTGGATTTATGTCTCTCCAACCCGGCATGTCCAAGGGCGGACCTGCTACAACTATTCAACCCCTGGACGTCCACGACAGGGTCTGTTCAGCCTATGGGGGCATGGCGTATGTGGCTACTATCGGACCCACACTGCAATGGGACCACTGTGCCTCCACACGACGGATAATGGATCACAGTTACATCGAATGTCATCCAACATGTCCCATCATGCTCCTACAAGGGACAACTCACGACCAACACCTTGACAGCCACCATCCGCTACATTGGATGGCATCCATTTCCACCACCAATGCCATGGAAGCCCTGCTGGAAGGTATTGCATACCTGACAACCTGTCAATTCGTCGGGCCCCGACGCCATACCCCAATTGAGCAATGATGTCCCACACCGTACCCATGCATGGCCTCCGCACGGACTGGGCAGTTACCAGTACAACAACTATACCATACAACCTGCAACTGACACCACACCATCAACTACACTGCAATGACATCGGATATATTCGGGACATGCACTCTGTTCCTCATCACATCCAGTAACTCTGCATGAACAGGGGGAGGCAGAGGCATGGGATTTGTGAATGGCAACCACATGGACAGAACTGCACGTACAACCATGCCATAATATGCATCCTGCGCCCATGAACATATGCACCAGTCAGTGGACAGTAATCGTCCGGCTGTAGTATGTGAGAGCTGTCACCTCACCTCCCCCTGAACTTCCGTGCCAGGACCTTTGCATGGACAACAAGTGCATCCACCAACAACATGACCCCAGCGACTGTGACATGTCCAGTAGCCACCACAGCGCAACAACAAGTGGGACACCGTTGCATGCACATAAGTCCATGCCCTGATGTCACCTCCACGCACGTGTGTATGAGTAACTATCACAGCAAACCTGTAACATGGAACTGAGATGCACTGTGCCCATGATGACAAGCGGACTGGTAGGCTAAATGTATACTGTCTGTGTCAAAGTCAGCAGCACCTCAGTAAGTAGCAAATGTACATTAGCACAGCAACGGCTAAGCAGTCGTAACTCTGAAGCCCACATCCCACAGTCAACAACTAATCACATCTACCCCTACACCCTATGCCATGTGTAATCATGCTGAGTATATCCTCCACATGCATTTTGCTGCCAGTAGTGTCCACTATACTGCATCACAGAGGACATAAGTACCAATACATGTCTAGAAGCAAAAATGTGTCTCTGCTGATTCATTTCACAAGTACGAATGAGAGAGGATGAGAGTGTGAGAAGTACACGGCAGTTGTGAGATGACCATGTAGTCCACTGTCATTGGATGTCAACGCAAATGAGTAGCACAATTGTGGAAGACACACATGTGTCATGTGAAGCGGGAGTCACGCATGGCTCAGGTGGGTGGGTGTGACGGGTAGGTGCGCACATGCAATGTTGAAACACGCTGTGTTGGGAGGATACAGGAACAGTACATTGGCGCTCTCCTGGGAATTTGTAAAGACCACCTGTCTGGGGATGAATGTGAACTCGTGTGTGCACAACAGGCGGGCACACGATCAATGCTGCATCAAGTGTAGACGTCAGCCCACCCTCCTTGGACATGCTGGATACTGCTGTGCATCCGCAAGGCTCTTGCCAAGGCACTCACATCCCCTGTCGACCAGGTGTATCCACAACATAGTCCACCTGCACAGGCAATCCAGGACACGGGATGGCAGTGGAGCATGGTGGGTGAGAGGTCATGGCGCGCTCCTCCTGGTCACATCACGCAGGCAACACATCCCCAATGTGTAGTATGGCACAAGTCATATGGAAGTAGTGGGGGACGCACACATCACGAGCAGTAGTGACGTCACGGAAGGTGGCTCGCACCATCCCACCCATTGCCTAGATCTCCACACACGTTACATGCCATTGCAACAGAGAAGCCAGCGCGTGCACAAGCAGCTCCGAGCTCGCCCCAGAGAGGCCAAAGAGTGAATGTGTGGATCCATGAGCTCCAGTTGGATGCGGCCTGGGACGCTAGGGCAGCTACAGCCTCTGTGTGTTGCAGGTGGTGTATCCGGACTGCGGAGCCTGTCATGCATTGTCAATGTTGCCCGGGTCTCAAGTCGGGGCACCACGCAGGTGGACGGCGTCCCGCCACATATCACACCGTGAGACAGACCACTTGTTCAACTGGACCCACACATACACTCCTTGGCCTCTCTGGGGCGAGCTTGGAGCTGCTTGTGCATGCGCTAGCTTCTCATGTGCAAATGCATATTGGTGTGAGCGAGGGGAGGCCATGAGGACAGTGTAAAAGATAACTGTTTGACTTTCAGTTAGTTTAAGGAATGCCCCTGATGTGGTCAGAAAAAGACGTGTCTCGTGTGTATTGCAACTAGTAGATAAGCCGATGACCTTCCCATGTCTTGCATGTAGCCCCGCACCTAGCCCCGCACACTCGACACATCAAAATGAGTACCAGCACCACATTCTTCCCATTCGAAGCACTGACTGGGGGTGACAACCATTGGACAGTCTTGTGTAGTCCACCCACGCGTACATGTGGGCCCTCCATGATCCATGTCACCTGCGGCAAAGTGATGTCATGGACAATGACGGTAGTGAGCAGAGCTGTCTGCCCCACGCACAGATGGTGCATCAGCTCAACAGACCCAGCACTGAGGGCAGCAGGGGTCACATGTGCAGGGGCAACTGTGCCTGTTGTGAAGGCACATGCATATAGACAGCACATCGTCCAATGTGTAGTCTGCCCACATCTACAGTCCATTGTCAGGCGGACCTAGCAAAAGATCACAAGACAACACATCTGTGTGGGTGTACCCACTGTGACCAACACTGCGCAACAATCAACGTACCCGCCCTGTGCATGGCCCACCCCGCAACGGAGGTCACATTCAGTGCCACTATCTCACACACACATCCCTGTCACGAGGCATGGTGTGTCCAATAGACAGGACTGAGTGAGCGCCCATCCGGAGGGTCCTGAACAGGAGACACATGTAACCCACTAGGCAGTCTGTGTTGTCACCTACTGGCATTGTGCAGTTAATGTGCAGGCCAGGCCTGCTGGGACTGAGAAGGGCAGCATGGCCCCAGCCTGACATGCACACGACCAACAAGTGCACTGAGACCTGCATTGCCAATTGGCTGGGTCACTGGATGTCTGACATGAAGTTGCCATGTACCACCACTCGGGAGGGACAGACAGGTCAAAGCGCCCGAGAGCACACATACCCATGCCACCTGCAGTCAGCATGGTGAGCAGTGGATGTTTGAACACCACAGGCTCTGACTCATAGTGCTGCGGATCAACGACATGTGTGTCACCCACATGCACCAACACACACACTGCAGCTGTCTCCCACACACATATTTCGCAAGGAATAGCCATGTGCAGTGTGCGTGGAGCTCGGAATCCGGGATCTCCAGCTCCTCGCTGGTGAGTGGACCTGGACATGTCCTCAGCATCATCGACGTGTAGGTGGAGAGGTGGCAGCAGCATGTGTTCTCGAGGGGTGCCAGGCTGCAGTTCCAGGTAGATGTGGTAATGCCTGTCCCACTCACACACACATATAACCCCCTGGGTCAGTTACAGTGGGACCAAGCTGCTGCAATCCGTGTACCATGTCTGGCAGCTTCAATTGCAGACGTAGGCCTGCTCCCAGCTGGCCCGGGACGCTTCCCTCCATAGTGGAACACGCAGGGTGCAACCGCGAGAGACATTGGAGTTGGCCATAAGGGCCTGGACCAGTCCGCGGGTACAGTCCGCTGATGCCATGTGCACCACACAGTATGATGTGCGCACTGCATCTGCAGGTGTGGCCATGATTTGTGTGTGGGTGCAGGTGCACAATGGACGTGGCCACAACATGCTGTGTGCATAGGCAGGAACGGCCAGTGGCCAGCCTCCACATGTCTGTTGGCACATCATCATGTACACATTGGCATGGGTGCATGGGATATGCATATGCACACACATGCCATCTTTCACTATGTACATCTGCCACTTGGCACGTGCAATGTTACGTGTCACTTGTGATGTGTATTTGCAAGCACACAGCCGTGTTGGCATGGGGCTGTCAATGTGTACACCTGTCAATGTTTCCGGAGGTGTGATCCGTACAGTGCTGTACATAGGGTGCAGTGGTGACACCAATGACTGTCTCATATCCCCTCGTGCCACAGGTCCCACTTGTTTTGGCCACTCAGCCTGTGTCCATAGCGTTGTTGGTGTGTGCCATACTCACCCAGCCTCGGAAGCAGTGTGATGCACAGCAGCAAGTCATGTTGCCGCGGTGTTGCCGCTTGCCGAATATGCAGTCTGTTACCATCAGCATGCCTTACAAGTCATTGAGGCCTAGATCCCCATGTGCATGCCCATAGCAATGGTGTGTGGCACTGCCCATTGCTATTGGTAGGGGACCTGTGTAAGTGTATTGTGGCTGTGCTGTCCCTACTTGTCAGCTGTTCTGTGATTCAAGTGCTTGTTCAGTCATTTTTGTTTTGTGTATGTGAATATGCCATGTGGCGTCTTGCTTTGACATGTGTCCACTTCCATCCTTCCTAGGCGGAGACCAAACATTCATCGCCCCTACCAATTGCTGTCAGACATGGAGGATGTAGAGGTCATCCGTAAATATTGTCTGGACCGACCCACCCTGCATCGTCTATGTGCCATGTTGGAACCCCACCTCCGTCCTCGCAGGGTGTATCCAACAGCATTCACACCCACGGCTAAGGTGATGGCTGCACTGCATTTCTTCGCCACTGGGTCATTCCAACACACAGTGGGCAGTGGAGGTGGGATGTCCCAGCCCATGTTCAGCATGGTGCTGAGGGATGTACTGTCAGCTATGATGCTGTACAGGAACAGATACGTCCGATTCCCCAGGGCTCGTGAATTGGCAGCAGTGAAGGGTGCTTTCTATGCCCTTGGACGGATCCCCACGTCGTTGGTGCTATAGATTGCACCCATGTTGGCCTTGTTCCACCACAGGCCACTGAGCAGCTCTACCGCAACCGGAAGCACACGCACTCCCTGAATGTGCAAGTGGTGTGCCTTGCGGACATGGTGATTTCCCACGTGTGTGCCAAGTTCCCAGGATCGGCACATGATGCGCACATCATGCACAACAGCATCCTACCACGACTGATGGCCAATCTGCAACCGGACCGTGGCTGGATTGTCGGTGAGTATGTGGAGTAGTGTAGCGTGCTGGCTGTGCGATGCTGTCTTGTGTCCAGTTGGAATTGCAATGGTTCTCTGTGTCCCTCACACCCAGGTGACTCTGCTTACCCGAATGGGCCCTGGCTGCTCAGCCCATTGCAACGTCCTGGGTGCCCAGCTGATGTCCGCTACAATGAGGCACATGGGAGGACCAGACGTGTGGTTGAGCGTACCTTTGGCCTCCTCAAGTCCAGGTGCAGATGCCTGGACCGCACCGGGGGTGCACTGGCGTACTCCCCACAGAAGGTGTGCCAGATAATAGTGGCTTGCTGCATGCTGCACAATCTGGCTATTCGCAAGCAGATCCCCCTAATTGTGGATGATGGAGATCAGCCAGGGCCCCAGCCTGCAGACCAGGACAGCTCGAGTGAAGAGGACAGTGGAGAGGAGGAAGCTGTGAATGTGCGTCAGCAGCTCATCGCCCGCTACTTCACTTGACGGTGAGTGTCCATGTACGACGGCTGATGTAGCTGTAGTTGTGCAGGTGTATGTGTGCTCTGTCACGGGGGCCTTTTGTTCACTGAGTGCTGTGTGTCAATGGTCCATGTCCAGGTTGGTATGCCACTGGCAGCGGCTGTAGCAGTGTGCCCTGTTGCTCTGTGTGATGTGTGTACATTGCTTGTAGTTGGTGACAAGTACTGTGTGATGAGTGTGTGACACACTCATTGAATGTACTCTTGTTCTGTTTTTCACCCCTAGGTCCCTACAGCCTCTCCTGTCCAATCGACATACCACACAGCAGATGCATTTCTGCTCATGGTGGCGATTGCACATCGTTGAATAAACCCAGGACACATGAAGCAGATTGTGTTCAAGGTGTATTTATTTACAGCGGTGACATGTGATTGTGTGCAAGGTGATGACAAACGTGGTGCATGCTGTGACAATTAGTTGACGGTCATGGCTGCGTGATGGTCAGGGTGTACCCATGAAGTTCCATGTCCACAGTCCAACAGACACATGCCATTCACATGGCAGTGTGGGGTAGGATCGTAGTACAAGTCAATGCAGTAGGTGGTCAAGGTGGCTGGCTGACTCACTGGCGTTTGGTGCGTGCGAAGTCCTCTCTGGACACCTGTTTCCTCTTCGGACGGCCCCTTCCACGTTTGGTAGGGGGTGTGTTGATGTGCCGCTGGTGGTGGCTGAGGAGTGCTCACTCGCTGTCGACGCAGGGGAACGCGATGCTGCACGAGCCTGCGCCACAGCAGGTGGTGGCGGAGGTGGTGTTGCTGGCCTTGCTTGTGCCCTCACCACCACCACCAGCTGGCCCATTAGGTCCACAAGTTGGTCCATACGGGTCACGAATTGTCCCATATGGGCGTCCATGGACCTCAACACCCCAAGGACCTCCCGCGTGTCGGTAGCCGACCTGGCCCATTGTCCTTGGGCCTCTTCATAGGCCCCAAGGACTCTGGCGATTTGCGGCAGGGCTTGGCTCCCAGGCTCAGATGGCGTTGGCCTGGCCCTGCTCCTCCTACCAGTACTGCTGCCACCGACCTGCCCACTAGCCACATTGCTCACCACGGTCCTCGCTCTGGCTCCCAGGGTGGAGCCCGACGGCCGTGCCACCGCTTGCGCAGGGGCTGTGGCCAGGGATGGCATGGTGGTGGTGGTTGCGGCGGTGGTGGTGGTTGCAGCGGTGGCCGCAACAGCCATGGGATCAGGGGTCTGTGACTGGTCAGCAGCCCTGGGTGATGGGTTGGTGGGCAGGAGGGGCCCTGGGGAGCGGTTGTGCCCTGCCACTCCAGATGGGCCTGCTGGGTGGTCCGTGTCCGGAGAGGTGTCCAGCTCCTCTGCATCCGTGAGTCCGGGTCGGGGGCTTGCGGACTGGCTGTGCTGGCTGCTGTCACCCTCTCCAGCATCCAGCAGTTCGGCACCTGTGGGGAGAATGAGATGGGTCATTGTGTTGCACCTAGCAAAGTATGTATTGGTTGTCTGACATTCACAGTTCGTGCACTGTCGTGCACAGGTTTCCCAGTGGCGTGTGTGTGGATGTACGATGTGTGTATGCGTGGGCTAGGCAATGGGACTGTGTGATGTGGACATGTGGCATGGGACGGATTAGCAATGCCGATGGGTGTGTGTTGCTATGCTCCTACATTTTGTGGCTCGGTGTATGCGTGCTCCAGGACCATAGACGATGTTGGGTTGAACGATGGTTTAGGGGTAGGATGGAACGCTTAGGTACGCTGATGCCAAAGGGGGTACAGCCCCTAAACGCTCTTGGGTTGAAATATGCTTTTGGGGTACATACTGTGGGTAATGGGTGCAGAACGTGACATGTGTTCTGGCAACATGACAGTGTATAGACAAAGGTGTGTGTCTGTCTCACATGCCCGGAATATCTGCTGACTGTTATCATTCATGGACATCACATTGGTAGCATTGTTGTGAGTTTGTGCTTGTTGTGTGCCACACGACGTATTGCAGATGGGCCAAATCCTTTGTGTGCGTGCTGCCCTGGTACATGTGCATCAGTGCTGTGCTCTTGGGGTGTTGACTATATTATGTGTGTTGTTACTCGCAGTGTGACGTGCGCTTCAGTCACTGCAGGCACTTGATTTGTCATGGGCAGGTATCTTTGCATGACTACTGTATGAGGGCCAGCTGTTTGGATGACATACCTTTCATGACACTGTGGCTGAGAGATGAGATGGATGATATGTTGAATGTGCATTGTGTGCCTGTGTGTTTTATGGGTCCAGTTGTCTTTGTGTGCAATATTGTGGTTCCAAGCTGTTACTTCTAGTACGGTCTGTCTTACGTGGGCGTTGTTGTACGATGTGTGGGTGACAGGCGGTGAGGACTACATGGACAGGACTTCGATGGTGTTGCTGATGTGTGTGATGGGTGGCACAGTGCCTGCCGTGTAGGTCTGTGCTCCAGTGGGACTTGTGCATGCAGACGTGGCTCCTTAGGTGTTGCTGTATCTGTGATAGGTCATGTGGGGTTTGACTCTGTTGAACATGTCCGTGTGCACATTGGTCTCATGATTGTGACTGGGAGCAGTGCTGCGTGTTCCTCTGCTACGTGACATGTCCCATGTGTCAGTCGTAGTACAGTCCTCATGCCTACAGACGCCCCACCCTGTACATTTTCCCACCTACAGGTTGTTTCTGAGTGCGCAATGCAATGGATGCCACATGGTACTGGGAGGGAGGGGTGCTCCACCTTGCTGGTCTGTGGGAGTGGGAGCCTGGTGGGTGTTTTACTTCAGCTGTCCCCCTCCGACCCACTGTCTTTGTGTTCCGGCTACTTACCTGTTACTTGTCGGTCAGTGCAGCTATGGCGGACACATGGATGTGGGTGTGGGAGTGCTCATTCTGGCGCATCTGGAGTACAAGGGGACCTGGTGGAAGTTGCGGTGCTGGCTGACTGTACACATGCCCCCATGGTTTTGTTAGTTGGTGGCTTTGGGCTGAGTGTGTGTGAGTGTCTGTTGCATGTGTGGGTGATGTCTTGTGTATTGTGTACTGGACATGGGGGTGTTTGTCCCTAAGAGCTATGGCATGGTGGTAGTGCATGTGATTACATAGCGGTGTGCTGGTATACATTTGTTTGTACTTACCAGCCTCCACTCCCCCTGGTAATCCGGTGAGGATCTCCGGATGTATGATGACTCGCACCTTCTCCTCCCATGCCTTGAAGGTCTTGAATAGCGCGGGATTCCCTCCGCCAGTCCTGGCAGCCAGCTCTCGGTTTTTGCTCTCCTTCTTCTTGACCACGCTTTTGAGGTTGTTCCACCTTTTGTTTATTTCTTCTCTGTTGCGTGGAACGTTCCCGACTGCATTGACCTGGTCTACGATCCTGCTCCACAACCGGTTTCTGATGGATAGTGGTGTCTGTTGGACCTGGTTGCCATAGATTTGTGGGTGCACCTTGACGATCTCGTCGACCATGACCGTCAGCTCGGTGGAAGTGAACTTGGGCATTCTGTGTGATGCCATGATGTGTGTTTTGGTGTTTGTGGTGCTGGTGCGGTGTGTGGTGTGTGATGTGCAGGGGTTTGTGGGTCAGGTGTTTGGTGGTGGTGGTGATGGGTGTGATAGGTGCGTGTCTGTGGTGTGCTGCTGTCCTTTCTGTCTCGCTGTGTTGTGTGCTTTCGTCCTCAGTTTGTAATGTTGCAGGGGGTTGTGGTCTGTGAAGGGGCTGGTTTTGTACTTACCTATGTGGGTGTGTCATGATGGTCTGTTGTTTTCAGGTGTGTTGTGGCTAGTGTTCTGGGATTTGTTGTTGATTTTTTTGTCCAGGGGAGGGTGTGTTTCCGGGATGTGTACTGTGTTTGGGTATTTGTGCGTGGGTTGCTGTGTGGACTTGTTGGCCATGTTGTGTGTGTTTGTTTTCGTCAGCGGATGGTTTCTGTGCATGGACGTGGCCGCCAGGGCTTCCGCCGTGTCCATTTTCGTCACTGTTGTTTGCGCTGGCGGGCGGTGTATTTGTGGATTTTCCGCGCTCATGTCGGTACGATCCTAATTTCACGGGCGGTGTCTCGGTCGTCAGGGCGGGCGGTTTTGGCTTGTCGTGCGTCTTTCCGTCCGTGGCGGGCGGATGGACTTAGACTCGGACATGGGGGGGCGGTATTTTCTGTTTATTTTCCGCCTCCGGCGGTTTTCGGTTCGCGGCATCGTAATTGCTCGGTCGGTATTCAGACGGTGTAGGCGGGCGGATTTTTGCCACTGTGGTAGTTGGCGGATTTTTTACCGTCCGTTATCGTAATGGACACCTTTGTTATCGATATATTGGACATGTTGTATTTGTTTAAAGCTTGTACGATAATTTGTATAACGATAATTGTGTGTTCGATATTTTTGTTATCGATATTTTTGAATGACGATACTGTTGTGTCGATAATAGTGTATTTTTTTAATTAAGTATATAGTATCGATATTATGGTTATTGATATTTTTGTGTCGATAAAAATGTGGGTCGATAATGTGTCTGTCGATATTATGTCAGTGATTCAGCCTGTTCGTGTGCCAGGAGGGGGCGAGGAACTACAACGCCCAGCTTGCCCTGCGGCCTTGCCTTCAACGTCATCAGTGCGCACGCCAGGAGGCACATAAGTTCGTCTTGGTGCTCCCACAGCGCGGGACGCGCGCGGGCATGCCCGGGCCGTGGGCGGGCCCGTCTGCACCCATCCACGCCCGTTCGTGGCTGGGCTGGGCACCCTCTCGACCAAGTGCCCAGTCACAGGCAGCATGTTCCCATTTGCCTCTGCAAAATTATTCAAATGGGCGGCCACCACATAATAACCCACTCCCAGAGAAAGGGTCTCTGAGACATGTAACGGACCAGGGTAAGGCTTCTGGCAGTAGGCCTAACCCTCATACATGTTGTTTGACCAAGGAAGATGGGGGTGTTGGGGATCAATATTCTTCCGCACATGAACATGAGAAAGTTAGGGCCAGTTTAAATAATATTAATAGAGTAGGTTTACCAGTAATTGACCTGTCTCCGGCTTGTTGTCCCTATACTGTGGTTCTGGTTGGGGTCCAATGTTTGGGAGCAGGTACTGAGGAAACTACAGATAATTTGATCAATAAAGTGCCACACTGGTTAGGGAAATATAGTAGATTCAATGTGAAAGATCATACTCACATTTTGATGGCAAGAAGGGTCTCTTGGATTGGACAATCCAAGAAAACCTTTAAGGGTGATGCAGTGATTGTCAATTTTAGATTCCCAAAACTGGCATATAATATCCTGAGACACTCTGCCAAATTCCCTTTTTACGCATCAGAGATTAAACCACTCAACTAGGTTTCTTTTACAGACTGATCCCTAATGTCTCAGCAAACAATAATGCCCATAATCACACCTGGGAGGGAATGGAGTTGTCACCGAATACCTATGCCCCCCTGTTGGATCTTAATGGTCTGGATTGACATGAGGTGGGCTCTGAACACAGCCTAGTGCAGATAACATCGACTGACATACAAACGCAGGATATCATGCCTAGTGAGCTCCGGCAGAGAGAGAATGTAGACCATTCTCTAGATTGGTTTAACCCTAACTGCCGGATAGGCTACTGAGGGGAAGAGATAACTTCAGCTATTTTACCGAGTACCCAAGGCGGGGGTGATGACAATATGATTTCTTGGAATGTGGCAGGCCTGGCTTCTAAATTTGAAGATGATAGATGGATTCAATTCATAACATCATATAAGATCATATGCCTGCAGGAGACCTGGGAGGTAGAAAATACATTTTTCTAGAAGGTTACAAGACGTTTTTCCTTCCAGTGGAAGGGTCGACTTGTGGTCGAGCAAAAGGGGGTTTAATTACATTTATAGCACTTGAGCTCTGTGTGTCTGTGAAACAATTGACTTGGAATTCTAAAGTGGCAAAAGGCCTAAAGCTTGTGATAGGGAGAAAGTTACGGTTTACAATAATTAACTTCTATAAGGCCAAAAATAGGAACTCGGGTCGGCCAAGCATGAAGGAGTTATCTGGTCTCCTGGAACAGCTACAGGGGGATGACCTACCACAGGGAAACCTTATTCTGTCAGATGACTTTAATTGTCATTCGTGCTCAGACATCGGACAAAGTTCGAGGGATACTCCTAAATGCCCGGTAGCAGAAGATTGGCATATGGAGCATTCTCCAGATGGCCGTGATTTAAACGTCTTTTTAAATACTCATGATTGAATGTTCACATTACAGAATGCAGTGAAGTCCCCTAATAGTTTTTACCCACCATCTTATAAAGGAAGAGGCCGTGCCACAACTATTGATTTTATTTTTGTATCATCATCTATGGGCCCTATCATATCGTTTTTTAGGTCTTTAAATAGTCCCTACAGTGACCATTATCCTTTGACTTTGGGGCTGGGGGTACAGGGTCCCAAGTCAGTACAAGGTAGTAGGATGGTGGGGACAATTTTGCCAATTGATCAGGGGTGGCGCCTTCGGTGGTCGCAGGTGGACATCAATGCTTTTAATCAATCCCTCTTCAAATTGAGGCAACAGGAGATTTTGAAGTGCTTAGAAATATCACCCTCAGATGACGATATAATTAGTTCTTTTGTTACTATTGCACAGTCAGTGGCTGGTCTGTTAACCGTCTCAGCGGTCACTTACAGCTCAGATAGCCCAAGATGGTTTGACAGTGGGTGTTCTCAGGCGCTGAGGAACTTAAAAACGGCTTTGAAAGAGACCCCCATAATAGATCATTGGTAGCCACTTGCTGCAATAATTATAAAAGCGCGCTTAAGGAACGGAGGTCTTCATTACAAAAACAGGCCTGGGATGAGCTGGCTCAGGCTAGTGAACTAAAAGATAGCACTCTTTTTTGGAAAGTCATTAATAGACCCTGTTTTTCAGAACCAGATAAACCGAACCTAGGTCATCACATCACCCAGGAACAGTGGAAGGATCATTTCCAGGCGGTTTATAATCATGGGGATGGAGAACAATGTAACAATGATTTGGTAGTCCTCCCATGTGATTCCCAGATTAATTTCCTCTAGATGAGGTTAAAATTGGCATAGAGGGATTGTCCCAGAATAAGGCCCCGGGCCCAGGTGGGATCCCTCGGACTTGTTTCAGAATAATATAGATGTGTGTGCCCCGATCCTGACTAGGGTATTAAATGCAGCAGTGATATCTTATATGCCTCAGTCTTGTTCCACTGCCATTATTGTCCCTATCTACAAGAAGGGTGATAGGGATAACCCCCATTGTTTCCGACCCATATCCTTGATAGATTCCACTGTCAAGGTTATGGGTCAGGTCTTACTAAATAGGTTAGCGGAGTGGGCAGATCAAAATCTAATTATTTCGGAGGACCAATATGGCTTCCGAATAGGCAAATCCACAGTGGGCCAATGCCTGAACCTCTATTTGCTGATATCCAAATACACAATCGCCAAAGCAGGCTCCATATATCTAGGTTTTATGGATCTTACTGTAGCGTTTGATAGGGTGAACCGCAGTAAATTGTGGTTTCTACTAGATGAATTAGGTGTCGAGCGAGCAATAATAAAGGCTCTAATGACCTTAAATGCCCATACCTCAGCTGCAGTTCGATTTACACAAGAGGTGGGACTCACTGACAATTTTAAATGCTCAAGAGGTGTGCGTCAAGGCTGTATTCTTGCCCCTTTTTTATTTACACTGTATATTAATGGGTTAGAATCTGCCCTGATATCACTGCAGACCGATACTCCGAGAATAGACAGTAGACCAGTACCAGTTCTGTTGTATGCAGACGATGCTGTGCTTATAGCACGTACCCCCAGAGCATTGCAAGTCCTAATTGACGGGTTTGTCTCCTTCATGAATGGGCTGGACTTGGCTCCCAACTTTACCAAGTCATTTGTGATGGAAGTAGGTTGTTGTGGGATTAGTACAAAATCCTACAAGGCAGGCACTTTTAGTTTAGCCAAAGTACCAGCTTTCACATATCTTGGTGTTCTATTTGACGCCAAATTAAATTGGAATAACTTGAAGATAGAGAAGATAATGGATATGAAGAAAGCCCTGGGAGCTATTGCAAACTACGCACATAGATTAGGCACATGGTCGCCTGGGGTGATTTTAAAACTATATCAGTTATTCTGCATCTCCAAGACCTTGTACGGAGTGAGATCTGGGGCTACAAGGCAGCGGATGAATTACAGACTAAGCAAAATAAATTCTTGAGACAGATATTAAAAGTTCCACAGGGAACCCCTGCATATTCTGTACACAAGGAACTCGGGGTTAAGTATATCACTGATCTAGTTGCAGTCAAGATAATCACAAAGAAAATCCCTCTGCCTGTATGTTAATACATATAGAGCAAAACAGTCACTGATAAATGAAGACAGCCCAACTATCCTGGCCTTCCAAGTTATGATATAGACAACATAGTGTGCTGACAAGTCACATTTATTTATTTTGTTTTATCAAAATGATAGAAAACATGATGAGTATCAAAATTACAAACACATCCAACGTCACACGCACACGCCCTCTCAGTCAACATAATCCAGACACATACCCAGACACACTCTTACATACTATCATTTCAACAATCACTATACAACACAATGACATTATTTTTAAATATGTATATAAAAATGATTACAAAACCCTCCCACAAAATAGAAGAATACAAAGATTCAAAGGTATAATTAAATAGAGTCCATAACAACATCTGAGGATCCCATAGTCAGTTGGTCATACAGTTCATCATCCAATTTCTTCTCAAAAGGGTAGATGAGAACAGGGAAACTAAAATCAACTCCAGGGCCAACGCGCGTTTTGGTGTCTAACCCGGCTGTGGGTCACACCTTCTTCATGGCGCACGTGTCATGTGGGAGACGCACGGAGTGATGCGCCTGGAAAGACAAAATGGGAAACAGATCACCACGGGATCATACAAAGCAAGAAAAATGCTGAGAATGGAGCTCCACACTTGGACCCAGGAAAAGGGAATAGCTAGGTACTCAATTCAATTCAAACGTCTCAGCAGAGGGATTCCAAACCAACGGCCGGCAGGTCAGCGGGACTCCGTCGTCCTCGAAGGCACAGCTCGTATCTTCGAGGACGACGGAGTCCCGCTGACCTGCTGGCCGTTGGTGCCTATCCTAAGCAGACGGTTCTTAACGCTGCGGGCATATTTCAATCAGGTGTATCCAACCTGTTTCACTCATCGCAGCTACAGAATAGTGCCCGGTCTGGGCCTCTAATCGGCAAGAACCCCATAGTCCGGTTTCCTTGGACTGTCCTGTATTTCTTGACTCTCTGCTTAGCAAGTTTGGAATCCCTCTGCTGAGACGTTTGAATTGAATTGAGTACCTAGCTATTCCCTTTTCCTGGGTCCAAGTGTGGAGCTCCATTCTCCGCATTTTTCTTGCTTTGTATGATCCCGTGGTGATCTGTTTCCCATTTTGTCTTTCCAGGCGCATCACTCCGTGCGTCTTCCACATGACCCATGCGCCCTGAAGAAGGTGTGACCCACAGCCGGGTTAGACACCGAAACGCGCGTTGGCGCTGGAGTTGATTTTAGTTTCCCTGTTCTGATCTACCCTTTTGAGAAGAAATTGGATGATGAACTGTATGACCAACTGACTATGGGATCCTCAGATGTTGTTATGGACTCTTTTTAATTATAACTTTGAATCTTTGTATTCTCGTATTTTGTGGGAGGGTTTTGTAATCACTTTTTATATACATATTTAAAAATAATGTCATTGTGTTGTATAGTGTTTGTTGAAATGATAGTATGTAAGAGTGTGTCTGGGTATGTGTCTGGATTATGTTGACTGAGAGGGCATGTGCGTGTGACGTTGGATGCGTTTGGAATTTTGATACTCATCATGTTTTCTATCATTTTGATAAAACAAAATAAATAAATGTGACTTGTCAGCACATTATGTTGTCTATATCATAACTTGGAAGGCCAGGATAGTTGGGCTGTCTTCATTTGTCAGTGACTGTTTTGCTCTATATGTATTAACATATAGGCAGAGGGATTTTCTTTGTGATTATTTTGACTATTTCCCCTGTCCTCTCTGCCTGTTTATCCGCCTCAGGGGGCCCCTTCCGTGTGAGTGCTAGTTGCAGTCAAGCCTTTGCTTTGCTGGGTGATTATTTGGTCCAATGTGGAGGCATCCTTCAACCAAGCAGTAATTTTGGATTGCCTCTCATTGGACCATGCCTTAAAAATTCCCTGGCTAAGATATATTAAGGAAACAATCTGTGCCCTAGGAAGACCAGATATTTTTATGAATTATAACACAGTGACGAGAGAGGATAAAAAATTAATTAATGATCTGTTCTTTAAAAAAGCTAGTGACGAGAGCGAAGGTAAGGAACTGAACAAGCCTATGGTTAGAGCACATGCTTTAGTTAAATCAGTGTTGGGGATAGAGTTTTATCTTACCATTTTAACCAGTGCCCAGGACCGTTTTTTAATAACTCGTTTTACATTCAATATGTTTCATCACTTAGTGGCCTCTACTCCTGGCTTTGTTGCACGAGCTGAGGATAGAGGGCCCTGTGGCTGCGACAATAGGTTTCCACAGGATATTTTACGTTTTGTCTTTTTATGCAAATATTTTACGCATCCCTGGCGACTGTATCTTAAACCCTATCTAAAATAAATGGGATTAAGGCAGGCTCGTATTGCACTTTTGCACATGCAACTTCTGCAGAATGAACGCACTTTATTTGTTGTTATGCACTTTTTAAGAGCAATGTTAAGATCAAGGAAATCCAGATATGATTGCGATAGAGAGGGATATTTGTGGTCGGTTCTGTGTTGATTTAAGGATCTATTGAATTGGCTATCTTTTATAGCCGTGTTTATGCCAGAGGACTTTTAAGATGATTGTGTATTGCCCCATGTCACTTCACATTTGATTAAGAAAGATAGGGACAGTTGTGATGTTTAATATGATGAAATATGTTTTTAATGAATTTGTTATTGCTTTCTAATGTATTGTATCTTTTATGGCTGTGCTTACTGCCGAATAAAGATTGTTTAATAATAATAATAATAATAATAATAATAATATATTAAATGTAAGAGAATTTGAATACTTTCTTTATATTATTCTAACCTATTTTTGATATTTTGTGTGTTTTATGTATATTTTGAGCTGATTAAACATATTATGACTCTAAAGTAAGCAAATATTCTAATATTTTCTAAGAGCTTCATATAGTGACTTTAGATATAGCCTTTACATAATTGTGTAATATAACGTTTCTTACTTTTAAAATACCTGCCTATGTCTGTAATTCTACATCATTGCCACCACTGAAAATTGTTCACATGGGCAAGTCAATAAGTTCCTATTTAGTTTGTGACAGTTTCTAATGATTTTAATTAAAGATAAAGGACCATTTTATTTCTCTATATGCTACCCTTCACAACCACAAAATACCATCCCAGTAAGTCAATTTATTACATTTTGTTCACTTAAATAATGAATAGAAGGCTCTCACATACCATCCCTCTTCAACAGATTGGAGAAACTGCAGCCCTCTTTTTAGGCAATCGGTATCCTTTTTGAGGCTGTTGAAAAATATATTTGTTTTTCAAATAAAACTACAAATATTATTTGTTATTGAATTGGTCTGTTGATTTACAGTTTCATCAAACAAACATTTATCTATAACTTTGCAAGTTGCCAATGTGCATTTCAATTATTTCTCATGATTTGGTCCTAATGAAGGCCTATGAACAAACTAAATATATTTTTGAGTGGGCCTTGCATGTCAGAATAACACTGGTACCCATATCCGAGTGATTGTAAATACTGCCACTGGACATAATTAGTATTCTATTAAGATTTTGCTTCTGTTATAAAACAGCAGTAATTTACCCTCTATAACTTATCTTGGTAGATATTTATAGTTCACTGGTTTGAATGAACAATTTTTCTAGTTAAAGACTGAACAGGGGTAATAGATTGTGAAGGTCACAGTCTAGAATGATAATGTTCCTACCGAACCCTTGAATGTAGCATATGTTGTCCAAATTATACTAAATGTGCTTGAGTGGTTCTAGCTATGGAAATATATGCAGATGCTCAACATCTGCCTGCAAACAAAAATCAATTTTTTTTGAGAGGGACTAGAATTACTTAATGTGACATAGAGTGTAGTGTTACTTCAAGTTCAGGAAGTATGTTTTATACAGTGTTTAGTGGCATAATGATTTGCCTGATTATATAACATCTCCATAATGCATTGGAGCCTGCAATTCCTGTCTCTGATTTCCTTTTTACAGTCAAGCTGTGATGTTTCTAGTCACCTATAATAACCAAATGATGTAGCTGCTCAATGGTTATAAGGTATTACAGTGAGTTGTGACATCATAGAGTGCAAGCAGCCGTGGCAGATCCCAGTGCATAATTACAGCTGCTATTAAACAACAAAAACAGGCTTTTCTTCCTTCTTTTTCTAACATGAACAGTGATCAACAGAAAGGAGTATTTATGCAACATGTTTTTTGAACTACAGAGCACTACAAGAAATGTGTAATCTCTGCATACTTCTACACATTCTGGGCTACAGCATTTTTGATCTAACTTACATTAAACTGATACTTATATATTTTTTGTGAACAAATTACTAAAGCTTGGTGTGTATAATTTCACACTATGGATTCAGTTTTTATTCTTCATGTTAAGCAAATAATGTTATCACATTCACATGAAAGAGCAAGACACAAAGGCCTTTTCATAAACTGCATTTTGTTGTACGTAAAGGAGTACTCCAGCAGTAATGCAAACACCCATCCATCAAAGAGTAAGACCTATGCTAATCTTAAGCTGTACTTTTAAAGTAACTGCAGCCCGAAAGGTTACTACATGGTAGCAAATGTACTCCAGTCAAGACATGGACTAAGTCTAGCACCACACATGCATTGTAACATACTCACACAGAAAATAATGGAGGGAGGTACTTACAATAACAACCCATGGGGCATAATGCTAAAATAATGTAACTATTTCAACTACTCAATTATAAAAATAATGTATTTCACGTTCATATTAATGTGAGGTTTCTCTGCCAATAAAGTATTTTTTTATAGCACATTTGATTGCCTGGTAATACTCATTCTATAAGGATTTGTTTGCTTTAGGGGACATAGACGGATAGATAGATGCTAAAACCAGGTACAAAGTAGCTTTAAAAAATATTTTAAAGAGATCAAAACGGAAAAAAAATCTTATTTTGAGGGTAGAATTCTGAATGCTGGTAATAAGTCGAGAGAAATTTTGAAAATAGTGAAAACCTTCATGTCCTCAGTGGCCAGTCTAGGACAGCAGGTACCCTCTGTGGAATGGTGTGAACAATTGGCTCACTACTTCCAGAATAAGACTGCAAATATTCAAGCCAGTCTCCCCCCTTCTATGCAGGTGGAGGTGATGATGGGGGACAATCAGCAGCCTAGTCAAATATATGATTCGACTCTTTCATTTGATAGGTTCAATCTGATCTCTTTGGAAGGATCGCTATTAGCAATCCGTAGTCTTAAGTCAGGCTCTCCCTTGGATCCATGCCCCCAAGTCTTCTGGCTTTAGAAGCAAGTGTCATTAACCAATTGGCAAACAATCTCCTAAATTCCTCGCTCTCTTCAGCCACAGTACCTCGTGCCCGGAAGCAGGCTAAAATTGTGCCTCTGCAGAAGAAACCCCAGGCGGGTTCCATGGATCCATCTAACTACAGGCCTATTTCTTTGCTTCCAGCCCTCTCAAAAGTTCTGGGGAACCATGTCAACCAGCAGATGTCCAATTACTTGGAAAGTAACAATTTATTGCATCCAAGTCAGTCTGGTTTCCGCCCTAATTGTAGTATAGAGACCACGCTAGTGGAGGTAGTCGATTACATCAGGGGTACCTTAGATGTTAGGGTTGGGTTGATTATGCTTGATCTGACAGCAGCCTTTGACACAATACCCCACTCCTGCCTCATCTCCATGCCATTGGAATCAGGGGGGGGGGACGTGGAAATGATTGGCTTCCTTCCTGGAAGAAAGAGGTCAAGAGGTCTGGTGCCTACCTTTTGCGTCTAGGTCTTGGGATCTCTTTAAGTGCGTGTGCCACAGGGTTCAGCTTTGAGCCCTATGTTATTCAATATATATCTCACTCCTTTTGCGTTTTTGGCAGAGACTCTGGGAGCAAAAATAATTTCATATGCGGATGACATCCAGTTACTTTTTTCCTGGGGTAGGGATTTCGTGTTTCCTGGTGGAAAAATCAGAACCTGTTTGACAGCACTCTTTCAATGGCTGTCTCACAACCAGCTTAGGTGTAATGCTGGTAAAACAGAGTTACTTTTTCTTGGTATAAGATCAGACAAGCCATGGCAGTCCTTTTCACTGGACGGTGCTCCCCTTCCATTAAGCCATACTAGCTTTATCAAAAATCTGGGCATTAAGTATGATGGCGAACTCTCTTTTTTGCCACAGATGAATGCAGTAGTAGAGACCTGCTTTGGTCTGCAGTCGGTGCTTAGGAAGTTCCTCCATTTTCTGTTTCTTCCTGCTAGGAAACTGGTAGCACAGGCGTTGATAATATCTAGGGTTGATTACTGGAATGCCCTGCATTTGGGCCCATCTGATTACCTGATCAGTAAATTGCAGGAGGTCCAAAATGCAGCAGCTTGCACGCTTCCCGGCTTGCCACTAAGAACTCATGTATTCCCCTATCTTAGAGAGCTGCATTGGCTTCCCATTAGGAAGAGGGTCCTTCTGTATCCCCCATCTTAGAGAGCTGCATTGGCTTCCCATTAAGAAGGGGGTCCTTTTCAAGACTGTGTTACTGGTTCACAGGTCTTTTCATCAGTTTGGTGCAGGGTAGTTCAGAGCAAGAGTTGGCTTTATTCTCCTTCCAGGCATTTGCGCTCAGCCAAACTCTTTCTGGCCAAAATCCCTAGGATTTGATGGTCCAGAACGGGGGGCAAGTCCTTTTCATTTCTGGGACCTTCACTTTGGAACAAACTCTCTTTGGAGTTAAGGTGCATTTCATCTACCCCTGCCCAGTCCGCCCCACCCCCCCACTGCCACCCCAGGTTCGGAAGAAAGTGAAAACATGGCTTTTAAGCAGGATTGGTGTTACTTTTCTCAGCTACATTTCACTGGAGGTGCAGAGCGCCAGGACTCCTTGGAGTAACAAAGCTCTTTAGAAATGCCCAGTACAATAGATAGATAGATAGATAGATAGATAGATAGATAGATAGATAGATAGATAGATAGATAGATAGATAGATAGATAATTTGTTGACTTAAAAATTAGGCAAAATTTATAATTGCATATTTTAAATAGTAATATTTAAAGTATTTTACAATTGTCACTAAAAATAAAAAGTTCTTTTACATTACTTGAACACAAACTTTAATTACATTTACTAAATTTTAATAAAAAATAAAAATGCTAAGAGGGTGACTTTATGTTATATTGTTTAAAAGTAATACTTTGGAGTACCATCTAACCCCTTGTCTCTGCGCCACTCCCCCCGCTGCTCAGCTCCTTGAGACTGCTGCCTGGCTCGCAGTCTTGCTGTCTGCTAGTTTAAGCTCACTGGTATTTTGTACTATGTTTTGTCATTGTATTTTGTATTATTCATTGCGTTCTGCTTTTGCATTCTATTTGCTTCGTCTTTTATATTGGCTTATTTTGTATTTGGTCACAGCCTAGTACACACTACTGTCGTTTTTCTCCTGCTCGCCACCCTCCTGCCTCCCGGCTCGATTTCCCATCTCCTAGGACTACTTATGGAGGCTGCTGCCCGTCCACACTGCTGGTGCATCAAAGGCAATCTGTTCTGTGCCCATCCGTGCCTGGACCATGCCCAGCACCAGGAACCCTGGCCCTTTGCATCCTCACAGATACTCCACTGCAGACCTTCATGTCCTGGACCCCAGACGCAACAGCAACTGCTGCCTTGTATCACTGCACTCCACAGTGGGACCTTTCACCTGCATCCACTGCTGGTTCACCACTACCCCAGCTTTGACCAACACCATAGCAACCAGCACCACGCCAGCCCCAGATGCCGACACCCCCAGTACAACTCAGTTGCCTCCTGATCAACATCAGATTACTTTGCAAACGCACCACCGAAGTCTGGGACACCATCTCTACCCTCACCCCTGATGTGACCTTTATCACCGAGACCTGGCTCACCCACACATTGGCCCCAGACATCGCCACAGAAACACCCAACAGCTACAAGATGAAACACCGTGACCGCACCAACAGACACGGAGGTGGCATCCCCATCATACACAAGGAATCAGTCAACTGCACCATCACAGATGACGAGACCATGCTGAAAATCAAACACATGGACTTTCAGCTCTGCACCGACGACAAAACCACCACCAAAGGAACCCTTGCATTCAGACCGCCAGGACCATGACAGCCTCAGCGACGCCAACTCTAAATTTATCACCCCGCTTGCCGTCAAATACGAACACCACATCTTCATGGGAGACCTCAACTTCCGCCTGGGCGGCTCCATTGACACCAACTCCACCGACCTCATAGAAAGATTAGACAACATCGGCCTCAAGCAGGTGGTCACCGACCCCACACACAAAGCAGCACATACGCAGGACCCGATTTTTTAAGTCCAGCAACAGAATCAGATAACTCTCACCTGGTCGGACCACTCCATCGTATACTTCACCCTCACCAGACCTCTCCGCACTATCTCCAACTGCCACAGTGCCCCCTACTGCTGCAGGACCAAGGTCACTCAGTAACAATGGACTGATGCCCGCAGCACCACACCTGGACCAGACAGTAGAGAACTTCAACGACTGGATCACCAGCACTGCCAACCGAAACGCTCCCACCAAACAAGTCAAAACGCACAGACCCAACAAACGAGCCAGTTGGCACATCCCAGAACTCAGCACATCAAAGTGCAGGTGCAAACAACTGGAAAGAAGATGACACAGCAGCAGAAAGCACATAGACTGAGTCACCTACAAATCAACCCTCAACGACTACCACCGCCAGCTCAAAGCTGCAAAAAAGGAGGCCATGACCCATTGGATCGAGACCTGCGTTAACCAAACCTAGAAACTCTTCACTATCGTCACAGAGTACACCTGCCCATCAGCCACCTAAAGCTTGATCCCCTCCTGACAAGAACTCTCCGATGTCCAACCTTCCGACTTCTTCAATAGCCCATCAGCCATCACTGCTGGCCACCCACTCACTGCATGGGAACAACTCAGCACACCAAAGACAACCACTCTTATGAACTCCATCCACTCAGGAGCACCCTACGACCCATGCTCCACCAACTCTTTAACCTCGAAGGAGATGAGATCAGCCACCAGCTCACCACCATCCTCAATACCCCCATAATCACAGCCACTTTTCCCAATGAACGGAAACAAGTGGAGGTCAGACCCCTCCTCAAGAAACCTTTGGCAGACCCCAGCAAGCTCCAGAACCACTGTCCCATCTCCCTGCTCCAGTTCCTCGCCAAAGTCCTGGAGAAGGCCATCAACCTCCAACTCACAGTACACCTTGAGAGAAACAACCTACTGGACCCATCCCAATCAGGCTTTAGAACCAACAACAGCACGGAGACAGCCCTGATTGCCGCAACAGATGACATCTGCACCCACCTCGACAGATGCGAATCAGCCGCCCTTATCCTCCTGGACCTCTCTGCAGCCTTTGACAATGTCTCCCACCACACACTCATTGATCACCTACACCAGATAGGACTCACAGACGATGCGCACAGATGGATGGCATCCTTTCTCACAGGACGCACCCAGAAAGTCTGCCCTACCCCTTCTTCTCCCAACCCAAGCACACCATCTGCGGCATACCCCAATGATCCTCCCTCAGTTTAACCCTCTTCAACATCGACATGACACCACTCACAGACATCACCATATCGCATGACATCAACATCATCTCCTAGGCCAAAGATACCCAACTCGTCCTCTCGCTCTCCGCGGATCCCACCTTGACGAAGACTAATTTCCACAACTGTATGAAAACGTCACCACCTGGATGAAGGACAACTGCTTGAAGCTCAACGCAGACAAAACTGAAGTTCTAATCTTCTGCAGACACACCGCTCTCTGTAAGGACCTCTGATGGCTGGCGAAGCTCGGAACCACCCCTATGCTGAAAGACCGCAACCTCAGTATTATCCTGGACAGCGAACTCTCCATGAAACGTCAGGTCAATCCCATATCCTCAGCCTGCTTCCACGACCTCCGCATGCTCTGCAAAGTCTTCAGGTGGTCCCCATCAGCACCATGAAAATGGTGACGCAGGTCCTCATCACCAGCCAACTAGACTACGGCAACGCAGTCTATTCAGGCACCACTACCAAACTCATGCAAGGACTCCAGATGATCCAGAACGCAACCGCCAGACTGATCCGCAACCTGGCAAAGAGGACACAAATCACCCATCAGCTGAAGGAACTCCACTGTCTCCCTGTCCAGAAGATATGCTGGTTCAAGCTTCTGACCCACACCTACAAAGCCCTCCACGTCCATGGACCCAAAAACATGAACCACTGCATGCACTACCACCAACCGACCAGGATTCTCCGCTCCACACACCTCACCCTCACACAGATACCACATATCTGCTGCTTCTGCTCCAGTGGACGACCCTTCTCCCACCTCGTCGCCAAAGCCTGGAAGGCCCTCCCCCTTCCCCTTCACCTCCACACCGCACCCTCGCTGACCCACTTCAGGAAGAGACTCAAGACCTGGCTCTTCGACTAATACCTACAGCACAGCGCATGGACACCCTCTAGGGTGATAAGCCGCACTAGACAAGTACTACTTGATTCTTAAAAAAATGTGTATATTTAGGTTATTCAAGTATTAGCAAACATTTACTGTGAAGAGTTAATGTGCTCTAACGTTTTATGTTATTAGTTTGAGGTTAAAAACGATTATCTTATTTCACAATTATATTGTGCATTAAAATATTTTTACTATTTCATTAAAAAATTTAATAAACTTTGTTCATTTACGTATACTTCAACATATGGAGATCTCCACCACGGTGGCAGAGATCTCCACCCAATTGTGAAAAGTTACAAGTAATAATTTTACTCTTATAAGTTCAGTTTTAGATGTCTCAACCACCCTGAGCAGATGGGGTAGAGACATGTAAGTCTACACATAAGTGTAAGTCCACACTCAGAAACGGCGAATAACGAAAACATGTAGACTTGCACCTAGGTGCAGACATAGTTTTACATAGAAGTAAATCTACCTGTGTCAATTTACATTTGTGAATAGTGTCCCAAGGATTTAAGCGTTTTGTGGATGAGTAATGATGCCACCATGTATTGTAAGGAATACAATACTCACTGCTGTATGTTAAAAGGAATTTCCAAGTGACCACGGAGTTCCACGACATTATGAAGGACCTTGATCTTTGGTCTTGTTCCTCTATAAGATCATGGAACTCTTCAGTGATCTGCAATATTCTTATACTCTATGGCATTATCTCAGTTATTATGACTAATCCAGTGTCTGCCATCCTACCACATGAAGATAATACATAGGGATTTGAGGAAGACTCTTTACATCTACAGCATCTGCTACAAGAAGTAGGAATTTTGGTGTCAAATCTCTTTCACTACAGATTAGATCAGGGCTATGAATTTTTAATCCTTTTTGAGGAGATGTATAATTAATTCAGGAGACAGTGTGCTTCTACCCTTTTGCCTATCCAGCATTCCAACATTACTGAAATAGCTGTTTTTCTCACATTCCATTATCTTTTTTTATGATCCTACATGTTATATTCTGAATTCAGGCAATAATTACTGTTTTCAAAGGGGAAGCAAAAATGGTGTTATGTGTCTAAACATTATCAAATTTGCACTGGTATTACTGGGCTGCATTGGGTAACAGATTTTCTCTCATTATGGCTGCTGACGTTCCTAATCAGTCAACCTCTCCACACTATATCAAGATATACTAATCTGAATGATTCTATGCTGTCAATCCCAACTGCTCTCACTAGAACGCCTTTAAAAGCAAAAGTGGAGGAGGACTCTAGAGTGTGTGTCATGGACCATCTGGATGATGCTTAAAATAATCAGGGTACACAAGATGAGAGAGAAAGGGCAGCAGCATAATAATAAACTGCAAAGCAAATACGAGATTCCTCCAGCCTTAATAGATGCATTGGAAAGAACACAAAAAGTGTCAGTTTTATTGGATTGTAGCACAAATAGGTTACTCACAGTCACATAAATTAGGGCTTGCCCAGTTGAGAGACATTGCAGTAAAAGAAAGAGGCCACAAGTTCCTAGCTTGATGGTAGGGCATTTTGTTCAGCACAAAGTACTTCACCAGGGGTTTGGGCAAAGCGGAGTGTTTTGGCTAAGCCGCATAGAGAGGAGAGAACTGAAATAGTAGAAATCTTAGTCACCCCTACCATAGGTGGCCATGGAATCTTGATAGAAGCCACCACCGGATTAGACATCAGACCAACTACAAGTGTCGAAGTGTTTTCTAGTAAGTGCTCCTAAACACATACCCTAGACCTACTTACACAATTGACTTGGTTTACTACCACTCCTTAAGCAAGCCTTTCTATTCTTCTCTACATGAAGTTATGTAAATTACTGTCTTTACATGGTGCCATATTAACATTATACCTTATAAAGCTTGATCATTGGCATGGGATTTTCAAAATTCAACACAGATGTATGCAGATTGCACGGTCGTCGCTAGGATTGCTAAGAACGGTTTCCATTCCATTACTTTTTTCAGTTACCATCTCTGATTAATTCTTTGCAGAAAGACCAATATTAACATTTCTTTAAACTGGACTTGCGCCTGCAAAAGGAAGGTGCTATGTTGCAAAGCTTTTTGCAAACGTTGTGAGGTTCTGTGGAAAACTTTGCAACGATGGTAAAGTTGCAAAGATTTTGACTTTTATGACAATTTATGTCTTACTTGGCAGACAGTGTTAATGACCATTTCCTGCAACAAGTCATTATGCAGAGAAAACTGTACAGAACCTAAACAGCATGCTACATACTTGATCCAATTTAGGAGACCGCATCTTTCCATGTCACATTTGAGAATTCCTCAGCCCCCTGTTTTATAAATGAAGGAATGTTCCACGTATGAGAGTGGTGGTTTTGTATGCCACTAACATTCATATATACTTGAAGACATCATACCCAGATGTTATAGGCTAACAGAAACATGATACTGGCCATCCCAGATTAGAAAACAGGCTTAAACGCTCCTTTGCTGGTCCTTCCGTAAAACCAAAGGAGGGAAGCCTGGCCTGGTGCTGGCATTTAATTCACCAAATATTAGTGACCTTTGCCGGAGCAATCTAAACTGTCACCTGTGCTAGTGTGCTCGTTCAGCATGGAAACCTAGACTGCTGCTTTTCAGGACTTGTTCAGGGCAGTTTATTCCTGATTTGAACATATCCAGGATGAAACTCTGAAATGCTCATTTATCTGAGTCCTTGATTATTCAGAGGAAAACTGCAAGGGTTCAGAACAAAGCAGCAAGATTTCATCATGTGACCTCCTTCCTGGCTGGCTGCCTTTAGAGGTGAAGATCAGGCAATGAGGGCTCTGCATCATATACAAGCACTTGTTTCTGGGCGACTCATCTATGCATGAGCTACACGCATGGCCCAGGAGCCTATGCAGCTCTGGCGGCACAAGGGGGCCCCGACGCTTAAGAGGTCCCTCAACCCTTCAGGGGCAACTCAACCCTTCACGAGGGTCCCATTCACCCAAGGCCAATGAACATCTGTGCGATATTGGAGCCTCAGGGGCCCCTCTTCACATTGTGCTGGGTGGCACCATCATTTTGTGTTACGCCTCTGATCAAATGCACAACACCATAATAGTAGATGACAATCAAAAAAAGATGCACGCAGTTGACAATGTATATTAATTGGGACAGGGCTGGTGTATCAAAATAATCAACTCTAAGCCTTTTTCTACTCACTTTCAAAAGAATAGGAAGTAAAATAATTTTTCGGGTTGTGTCCCTCCTGTCTGCTGAAACAACCTTGATGTATGGAGGAACACCATGTTATTACAAATGTGCTTGCCACAATGGTTCAATATTGCAAGATGCACATTTGACAAAGGAATCATTTTTCAGATTACCAGTGCGTACACATGCCCTGACTTTGCACCACGCCTGTGCCTTTTTCAAATCCAGCTGACCTCATGCCACCTACAGAGAGCCTCAGGCACGCAGGCAAGATGCTTCCCCGTATTAGCAGCACACTTGCTTCCCTCTGTCTCTTCTTTGTGAGCTTTATTATGTGTAAGGGTGCCCAGACATAGCCTGGAAAATGCGATTGTGTAACCACAGCATTTTCAATATAAATATAAATATGCAGTCCTTGCCACATACTCTGGTGCATAATTGCAGATTTTGACAATTTTTTTTTTGTTTTTAGCTCAAATTGATCAAACGTTCCTACACCTTATGTTTAAGGGTGTGATGCCTTGTCTGGCGCTTTACAAATGTTAGCTGGTCACAGTCCTCTATTGATTGCTGTAATCAGTCACTTGAAAAGGTGCAATATGCCCAGATAGTTAGAACGTCCACATTTTGTGGACTGGGCTGAGGGCTTTTAGATGAAGCCGGACATTAAGACCTTAAACATTTAAATGTAATCCAAAGAGAGTGAATAGAATGGTTGTTTCGTTGTCATGTTATTTTATTTCACTATTAACAAATATTTATGTATAAGACACTTCTCAAACCTGCAGTTATTTCAACTGGGCTCTCAGATTTTAGAAGAATCAAAAATATGTTGCTACTCTTTTTAAGGTCCCATTATACTAAGACAAGTACATAATGAATATTAGATACACTGTACTCGTTCTTCTGAGTTGTTTTGATGGAAAATGAGTCACAAACTTGTTGCATAAGTTGTCTTTCCTCGCCACATAATTTAGTAAAGCCCACTGCATAATTTGATTCTCCACTGCCACATATTTCTAGCTGTACTGCTTATAAGGAAATCAAGATACGTTTGTGCTTCACTGAAAGAGCAGTCAGAATGCATCATAATCTGTTACCGATTCGACAGCGTTGCTTTTTATGGGCTACAGGGCAAAGCGGAGCTAACCACCCAGCATCTTACTGGCATATAACCAAATGGCCTCAGTCCTTTACGTCCATCTTTATATGGACAATTTCTGTCGGCAATTTATGTTTTCTAATGTCTAAAACAACCAAATGACTGTGTTGTCTGGCTGTGTCATCATCTCCCATCTCTGACCCTCTTTCTCTTGTCCTGCCAAATAACTATTGCAATGTCCCATTCACATCTCCTAGTGTCTTTCTTGTTCAAAGAGAAAGCAAGGACGGGCTTTCATTTTTTTAACCCATCCACAAACAGAAATAAGCATTGGCACTGCCAACAGGTCTGGCTGTCTTGTGCTGGACCCTGCATTCACAGATGCATACTGCTCAGCTTGCTCTCACATGGGCACAGTATTGTCCCTCCGGTGTACTGGAAGTAGGAACAATAAGTAACAAAACATGTCCACCTGAACGGATATGATGCAACATGGCACCAGCAAGAGAGCATGAGAAAACGAAGGAAGCATGTGAGAGGTTACACAGGGCTGAGAGATAAGATACCTAAGACAAAAGCCTTGTACACATGAAAAGTGTATTGAACCAAAGTTAGTAATCATGATGCAAGCTTACTGGTTTAAACATTATCATAAACATCACCATGTGGGATCTGTTAGAGAGACCTATCAAACATTTCAGGCAGATCCAAAGCATACGTGACCATTAAGTCTACCTAGATAAATACCATGCATTTAATCTGGCCACACCTAAAAAGGCACATATGTATTAAACCCCTTCCTATTCCATGTGTAGCCCCCTTCCTATTACATTTGTCAGACAGCTCACAATGTAAAACCCATTCATATTGCATCTGCCAAAATTCACGTGGCAAAACTCCTTCCTATTGCATTTGTCAGAGCCTTTATGTAAAGGCCTTCTGTATGATGTTTGTCCCTGAGTACATAATGTAAAGCCCCTGCCTATTGTATGGATGAGGGAGTTTACAGTGTAAAACCCTCCTCCTCTTGCATTTGTCACAAATTTCACAATGTAAAACCCATTTCTTTTGCATTTGTCACCAATCTCATTAGTAATCACCATTTCTTGTTGCATTTGTCAATGAGTACATAAGTTAAAATTCTTTCCTATTGTATTTGTCAGAGAGATCCCAATGTGAAACCCCTTCCTACTGTATGAGTCATGGGGATACACCACACAAAGCCCCTTCCTACTGTTTTTGACATTGGTCCTGTGCGAACACCCTATCAGTTATGACCAATTGTACTATTTCTTAAGCAAACTAACACAACTACTTTCCAAACAAACACTTGTAAAGAATATCAACATGTGGGTAGAGGCAAATCAACTCTCTTAGTACTGCATCTTAAAACTCTTGGTGAAAACATAAGCTCTGAGTGACAGCTGCAGTGTCAGGCCGACCTAAATGACTATGAAATGCCAAAAAACAGAGCTAGTCACAGGGGCAACTGAAGCTCTTGTCTATTACGGTAATCTGTGTGCTTCCATGTAACAGCATACCTGTGTATAGCCTTTAACACAGTGTAATAACAATCCAGCTATTAAAAGCCCATGTGGCTTGCTTTTCACAGTAAATAAGTCAGACCTACTGTAATTGTCATATCTTTTCATAATAAATTGATCAGACCTATGTTAGCTGGCTTAACTTTTCCCATTGAACCAATCAGGCATTTAGCCTTTATGAATGGCTTGTCACCATAACCATCTTTGGCATACTACATTGAGCAGACGTTTGCCAAAGAGGGAAAAACAACAATACAAGCCCTCTTTTTCAGTGGAAACACACAAACTGTGCAATCAAAAGCTTGCAGAGAGGAAGACCAATATGTTAGCAGAGCCTAAACCCTCTCTCGGTACTCCTTCTTAAAGCTCATTTTCTGGTGATCCCGTAGGATCTGGCAACAACTGCCCTGTCAAGACAGACCTAAACAACTGCATGAATAGCCCAAGAGATGTAATTGATAATGCACATTATATTTAGTAATTTGGAAACTTGCCACCTTGTAACCCTCTTGTTAGAAATGGGATTTCTGGTTGGCTAGGGCATGCGCCTAAGCCAGGCAGAAACCACCACTCTAGTCAGGGCAAGGGAGTTACACACTGAAGATAACTCCTGCACACCCCCTTGGTAGCTTGGAAGAGCAGTCAGGCTTATCTCAGAGGCAATGTGTAAAGCGTTTGCGCAACACACCCACACAGCAGCGACACACTCGGCACACCACAAAAGAAACCTCACACAAGGTTATATAAAAAAATAGCTTTATATTACTCGTAAAACACATTAGAACGCAATCACATATATGCACTGTGCCACCTGGCACTAGGTATTACTTTACAGGGATTATATACACTACAGGACCAATAGGGCCACTGTCATCATAACACAACTCACAAGTAGTGAAAACAACCAGTAACTACTGGTAACATTGCACTTAGCACGAATGCATTAGGCATGAACATCATAGCATGACATAGGGTAGCATATTATGCACAACATAATCAGCAGTAGTGCAGTGTATCAGACCCATAACACATCATGCCCCTCTTAGGCAAAAACATCACTGCACAGTATGCCACATATTATAGCCACATCAGCCTAGCACATTATGTATTTATCTCCTCGGCACAATGCACTACAGTAATTAGGGCACCACACATGTGCATCAGGCAACCTCCAGTACTCACAGGCACTTCTGAGCTGACTTGTGACAGGCAGGCCGTCTGTCCCACATAGAGGTTTGGAAGTGGCAGGTCCAACCACCGGGGGCCTCTGTCGAGGGCTCACCCCGGTCTAACCCCCACCAAGAATGCCTGAACAGGCAACCGCCTGCGATCGTGCGGCGTGGCTGCTAAACCAAAAGCAGTGTTCCTCTTAACCCCACGTGGGGATATGGTGCTGCCACAAGAAATGGTTCCTCCCGGTCAGACCAGCCCGCCTAAACCGCTCTGGTGCACTCGTGCCCATCAGTGCACCGGGGCAGCCGGTTCGTACCTGAACCAGCTCGGCAGTCGCCTCCTTACTGCGATGCACAGCCCTCCCGTGGCTGGTGCCCCAACTCGGCTGCCGCAGTAGGTTGGGAATCCAAGGGGGAACGACGGCCAGCACCACACGGAGCGGAGTCTCTGTCGACTGCGCGCCCTACGGACCTCCAGCGGCCCCCAGCTGATGGGAGGCCACGGGGCTCGGCTTCCTCCGTCTTGTCTTCTCCTGGCAGTGGGCCCTGCCCACAACCAGGCTCGGCCTCTGCCTGGCATCCGTTTTCCTGTTTTCCACTGGTGACCCGTCTCTCCTTCTACCCAGTGGGGGGAGGCGCGAAGTAGCAGAATGGAGTCCGCGAGGCTCTGGCTCTAGCTCGCCACCGGCCCTGCCCACAGTTAGGCGCAGAAACCACGCGGGGCTTTCCCTCTCCATATGGGAGCCCAATCCACAGTCAGGCTAGCTTTGCCTGACTTCCGGTTCTAGCAGCAACGAGCTGCGACTTCCACCACAGTGCGGGGTAGGCTCCCGCCTGAACATTTTTATCCGCGGCGTCTCCTGCCACCCACTTAGCTGGGGAGCCCGTGCCTCGGGCTCCGATGCCAATTTTAGCCCCTACCGCATGTCTGCTCAAAGAGGAGAGCCAGCATGCGCTCTTCTCTCCAGGGCTAGGAAAAGTACCCACCACGCAGGTTTCAAAGAGGAGAGACAGAAAAATGCACTTCTCTCTAGGCCCAGGGAAAGCCCTCACCACGCTTTATCCCTCCCTTCCAGGGGAGGCAGGAAGCAAGGCACAGGCAGGCCAGCACACCGGGTCCCTCAGCAGAGGGGAAGTCCTTTTAAGTTCCCCACCAGAAGACCACAGGTTGGTCCCCAGCAGCGGTTCCTCCTGGCAGTCCAGCAGCCTGCCAGCCGCAAGGTCCCAGTAAGCACCAACAGCTCAACACACATGGGGTCACAGCCCCAATACTAATACCAATTAGTGTCTTTGTTCTCCCCCTGGCACAGGGCTCTGCGCCTGGTCCAAACCAGTTCTAGGGTGGTACTACCCTCCACCATTTCATGTTCACCACCACCCTTATTGTTAGTGTAGGCTCTGGCCCCAGACACACCACAGGGGGGCGGAGCCAGCATTGTGGAAGGCAGGCACAGTCCTATTCAGGGTCAGGTGCTACTTCTCCCACTACTCCAAATGCAGATTGGCCTATTCAGCCTAGCGCTGACTCACCCAGCCCCTCTGGAGCCACTGCACCTCCCCAGCCCCTGTCACTCCAGAGCCAGACATGCAATACACAACAGGCAGGCGCAAAGACACATAGCACACAGAAATGCCCACTTTCAAAAGTGGCATTTCTAAAATAGTGATAATAAATCTGCGAACACCATTATGCAGCATTTATTACCACTATTCCAAACATACCAAACTTGACCACTCCTCTCATGTCAGGAATTACCACTGAAACATATATCAGGGAATCCCCAATGCATTCCTATGAGAGGGCAGCCTCACAGTAGTGAGAAACCAAAATGGCTGTTTGTCACTACCAGGACATGCCACACAGTTAAGGCACATGTCCTACCTTTTACCTACAGCACACCCTGCCCATAGGGCTAGCTAGGGCCTACCTTAGGGGTGAATGATATGTAGTAAAAGGGGAGTCACAGACGTGGCACCCACTTTATGTGCCTCGTCACAGCGGCAGTAAACTGCGCGCGCAGGCCCTGCAATGGCAGAGGGCTGAGACAGGTTTAAAAGGCTACTTTGGTAGGTGGCGCAAGCAGCGCTGCAAGCCCACCAGTAGCATTTAATTTACTGACCCTGGGTATATGAGATACCACTTTACAAGGGACTGATAGGTAAATTAAATACGCCAAACAGGTGTAGACCAATCTTACCAAGATTACCATAGAGAGCACATGCACTTTAACACTGGACAGCAGGGATAAAGTGGTCAGAGTCCTAAAACCACCAACACCAGGTCAGAAAAAATACCAGAAGGTAGGCAAAAAGTTCAGGGATGACCCTGCAAAAAGGGCCAAGTCCAACACCTCTCATACCTTGTTAAAATTAAGGCACATTCCCACATTAACCAGCCATATTTACATAGCATATTTGATGTCACTGAGCAAATTAAGTTTTGGTTTATCACCAAAACAAGCTTCATTATGTATTTTTGCTTTTCCCCACGTTTTGCTCCTATGTGCACCCTTCCTGGGTTCAATTGTTCTGTGTGCTGTGTGCACAGATGCTTGTCCAGGTGAAAGCCAGGGCTACCTTTTACCGCGCAATTGTTCAATCCGATTCACAGAGTGTGTTAAAGGAATTAAAAGCCTGCTGTATAAAGCGCACGATGAGCTCTGTAATACTCAGGATACTTGCTCCACTCACTCGCCTGCTCTATCCCAGCACACCCTTCAACTCATCACCTATATAATGCACTTCACCCCATCCCTGATTCATCATTATGATAATCCCTCAGCTTTGTTTGCAGCCTGTTAACATGATCGATGTTCACCATGGAAGCTACTGCCTCTTGTAATTTAATTTCACACTGTAAAAGTAAAATTTGCATGTTCAGAATTTGTTTTTCATATCTGCCCTCAGTTTTATGCTAGATTCATTTCAGCAGGTCTAATGAAAATGGTAAAATATTCATATGATATTGGCATTAACATGAAACTCTCCATCTTTTTTTCTCATAAGTTGAACAGCAGATTTAATTAAAGGTTTTTTTCCCTTCAAGAATGTCTATTCGGTAATAGTCACCTGAACCAGAACATTGAGCAGAGCGTGGTCATGCGTTTGTGCGTTGATTAAACTTCAATTATTTTACCCATTTCAAAGGCAAGTCTTTCGACTTTGCGTCTGCCTTTCTGTCACTTTTCTGTTGCCAGTTTCCTTTCAGTGAGGGCTGTTTATTGGATCTAAATCGATGGCAGTGCAAGTAGTAGCGCAAAAGTTCAAGTAGCAGCCATTTGCATTAAAATGAAAAAGGGCGCCTAAAAGCACTCACTAAGCACTCTGCATTGCTAGGCTATGTAAACCAGTGGACAATTGTGCGGTAGCCTGAACTTCCCTGTTTTTGGACTAAGGACCTCATTTAGGGCCATATGTAGGTAATTTCTATTTACTGATTCCTAAATACCGAATTTTACTGAGTCGGTATTTAAGAATCGGTAAATAGAATGTAGGTAAACATTCGGTAAATTTTACCGATTCGGTAATATTCGTTATTACCGATTCGGTATTTACCGAATCGGTAATAAGGAATACCTTCCCATTCATTCCTATGGGCCTGGAGGCCCATATGAATGAATGGGAAGCCATTCACTATTACCGATTCGGTAAATACCGAATCGGTAATAGGAGGAGCATATTCAAGGGTGGCAGGGTGTCAAATTGACACCCTGTTGCACCCCTGAATCGTGCATGTGTGCACATGTGGCGCACATACATGCCCTAAGGGCATGTATGTCTGCCACATGGCACTTTTAAAAAGCACAAAATTACTTTTTAAAAGGTATTCGGTATTTACCACCAACTTGTAGTTGGTGGTAAATAACGAATCCTTAAACCAAAAATGCACTCACTTGAGTGCTCCCTACATAGGATTTAAGGAATCGGTAATTTACCGATTCCTTAAAATAACGAATCGGTAAATTACCGACTCCTTAAATCCGGCCTCCTACATCGCAAAGGGCTAAATACCGGTCGGTAACGGGAAATGTACCGATTTTCGGCCGTTACCGACCGGTATTAGCCCACCTACATATGGCCCTAAGAGTGGGTGTACAGTAAATCACCCGGAATATTCAAAGCACTCACAAATGAGGAATTCCATGTGGGAATCGGTGAGGTAACACTGACTCGTCCACATTACTATGCATTTAAACAGCAAAGCTGAAAGGGCCTCGAAAATGGTAATAACGCATTGGGTATCACATTACCTGTTCGTTGGGCCACTTGTAATAAGAACTCTGGTGTTACTTGTGAGTAAGCTGTAATAGAAGAATGGCCGGTTCTTATTCATTTGATCGTTTGGGGTGATTTTCTTCTTCTTTTTACTCCAGCACGCTTTGGCAATGACTTGAGTGTTGCTTTACTTTCTGTTATGTTGTGGAATGCATAAGATGCAATATTTGGCTGATCAAAATGACATCAAAAGCAAATTGTTTAAAAACTGTTGCTTTTGAACACTGGCAACTTCGAGCTCTAATCCTGCAAAACGGCCATTACTTTTAACCCCTTGAACGACATAAAGGTCCAAAAATTAGTTACATTATCTAACGTGCAGAAGTCCCAGGTAGCCTCCAGTTTCTCCATTTTCCGCACTGTAGCATTGAATTCAGAAATTTCTAGAGAGTTTACATTGCGATCAGTGTTTGCGGAGTCATTACCTAAATTCGAATTCCACATTGTACTAAATTCAGTCAGTTTAATCACGCTTCCTTTCAATGCTGGTAAGTGGCTGCTAAGAAGCATGAGATGAGAATAATAAAAACAAAATAGAATATTAACCCCCTGAGTGCTTATGACGGAACCACGCTGTCATGAGTCACGGGCGGCGTGTGCTCATGACGGCGTGGTTCCGTCATGCCGCTGCCGCTCCGCCCACGCGGTACTAATTCCCCACCTGTGCGGGCGAATTAATGAGCGGGCGTGGTCATGACGGAACCATACCGTCATGAGCACACGCCGCCCGTGACTCATGATGGCGTGGAGCCGTCATGAGCCCCGAAGCGCCGCGCTCACCCCCTAGCCCCCCGCGCCGCGGCGGAATTCGCGCTGCGGCAAAGGGGTTAAATGCATGCATGTTATGTTATTTTATTTATGTTATTTTATTTATTTTAAAGGTTTTATATAGCACTGGCTGGACCCAGGGGTATCAGAGCGCTTTACAAGGGTCGCATGAGTAGATATGGAAATAACAAAAAAATACAATGAGGTAGCATTCAAGTCCAATTAAAACAATAGATGTCAACTCAATTAAAAGATCAGAATTACAGCAAATTGAGATGATCAGCAGCAAGTCGAGAGAAGAGAGGTAGTCGTGGAGCAAGGGGGATAGAGAAGCTGGGGGCAGGATGTAAGAGTGGAGAGAGGCTGTGAGGGGGGTAGGGAAATACCAAGTACATCAAGCAGGGCCTATGAAAGGAATTAGTGAGATAGAGGGCGAAGAAAAGTGAGAGGTGGAAAAGGGGCTGGAGAAAGGGCGTCGGGAGGTCAGAAGGGGGAGCCTAAAACAGTAGGCGGCCGGGTTGGAGTATGTGCCCAGGGAAGGGGTTAAGGGCCCCAGAATTTTTCGAGAAGGTGAAGTTTGAGGTCTTTTTGAAGCTGAAGTAGGAGGGGTTGCAACGAAGTTCTTTAGGGAGTGCATTCCAGATGGTAGGCGCATTTCCAGAGAAGGAGCGTGATTGAGTAGATTTCTTGTTTAACAGAGGAGGGACAAGAACGAGTGAGTTTGAGCTCCTCAGTGTTCGAGAGCAGCCCGCTTTGAATAGTTTGTCTGCGAGATACAGAGGGGTGTGTTGATGCAGGGCTTTGTGTGTAATGCAGGCGGTCTTGTAGGTAGATCTGCCTTCAATAGGGAGCCAGTTGAGGGCTTTAAGGGTAGGGGAGATGTGATCGAACCGTTTGAGGTCGGTAATGAGCCTAGCAGCAAGGTTAAGAACAGATTTGATTGGGGCTAGGTGGACTTTAGGTGTTCCAGAGAGAATGGCGTTACCATAGTCGATTTTGGACAGGACAAGTGATTGGACAGCTGATCTAAAGTCATCAGCAGGGATGAAGGGTTTTAATTTCTTGAGGTGAAAGAGAGTGAAGAGAGCGCTTTTGGCCGAGTTTTTTATGTGGGAGATGAGAGAGAGGTTCTGGTCAATGTTAATTCCGAGGGATTTAACTGAGTTGGATAAGGTGAGAGAGCAGTTGAGCGCTGTAAGGTCAGAGATCCAGGTTTGGATGGGGAGCGAGCTGTTTTTAGGGTAGAAAAGAATGATTTCAGTTTTTTTAGGGTTGAGTTTGAGGTGGTTGTAGTGGAACCAGGATTGGATCTTAGTCAAGGCGTCATTGAGGTGTAGCACGACAGCGCGGGATTGAATCTTATGATAAAGTTGAGTGTCATCGGCGTAGAGGTGATACTTGATTCCTGCATGCTTAAGAATAAGGGTGAGGGGTTCCATAAAGAGGTTGAAAAGAGAGGGAGAGAGAATAGAGCCCTGTGGGACACCCAGTGAGACAGGCACAGGTTTAGAAAGGCAGCCGTGAATTTTGATTTGCTGGGTTCTGTGTTGAAAGAAGGTGGAGAACCATTTAAGAACTGATCCGTTGAGGCCAAAACGATCTTTAAGAGTGTTGAGTAACATAGAGTGATTCACAGTATCGAAAGCTGAAGAGAGATCAAGGAGAATGAGAAGGGAGGACTCGCCCTTGTCGAGGGAGTGATGAATGTCGTCAATTATATTGAGCATGGTCGTTTCTGTACTACAGCCCTTTCTGAAACCTGATTGCAAAGAATCCAGCAGATTGAATGTGTCGATGTGTGTGTCTAGCTGGCGCAGGGCACATTTTTCAAGGGCTTTAGAGAGAAGAGGAAGGTTAGAGATTGGCCCAAGATTATTAAGGTCATTAGGGTCAGCAGCAGAATTTTTGAGGATGGGAGTGATTTGTCCGAGTTGCAGGGAGACCGGGACACAACCCGTGGCAAAGGAGGAGTTGATGATAGAGGTCCAGAGCGGGGCAATGATGTGTTTTAAATCTTGGACAAGGTTGGCAGAGAGCGGGTCTCTGGAGTGAGAGGAAGGTTTAAGTCTGGCAATGACGTTGAGGACTTCGAGCTCAGTAACTGGATGGAAGTGAAGCCAGGAAGCATTATTTTTATTTTCAAGTTTGGTGAGGTCGGATTCAGGAAGAGAGACGACTAGAGGCAGAGATGAAGGGTCATGTGGGAGTGTTAAGTGGGCCGGAGGATTGGAGGAAGAGTCTTGGGGGGTTGAGGGCGATGTGGAAGGGGTGTTAGGGCGAAGGAGTGATCAATTTTGGAGATTTTTTCAGAGAAGAAGTTAGCAATTTCTTCACATCTCTCAATAGTGACCGTCATCTTGGGGGGGGCAGCGGTGGTTTGGTTTTTAATCATGCTGAATAGTTCCCTGGGTCTATTTTTGGCCTGGTCCAGTTGTGAGCGGAAGAAGGCAGCCTTGGTATTGAGGATATGCTTTTTGTAATTGAACCTGGTGGATCTGAGTAGGGCGAGATTTGTGGGCAAAGGGTTTTGTCTCCAAATGCGTTCCGTCGACCTAAGGGCGCGCCTCTCATTGTTGAGATCCGTATTAAACCAGGATTTGGAGGAGGTGTTTTTCTGAAGTTTAAGTTTGGCTGGAGCAATTTGGTCAAGGACAACCGTGATGGATTTATTAAAGTGCTCAGTGAGGTCATTAGCATTTTGGGAAGGAGGAGGAAGCCGGAGTTGCGCTTTGACTTTATTCTCAAGTTTGCCCGGGGGTATGAGATGGAAGTTTCTAGTAAATTTCTTCTGTTTGAAGGTTTAGGGGGGAGGGGGTAGCATAGTGTTAGAGATCGTGAAAAGGATGAGGTGATGGTCAGACCAGTCGATGGGAACGATGGAGGAAAGGGAGGCTAAATCAGGGCTTGTAATGATAGCATCCAGCGTGGCTCCTTTTGAGTGAGTAGGCGCATGGCAGAGTTGTTTCAGGTCATTAATATCAAGTAGATCTGTAAGGAGGTTAATCATAGGATCTTCCTTTTTGTTCCAATGGAGGTTAAAATCCCCGAGGAAGAGGTTTTTAGAATTGGAAAGCGAGGATTGAGAAAGAAGGTCGGCCAATTCTTCTACAAAGGGAAGTGAGTCAGTGGGGGGGTGGTAGATGTTGTGAAGGCGAATTGGTGGGGTACCATGGACTCGAAGTTCTGCTCTGAGGTATTCAAAAGTAGAATGAACAGAGCTCTGCACAAGTGAGAGTTGTAGTTCATTTTTATAGATTATGGCAAGACCACCTCCGATTTTGCCAGGTCTATCTTTCCTGAGGATGGAGTAGCCAGGGGGAGAGAGCATGTTATTGTAAGAAATTGGGTTACTGGATGAGAGGGGCAAACTTCCACTCAAGCAGGAACCACAATCCTTGTTAGGATGAAGTCACAAGCAAACCCCAAATAAACCTTTGATGAACCCTATGGTAGCTTGGCAAAGAGCAGTTAGGTTTAGCTTAGAGGCAATGTGTAAAGTATTTATGCAGCACTTCAAACAGTAATAAAGTTAAAACATAACACAAGGACAATCCCACACCAATTTACAAAAATAGACCGGTGATAGGCAATTTTAAAGATTTAAGTGAAAATAGCACCAAAAAGCACAAAGCGCCAACTGTGGATATCTGGTGAAATTGACACATTCGCCAACTGTGGATATCTGGTGGAATGGAGTGCCCAGTGCCTGCAAAGGGCCTGTAAAGGCTTGGGGAGGGGGGCCACATACCTCGAAATAAAAAAAAAAAGAATTGCCAGCTTCTGCTGGCACACAGGATGGGTGCTGGTAGGGGAGGAAGCGAGGCCACAAGGGCTCCTGGAGCTCCCCCGTGGCTTCTTGTGATTGGTTGTTGAAAGGGTCCATCGTCCTACCCCATGCCGTGCACGGCCAAGGACTGCACGGCATGGGCATTTTATGCAAAAAAAACAGAAAGTCACTGAAAAAAAGCAAAGGTTAAAGGGACATTGTAGTTAGGTGAAAATGTCAGTTAAAACATATCGTTTTAAGCAAACTAAACCACTGAAATTTAAAAGCTATAGTTATCTCAAGAAATGATAACTTGTGCCCAAAGTAATTATGGCACGCGCCCTTGCCATGCACTGCTAATGACCCCACATATTACACCACTCATAACTTATTTGATCACATCGTTAATAATATCACTTCAACATTTGCAATGAAATTATTGAAGAGAAACTGTGCATGGGGGAATGCAAGTTAAAGTTATCTTAGGGCACGAGTTATAGTTACTTGAAATAACTATAACCAGTGAATTTCACCTTTATTTTTTTCAGTGAATAGATAGATAGATAGATAGATAGATAGATAGATAGATAGATAGATAGATAGATAGATAGATAGATATGTTACATAGCGGTGGCAGCTACTCTGTAGTTATTGTTAGGATTCCCAGAGATAGTAATTCCTTGGAATTTTGTTTGCTAATAACTGTGCCTGTCTGATGAATCTCCACGAAAAGTTACTGATCTATTCCTGTTTCTACACTGGCAGATGATGCACAGCTTTGTGGATATTCGTCAAGAAGGTGCAAAGAAAAAAGAGGGGTCCCAAAATGCATTTTGGCACCAATGCATTTTCCATACATTTTGTAATCATGCGTAGCACATAAACGAATGAACCTATTTCAATGAAATTTGGCAAGAATATAGATTATGGTATGTATATGATCCTTGTGGGTAATAGAGATAAGTAGGGTAGATATTTTTGAACTTGTATGGCATTTTAACTCAGTGTTATCTAATGGTGCAGTAGTTTCACAAAATGTAGTATTTTTTGGAAATACTGTGGTGCATAGCGAAGACAAGGCATTATGTGATTGGCTAATGACTGCCTTTACAGAAGTTAATGGCAGCCATGTTTTAAATACACTTTGACTGTGTTCTGCATTACGCCATTAGATATAAGTATTAGATTTTATATTTTTCCCTAGCTATTGATGGAGCAAGGACTCACAAATGAGACTTGCTCGAATACAATCTCCTCACAGTATAATTTATTAATCTTGTATTTTGTATATTAACTTTGCATACACTACATGAATAGCAAGGAAGCTTGCCTATGTGTTCTGACTAACAAGTAACGCTTGTCTATAATCTAAAATGGCCGCTAAAGCGCGGGAACCTTACTGCGCATGTCTCAACCATATCACTTGTTGTGACGTCTTTCTTTGCTTGGTGGGAAATTTCTGCTTCTGCGCAGTGTGCTTAAAATGGCTGCTTGATGTTTTCACATGCTTCAGCTAGCTCTTGTGTTATTATTAATTTGTCGTTTCCTTAACGCTACTAATGCGGGATAGATTTATAAGTAAATGGGGATAGAGTAGAAAGAGTGGGTATATAGTGAAACATATTATTTGTGATTTTAGTATTTTCTTCTTTGACTTTTATTAGTTCGTAAACTTGGGCCTGGGGTTGGTGATCTGAAACTCGAGAGACAATGATTCTGCGCATGTGTCCTGTTTGGCTGCCAAAGAATAAAAATGAAGTCAACCTGGACGTCGTCCAAGGCCATGACCTGATGGCCGAAGCTGCTGTGCTCTTGCCTTTCCTGTTGAAAATTGAAACTTTGTATATGAAGAATATATAACATTTGTCGTGAGACGGGTGGGAAATAAAGCAAATGTATAAAATTGGATGGGCGGTAGTTTAAAGACAATGGGCTTCAGAATTCGAACCAAATCAATATGGTGTGAGGATCAACCCCTGTCCCTGTCCAATCAGAAGTAGTGGTCCCATATTTTAGCAACATTAAGGGGAGGTACATGGGCGTAGAAGGGTATAATAGATATAGAGTTAGCTAATTAGTTAGCTTATAGCTCCAGACTGCCAAGCTGATCGATTGCAGACTGAACCGCTGACCAGAGAGGTCCTGAGGAGGGGCGGCGGAGTCCATTAGAAGGAAGGCACGGGAGAATCGAGGAGAAGTCGAGTATCAGAGAGGGAACGACGCAGGCGTCGTTGTAGAGAGGTCACCGGTCCTGTCCTGATCCTGGAGGAGGTCTTTGCTCTTCATCCTTCCTGGGTCCTATTCTTTCCAACTCCTTGGCCAAGGGGTTTGGTTCTCGCACTTAGGTAAATATAAATGCAACCTTTAGTTGCGCTGCTGTCTCTATCTTCTCCTTTCTGAGGGACCGTCATTAATCAATAATTATTATTCTATGCTTCATCCATGATATGCGATTAAGTACCATGTGGTTCTGTAATTTACTCTGCTAAATCTTAGATAAACATTTTAAAACTTCCTGACTCAGTGGTTATTTTAGGATTATGTACTATAATGAATGTCACTCATTTTAAACTTCCCAATTAGCAAAGGATTCATTGGTAAGTCATTACTCTTCAATTGGAAGGTAATTGGTAGCAGGGATTTTTGATAAAGAGTATAACTGATAAACCCAGCGTAAGTATTAGCGTAGTATGAATGTATGGGCCCAAGAGAGTATCTGGTGTATGAATGTGGTTTGCTAATATCGCGCTGGATCAGTTTTCTGGTAATCAGAGGATGGTTACTCTTTGTTAATTGGGTAATGAGAATTTTATTTTGATGAACTAACATCTGTGTATTCAAAGTTTGTTTTATGTTGTCTAGAATCCCCGGGGAAAATTGAATAGCAGATGGTAAGTGGAAGCCATACTGCAGTGAGGTTATCTGTCAGGCAGAAATAGTACTGAAAAGTTAAGCAGGACTATCAGTATTGGTTAGGGAATCTATGTGTGAGTAATAGCAAAAGAGTACATTGGTAAAAATTTGATGTTATATCACCTAGAAAGGGTAACATTGAAGAAGTAACAGGTACTTCTGGAGCTTGTGTGAAGAGTAAACGGAAGGGTTTTTACTCGTAGTGTATGTTTAGTAAACGGAAAGGTTTTACTAAGTGTGAGAGGAAACTATCTTTTCTATTTTTAGAGAAACTGGCACGATAGCGAATGTTTTATGTTGTTACTGAAATTTAATTAAGATTTATAGAGAAAATAAGTTTGCGTAAGATTTTGTAAAGGGAGGGTCAGCTGCCGGAGAGGGAGCAGACGTCAGAAAACGCCGCGCTGGGATTGGTTGAATCAGCGGGTGTGGAAAGACCTTGTAAAGGAGGTGTCAGTAGTCAGGAGCAGTACTGACGTCATAAGTGCCGCGCTGGGATTGGTTGAATCAGCGGGTGTGGAAAGAGATTGTAAAGGAGGGGTTGACAGACTAACGTCACAGAAAGGCCACGCTAGGATTGGTTCAGAAATAGAAGAAAGCAGACACTTGATTGGTTGATATTCTAGAAGCTAAAATCTTAGTGGATAGAAATTGCATGTTAAAACGCGATCCGACTTTAACAGGAACTCGTCCGGATAGGAGATTCCTAGGTTTTGCAGAGTATAATTTTATACACCGAAGATTAGATAGAATGTACGGAGAGAAGAGAAAAATGTCCTTTCTGCAAAAGATTAAGAACTATTTTAAAAAGGATAAACCAATCAAAACTAGGGAAGGAATTATCATTCCACCAGCTAAAACGCCCGCTTCATTCATGATGATGGAGAGAGGTTATCATACTTGTGTATGGATAGAGAATTGGATAGAATATACCAAAAATGATGGGATATTAGCATTTCCCGAGAATGGCACTTTCAATGGGAGAATTCTTCAAAATTTGAGATTGAGGATGAATGACCTAGAACCCAGACCTAGATTAACTCAATTTGAAGCCTTAGAGGAATGGGAAACCGAGGCATTTGAGTGTGACCGATCCAGGAGTAATAGGGGTTATCGAGGATTTTTCCCAAGAAACCAACATGAGTCTAGGGACGGTCAGATGAAACAATGGAGGAGGGCAATGCTTACAGAAGGATTGTATCCATTGTTAACAGCAGAAGAAAAATTAGGAAGCAAATGCACAGAAAAGACAAAACACCTAATGTGAAATGGAGATTCTGAAGATGAATTTATAGAGGAAATATTAAGGAACCCCCACCATATCAGGAAGGGACAAGTGGATGCACCCCAAGTGCACCCCTGTTAAAAACTCCATTAGTACCACAGGTAATGCATGATTTCACCCCCAGTAGGATACTTCACGATAAAGAGAAAGAAGCCCTAGAGAAGACCAGAGCAGAATTAATACAGAAAATAACACAGATAAAAGTGCATCCTGACTCTTTGACCAAACCTGTAACAATTGGTCCAGTAGTTCCATTATATGGTAGTCAGGAAACTGTCCTCCACCGTTAGTTATGCCTACTCCTGTGAATATTCCTAAACCTGAAGCAACAGTAATGGTGGAAGATCACTTTAGTGATTGTGAATCTACGATATCTCTAATGGATTTACCAATTCGAGATTCTGTCAATAGTACTCCCAGAAGAACTACACCTGGGTGCTCGAAAGAGATAAACTTGATAACTTCATCAGGAGCAAAAAGTGTCACTGTAGTTAGTCCAGAAGACTTAGGGGCATATTAACAACGAGGCAATAAGCAATTATTGCCGCTTTAGCGTCCGTTTTCGGACGGAAAGCGGCGATAATTCTATCGCCTAATCAGCAAGGTCACGCTATCGCGTGAATCCTTGCACTATCGCCCTTTCCCCCAACGCCCATCCTTGCATCTCTAATGAGATGCAAAGTGGGCGTTACTGGGCGTACCCTGGATGGGCTACGTTGCAAATATCGCCGATGTTCACATCGCGATATTTACAAGGCAGCCCACAGGATTATAGCAGACGTTAGATTTTGGTGAAAACGGCCATTTTCGCCAAAATTTAACGCCTGCTATAATCCTGACTTACCTATGTTAGGCATAGGAGGTGGATTCTGCTGATACGACCACAGGGTCGTATCAGCAAGAGTATCGCCCTTTTGCAGGGAACATCGCTGGAAAACCAGCGATGTTCCCTGCAAAGGGCGATAACCTCGCTATCTCTGGAATTTTTATCGCCCTGGAGTAACGCGTTGTTAATAACGCGCTACCAGGGCGATAAATGCCAGAGATAGCCTGCGATAATATAATTATCGCTAAGCACGGCCAGTGATAATTATCGCTGGCCGTTGTTAATATGCCCCTTAGAAAGGTGGGCACAAGGATCAGAACAGCAGTGTACACCTCCAAAAATGTTGGATATTTATAAATTAAAAGTCGAATTAGAAGAAATAATAGCAGGAAATGTGGGGCTAGATTGCCTAAATGCTTACAATGAAGAAGAATTATTGTTCATATGCAGAAGTATTACCAGAAATGTAAAAATATTCCATGAGAAATTATCAGATTTGGCTCTACAGATGGGAATTGAAATAGGGAGATCAAAGGTGTTGCAGAAACCCTATAGAGCAGATTTCTCAGACAAAGATTTAGAAAATATGAATGCCTCTGGAAGAAAGTTACAAGTAAAAGAATTAATGATAGTCTTACAGAAATGGGGAGACCTAGATAAATGGAGAGTTCGATGGGCAAAGAAAAAGGAAGAGGCACGATCCAGTAGACCAGCCTCTGAATATGTGATGAAAGAAACAGGGAAGATAGATCAAATGTATCCGATGCGAGAAGTTCCAGGAGGGGGCTATGTACATGTCCCATGGAGTAGACAGGATATTTTGTCATTTACGAATGATTTTCCAAAGTTGAGAGAAAAACCAATTGAATGGTACAAGCAGGTTGAGAGGTTTGTGAAGGTGTCAAAGGTATTGTTGAAAGATTTAGATGGCTTGTTTGACATAGTGGTACCTGCCGATTTGTGGACAGATTGTAAAATTACAGTTGATTGGCCAAGTGACGAGTATCCTAGAGATCCGAAAACAGGTGCCCCGTCAAATGATGTAATGAAAAAGTATCACCAGGTGATAACTTACCTGAAAGGCAAAATACCACCGAAAGAAACAGATTGGGTGAAAATAGACCGAACCACCCAAGAAGCTAGTGAATCGGTACACGCCTATTATGAGCGTTTATTGCAGGTATTTAAGCAGTATAGTGGATTTGAGGACATTGGAGATAAGAACATGAGTCAGTTTGTGTATCGATTTGTCTATGGTCTGAAGCCAGAAATTTGTCAGATGATTAAGCAGCACATGTTGTGTTGGCAGGGTAAGCCCATAGACGAGATTCTGAAATATGCGAAATACTGTGGAGATGATATTGAGGATAGGCACAAGAAATTGCAGGAAAAAGTAATGTGGGCACAGGTGAAAATGGCTGAGAAACAGGGAATTAATTTGGATAATCCAAGTGAAAATCAAGGAAAGGATTCTGGAACAAATGGCGATACTGGGAATGGTGGAAAAGTGAGAGGACGAATGAGTAGGGAAGAAGCTAAAAAGAAATTTCCTTGTCATGGATGCGGAAAATTGGGGCATTGGAAGGATGAATGTAAAAGATTCGGAATAATAATGGCCCAAATCAAAATTTAAATCCACAGACGCAGAATGACTCACAGCAGGGTGTAAATCCTCAGAGTCAGTTGCCACCTGCACCTATTCAGGGTAATGTAAGCAGAGCAAACCACGGTACAGACGTCGGATATCAAGGAGGAAGTGGTAAGAATGATTATGTAACATCACAGTTTCTTTTACAGGACGATTTCTGTCAATACAGTTCATGACGGTGCCTAGGAGAGGGGGAGAAGGAGTGCGTACTTGGCGCATCCTTATCGGTAGATCAGTCAGGTCCATATGTTGAAGGGAATGTGAAAGGTAATGATATTACCTTCCTTTTGGACACTGGTGCTACCAGGTCAACTGTGAGAACAGCAGACATTCCAGACCTTCCTCTCTCTGGAGAAGCTATCCAAGTAGTGGGAGTAGCTAATAGAAAGATTAGAACACCTCTTACCGAACCAATGGAAGTTAAAATTGGAAATTTCAGAGAAATGCACCAATTTGTGGTGTGTGATTCTAGTCCAGTAAATTTATTAGGACGTGATTTACTGTGCAAGATGAATTGCACAGTTTTCTGCACCCCGGATGGTGTGGCAGTTCAGACCTCAGATGAAGATCATGTATATAAGTTTATGATTGCAAAACAAGGTACAGAAGTAGATGAGATGTTTTCTTTGATAACAAAAGATGAGCTGCCAGAAGAATTAAAAACTACAGTAAACCCCACAGTATGGGATTTCACAGGAAAGGAAGTAGGACTTATGGCCAAAATAGACCCAGTTAAAATTACCGTAAAGGAAGGTGCGATTTTCCCAAATACTAGACAGTACAAAATGAGTGCAGAAGTAAAGACAGGAGTCATTGAAGAAATCAATCGAATGGTAGAACAAAACATACTAAGAGAAGTAATAAGTAGCCCATGTAATTCACCAATAATGGGTTTGAAGAAACCTAGCGGAAAATATAGGATTGTTCAGGACCTGCGGAAAATAAATAAGATTGTGGAACCTTGTTGTCCTATAGTACCCAATCCTGCAGTAATACTATACCAGATTCCTTGGAGTGCAGGATGGTTCACAGTGATTGATTTATGCCAAGCGTTCTTTTCAATACCATTGCACCCAGACAGCCAGTATCTTTTTCATTTAAATTTGAGAACAAAGTCTATGTATAGAATCATGTTCCTCAGGGGTACACGGAAAGTCCTTCCATCTTTAATCAGATATTGAAAAAGTGCCTTGAGAAACTAGTGATGCCAGGTAGCTCAGTCCTAGTGCAATATATCGACGACTTACTGGTGGCATCGAACACCAGAGAGGACTGTGTTGTTGATTCCATAGCACTATTGAATCTTGTATTTTGTATATTAACTTTGCATACACTACATGAATAGCAAGGAAGCTTGCCTATGTGTTCTGACTAACAAGTAACGCTTGTCTATAATCTAAAATGGCCGCTAAAGCGCGGGAACCTTACTGCGCATGTCTCAACCATATCACGTGTTGTGACGTCTTTCTTTGCTTGGTGGGAAATTTCTGCTTCTGCGCAGTGTGCTTAAAATGGCTGCTTGATGTTTTCACATGCTTCAGCTAGCTCTTGTGTTATTATTAATTTGTCGTTTCCTTAACGCTACTAATGCGGGATAGATTTATAAGTAAATGTGGATAGAGTAGAAAGAGTGGGTATACAGTGAAACATATTATTTGTGATTTTAGTATTTTCTTCTTTGACTTTTATTAGTTCGTAAACTTGGGCCTGGGGTTGGTGATCTGAAACTCGAGAGACAATGATTCTGTGCATGTGTCCTGTTTGGCTGCCAAAGAATAAAAATGAAGTCAACCTGGACGTCGTCCAAGGCCATGACCTGATGGCCGAAGCTGCTGTGCTCTTGCCTTTCCTGTTGAAAATTGAAACTTTGTATATGAAGAATATATAACATTTGTCGTGAGACGGGTGGGAAATAAAGCAAATGTATAAAATTGGATGGGCGGTAGTTTAAAGACAATGGGCTTCAGAATTCGAACCAAATCAATATGGTGTGAGGATCAACCCCCTGTCCCTGTCCAATCAGAAGTAGTGGTCCCATATTTTAGCAACATTAAGGGGAGGTACATGGGCGTAGAAGGGTATAATAGATATAGAGTTAGCTAATTAGTTAGCTTATAGCTCCAGACTGCCAAGCTGATCGATTGCAGACTGAACCGCTGACCAGAGAGGTCCTGAGGAGGGGGCGGCGGAGTCCATTAGAAGGAAGGCACGGGAGAATCGAGGAGAAGTCGAGTATCAGAGAGGGGAACGATGCAGGCGTCGTTGTAGAGAGGTCACCGGTCCTGTCCTGATCCTGGAGGAGGTCTTTGCTCTTCATCCTTCCTGGGTCCTATTCTTTCCAACTCCTTGGCCAAGGGGTTTGGTTCTCGCACTTAGGTAAATATAAATGCAACCTTTAGTTGCGCTGCTGTCTCTATCTTCTCCTTTCTGAGGGACCGTCATTAATCAATAATTATTATTCTATGCTTCATCCGTGATATGCGATTAAGTACCATGTGGTTCTGTAATTTACTCTGCTAAATCTTAGATAAACATTTTAAAACTTCCTGACTCAGTGGTTATTTTAGGATTATGTACTATAATGAATGTCACTCATTTTAAACTTCCCAATTAGCAAAGGATTCATTGGTAAGTCATTACTCTTCAATTGGAAGGTAATTGGTAGCAGGGATTTTTGATAAAGAGTATAACTGATAAACCCAGCGTAAGTATTAGCGTAGTATGAATGTATGGGCCCAAGAGAGTATCTGGTGTATGAATGTGGTTTGCTAATATCGCGCTGGATCACTATTACCACTTTATTAAGTGGTACTAAGTAGATAAAATTATAAGTTTCTATATACTTTTAAAAAATGTACTAAGTACTGCGATACTTCCTAGGAAGTACCACAGTATTTAAAAAAAAAATATGTGTGAAAAATAAAAATACACTGAACTACAGTGTATTTTACAAATATAGTGTACTACACTAAAGTTAAAAATTTTCATATATTTATCTTTACTAAAATGTCTATGGAGTTCGGGAGTAATCCTAAAAATTACAGCGCTACTTAAAAAAATAAAAAATAAACACCACTTCACAGTACGCTGTTGTGGAAATATATTAAAAAATATAGACAAGTTTCTCTACTTATTACTACTTTAATAGAGTGGTAATAGGTAAGGGAAAACAATAAAACCTACTACTACTTGCCTACATCTAAAGTCCTAACCCACAATGCAGCAAAACTGCGCAAAAAAGTACACAGCTGCCTTTTAGGTTTGTAAAGACACCTATTAGCCAATCGCATAGTGCCTTCTCATAGCTATCTACTTTAAGTATTTTAAAACTTTTAATTTTAATATCACTTACACTATTTAACCCTACTATCAAAAATTACAATTTACACCTCATAATCTATAGTCCTGGCACATGACATTCATATACGTTCACCCACTTTCATGCTACATCTGTTTCAAGTACTTCCACTCAATTCTACACCACTCCACTCTATGCCACTCCACTCTACACTGTTACACTCTATGCCACTGCACTATATGCCACTCCACTCTACTGTAATCCACTGTACCCCACTCCACTCTACGCCACTCCTCACTATGCTATTACACTCTACGCCACTCCATTCTATGGCTTGTCATTCTACCGCACTCCAGTGTACGCCACTCCTGTGTATGCCACTCCTGTGTACGCTATTTCACTGTATGCCACACAAAATATGCTACTCTACTGTACCCCACTTCACTATAAGCCACTCCACTATATGCCACTCCACTCTACGGCACTCCACTCGAAAACACTCCACTCTACTCTGTGACACTCCACTGTATGCTATTGCACAGTACACCACTCCATTCTACACCGCTCTACTCTACGTTTCTGCAATCTGCGATATTCCGCTGAGTTACACTCCACTCTAAGCCACTCCATTCTACTCTATTCCACTACATGGCACTCCACTCTACGTCACTCCACTCTGTGCCACTATACTCAATGTTTTTCCACTCTACACAACTCCACTCTTCGCTACTCAACTTTATGCCACTCCGCTCTACAGCACTCCACTCTATGCTACAACACTCTACACTATTCCACTATACGCCACTTCTCTCTATGTTACTCCACTCTATGCCACTCCACTCCAGCCTGTGCTATTACACTGCATGCCACTACAGTCTACCCAATTGCACTCTACCCCGCTCCACTCTACAACACTCCATGGTATTCTACTCTATACCACTCCACTGTATGACACTCTGCTGTATGCTATGTCACTCTTCACTTCTCCACTGTACACCACTTCACTCTACACAACTCCAGTTTGTGCTATTCCGATATACACCGCTACTCTATACCTCACTCCACTCTACAGCACTCCACACAACCCCACTCAACTCTATGCTATTCTACAGCACATACCTCCACTCTATGCCACTCCACTCCACTTTATGCCAATCCACTCCACACCACCCCACTCACTCCAGTGTACGCTATTCCACTGTATGCCACTCCAATTGAACACCAACCCACTCTATGCCACTTCACTCTACGCTGTTCCACTGTACTCTTCCTCACTGTACCTCACTCCACTCTATGCCACTCCACTCTATGACACTCCGCTCTACGCCACTGCACTTTACATCACTTCACTGTATGCCACTCCACTGTAATCCACGTTTCTCTGTGCCACTCCAATCTACACTTTTCCACTATACACAACTTCACTGTACATCTTTCCATGCTATTCCACTGTATGGTATTCTAATCTATACCTCTCAACCGTACGCTGCTCCAATATATGCTATTCCACTCTAAGCTATTCCACTGTACACCACTCCACTCTACCCCATTCCACTGTACGCCCCACCACTAAGCTATTCCACTGTATGCCACTCCACTGTACGCTGCTCCACTGTACGCCACTCAATTTTACACTATTCCAGTCTACATGACTCCACTCTATGCCACTCCAATATATGCCACTCCACTGTATACCAGTCCATTGGACGCTACTCCATTCTATTCTATTTCAGAGTACGTTACTCTAGTGTACGCTCTTCTGCTATATGCCACTCCACTGTACGACACTCCTCTATATGCAGCTCTACTGTACACTGTTCCACTGGATGCCAGTCCACTCTATGCTATTCCACTGTATGCCACCCCACTCCAGTGTATGCTATTTCACTGTAAACATTCCACTCTATGCCAATCCACTCTACGCTATTCCAGTGTATGCAACTCCATTCTTCCCAGCTCCACTCAACACTACTCCACTGAGCTCCACTCAAGACTGTACTCCACTTAACAACAGTCTGCGCCCCTCCACTCTATCACATTATACCCCACTCTATAGCACTACACTATACAATAATGTAGTCCCGTCAATATCAGTGTACAGTACCCTACTTTATTCTATACCATTGTACAACACTCTTCTCCACTCTACGCAACTCCCTCTACACCGCTTCACCCCACTTTACTATATTCTACTCTAGGAGACACTACTCCACTGTACTGCACTCTATGCCACTCCACTGTATGCTACTCTATTCACTCCACATTATGACAGTCTATGTCATTCCACTCTACCATACTGTATCACACTCTACTCTACACCACTCCACTGTACAACACTGTAATCAACTCTGTGGCACTCTACTCTACAACAGTTTCCGACACTCTACAATATGACAGTCCACTCCACTCCACTGCAGCACACACTGCTCCGCTCTACTCCACTCCACAGCACTCTACTCTGCAACATGCTACTCCACTCTACACTATGCCAATCAACAGGACTCCACTCTACTCTACTACACAACACTTTACCCCACTCTATGGCACACAACTCCAATCTACCTCACTCTATTGCACTCTACACAACTACACTCTACAAGACTCTACTACACTTTGTGCCACTATATGACACAGCACTCTGCTCTATGTCCCTGCACTACACTGAACCAACCCTCTACTTCACTCTATGCCATTACACTCCACTGTACAACACTCTTCGATACTTTCAAACACTCTACAATACACCACTCCATTGTACTGTAAAACACGCCACTCCAATTTATAACACTTTACTCAATTCTACGCTATGCCTGTCCACTTTAGTGAACTCCACACCACTGTATTATACAACATGCCACTGCACTCCTGACAATTTTGTCCACTGTACGCTACGCCACTCCAGAATACTACACAAAACTCTCCTCCACTCTACTGTATGGCACTCCACTTAATAACACTGAACTCTACATTTTAAAACACATGTTAATCAAACAAGAACCATTCAAATTCAATGAACATTAACTTTGTTATAGTTAGGAAACCTTTATTTATTTTTTATATAAAAACCAAACTTAAATTACACAAACATTAGAAATGCTAAAGTTGTAGTTATACCTTACATTTATTATTTATGGACCACCTTTTAATGACTGTAACTTTATTTATTCTTTCTATACAAACAAAACTTACACTTCACAAATGTTTTAAATTCTAAACTTATACCATATATTTATAATGTATACAACACTTGCAAATTACTCAAAAGTTGAGCACATCCCTACACAGTGTTGTCACCTCACTCGCCACAGTACATCAACTCGCAGGGGCCTATAAACTTTAAAACTTTTTTTAAAAGTGTGAGTGTCCTGGATTGGACAGCCAAAAAAACAATAAAAAAGGGAAAAAAGAATAATAAATGAGCGGCAGGAGCCACTCATTAATTTTTGACTATTCCAGCAAGGAGCTCCCTATGTTGCCCTGCAATGGCTTTTTAAAATAATATATTTTTTCTTGCTGGTGCTGTAGGGGCATCACCAAACATTGTTTTGTAATGTTGTGCGAGGCTGCAGAGTGCGCAGCAGCCCCCATGCAACGTTTAAAAAAAACCTGTAATTCTCCTGGGTCATTAAATCCATGACCCCAAGAGAGCTTACCATGTTTTTAAAGCACTCCAAGATGGAGCTGAATGCTCATCAGCTGGAGTGCAGGGATCCCTAGTGATTGGTTCTATGGCTGCACTTTATGGCCTGTAAAAATTATGGAAAAAAAGACTCAACATGTTTAATGCCTTTATTTAAAGCATGCTTTATTGAAAAAATGTTGTGATAGTCACTATTATAAAACATTGCAATGTGTTAATTTATAAAATATACATTTGATTAAAGTCATTGGTGACTTTTCGACAAAGCCTATAGGTCTGCTTTATATATGTTGATGTGCTGACTCCTTGATAAAGCCAATAGGCCCCCTGCTTTTTATATTTTGGTGTCCTGGCCCTTTGACAAAGCCAGTAGGTCTACAAATGACAGCCACAGCCAGGCCCTGCACCCACTCCCCTGCTACGCACTGCCAAAAGTCATGCGCAGCCGGGGCTTGGGTGCCTGCAGAGGGTTGGGTGCCTGTGTGGGATTGGGCACAGGGCCTGGATGCGGACCAGGCCCTGCATCCAACATGTCATAGAACATGGCCAAATTTGCTGTGCCCGGCTGGGGCCTGGGTGTCCACAGGGGGTTGGGCACAGGGCCTGCCTGCAGGCCATGCTTTGTGCCCAACCCCACGTCATACAGGGTAGTGGAAATCTTATTTTACATTAATAAAACATCGAAATTCACTGAATAAAGCAAAGGTTAATGTGTTGTTATAGTTAGGAAGTGTAATAATATCTTACTACTCATTAAAAAAAAAATTGTAAATTCACTGGAAAAACTAAAGGTTAAAGGGACATCATAGTTAGGTGAAAATGTCAGTTAAAACATACGATTTTAAATTAGCAAAGCCACTGAAATTCACCAGTTAGAGTTATCTCCAAGAACTATAACTTGTGTCCTAAAGTAACTATAACTCACGCACTCGCCATGCACTGCTAAATACCTCAGATACTGCATCACTTATGACATGTTCTATGACCAACTGATAACATCACTACAACATCTGAAATGACATCATTGATAACAACACTGTGCATGGCGGGGTGCGAGTTATAAAGAATTTCTAGTTCAAATGGATTAAATGATACTGCTTTAAATGCTTATGCTGCGTAGTTTACATTTTCTTCTCACATCATTTAAATAAACCTGCCACATTATTTGGTCCTCTATTGCAGCATAGTCATAGTGGCACTGACATTGGTTAAGCTCTGGAGCATGGTTAGTTGGTTAGTAGGTTATCATTACGATGATAAAACCCCATACATGCATGTGTGTGTGTTCGTTTATGTGTGTGGGTACATGTGTGTGTGCGTGAGTGTGTGTGTGTGTGTGATTGTGCTGAAACAAGAGTTTCCTTGCTGTGTGATTACTGTTGAATGGAACAAAATAGAAAGTAGTGTCCCTTCCTAAATTAAATTTGACGCATCCTTGTAAACATCATGACATGCAAATATGAGAGGGGACATCGAGAATGGGTAGGAACAATTATGTAAGGTCCAAGAACATATTTAATCTGCCCACCCCTTCCATGTAAGTGTTAGTAATGACGATAGGCTAAGATTAGTGAGAGCAAGCCCTAGGATTAGGACATAATCTAGTGTTTATGGGGATTGCTAAGGACTGCAAAGTCTAAAGAGCTCAACTCTAAGCATGTGGATTAGTGTATAAGTACTGAACAACAAATGGAGTAAGAAAGTAGTGAACGAACAGTAATAAAGCATATACCTGGGAAAATGTGACATTAAAATTACAATGAACAAAAAACAGAGCTCCATAGCCTAAATTTAAGAACGTCTGTGAATTACAATAACAGGCTTACGGCGGATCACATCCTTATGATGGCATACTTCATCACTTGGTTACAGTATTTCTGAAATGCCTGTTTTTGCTAAAGTTAGATGAAAGCCTTTGTAAAACAAACCATGAAAACATCCATTTAAGAATGCTGCAGTGCTTTCTTTCATTTTTGCTCTAACAGATAATTACCATGTTTCACATTCTTGAACACTCAAGCTTGTTAATTGAATCTTTTCATGGTAAATGCATTTACATATTTGTAACATAATATTATATTTTATCTATTTTTATGTGATGTTTATATAACAGTGACCTGTCACCAGAAGGCAGAGCAGTGCTTTACATGCAACACGAACATTCGAACCTGACATCACCAGCTTACATGGAGTGTGCAGGAACATTAACAATGCAGTCCATCATGGTGGTTACTTAGTACATAGATACATACAACCATGGGTTATTTGGCTCGGTGAAGCAGACAGCACTTGGGAAACAAGCTCTGTAGTCAGTCTGACATTAAACTAAGCAAGTTATAGCTAGATAAAATGGCAATTGTCCTGTTATTGTCTATATTAAAAGTGGTTACCTAGGTTAGAAAAGTCAGGAAAGTCATAGTTGGGTAGAAATATGTACTCATCGAAAGAAACAAAGAAATTCGAGCATAATTATTGCTTTATAAAATATGGTTTGACCTTATGTTGTTTTCCCGAGATGGAGAAGTTTTGTTTCTTTAAGCACAGATTATGGTTAATGTGTGTTGTTTGGCTGGTGATAACGTTTTGGATCTTAGTTCTGGGACCAGATCTGAGCACCAATGGGGCAAGCACAGCAGATGAGGATTGCCTACTTTTCTCTGTCTCAAGTCTTAATTTTTAAGCGGCTGTTTAGGTACAGGTCAACACACGATTCTTTTGGACTTCTTTCTAAAAATCAGCTTAAACTCTCATGGATTCTCCAGAATGCCATCTCAGGGAAATTGTAACAACATGATCATGAGTTTATACACCACATAAAAATCACAATTTGTTTCCGATAGTTGTAAATGTTTGTATTACAGTACATGTCAAAAATATTGATGCACCTATATGATTGCTTGAGGCAAACTTATGGAATTAAGTGTTCATCTCATTGTATTTATTTCACAACAAAATAAAGTTGTTTTTTGCAAATGTTGAAGTAAACAATTTTAGAAAACAGCTTAGCTTGGATGCACTAATCACGCAAATAATAAAAAGCGTGCAATTCTTCTATCTCCAATCTACGTATTGCAGTTTAGTCAAATTAGTTTAACTATTTTCTTGTGAGGCATTATAACTGACATTTTCTTATAATGCTGTACTCCAGAGTACACATGTAACCATATACAAAATCCCTTGGCATACTCTCAAATGCCTATTGAATTTAAAGTAGGTATACATACCTGTTAGACCTAGCATGCTTTTGGTAGTGTTTCCCTAAACATTTTAGGGTTTATTTACAAGTCCTGGCGCCACCAGTGCTTCACTTTTTGTGATGCACCGGCGGCACATTTTGCTGCCCCATATTTACAAGGGCACGAAACTACCCTGTTTGGCTTTTCCTGTCCTTGTAAATACGGCCCCTTTACAAGAAGCACTTTGTGTGAAAGAGTTGTTCCATGGGTGCTGCTGTGGGTGTTCTGACGCAAAACCCATGGAACCTGACAAATTCCCAGATTTACAAGAAATCATAAACCTGGGAATGCGTCTGAATGCTACGCCTCCCCAGGGCAGGCGTAGGGGGGCGCAATGAGGAGAAATGTTTTAATTTCTCCTCGTTTTTTTCCTCTTTCTATGCATGCTGCAACACACATAGAACTAGGAAATTACCTTTTGTGATTGTTTATGTGCAGGAAGGTGTCCTTTCCTACACATAAACAATCACAAAAGGTGCAGGAAGGGCCACCTTTCTGCACATACACATTAATTCCCCTCAATGCAGGCACCCTTGCACTAAGGTGCAAGGGTGCCTGCGTCGGCACATGGCAGCAATTTATGGGCCAGTGCAGGGGAAAGCAGAGGGCTCCATCATATCATTGGAGATATGACACATCCCAGTGCTTCGGAATCAGTGTGGTGCAGCCAAATAACTTCCGGCACCGCGCTGAGTTAATTCCTTGTAAATGAGGCCCTTTGCTTTTTCCTCATGGGTTTTGCTGATTCTTTTTTAGTGGTCCTAGGGCTCTGGGCACTTTTCCAATGTACATGCAGTGTGAAATTGCGCACGCCCTTCCTACACGCATTAGGAAGTGGTGCTTACTTGATGTTTTGAAGCATGCCTCTAGCCTGCGATTGCAGGCCTGTGGGTGCATACTTGCACCTATGATGTTTTTAAACACGTGTTAAGCCTGCTATTGCAGGCCTATGTGTGCGCAATTGCACTTATGCTCAGGTTGGCCTTTCTAAACCACTGGTCACTCCTGAGGGGTCCTTTCACTACCACTAGGGCACCCCAGGTGTAAGTCTTATGGGGTGAAGCAAGTGGTAGGGGAAAGGCAGGACAGGTACACATGTGTGTTCCCTGCCCCGTAGTGAAGAATACCCATGTGTGTTTTCACTACCTATTAGGTTTGCTCTTCCTCTAGATTAAGATGGAGGAATGGTTGCAATTACTTCAAGCTGCAATAGTAGCTTACAGTGGAGCATCCTCATAATGTTTCCTATCATTGGATTTACAATGACAAACCCTCTCCTGTGGTAAAGAAGGATTTGTCATAAATAGCTTAGAAATTCCACTTCTAGAAAGTGGGCATTTCTCTGCTCTAAAACTCTTTGTGTGCCTTTTAGTTTGACTCCAGTCCACACTGGAGACAGGGGGAGCACATGGGTGCATTCCCCAGAGACAGCTATAAACATTGGGCATGCAACTGGAACAACAGACCTCTGCCATTTGAGGACCTGGCTGGATAGATTGGAGGGCGAGGCTTTGACACTTGGCCTCTGGGGAGCCAGATCATGGCCCCAGTAAAGATTGAAATCTGCATTTCATGGCCCCATGGCAGACAGGGCTGAAATTTAGGGGAGACATCTGTGGATAAAAGGGAAACCCTCTAAACCACCCCCAATTTCAAAGGCACACTACAGTATACCTACTGGTGTCATACTTCAGCAGGGGAGAGATACACTTGTGGGGATGTGGAACCAGAAATCCTGAAATTGCGTGGTGGACACTTCCAAAGGAATCTCTTGTGCACAAGGAGAATTACTGCCATTGGAAAGGACCATGAGCCCTTTCTGAGTAGTGGCTGGCCTGGGCTGACTACTTGCTGCTGTGTGGCACCCTGAAGTGTGCTCTCCAAGGGCTTGTTAGCTTGCCTGATGTTCTCTTGTGGAGGTCTCAGGGACATCAAAGACCTTCCGTGAGGGACCCACGCTGTCTACTTGTGATACCTTCAGAGCGGTGCCTCCTTAAATACCCACAATGTCTGTTGGATCCCATCTTGTAGTGCGGTGTGAAAGTGGAACTAAGTATTGTGCCTGGAGAACAGATTGCCTTGTGCAGATCCCCCAAAGTGCTGCGTGCATCTACGGAGTGTGGCCCCTGCATCGTGGAGCCTCAACACGCATAAGCATCTTGTAGGTGGTGAGCGGATTCACCGGTTGTGGGAACAATCGTGGCCCACTTCGTCGATCATGACGCATCTCTCTCATGCGACACACCAACTACATGCTCATTGCGTGGGGTGTCCGATTCACAAGTTGTGACCCTTGGAGGTGAGGGCGTACCCTTAGAAGTGCTCATTCTACCTCTTGCTGCACTGCTGAACTTGAGCCTGTGTGTGTGACCGGAATTGTCTGGTGCAACCCGTATCAACACGCACAAGACGTTGTGCCTCACTACCAGGGAGGTACTGAGTTTGCAACTCTTCATCGTGTATGACAGGAATTGTCTGGTGTGACTCAGATCAACACAAACCAAATGTTGTGCCTCATTTCCAGGGTGGTACTGAGTTTGCAACTCTTCATTGTGTGAGACCAAAACTGTCTGGTGCGACTCATATCAACGCACACCAAAGGTTGTGCCTCATTTCCAGGGAGATGCGGCGGAGCGGCTTCATGTTCTTTGGGGCCCGGATTCCATGGTTGCTACTTTGACCAACGTATGTTTGATAGGGTGCCTCCTTCTTCTGAGAGACTCCCCTGCTGCATCCCCCATTCATCAATTGTTTCTTTTGTGCCCTCAGTGCAGTGGATCTACTGCCCGCTCCTTACCCGGCCTGACTACTTCGTGTTGCCAGGTAGTATTGCCTGGACCAGGCCTGGGTGGTGAAAGGAATTGACTGGGCTAAGGAATGCTTTCGAGAGCGATTGGAAGCGGGTCAAGAGACTGCATGACCCCCCACCCCTCCCCTGCTTCACAGAACTGAGCTGGTGCGGGAAGGCACACTGTGGAATTCCTTGATTGAATGACTATCGCCCTCAGCCCGCTTCTGCTCTGCATACCGTGGGTGAACTTCCTGAGTAGTGGCCAAACCTCCATTTGTCGACTGCCACCTAATTAGCCCTGCTACCTACCCCCACCTTCTTCCCTGGGGCCCTAACTAAGTGTGACTCTGACCGCGATCAGCCTAGAATCAGGGGGAGGGTTTTCTTTATCTCCAGCAAGTCTTTGTAGGGTAGTTGGGATTAGCATTACAGTGCTGTGTGTGTGAGTGCGAGTGCGCTCCTTACAGACTTGCCTGATATCTGTGGCACCACGTACCGGTGCTGAGGGAGTGCGTGGGAGTGACTGCCTGTTATTAATTACACCGCACAGCGGTGTTGCTTTACACGTTGATTGCTTGCCAAAAGAATACTATGTTTGACATTGTATTTTGCCTGTGTGGCCTTGGCCCACAGTGCTGTCGAAAAGTGTTGTAATTATGTGTGTCTGCACATTTCTGATTTCGTTGTGATCTGGAGTGCACCCAAAACTGTATGGTATGGTATTGAATTATATTAATTGCCAGGGTGGGCCTTGTTCTGATAACGTTTCGCACCATATAAGAGTGCTGGGAAGGGTAAAACAGGATCTTTCCCAAGTGTGCATATTACTGATGTCATTTTAACATCATTGGGCCTAGTACTGCTAGTGATATTTCTGAATGTAATGTATGCTCAGAAATACATGATGTTCATGTTGTGTTAGTTAATGTGTGTGTGGAATGCAAACTTTATTTACATTAACCACGTGTGAAGTCTTTTTTCTGACGCTATTGTGTGAGAGTGCTGGGCCAATGCTTTACACATTGCCTCTGTGCTAAGCCTGACTGCTCAGTGCCAAGCTACCCAAGGGTGAGCGCAGGTTATACAGTGAGTGTAATCATCCACCCCAGACGGGAGTGGTAGGTTCTGCCTGGCTAGGGCCTCACCTTAGCCAATCAGAAAGTGCCAGTTCCAACAATACCACTAGAGGACTCAAATTTGTAATGTCTCTTTTCCTCCTATGTGTCACAGAAGCTGAAGGATCGAACAGATCATTAAAGGGAGTAGTCACCATCAGCTACAAAACCTCGTAGCCTTTTTTAGGCAAATATGTTAAGAGGTTTGATCTTGATTCGCATATGATTCAGAATTTTTTCTTTTTGATTAAAAAACTTTAAAGTTTGTTGCTTGTGCTTAGACGCAGTTCTGAATTTGTCAGGCCCATACTTTTTCATTCACAACCAGTTCACATGCTCACAAATCTCCACAATAATATGTAGATGCATCCAGTAACACAATTACATCAAGTTAAACACTATTACAATCAATTCACTGCAAAAGACCTTTTAGAATAACTTGGTTCTGAAAACTGAATCAAGAGAAAGATATCATTACTATAACACTAAAGCTCAAAGCAGGGGTAGCGATCAAATCTATCCAAACACATCAAACAAGAGGCCCTTGTTATGAGGTTTTGTGAAAACAGATGTATTAATATACTTGGAGTTACTGATACGGCAGTGTATGGTAACTATTCAGTTTGTTTTAATGTGTTTTCACTGTCTGAATGAGAAATCACTGCAGGACACAGAACACTTTTGTAGTTGCAAAGTGTGCGAATCTCAAAAAACACAGGCTTTGTGACTGCATACAATATTATGCTGTGTACAAACACTCAATTTTGTAAGTCAGAAAATGTGCAAAAAGAATTCTGCATCTTCTTCTGAATCACATTTAAAAAGTTTAGTAAAAGAGGCGTTCTCCTATTTACCAGTCCCAGTAGGATGAATCAGTGGCTTAGGGCACAATTACAGTTGTAAACCATTGATCAATTACCAACACCCAAGTTGGGGTGGTAACCGATTCTCAAAAGGGAAGCAGTTCCCGTGGCGTTCTCCTATTTATCAGTCCCAGTAGGATGGATCAATGGTTTAGGGCACAATTTCAGTTGCAAACCATTGATCAGTTACCAACACACAAGTTGAGGTGGTAACCGATTCTCAAAAGGGAAGCAGTCCCCGTGGGATAGCTTTCCTTTTGGGATCCATATACGGCAGCCTCGTGGGGAGCACACAGTGGTCGTCAACCCTGTTATGCTCCCACCAATGTCTTCTCTGGACAGGCTCGGTTTGAAAAATAATACTGGTTTCACTTGGGAACACAAATATAGAAATAATGGCGTGCTGTCCCTTGCTGACCACCATTGATGCATTCTCAGCCGCCAATCGAAGAAGGTCGCAAACAGCAACCTCCTGTCAGGTATTCATTAAGAGGGCTCCTATGCCACCTCCTGTGAATGGCCAATTTGCAATATGTTGTCTTTGTACCCAGGTCCTACCACCAATTGCATACCTGTTTGCTGCCAGTATGAAATTTGTACATACTGGTTTGCAAACAGGCATTCGTACAACAGGCCCTATATATATGCCACATTTATTAAATGAAAACGCAGCCACAGTTTGCAAGAAGTTACCATGCTTTATTCTGCGCTTATTCTAAACTTTTTGCCTTTCTCCTAGCCTTTTTTCTGACATGGTGTTGGTGGTTTTAGGACTCTGGGCACTTTAGCACTGCTGTTCAGTGTAAAGTGCGTGCGCTCTCTGTGATAAATATGGTAAGATTGGTCTACACCTGTTTGGCCTATTTAATTTACCTGTCAGTCCCTTGTAAAGTGGTATCCCATATACCCAGGGCTGGTAAATTAAATGCTACTGGCGAGCTTGCAGCGCTGATTGCGCCACCCACCAAAGTAGCCTTTCAAACCTATCTCAGGCCTCTGCCATTGCAGGGCCTGTGCGCGCAGTGTTACTGCCGCTGTGACGTGGCACCTAAAGTGTGTGCCATGTCCGTGACCCCCCTTTTACTACATGTCAGTCACCCCTAAGGTAGGCCCTAGCTAGCCCTATGGGCAGGGTGCATTGTAGGTAAAAGATAGGACATGTACCTTAAGTGTGTGACATGTCCTGGTAGTGACAAACAGCCATTTTGGTTTCTCACTACTGTGGGGCTGCCCTCCCAGAGGAATGCATTGGGGATTCCCTGATAAGTGTTTCAATGGTAATTCCTGATATGAGAGGCACAGCGTGGTCAAGTTTGGTATATTTGGAATAGTGATAATAAATGCTGCGCAATGGTGTGCGCAGATTTATTATAACTATTTTAGAAATGCCACTTTTAGAAGTTGGCATTTCTGTGTGCTATGTGTCTGCCTGCCTGATGTGATTTGCATGTCTGGCTTGTGAGTGATAGGGGCTGGGAGGTGTGTGTGGACCAGCTAACCACAACCCTCGCCCTGAGCCCACCCGCCGAACCCTCCGACCCCGACACCGCCGCCCGCAACCTCAGACAGTGGATCGACGACTGCGCCAACACCCTCGCCCCGCTCAAGAATCCGCCCAACAGCCACACCAGCAAGAAAGCCACCTGGTTCACCGAAGACCTCCAGGCCTCCAAACGAACATGCCGAAAACTGGAGAAGATCTGGCTCCAAGAACGGACAGCGGACAGCTACGCCGCCCACAAGAGCGCCACCCGCAGTCACCATCACCTCATCAGATCCGCCAAAAGGGCCTCACTCAAAGACCGCCTAGACAACAACGCACACAACAGCAAAGAGCTCTTCAACATCGTGAAGGAACTCTCCAACCCCAGCTCCAACACCAACGACATCCAGCCGTCGCGAGACCTGTGTGACTCACTGGCCACCTTCTTCCACCGCAAAATCGCCGACATCCACGACAGCTTCAACACCACGACCGCCCCGGCAACCACCGAGACCACTGCCCCCACAACCACCAACCGCCTGCTCTCCTGGACCAACATCAACGACGAGGACACCAGCGAGATCATGAACACCATCCACTCCGGTTCACCGCTAGACCCGTGCCCTCACCACATCTTCAACAAAGCCAGTACAGCCATCGCGCCCCATCTCCTGAAAATAATCAACATCTCCTTCAAGACAGCAACCTTCCCGGAAAGCTGGAAGCACGCCGAGATCACCGCCTTACTCAAGAAACCCAAGGCAGACCCCAAGGACCTCAAGAATTTCCGACCCATCTCTCTGCTCCCGTTCCCCGCGAAGGTCACCGAGAAAATCGTCAACAAACAACTGACCCGCTACCTCGAGGAGAACAACATCCTGGACCCTTCCCAGTCCGGCTTCCGCAGCAACCACAGCACCGAAACCGCCCTCATCGCCGCCACCGATGACATCAGGACCCTGCTAGACGGAGAAACAGCAGCCCTCATCCTCCTGGACCTATCAGCCGCCTTCGACACGGTCTGCCACCACACACTACGAACACGCCTTCACGACGCCGGGATCCAAGAGAAGGCCCTGGACTGGACCACATCCTTCCTTTCCGGCAGAACACAAAGCGTCCGCCTCGCCCCCTTCTGATCCAAGGCCACCAAGATCATCTGCGGCGTACCCCAAGGCTCCTCCCTCAGCCCAACGCTGTTCAACATCTACATGGCACCCCTCGCCCACGTCGCCCGACAGCACAACCTCAACATCATCTCCTACGCCGACGACACCCAGCTGATCCTCTCCCTCACCAAAGACCCTCACACCGCCAAAGCCCACCTCCACGAAGGAATGAAGGCCGTCGCCGAATGGATGAGGACCAGCCGCCTGAAGCTGAACTCGGACAAGACGGAGGGCCTCATCCTTGGTTCCAACCCTTCAGCCTGGGACGACTCCTGGTGGCCAACATCACTGGGAACAGCCCCGCCACCCACCGACCACGTACGCAACCTAGGGGTCATCCTCGACCCCACCCTCTCCATGACTAAGCAGGTCAACGCCGTTTCCTCATCCTGCTTCAACATCCTCCGAATGCTCCGCAGGATCTTCAAGTGGATCCCCACCGAAACAAGAAAAACAGTCACCCAGGCCCTCGTCACCAGCAGGCTGGACTACGGAAACGCCCTCTACGCAGGAACGGCGGCTAAGCTCCTGAGATGGCTGCAACGCATCCAGAACGCCTCTGCACGTCTTATCCTCGACATCCCCAGACGCAGCCACATCACACCCCACCTGAGAGACCTGCACTGGCTCCCTGTCAACAAGAGGATAACCTTCAAGCTCCTCACCCACGCACACAAAGCACTCCACAACTCCGGACCAGCCTACCTCAACAGACGACTCAGCTTCTACACCCCCACCCGCCAGCTCCGCTCGACCAGTCTCGCCCTCGCCACAGTCCCCCGCATCCGGAAAACAACCACCGGCAGCAGATCCTTCTCCCACCTCGCCGCCAAGACCTGGAACACCCTCCCCACCAACCTCTGACAGACCCAAGACCTACTGGCCTTCAGAAGACTCCTCAAGACCTGGCTCTTCGATCAGTAGCAGCACCACCCCCCTCTTCCCCCAGCGCCTTGAGACCCTCGCGGGTATGTAGTGCGCTTTATAAGTGACATGATTGATTGATTGATTGTGGCTCCAGGAGGGGAAGGGTGAGTCAGTGCTAGGCTGAATGGGACATCTGCATGTGAAGTAGTGGGAGGAGAAGTCCCTGGTCCCTGAATAGGGCTGTGCCTAGCCTATGCAATGCTGGCTCCGCCCCTGTGGTGAGTCTGATCACCTAGCCCCCACCTGGCAAAGGGGAAGAGGAGCTTGGCAAACAAAGTGCTCCAATTCCCCCCTGAACCAGTTGCATCTGGTTCCCTCCCCTAAACCCTGTCCTGCAGACAAAGAAAAAAGGTGTATACATGTAGGGGCTGTGACCCCATGAAGATGTTCAGTGCTGGTTTCTGACTTGCTGGGGGGCTGGCTGCTGCTGGGGCCAGGAGGAACCGCCATGAGGGCTTGCCTCCCTGGGCCCAGCCTTGCCCCCCTCGATATACAAGGACTTTACTTTGGCATCCAGCGCCTGGGGAACGCTGTCCCTCATTGCCAGGAAGAAGAGGAGCCTTTTTTTTGCTTAACTTTATTTTGCCAGCTGAGAGTGCTTCTGTCTTCAATCTGCAGCGCTGGGCTGCGACGTGGGGATTCCCCCCCTCATTGAGGAGAGGAGCGGGTGCCCGCCCTGCTTTATGCTTGCAGGAACCGAGCGGGAGCCCATCCCGCATCAGTGCTTCATCGCGGGAGCGCACCGCGCTTATGGTGTTTCTGGCGGGTGCCCACCCCGCACTGCACCGCTAAGAGGAGAAATTACCGCCCTTTTAATGCGGGAGCCTACCGCGCGTCGTGCCGGTAAGGCGGGAGCCCACCCCGCGCTTTGCCAGGGAAGCGGATGCCCACCCCGCCTTTGATGGAAGTTTGGCGGGAGCCCACCCCGCACTTCACGAAGAAAAGAAGCCGCCGCTCGTGGCCAACCAGGAAGACAGGCAACGTTGCCTGACCCTGGGTGGAGCCAAGAGCAAGAAGTTGAGGACGGGAGTCCGGAGCCTCACTGGCTTCACTTGGAAGTCCCGGGTCCCAGGAGGGGGCCCGGGTGAAGTGAAGAGGTGACGGGGTGGCGGATCTGAGCAGAACTCCCGTGAGCGGTTGGGAGCCCCGGCGAAAGAAGGAGAAGATGTCGGCAGACTGGAGCCCACCCCGCCTGCATGGATGTTGCCAGATTTGAAGCAGGGCTCCCGTGTAGCAGAGGGAAGCCCCGCGCACACCTCGAGCACCGGCGTAGTGAGGAGTCCAGCCCCACGGAGAGCCCGGTGAGTGGGGGCTTCTCCATTGTGTGTGCCGATCGAGGCACAGTGTCTGAGCGGTCCCGCCAGAGAGAGCAGGCCGCTCCAACGAGGGGGCATGTTTTGCTGATAGAGCCCCAGTGGGGGCCCCAAAGGGCACAGGGGTGCCCGTGCCTCTTGGTTTATTGACAGCTGTACCGCCGGAGCGGGCAGCTGCAACCTTGGCTACATTCTTATTGCAGAGTCCCAGTGGGGACTCCTGAGGGCACTGAGACGCCCGTGCCTACCTTTATTTCATGCACAGCTGCGCCGCACCAGCGCGGGCAGCTGCAACGTTTTTGCATATTTGTCCAGAGGGCACAGTGAGTGCCTTCCTTGCATCACAGCTGCCCAGCAATTAGTGGGCAGCTGCAACGTTTAGGCCAGCGCGATTGCACCCTTGGGGTTCTGCTGCAGTGGCAGCCAGCCCTGACTTTACTGGACATAGGGCATGTGAGCCCAGAGAAGGCCTGTTGGCCTGGGGGACAGGTTGGCTGTTGGTATGGCGCAAAGCCCTAATGCGATGCCCCTTTCATCATGTGTGTATGCCTACAGATATGGCTATGAGGTCTAGGCGTAATGTGATTCATGCGTGATGGTATGCCTACAATGATGTATGTATAATAGGATTTATGCACCATGGTTTATGCCTCTAATGATGTCTATGCTTCTTAGGAGGTTATTGCATAATGTGTTTATGCTGGTGAGGCCTATTGCGTAATGTGTTTATGCTTAGGATGGTGTCTAAGGCTAATGTGATAATGCTTAGGTCATTATTGTACCAGTAGTTACTGGTTGTGGTTTATACTTACTTACCTGTTCTGATGGTTCTGACCGTGGCCCGATTGGCCCGGTCCTGTATATAATTCCCCTGTGAATATTGCCCGTGCCAGTTGGCACAGTGTAAATGTGTGATTATGTTTCTAATGTGTTTATGACAATACAAAGGCTATTTTTTATATAACCTTGTTTCTTTGTGGTGTGCCTAGTTTGTTGCTGCTGTGTGTGTGTGTGTTGCGCAAACGCTTTACACATTGCCTCTGGGATAAGCCTGACTGCTCGTGCCAAGCTACCAAGGGGGTGAGCAGGGGTTATCATCAGTGTGTAACTCCCTTGCCCTGACTAGAGTGGTGGTTTCTGCCTGGCTTTGGCGCAAGCCTTAGCCAACCAGAAATCCCATTTCTAACATTGGTCAACAACGGTCTAGATATAATATTGATTGTACCAGGTCTAACTATTAATTTAAAGACTTTTAAAGGTTCGAATGTTTTTACGTTTTTGTATTGGTAGTAATCACTCTATTCTAGTTTGATAATTGCCAATAACAAGGAGGAATTGCTTACTGAGATACATTTATTGTAAAAGTAGAACACTTGATGCTGAAGCAAAAATAGAAGTTGAGTTTGGCTGGTGACTGAAAACGTCAAGTGACGTTGGCACACTCTTTTCATTACCGATGCATCATATGGACCTGACCTTTTACAGGTCGTTTTATCGCGTGAGCATTCCTACTGAGCAATTATCGCAGCTCGCATTTTTACCATGGTGATGAACTGAAATGTTTTGGTTAAAAAAATCTGCGCGTTTGTAAATATATATGTATATCGTCTATGCACATACACCTCCACCTGTCACAGTTTGAATCAATGCATTTTATTTCTATAAAATATAGCTGTAATATGAGTGGTATTTGTGACAAGTCTTCACACATATTTAAAACAGTTTACTTTCTAGAATATTCTGACAGAATGAGGCCCTGCACACATTATAGCATAAAACAGTACACTTTCAGCAGATTTATGTACCGCCATATGTTTTAACTGCCCTTCACAGCACAGAATTAAAAGTCAATCTTTTGTCACAGTTTATCTGCACAGTATTCAAATCAACCAATTACTGACTTCTAGCTGGCAGGAGCTCCCCAAGTCTACCCTGCATTGTGCTCACTGTTCCTGTTTATTAAACTCTTTCACAGGGCGTCCACTCTGGAAAACCTTCCCCAATGCATCAATCAGAAGCTCTGTACCTCTACTGTACTAGTCTCCATTTCGACCTCATCTTCTGACATAGTCACTCGTACCCTCAGTTCTGCAATGTCTTCTGTTTATTGTGTCCTAATTGTTGTACAACACATTTTGGTCTACTTCCTTTTACACATTATGCACTGTACCTTTTTAAATACCCTACAATTCCCTGTGCAGGTAAATACTTTTCTTAAAATCCTTCTTTTCTACAAAGGAATTAGCCTGCACTCGCTGTACACACTCACTATGTTAGGGCCACATCTCTGCTACACTATGTATTGCAACCAGCCTCATGTGCACTTACCAAATCTGCCCTAGTGTCTCTGATTCAGTGGAATATTTTGTGTGTTTCATGACCTATGAAGGTCGAACACCTAAAAACTCATTTGGCACCCACTCTGCAGCGGGCGCTACTGCAACACTGGTCCGCTCCTTAGTGCCAAAGTCTGCATCAGCTCAGCACATCATCTCTGCATTCACTCATTATATATCAGCAAACCTAAGGGTATTAAACTGCAGAATCAGCATAGAATTATCGCTGATTCTTTGCGGTTCATGGCAATGCAGATCATTAATTGCAAAACACACACATTTGCACTCCCCCATTAAAAACTGCCCTGGAGCATTTCACAACAGCGTGCGGTGTTTACAGAAACACTGAAATAATCTAAATAAATTCGACTGACTGTTTTACTTCAATGAACTGTGATCAATTTCTGGATGATTTCTTGCAGTGTGCTAAAACATTTTAGTCTGTGCTCTTTTCACGCCCATTACATTTGTATAATATTGGTCATAGCAAATAAGGAGAGAATGCTTTAATGCCCCTTACAACAATTAAGGAGTCAGCATGGGCATGGCGGCTAGCAATCTAAATTAAATAAATTTCATGAGAATGCAAGTACACCTTGCGAAAACGAAAAGAGATTGTATCCATGGTTGACATCTTGGAGAGAATGACCATCGGGTCTTGGTAATGGAAATGTAGCCATTCCAGATAATGGTTTCCAAGGATACAGCAGTGGCCAGGGAGACTATTAACAATGTGTCAGTGTCAAAGGTGGAGGTAAGCTCAGATAGCTGTGTCCTGCAGCCGCTGCTGGCTCGTGCTCTGAATTGGCGAATGAGTATCGTGCCCGACTTAAAACATATGATGCAGGTTAGTCTATTACCATCTTCACTCACGGTTCTTACACGCTTCCTGCAAGCCAATTATCCTTGGGTGGGAAGCAGCTGCAAAGAGCAAAGGTCTTTAGCATTCTAATTATGTGTTCATTGAAACATCAGCAACACTCTTGCATCTGCCTTTTCAGTAAGTCATTCATAGAACAAGAGTAAGGAAAAGACAAAAGCCATCAGCGGGCTCTCAGCAGTAACATCTATTGGAATCAGCAGCTCCCCACTCAGTCGAAATCCACCATTTGACTTTCACCACTTGAGTGGAGTGACGGGAGCGCACAAGTCTAGAAAGCACCTGGGCTTATGTGCACACTCATTCTCACTGTTGATTACCATCCATCCCCTTCCCCCTAATAAGGCTGGATTCATGTTTGTTTTCTTTTGACTGATTCTTGCAGCAGGATAATATATTCTGCGTGCAGATGCAATATGGCTGACCTTCTACTGAAGCGCTAGGCAAAAGCCTAGTGTTGCCTTGCCCTCGATTCAGCTCTGCTGTTTCAACAGTCATTGGATATCTTGTCTAATGCCTGCTCAATTAATTGTGCAACCAATCTCCTAGATCGCTCAGTGGAACTAACAACATTTAATTTGCTATTTTTGTAAATGAAATCACTAGCTCCCCTAACTGGTGATGACAATGCATTACACCACATTTTCGAAAATTAACTTCTCAGAGTTTAATACTTTTCATTTAGTTTGACCCATTGGCCAGAATTCTTTTTTTTTTCTTTTTTTTTCTTCAAATTAAGGCTTGGTTCAACAAAACTTAAAACAAGTGGATGAACTGACGGAGATGCCTTCGATTTTATTTATCTCAATATTGACAGTTTTGCATATAAGCTGCCACACAGTTCCTATATAATAATTCATGGCAGTGAATGAGTTTGTTTGCACGTGTTGGCTGATGTCATAAGATAGATGCAGCTTCAACTGTTTAATACATATATAGAAGAAATTATTTTCAATGTCAATTTAAACAGAAAGTAAGTATTGCTGACGGTCTATAAAATGTCACAAGATTAGTAAGGTTTTGGGAAGGAATAATACACGAGAATGAAACTATTCCTAGTACAAAATTAGCTAGTAACAGAGGAAATTGGCTGGTGCTGGTGAATGATTAGCACCTTGAGTTGGCCGACAGCACAACCTCAACATCATCTCCTACGCCGACGACACCCAGCTGATCCTCTCCCTCACCAAAGACCCTCACACCGCCAAAGCCCACCTCCACGAAGGAATGAAGGCCGTCGCCGAATGGATGAGGACCAGCCGCCTGAAGCTGAACTCGGACAAGACGGAGGTCCTCATCCTTGGTTCCAACCCTTCAGCCTGGGACGACTCCTGGTGGCCAACATCACTGGGAACAGCCCCGCCACCCACCGACCACGTACGCAACCTAGGGGTCATCCTCGACCCCACCCTCTCCATGACTAAGCAGGTCAACGCCGTTTCCTCATCCTGCTTCAACATCCTCCGAATGCTCCGCAGGATCTTCAAGTGGATCCCCACCGAAACAAGAAAAACAGTCACCCAGGCCCTCGTCACCAGCAGGCTGGACTACGGAAACGCCCTCTACGCAGGAACGACGGCTAAGCTCCTGAGACGGCTGCAACGCATCCAGAACGCCTCTGCACGTCTTATCCTTGACATCCCCCGACGCAGCCACATCACACCCCACCTGAGAGACCTGCACTGGCTCCCTGTCAACAAGAGGATAACCTTCAAGCTCCTCACCCACGCACACAAAGCACTCCACAACTCCGGACCAGCCTACCTCAACAGACGACTCAGCTTCTACACCCCCACCCGCCAGCTCCGCTCGACCAGCCTCGCCCTCGCCACAGTCCCCCGCATCCGGAAAACGACCGCCGGCAGCAGATCCTTCTCCCACCTCGCCGCCAAGACCTGGAACACCCTCCCCACCAACCTCCGACAGACCCAAGACCTACTGGCCTTCAGAAGACTCCTCAAGACCTGGCTCTTCGATCAGTAGCAGCACCACCCCCCTCTTCCCCCAGCGCCTTGAGACCCTCGCGGGTATGTAGTGCGCTTTATAAGTGACATGATTGATTGATTGATTGATCTCTGAGTGAAAAGTTACATTGTTTTGTGAATGACCTAGTCCTACTGATCTGGAAGGCTTAGCTATGCTACCAGATGCATTATAATTCTTCACTACTTCCACTGCTCTGTAAAAGTAAAGGCGCATTGACTGACACTGGAGCTCTTCACTGTTTCTAAGAAATGGCGTCTTTTGAAGGATTTAATGTTGAAAATAACATTTACACTGTGGCAACTTACAGGATTTCAAGGATCTGTAATTATGGCATCAGCACCTTCAGTGAAATATATATAAATGTATGTAATCCCTATTGAATTATTGAGCTAACAAACAAGCAGTTAGGCCCCACCTCAAGGACGAAATAAGGGTACATACAAAACAGAATACACTACTGCTATGTGTGTCACATGGTTTAATATATTTAATTGCAACACTAGTCATCTGATAGATGTAATTTTGCACCTCACAGTAACTCTAACTTCATTGTATCTCAGTTCATTGCTTCTAATCCTGATTTGTGCAGTCAGTTAAGGGATGGTGCTCTGATATTTTTAACGTTAATGTTAGTGTATATTTTTGTACCAGTTTTGTTGGACCTCAGAGAATTTTCTCTTAATTGTAGAGAATTTGTAACTTTTTTATGCTTGCAATTTTTCATTGTTTCGTCATTTGCCTATTATCCTTTTTCATGACTTAGGGCCTTATTTTGACCTTTGTGGATATCTTGATATGCCTCCAGTGGAAGCACTCGAAATCCTCTTCCAGTTAGATGGTGTTTCATTGTATTTGAAGAAGGGTAGCCACCCCCCTCCAGGTTATTGCAAACAGAGTTTCTTGTCCTGGACATTTGTGTGATAACGTAATGCATTGTGTGTGTTGCATTCTTGTTTTGCTTCCATTTAATTAATTAGACCAACACATCTGAAATTAATTTTTTTGTAGGAGGCAAATTTGGAACCGGAGACAGTGCCCTTGATGACATAGAGTAGGTGGCCATTATAACTTAAAGATTTTCTCCTTCCTGTCTGTTAGGGTTTATTTTGCTGAAAGTGTGGCAGATGCATTTTTGGCAAAATTGAATGCTAGTTGGACCGCCTATTGTTTTTCCCTGAACCACATTCTCTTTTGTTATGCAAATAGCCCACACGCATTGAGTTTTTTTCTACTGATCAACAAAAAAATGTCCCTCATGTACCAAACAGGAAAAATCAGTGATGAAATCCCCATCCTGTTCTAGGGTGGAACATTCATCACTGTGACCCCATGTCTCTGAAGTGCATGGCCTGCTCAGTCAAGCGTTTCCAGTGGCAGAGCAAGCTGTGATCCGCCATTGAAATCCTGGTTTCTTCCCCACCACTAAATTAGGAGAAGGGACTGCCTTACTCAATATTTTTTGGGATTCAAATATCTATGCCTTATTTCAAGGGTAATATTAATAGATCGCAAAATTAACATTAGCATCTCTACATGATGAATCTGTCCTTATGAAATCATAGTTGTTACATGAAATCTGCATGATAACAACTCTTTATGTTTCAATTTACCATCCCAAGTAGTATATATAGTACCCATTGACTGGAACACCTAATGTTTGCACTGCAACTCAACTTTTTCTCCCAAACATCTTACCTAATATCTCAGAATAAGTAGATTTGCTGACAATTAAGTAAGTCCAAAATGCAATTCCACAGAGATACTGTCCTTTTTGAATGATTATAGATAGCTCCTTTGATATAGTTTTCCATTCTCTTGGTCTGATTTTCCCTCACATTTGAAAACTACTTCACTACTGCAGGTAGTGCACTGTTGGTCTGACCCATTATTGGTTATCTATTGAAATCTACACATCTCCCCACTATGCTGATCAAACACCTACTTCAATTATCTAAGCACACAGTGTTGACCACACAGGGCCATGAGAAAAAATACAAACATTCACCATCAAAGAAATATCCAAATCATCAAAATCTACGGAGGTCTCAGTCTGCTCAACCTTCAGACGTTGACCATATCGTTCACAGCTATTATAAATGCTTTACCAACATCCCCTTAAGTAAGTACGGGCCACAAAATGTAATTTGAATGAATAACAAAAGGCAATGAATTAAACTCATAAGCAGGGAAGGGTCACCCTCTTGCCAACAAAAAACTTGTTGAGACTAGAGGCAATGCAATTAATTGCTAAACGATTATCGGAAAACTAGAAATTATAAATTTTAATAACATGTCTATTGCAATAAAAACACTTTGGTTGATGGGGAGTTCTACTTTGGGCTGTGAAGCTCAAAACTGTCCACTCACGTGGGCATTAGAGAAAAGTCACTCAGCAAGATCAAATTCCTTACTTTTATGTACAGTGCTACTATAGAGTGTATGACACAGTGGATCTTTCTAGTCACCCAGTTCCAACACCACAGGGACATCCAGGGACCCAAATAAATTGAGGCCCCTCTTTCTATTTGATAAATGCCAACATATCCATCTTAGAGAAGTTAAATCAAAGTAAATTACAATCCTTCCTAGGTTTTCCAGACATGATCGCTTTTTAAATGATACATACGGTCATTGGCAGGCATTGTCATCTTCCACAACCAGGAACTCTTGCTATAGCCTGATATCACTTGAATCAATCACAGTGTAGAGAGTGGGTTTGGAACCCAACCTCTATGATTAGCAATCTCAGTATACTTTCTAATACATAAAAATGGAAAATACTTTGACCACTCTTAACAGGGGTCTACCCAGACCAATCTTACTTGTCCTTCAACCTTAGGCCATGACCATTTCCCCTTACCAAGCATACAGTAATCATTTATTCCACCTTGTGCTTCCATCCTCAGATAAATGCAGTTAATAAATGGGAATTTTTCCATTTGCTCATATTGAAACAAAGTATTGCCTTTTCCATGTTCCAATCGTAAGTCAAACATCGTTTATTTAATTGACTAAACAGCATTAAAATGACAATGTAAATCACCACAGAGGACAGAAAACAATAAAATGATATACATTTTTTCAATCTTAAAATCCTTCTCAGCTTGAGACTTTATGAACCAATATGTAAATAAGAGTAATATAATCAGAACTTGTGCAAAATGGCATTAAAATTCATCACAATCAGAAATATCAAGTATATTCAGAGTCCAAAACTCCATATACATCTGAAACAAATTAAAACTAGTAATAAAAAAAAAAGGGAGAATCCAGCAACAGGGACTCTGTGTCCCAGTGTTCACAGGGCCAGAAGGCGGCCCACACGATCATCTGCACCTGACTGACTGCGCTATAAAGCACACAGAGAGGTCCCAGCACGGAAGAAAACCAGGGAAAAGCCAGCAGCAGGGATTCCGTATCCTAGAGTTCATGGGGGCCAGGAGGCAGCCCACACCATCATCTGCACCTGACTGACCTTGCTATAAAGTGCTGTGAGAGGTCCCGCAGTGGGGGACGCACGTGTGCAAAGCCCTTGCCAAGGGCGGACCCATCCTGTGCCCCTCAGTGCCAGGAAGAGCCGTGTCGGGGCCATCCCACTTGGTTCTGTCTCTGGCTTCCTGGCACCTTAGCAGAGGATCCACACCTACACAGCACACAGTAGCCTCCCCTGTGGCCCATTGATCATGTCTACTGGTCCCGTCTATTGGGGAGCCCTTATTAACCAACAGCAACCAATCCTTCTCCATTTAGAGACTGGAGTGGCATGGGCGTTTTGTGCACTAGTTTCTGCGGCTCTCTTAGACTTCAGCATAAAACCGTATCAGACTTCTAGAAGTAAAGAGGCAGGACTGCTGCTTCTAAGTACTACCTTCTGTGTGACACCTCTTTCTTGCTGGGCGAACGGTGTGGAATACCCCCTTTCCTGGCAGTGCTGGACCTGCGAGGGGGTTGCTTGCACCAGTGTCCACATTGCCTGTCTTAAGCAAGTTTCTTTGTAGCTGGGGTGGGACTTCGTTCCCCAGCCTGCACGGGGTATGAGGAGGGAACACAAGAGGTCCCACATGTATAAAAGTGATGGAACAGACCTGCATCCCAGAGGCAGGGAAGGGCAGGGCCAGAGATCTAACATTTACCATCTTGTTTAGCTACTGATAAGCCTTGGCCCACTGTTTCCCCAGACATCCTTCCTGAAGTAGGAATCTTTTTGGGTATTGTATTGTATGCAATATTTATAAAGCGCAGCTATCACCAAACGGGTATCTTGGCGCTATAGTACGTGAAGTCAACACTCACAGATGGTAGAGGGTGTGGTTTGACAGTGAACGTCCTCAGACATGAAGAGAGATCAAGTTCTAGGGAACAGCCATGTTTTGACCTTTTTCCTAAACTGCAAAAGGTCATGGGACTGTCTGATTTCAAGTGGAAGTTTATTCCAACGCTTTGCGGCGGCTGTGCTGAATGCCCTACCTCCTGATTTAGCTCTTCTAATTCTAGGAACTCTCACCAAGTAGGCAGAGGAAGAGCGAAGACACCTCGTCGGAATATACCAGGCAAATTTCTCCTGTAAAGGTTTGGGTCCAATGTCATGAAGGGCTTTAAACACTATGCAAAGAGATTTAAACTGTTATGTTATGTTATGTTATGTTATGTTACAGCAACTTTTATAGCGCACTAATACCCATAGGTGTCTAGGCGCTTAGGGACCGCGTACTGTAGGGAGAGTCAGTTTTAAAAAGCCATGTCTTAAGATTCTTCCTAAACTCAATCAAAGAAGATATCTTCCTAAGCGCGAGCGGGAGGGAGTTCCACAGCCTAATAGCACCATGTCTGAAACTCCTCCCTCCCCATTTCATAGTCCTGACTCTGGAACTAAGCATCAGGAAAGCATTCGCTGATCGTATTTGTCTGCTGGGGAAATACCAACTAAAGGCATGCCATAAAAATCGTGGACCAACTCTATAAAGTGCCTTATGCACTATACAGAGTGTCTTGAATTTCACGCGCTGGGCAACTGGTAGCCAATGCAACTTCTGTATCCCGGCCCTAATTGACTGATGCTTAGGGACATCTAGCACCAGTCTGGCAGCAGCATTCTGTGCCGCTTGTAATCTTCTAAGTTGATTAGACTGTAAATTTATGTATAGGGCATTACAGTAATCCAGTTTGGATAAGACCAAGGAAGTTAAAACAATTTTCCTCGTGTTTATCGGAATGAAAGGAAGAATCTTACGCACGGTTCTAATGGTGAAGAAGGCAGAAGATACCACCTTAGAGACCTGCGATTTAAAATTCAACTTCTCGTCTAACAGATTTTTAGCTTTAGCTACTGGTGTAGGAAGGGGACCCAGTGTATTTGGCCACCAAATTGGTGACCAAAGGGGAGCAAGGTTTCCAAAAAGCACCACCTCGGTTTTGCTCGAATTGAGCTTCAGACAGTGCCTGCTCATCCACAAGCTCAGGGAGACCATACAATCATGTAGTTTATTAGAAAAATCAACATCCTTGTCTATGGTAGAAATAACCAATTGGGTGTCGTCAGCATATGAGGTCGGAATTAGATCAAAGCTTCTAATCAAAGGGGCCAATTCGGACACGTATATGTTAAAAAGAGTGGGGCTCAAGGAAGAGCCCTGTGGCACCCCACAAGGCAAAACAAAAGGTGTAGATTTAAAATCGCCTAATTGCACTGTCTGCACTCTACCTGCTAAAAAAGATGTTAAAAACAGCAGGGCTTTTCCTCCTAGACCAATGGTTTTCAGCCGTTCTATCAGTAAGTTGTGGTCCACGGTATCAAATGCCGCGGACAGGTCGAGGAGGATCAGAGCTGCAGATCCGCCACCATCTAGTGCGGTACGAATTTCCTCCGTAGTTTTAATTAAAGCTGTCTCAGTGCTGTGGCATGATCGAAAGCCAAATTGGCTGTGGTCTAAGACATTATTATCTAAAATAAATGTAGAAAGTTCCGTGTTAACAATTTTCTCAATTATTTTTGCAGGCAACGGAAGTCTAGCAATTGGTCTATAATTGGCCGGGTCCGTGACATCTAAATTAGGCTTTTTAATAGTGGTAGTATACAGGCCTGTTTCCACAATGTTGGAAAAGATCCTTGTAAGAGCATTTGATTAAAAATACAAGATAACTGAGGACTGATAATGTGACTAATATTATGCAGAATCCTCGGAGGACAGGGATCATCCGGGGACCCAGACTTAATCTTAGTGAGAAGAGTGGCAATCTGCTCTGGGGAGATAGAGGTAAAATTTAAAAAAGGTATTATGGCCTTAACTTCCTGATCAATGCCAACATTATGAGGAATGTGTGAGGCAAATTGATCATAGATTTGATCAACCTTTACTTTAAACGCCTGGGCCAATGTGTTACAAAAATCTTGGGTGTGATTTGCTGTAACTTCCTTTTCCGCAGTTGTCAGATTACTTATAACTGAAAAAGTTCTTTACTTGAGTTGCCCGCCATCTCTATTTTCAGCGTAAAATATTGGCTCTTCTCAATAATTATTTTTTTCTTATAGTTTGCTAACATAAGCTTATATTGTGCTTTTTCAGCTACATTATAGTTTTTCCGCCATGTTCTCTCTTGCCTCCTACAAGCTTGTTTGTCTAGTCTTAGGGCTTCAGAGAACCAAGGAGCAGATGGAGTTTTTCTATTTCTAATTGCCTCCGTAACAGGGGCTAGTTTGGCAAAACTAGAGTCTAGCCAGAAAGTATAACTTCTAGCTAATCCCTCCACATCCAACTGTGAAACCGGAATGCTTTGTAAAAGCTGGGTTTCTAATACACCTGAGTCAATGTTGTGCAATGAGTTCTTTGCAATATTGGGAGCCAATGCAGCTCTGCAAGGGCCAAAGAGCCCGAAGAGCGTCGTGGCTTCATTAAAGCCAGTTTAGCTGCCGAGGTTTGGACTCTTTGAAGACGTTCAATCAGGTATTTTGGAGACTCCAGTGGTAGGGCATTACAATAATCCAACCTGCTGAGGACGATACTTCCAACTACCAAGGCTCTAGCCGTGTTGGGCAGCAGCGGGAGGATCTTCCTTAGTGCTCTGATGAGGGAGAAACAACTCCCCACCAATTTATTTACTTGTACTTCCAAATTCAGATTGGCATCGAGCATAACTCCCAAATTACGTACTGATTTAGCAGGAACCAGAGTGGAGGTTGTTGAAGAAGGCCAAAAATTGCCAGGAAATGGGGAGGGAACTTTCCCAACAGCACAGTATAAGACTTCTGTCTTATCCGAGTTAAATTGTAGGGAGTTTGCTCTTAACCAAAGAGCAGTATCCTGCATGCAGGCATGGAATGTCTCTAGAGATATAGACTGACTTCCCTCCAAGGAGAAAAAAGCTGAGTGTCATCAGCGTAATTCACCAATTTCACACCATGCGCCTTTATGATATCAATCAGTGGTTTCATATAGATGTTAAACAAAATGGGGCTGATTGCAGATCCTTGAGGAACACCATGATGAATGTTGGAAAAACCGCCTGACACCTACCGGATAAGTAGGAACAAAACCAATCTAGAGCCGTGCCCGATACCCCGACCTCTTCAAGTCTGGTCAACAAGATGTCATGGTTGACCGTGTCGAAGGCGGCAGACAGGTCAAGCAAAATGAGAATGCCAGATTGTCCCCTGTCCGCACGCAATCGAAGATCGTCCAACACGGTGACCAGTGCAGTCTCAGTTCCATGTCCAGGGCGAAAGCCAAACTGCACATCATCTAGCCTGGTGTTGGATTCTAGGAACTGGGACAAGGTCTTGCTGACCAGTCGCTCAATGATCTTGACCGGATAAGGTAAAAGAGAGATAGGTCTGTAGTTACTAGCGCAAGTAGGATCAAGTGTCACTTTTTTCAGAAGTGGAGTAACCACAGCCTGTTTCCAACAGGCTGGTACTGATCCAAAAATCAAAGAGCTATTGCAAATCTGCCGGAGAGTGGGGAAGAGTTCAGAGCCCAATTCCTTCCAGATTTTATGTGGGAGAGGGTCTAAAGGAGAGCCTGATGACACACCCAAGGCAATTCTGTTAAAATTCTCCTCAGTGGGTGGCTCAAAATGGTTCAGAGAGGTCAAGGTACCAATCTCTGCCCCGTTCTCCTTCCCTATACCTTGTGTCCTATCAATTCTACTAGTAGGACCCTCCTTCCCAGTAAGATTGTCCACCTTCAATCCATCAATGATATTACTTATTTTCTCCATAAAGAAGGTCGCTAAACTGTTACAGAGAGCTTGGGTTGGCAAGATCTTAGTTTGCGCACATTCAGGAGTAGCAATATCATTCACTATTTTAAAAATACTTCTGGTGTTGTTTTTAGAGTTCAAGATAATGTCTGCAAAGTATTCTGATTTTGCTAAACAAATTCCCTTCCTATAATCCACTATTGTAGCCTTCCATGCAGATTTGTCCTCATCAGTATATAGCTTCCTCCATTTCCTCTCTGCCTGCCTGCCTACAGTAAGGTGACAACATACAAGGGGCAAAAGGAACGGCAAAAGAGAGTCCTCATGGTGTCACTAAGATGACTAAAATTGGCCAATGTATCAAATAACTGTGTGGCCAATGACATTGATGGTCTACTAGAAGAGGTGGAGTCCCTATTGAGTAGCCGGACTTCCTTAAAGCACTCTGAATCAAGGCAGAATGTGCCAGATATTTTTTTAAAGAAAAAACAATCTCCTGTAAAACCCAGTCTGTCTTATCAACTTTAATGGAGGGCAAGTTGGGGGCGTATGTAGCTAGTGAAGGTGTTGCTGTTGAGACAGGCATATTTGATATAGTGCCATCAAGATAATAATGCTGAAAATGTTTCTGGTGTGACTCCACCACCTATTGCACTGGTTCCTGAAATTGAATGTTCAAATCACTTTAGTTTGTTGGCCCAACTGAGTACTGAGAACAAGGATGTTGATGTGTGTAACTCTGTTGTAGCGGGGGCTAAAAAGAAGGCTAGGGGTAACCAAGTAGGTACGAATTGTGCATGCCAAAATGAGGTTGGTCAATTAAAAGAAACGATCAAAAACCTTGCCAAAGACATTTCTTCGATAAGACCAATCCTGTGGAAGCTTGCAGATAATTTACATAATACATCCACTAGAACAAAGCAAAGAGAGAGTTATTTCCCAGGAAATTTGGCGGGAGCAGCCTACCAGGGGCTGTGCTTAAAATGGAATTCTCAGGGGAGGTCACCAAGGCGGGACCTAGAAAATGTCAGAACCCAGTATTACATCTATTAATCAGGCCAGCGCAAGACCCAGTCTAAAGGGGGCACCCCAGTGCGCACAGACACATGCTCCTGTAGACTCTTGTATAAGGAACCCCCTTAAAATAGTTGATCTAGGCCCTGCAAGTGAGGTAGACAGGTCTTTTCCCTACCCACACAGCACATTAGATGGGAGACAAAATCCAAGGGGGGATCTGCCACCCACGAGAATGAACCCAGGTTACACCCCAGATATGAACCATGCAGGCCCTTTGCCCCAATGGAGAGGAAATAGTAATAAAATGTATATGGTAAATGTTCCCAAAATTTCTCCAAGGGCACGTGAAAACAGAGAGAGCCTAATAAATAAAGTCATACACTGGACCAGGCAGGTTTGGAACTGGCGTTCAATAATAAGATCGGATATCATAGCCACAAGACTGTTTCATTACAGTGATGAATTTGACTACATTACTCTTGAGTCAGCCAATGATTATCTAGGAGCAGGTCTAGTGAACCTGGACCAACGAACTTCTCCTCCCAATGGATCAGTGATCCAGTTTAATTACAATTTACCAGTAAGGAGGCAAGTGCAAAACACCAGTAGCATTAAGCCAATGTTGAACCCAGTTGAAACAGCACAAGGTGATCCTATGTTGCATAAATTTACCGGGGAGGCAGGTGATGGAAAGGTATGATGGGTGGAGGGATTTCCACCCCAAGCTAGGGAGAAGGGGCTTACTAGGGTGTACTCATGTGCCACTGTAATTGATGTCGATCAGACTACTACTCCTGATGAATTTGGTGGCGAGGGGGCCTATCCCTAAATCCTATTCAACTCACAAATTAAGAAAATAAACATCTCAAGATCTCAGCCTGGAATATAGCAGGTCTTAAATCTAAACTTCATAGTGAGGAATGGGGGAACTTTATTGATAAGTTCGATATATGCCTCCTACAGGAGACATGGGCCACTGATGTGGTCCGCAGGATGGGTTTTGCAAATGTCTGTATCAAAGCATCCTTATCCTTAGCTTGATGGGTAGCAGGGGGTCTCATTATCTGGACTAAAACATACTTGACTTGTTCAATTAAAAAATATGATACAGGATCTAAAGATCTTTTAGCTTTGCGACTAGCAACTGCCCAGGAAAAGAGTCTATCCTTTTGCTAAATATTTATAATAGATTTACCTCACAAAATCAGGACTAAGCTATTTTAGTTATTGACTAGTTCCTGGAAAGTAAAGAGGATAATAGCTACCTGATACTGGCAGTGGACCTGAATGCCACCTATGAACCCCTAGAAATGATGTTAAACCTCACTGAGGAAGAGGATGAGGAACTGGTGATCCCTAGAATGAGCCAGGTTGACTTTGCCAGAAATACTAAAATTGCATTTCAATTAGACTCCCTTTTTAGGTCGAGCCTCGAGTAGCGCGCAAGCGCTGCCCTGGCAAGACTTTAAGTTAGGGGCTTTTCAAAGCTGACCAGACGCTCGTGCGTCATGGCCTTTTCCATGCGGTTACCCGCAAGCAAAAGGCCATGGTGCACGAGCGTCTGGTCACGCCTGCTGTTCGCAAGCGTACAAGCCCGCGCGACGTGCACAGCTGCCATCTGGCTTTCTACAGCGCGTGAATACCCTCCCCTATGCCCTCCTCCCCCTCCTCCCACTCCTCCCACTCCCTCCTAGTCAGCTTCATTTTCCTTTCACTTTCGCGCCACGCGGCCGTGTCACTTTCACGGCCGCGCGGCTATCAGCTTCATTTTTTTTTTTTTTATTAACTTTCAGCGCGAGGCGCGCGCACCACTCGCGTCGCCCCCCCTCCTCCCCACGCGTGCCTTCAAATGCTTGTTTTACTTCTCTGGTTGCTCACCTCTTTATATCTCAGCTACCTCCTTATCCCCCTCCACCTGTCTCCACCACCAAGTCTCTTACCTCCCACCTCCCGGATCTCTTACCCTCCGCTCGCTCCTCTGCTCTCATACTCTCTTTCTGAGTCCCAGGGGGGCGGTGTCGGGACAACCCACAGACTCGGCTTCTAGGGGAGTCTCCCTCCCTGGGCGGGGTCCCGGAGCGGCAGCCTCCTCAGGCCTTCTACAATTGAACCACGCCTTTGTCTCCGCCCACATGGAGGGCTTCCGGGTCATTAAACGTACACTCCGCCCGGAGGCTCCTGTCGCCCGCCTCCTTCACTCACTTCCGGTCCCAGGGGCTTCCTAAGCAACCGCCTAGCAACCGTGCACTTCAAGACGTCTTTCGGTCAAATACATACGCCGTGTGTTATTTTCTTTTTTTGTTTTTAACCATGGCGGTCATAACGTTTTACAGCCCTTTACAAATGGCAAGACATAGCTGTCACGCAGCTGCTTCTCCCCAGGGGCTGTCCTAACACCCACCACCCATCCAACACAGGCACATACATGCCAATAGACCCGAATCAGGAGGGATTCTTCCGATTTTCGATGCAACAAATGGGTTTGTTTGGCTGTCTCCCGCCTGAAATTGCCTCTCCTTCAATAGAAGTCAATGGGGGAAATACATTCGCCCGATTTTTTAATCTCCCACTTCTGTCTTCTAAAATGTGGAAAGGGTACGCCCAGACGTGGGTCCCGTGCTCACTTTGCCACTGGATTCAAGCTAGCCTGGTTGATAAGGGGTGATACCCCGAAACCGGTCCCAGGATGCTTGTTTCCGGTCCAGGGAGGACCTGCCCTGGCAGTTCAGGCTCGACTGTTCCCTTGAGGTCAAGAGTGATTTGCATATGGCTGGGTCCAAACTGGGGTGATGTGGTAGGCAAAAACAAAAACAAGCATTGGCATAGCCAATAGGTCTCGCCTTTGGGACCTTATAAGTGTTTAGCCATGCAACAGTTGATGTTGTTGCACCAAGGATATTGTGCTGCATAACTAAATACTTATAAGGTCCCAAAAGCGAGACCTATTGGCTATGCCAATGCTTGTTTTAAAAGATGTCCTCAGATCCTGAAATGGATGTTAACAGATCAGACAAAGCACTTAGTCATAGTTTCAAAAGGGCAAAGTACCAGACAAGAATGTATTATTTTTATTAGACATATTTTATCGGCAACACTTGATTGATATGCAAGTTATAGAATGCCCTGACAGTGATCATAATGCTTTGGCACTAGAATTGGACTATCCTTTTACTCCCTCCCAGGTTCATCTAGAAGGAAATATACCTAATCCAACAGTCCTTAGTAACAACAGAAGTAGGGTTCAGTAGCCTACGATACAGGAAAATAAAGGTGTCCTAGGCAAATGTATACTGTTCTACAGTCATTATATGATTTAAAAAAATATGAGGAAGAGGCTCACACAATTTTTGAGCTATTTAATAATTTATGTGGGAAGCTTAAAACGTGTTTTCTATAAAGAGAAGTGTTTGTTAATTAGTAACAATAAAGCAGAATGGTACAACAAACATTTCAAGGCAGCAAGGGCCGAGCTTATGGCTGGCATAAAAAGGGGCCATTGGAATATAGTGACAGTAAAAAGGAATAAATATAAAGCAGTGCAAACTAAGGCTAAAAGAAACTGGGAAAAGGCCCTATGGAGAGATCTCACTAGGGCAGCAAAATGTAAGGACAGTAAACGGTTTGGCATATTATAGCCAAAGGATTTAAGAGCCAAATAAAAGAAGTGTTCCACATCCAACCACAAATTTGGGTACTTCATTTTAGCTCACTTTATATGAACCAGTCAGATAATCAGATGGGGGAAAGCAACAATGATTGTGTTGAGACAGCCCAAGATATAAGTGCAATGGACCCGCTTATTTTTAGCATAGAGAAAACTCAGGTGGCCCTCACCACATTAAAAAGGATAAAGCACCGGGTCTCGACGAAATACCGGGGTACCCCTTACTTTTCAGAACCAGAAGTCTGGAGTGCTATCCTTAACCTAAGCTTTAACACAATTCTAAAGGGGTCAAAGGTACAAGATTCCTGGGTGGGAGCGGAGACAGGGCCTGTATTTAAAAAGGGGAAAAATTGGGACCCATCAAAATACAGGCCCATAAGTTTAATCGACATCTCACAGAAATTGTTTTGTAGACACCTGTTAGAGAGATTACAAGAATGGATGCCTGAGGAACAGACATTATCGCCAGTATAAGCTAGGTTCAGAGAGCACACAAGGACTATTGATCAAATATTTAGGTTCTTAATAATTCTATGGAAGTACATGGCAATTAAGATAGAACGTATTTACATCGTATTCATTGATTTATGTGCTGTTTTTGATCTTGTTCCCAGAGAAAAATTATGATCAGTTCTTGAGCAGATGGGGGTGCCTCAGAACTTACTACATACTATAATAAGACTGCACACAAACAACTATGCTCAAGTAAGATGGGGTCGCAAGGGCAAACTGACTGAATGTATCAGGGTGGACAGGTGAGTGTGACACGGTTGCGTGCTTGCACTGACCCTGTTCACCCTATACATTAATGGGATGATAGAATACTTGGTGGACTGCAAGGGAGATTCCCTCATGATTCAGGCTAGAAGAATTTGTGAATTCTATTTTGAGAAATTTGGCCTGAAAGTCAATGTGTCTAAACCAAAATTTAGAACTTTTAATCCACATAGATCCTATAGAGGTAAGGTTAAATTGGGCTATACCTATTTGACCAAATGAAGCGATTTGATTATTTGGAGGTCAGATTTACAAATACATTATCCTGGACACCACAAATAGCCAAGAGCCAGATGGCACCTGAACATGTAAGCTCTGCCACAATCAAAAAGCTGAAAAACTCTACTTTTAGGCCAGTTGTACTGGCAATTGAAATTTACCAGGCAAAGGGCATTGGAGCGGCATTAAATTGTGCTGAACTATGGGGTTTGAACAACATAGTGGGTATCGAAAAGAACAGAAAATACTTTCATGAGATCTGTTCTCGCACTCCCTTGAAATGCACCTTTAACCCGCATATGGTTGGATCTCGGCCTAAAAAATGTAGCACATGTGGCTGCATTCCGATCTATAGCCTTCTGGATTAGAATATGGACAAACAATTCACCACTCTATTTGAGACAATCATTCCTTAAAATATTGCACTTGATTCTAAAGGAACCATAGCCTAGCTATATTATGTTAAGAAAGGGCTAATTAGATTAGGACTGATTGAATTGTGGTCCAATCCCAAGTGCATCCAGAAAAACACTTTAGAATGCCTAAAGAAAAGATACTGGATCTACATAAATGATCAGTGGCCTTGCCATAGTAATGTTGGTGAGTTAACTGGAAGATTCCTGTACCTTAAAGATGACATGAATTGTGAGGATTTTAAAAACTGAATTGAACCCCATTAGGCTAAAATGCAGTACCTGGAATTTAGTTATGGTATTTTACCGCTAAATGAGTTTCATAGCAGATGGACAGATTGTAATATTTCACCTAACTGCCCCTCTTGTTCAGTTATTTGGATCATTTCATGTTCTTCTGGCCCATGTATACTGTTATTAGGAAAACATAACTGATCCCAATCTGTCGCATTATATCCATAAGACAACTGAAGGATGCTGGATTCACTTCCCAAATCTTAACAAGAAGGCTGTATTAAATACAGCAACAATTATGAGGAATTCTTTCTTCCTGGTCTCCAAGTGATTCAAGGTTTCATCCAAAAGCAAAGTCTTCCTGCCGCACCCCAATGGGGTCTTCCTTTGTTGAAGTTTGGACAAATGATTATGGATATTTGTGGATCTGTGTGTGGACTCCATCCTGGCTTGGAGGAGTTCTGTTCCCTTGAATCTCACAGCATTTAGGCTGTCTACATCCCTCTAGTCCTGAGGAAGACTAGCTGTGATGTCTAGCTACTAACATATACAGATAGGGTCGAAACGTTGAAGGAAATTCCATTGTTTCCTGATCTCTGTCAACCATCTTAAAGAAGTGCCAATAATGATATAGGATGTTTGTTGAACTGTGGATATGAGAGAGAACAGACATTTTTTTAAATATTTTTTATGTATATCATGTTAAGATCAGTCTTCATCTACATTGTGTAATGTCAAATTAATTTTTTCACTAGTCACGTCATTTGATTTATTTTCGAGTTTTTGAAAGCCTGATATGAAAAAGAAAATTTGTGCATATTGTTTAGATATATGGCTTCCAATATACTAAACAATTATAACTGTTGTTGTGTGTTGTTTATTTAGGTGATGCATTTTGGGGGTGTTGAATAATGGTCAGCATAGGCCCACACTCTCCCAGCTTCTTGAAGAACATACATTGATCTTCTCACATAGGTGTGACTTTCCAACACCTATTTTTCACAAGAGACCAGAGGCTGAGCAGGGAAGTCACATGCTCCTGGTGGGGTATCCTGTCGATGTATTCTTGTAACCTACAGTTAAGCCTGGATGTTTGCTGAACCTAGATTAACTGTTGCATTGTGGAGTCCAGACTGGTTAATGCGTTCATGGGACTTCATAACAGTTACCATTTTAAATGTAGGAGAAAGTCTTTTAATCCCCATACAAAGAGCCATGTCAGACTAAAAACTCTGCTCTCTTGCTGCTACTTTCAGATGCTTCTTCTTAAAGAAGCTTTTCTCAATACCTAATTTTGTTAAATTTAATTTTAAGAACGCCATAGAGCTGAGACAGAAAAAGGTGTAATTGTTCTTCAGTGGAACTGATAACTCTTTAGAAATCAGATTATGTAAAGACCCAATTAGCGCCCTAGAGAGCTGGTAAAGACATCAGAAGATCCGAGCCTCTCCTTTGTATGTGATACTAGTCATGCCTAACACAAGGTGTATTGCTTCAATAGACATCCCCCGCCACATGGCTAAAAAGAGTTTTCACAATTTCCTCTCCATTTTATTTAGAGTCAAATAATATTCATAAAACAAATTTTGAATACCATACAAGGCCACTGAAGGAATCTTTGCTTCATACACTTTTTTAACGACATGTATGCTTCTACTACCCAGAGAGGTATGCAGTGCCAACAGACCTCTTCCAAAAGATCATAGGAGAGCCAGTTGCTTTCTTCCATGGGTGGCAACTAATGAATTGCTAGAAAGTATGATCCCAAAATATGTATATTCAATGACAACCTCCAGCTGAGGCCTGTCCAAACACCACTAAACTTTCAGCTCCACTTGCCCTTTTGAAAACATCATGATCTTTCTTTTATTGGTTTTAATTATAAGATGGTTATCCTCGCATAGAGCGTAAGTTTGTCAAGCTTTCACTATAGGCCAATGGGAGTTAAATCGAGCACAATCATATCATGGGCATACAATAAAACTGGTATTTTGCAGTTCTTCTGTTTCAGTGAGAAGAACTGGAATTGTGCTTTCAGCTTTGGAAATTTCACAGTGCACAAGGAAACCAAAAGCAGGACCAATGGCCAACCTTGTTTTAAGCTGTTTCCCACAACAAGAGGTTTAGAATAGATATCATGCCTTGATAGGTGGATTCATGCCCAAGTAGCAGAATGCATTTCTCTCACTAAGGTCATTAAATAAAGGGGAACACCTAGCGTGGTCAGTTTTATCCATAAAATATTCCTGTACTCACAGTCAAACACGCTAGAGAAAATGAGGTAGGCAGAATAAATATGCTGGTTCCTGTGCATTATTTGTCCAAAATCATTCTTAATGCTAGAACATTATTGACAGTGGAACAAGTTACCCAAAAGCCAGTTTGAACCTTGGGTAGAATATTATGATCCTCCACCCAATATATTATCTGTTGCTGGTTATACTTGGCCAAACAATTTCCTACACACATCCAATAAGGTGGTAACTGGCCAGAAAATCGACAGGACCCCTTTTCACCTTCGAAAAGAAGCTTATCCATGTCAGAGCATTGGTCCAAATTGGGCTTAGTGGGCTACTCCACTCTAATATCCTCTACATAGACTTGACCCATTTATAATTAGTCTTAATTGTAGATGCAAACACCCCTCGACTTTAGAAAGAAAGACCATTCTGTAAAAAATTTACAAGTGCTCATTGGCTCCATGTGGACCATAACAAACCGTTTCAACAAATCCACATAGTTAAGTAAGCCTTTCCGGACACAACTACATCCAGAAACGTTACCTCAGCACAGGCAAATCAGAAATCTAATCAGTGCCTTAGCAATCAAATTGCAGCAAGCACAGGCAAACCAATACACTTGGGAAGCAGACTCCTACAAGCATTGTGGGAGATTAGAGAGAATTCCTACAAGCATTGCGATTACGTATCCTACGTATTTGTATGCTTTCAGCTCCACTGATTTTGCCTTAATTCTTGTAAAAAGCAGATATCTTAGTAAAGAAATGCCAAGACATGAACAATATAATTTTGCATTGAAACAGACCGAATAAGAGTCGCAAGTTGATGAGACAGCAAACGTACACATGCAAACAATGTGATGCAACATGTGACTTAAATGTGGCGTGCACATAAACAGGGCTGCATCATAGTGCAAAAAAACAGAAGCATGAGGAACCCATCAAACAATTTGGACGTAAACCTCCTCATAGGTACAACTATTGTGGCAGTGCCCAGGGTAAAACATGGCAGAATCTGAGAGCCAGGAGGGTCATGATCGGCCTGGGGTTCAGGAATCAGAGGCCGTGAGGGAAGGGAAAAGAAATGGCACTACATGAATGTCAAAATGGAACTTCTCAGTGCTGATGTAAAAAAATACATAAGAACAAACTCTTTGTGTGTTCTAGAATTGCACCTGGGAAGAAAGCTGGATTGTAGAATGAAATCCCAGAAAAAAATCAATGCAATGATGCATACCAAAATCCCTCCTCCAAGGAAGTAAGAAAGAATGGCATAACATGACGCAATGCCAAAGAAAAATTGTCAAAGAACAGAAAATAAGCAATGGCATCCCACAGGCACACAAACATCTAACATGGATTGGGTCACACTGGGGTACACACTAATGCTACACAGTGTAGGTATGTGTCATTGTGTAGTACACATGAGCAATGTGACAGTCTTTCCCCTTGCTCATAAAACCGGAGAAAAGTGAAAATCTGAAGAATCAGCATACTCTTCAATATCAAAGAGGCATGAATTGTACTTGGTCACTTGAAATGCCTGTGCATATGTCAGAGCATATTCCACTGCAATACATCATGAAAACTGTTCCCAAATGCATGAATCCCTTCTAATACACTCAGGGGCATATTCTCAAGAACGTGTGATAACTACTGCAAATTCAGCTTAACGCAACAATTCACATCGCAGTCCATCGCGGGAAAATAACGCTGTGTCAACGTGGTATTCCCAACACGGCGGTACCATGCGATAGTCACATGATAACGCCTCAAATGAACGCGTTAAAATCAACGCGACGCCGCAAAAACGCGAAACCCCAACGCGAAAATAGTAGCGATGACGCCAATCGTGTTACAAAAATCTGCGAAAACCAGCCACAGGCCTGCAATTCCCACGCGTCATGCTGGAAAATACACTATAAAAGTAGAAAAAAAACATACAAACAAAAGCCAAACAACAGTGAAGCACAATGGAGGCATCCGGAGCAAGTTCAGAGGACAACCAGAACCCCACAAGCCCCCCGGAGGACCAGCCTGTGACCTCAGGGTCAGGGAAGGGCAAGGACAAGAAGAGTAGGAAGAAGCGGTTCAGTGTGCAGGAAAACAGGATCCTGATAACGGAGGTGATAGAACACCATCAAACACTGTTCGTCACCTCCACTGTGTCACTGGCAACTAAAAATGGAATATGGCAGACCATCTTGGACAAGGTGAATGCAGTCGGAGTGCTGAGGAGGACAATGGATGAGGTCAAGAGGCGCTGGAATGATGTGAAGCGCAAAACGAAGCTGAAACTCGCAAACAACCGGAAGGCAGCAATGCAGACTGGAGGTGGGAGTCCAGCACCACAGGAGGAACTGGACGAGATGGAGGAAATGGTGTCCACAGTCCTCAGTGGGGAGACGGTGGCAGGAGTCGGGGGACCGGACACTGCTCAACATGACCGGACACAACAGCAACAGGGTGAGTAACGAGCAGGGACTGGGGGACGGTGGGAGATGGGCACAATGGCGCACAATTAAGCATAGCACATCTGCGGACAAACCATGCCCCAGACCCCCAACTCCCACCAAGAGACCAATGCACACAGGTATGCAACATCTCAGCACCGCATAAGCACAGAAGCCCGAGGCACACCGCATGTAAGGGATAAGGGGCAGCTAAATCAGAGCTGAAGGGGCGACTCCCCCAAAATGCGACACACACACATTACATGCAGAGCACATCAACATTGACAATGATGTGGTACAAACCGCAACATGTCCACAACAGAACAGAGGACACAACTGGTGCCGCATGTGCGTCGAAACTGGCCAATCACATTTGGCATTGCAGGGAAATGTGAGTTGACAATGTACAAGTACAAACACACATCCGTGATGTAGTCGGAATGTCCACTGTCCCGCATCAAATAGGCAGCTCCCCCAAACAGTCACAACGTACATTGTCATGCAGTCTGAATGTAAACATGTACAATGCGTCAACATACATGTGAACACAATGTTAAACTGCATCTCCCCTTCACATTGCAGGGGGAAATCCAACACCTCCTGCAGAGCAGTCCGAACCTCTCTTCTCTGATGACGAAGAGGACCACCACACCTTCGACTCTGACGCCCTCCAACAGCTCGTGGACAGCCTCCGCAGCCCACTTCCAGGAGCAGGGCAGCCCAGCTGCCACGAGAAGAACCCACCCCCTGCACAGAACACACAGCAGGAAGCACCCACCACCATGGCTGCCTCCCAGGACCCCCCACGACGAACACATGGCCTTCCAACGCCGTGTGTTGGGGTGCCAGGAGAAGCTGGCTGAACAGGTGCAGGTGGGGTTCGACCGCATGGCAGCCAAACTAGACGCCATACGTGGGTGTCTGAGTCCCATCAGGGACCACTCACAGTCCCTAACGGACACCCACAGTCTGCTCCATGCTCTCCAACGGACCATGGCTGACATCGCTAGAGTCCTGACTCTGTGTCAAGAACGACTGTCTAGTCAGAGTGCCTCCAGCGATCTCGCCCGGGAGTTGGGACACATGCGGAGGATCATGGAGAACATGGAGCGGACGCAGGCGGAAAGAGCGGCTGCCATGGCTGCACGCCAGGGAGAGGTAGCTGGGTCCCTCAATGCCCTAAAGACCCTCCTCATGGCATTGCTGCCACAAGGCTTGGTGCTGATGCATGCTGCTGCTACCACCCCATCCACATCTCCGGCCCCTGATGTGTCAGTGCCACACAGTGCTGGAGACAGAACACCACCACCCACATGTGAGGCACATGCAACAGCAGAGGACAAAGATGCGGATGAATCTGCCTTTGTGGTCAGAAGGACGCAGTTGTATTCATCTCTGCCATGTGGCCTGTTTCTGCTTGGTTCTGCCCTCTGCATCATCACCTTCCACTGTCCCCCGATGCACTCTGCAACACTCACCTTGGACCTCGACATGGACTGCCATATTCTGTTTGGTCACCAATGACACAGCTATCAGACTGCGGACTGAACTCCTCCTCTCCTGATGTACCTGTCATTCCCTGAAGGACTCTGGCTGGCCCTCCATGGGCCAACAATGTAAAGTGGGGTTGGCATGGCCCTGTACTGCTCCAGCTGCAACACTCCACTGAATGTGCAATAAACATTCATATTTACACAGATGTGTCATGTCTATGATCTTTCAAGTGTGGAAGTATGGATGAATGTAGGGTCAGTGATTCCCCCTTACGTCCATGTTGCTCATGTTGTGGGACTTTTGTCACAGGGTGACAGATTGCCGATTGCAGTCCGGGTGGCGCCGACACTACAACAGAGACACATCCATTAGTCACTTCCTTGTCCAGCCCAGGACGGAACCACGACCAGAGCTCCGGGGTCATTGTTCACATCCTTACGCTAGACTGGCATACGCCAGGACAGCCCACTCCGCTTACGCACACAGGGGGGACGACAACGCCACATGTCCCAGGTCTTCACTGTAGGGATCTGCAGCTCACAGGTCTAGTTGTCAGCATGCCACAGCCACTCCCTCACAGCTGGTGCACACCCACACCACACCCATCCATCACAGGCGTCACAGAACATGTGACCCTGCCAATAAAAAGGGCCTGGCGCACGTGCTGGACACCATTTCCACTCTCTAACTGGGTGTCTCCGTGTAGTTCTCATCATGCATGAGGGCCTAGGGCCCTGCCACCTCACATTGCCCAGTGCCGGGGGTGACATGATGGCGTCCGCACCACGGAACTCAATCATTAAGGGTCCATGGCTAGCGGTGCACAGACTTGGTGGCACCTGATACACTGCGGCAGGCACAGGCACACCGCCACGGGACGGTGTCTTGCGGTGCAGTGAGATAGGGGCACCTAAAGTGCTGAGCGGGTGTGCAGCCTGCGATGATGCGCCGTCCTGGCGGTCCGGACTGGCAAGGATCAGTGTGAGCCCTGCTGGACCACAGTGTAGGCCTGAGCCAGCAGGCAGTGCGGGCCTCCCGCCACATGGCGTTGCCTCGCGGTTCACAGAGTTAGTGGCACCTCAAGCGCTGAGCGGGTGTGCAGCCTGCGATGATGCCGTGTGCACTGATGTGGTCTCTGCCATTGCGAAATCAAGACCCAGAGTCAGGTGTGTGACCTGGTGGCCCGCGGTGTGGAGCTGCATGATGTGGAGGGTGCCATGGTCGCGGGCCCCAGGCTTGGAGATCCCATCGGAACGTGGTGGGCCCTCTTGGAGACACGCCGGTGGGGGAAGGTGAGCAGTGAGGCCTGGTTGCGCAGGGGTGGGCAATCACCGCTGGGCGGCGGGAGGGGCTGGTGTGCAGCAGCCTGTGTGCGCAGGGGCGGGCAAGCGATGATGGCGTGTGCAACTGTATGGACTCTGCCATTCATGTCTCTGGACACTGTTTCAGATAAGGGACCTGAGGGACTGCAGTGTATACCGGCACGTGGTTGGAGACACACCGATGGCAGCAGGTGAGCAGTGAGGCCTAGGTCCACAGTGTCGGCACTCTCTCACCCTCCCTTTCTCTCTCCCTCCCTCTCTCTCTCTCTCTCTCTCCCTCTCTCTTTCTCTCACCCTCTCTTTCTCTCTCCCTCTCTCTCCCTCTCTCTCACCCTCTCTTTCTCTCTCCCTCTCTCCCTCTCTCTCTCTCTCTCTCTTTCTCTCTCCCTCTCTCCCTCTCTCTCTATCTCTCCCTCTCTCTTTCTCTCTCCCTCTCTCTCTCTCTCTCTTTCTCTCTCCCTCTCTCTTCCTCTCTCCCTCTCTCCCTCTCTCTCTCTTTCTCTCTCTCCCTCTCTCCCTCTCTCTCTCTCTTTCACTCTCTCTCTCTCTGTACTTTGATGGGCGCATGGCACACCTTCTTATCCAGATTTCTGTTTTGCAGGCTGTGACTTACAGAATGTCCTGAGAAGACCCGCCATGCCTCTTCAGAATTGTTGTTTTTGGTTTATTCTGTAATAAATGTATTATTTGGATATTATGATATGAATGTATGATTTCCCTTTTTCTGACCACACATGTATGTTAGGTGTTGTGATTGTGCGCCTTCAGGCGATTTGTTTGGTTCATGATTTCGTGGAGTTGATGTGCAATATCTTTGTCCAAAGGGGGAGGGTGTGGGGGGTGCCCGGGGTGGGGCCCCAGGGGGGGGTGGTGGGGTCCTGGGGGTGGTGGCAGTGGGTGTTGTTGGCCTACTGGGGCTCCGGGCTGCATGATCGGTTGCTCCAGGGCCTCTGTTGTTCTTCATGTGTGGCTATGGGCTGTGCTCCCTTGTCTGGTGCCGGTTGTCGTCCGACTTTACACCAGGTAAGAGCAGGTGTTAATTTCCTGCTGCTAACGCGCCTTATCGCATGTTTTGTGATCTTATCGCCGATCTGGCTGGTCGTTGAGAATGTTGTGGAGTGGTGTTGTCGCGGATTTTTGCACGGGAACGCCTGCTCTGAATATCATCAGCGTTAGTTGCCAGGGTCATCTGTGGCTATGTTTTTTGCAACTGCTTTCGCAGGTAAACTGGTGTTATGGGCTGTTAGCGCCAGCTTGTGAATGGGGCGATAGATTTATCGCGACTTTGGCTGCGATAAAGTGCCGATAACTCGGCGATAGCTCCTTGAGAATGTGCCCCTCAGTGCATCATGCCACACATTACAATGCTATCAGGTAACAGTGCCTACAAGGGATTTTGTTTCAAACAAATAATCAAACTCAATTTAACACAATCTATTTTGCCTGCCCTAATTAGTGGCCTCAAATATATGAATTATACAAATCAATTACAGTAATCAAAAACTGAATATATCAACAAGAACAAAAAAAACAAAAAACAAAAACGGGTGTATACTCCATTTGTTAGAATTTTTATAAATATAGAACTTACAGGGTACAAAACACAATACACAAACACACAAGTGACGGAGATTAATGATCTTACAAAAAGTTATCCCCTGGTCACTTATGTAAGCAACCCATTTCTTTCGCCCATTTACAGATAGAAACTATTATTCCACTTTGAATAATTAATTCCTGTATGACAATTTTCTGTTGAAAATGGGATAGATATGTCGACGTTTTGGTCTTTCTGCGTAATTCATCCAGTAGACCATCTTCAGGACAAAGAAATTCATATGTGGACTGAAGACCCCTATGTACAGTGAATAATCACAAAAATTGTGTTTGTCAAATAAAAGAACCAAGATATACACCCTGAGAAAGTGAAACCAAAAAGGACTAATTAAATATCGTGGAAAGATGAAGATCACTTAACCCCTTCGATGCGCCCGTCGGCCAACGGCTGTCGCGAGCACTACCTCCGTAGTGCTGCGCACGTCTGTTGGCCGACGCGGCCCCGCCCACTCAATTAAACCGCCGCACTGCGGCGGAATTGCCGCCGCGGTTAAGCGGTTATATCTATAGTCTGAATCATCTAAAGAGTGAGAGAGAATAAAAAAGCCATCACCCACCCATTTGTGAAATGCAATTGTTAGCCAAGACTTAGTTCAAATGAGATCAAGATGAGGACCATTGGCCGTGAAGCATAATGCCGTGAAGCATAATGCGGACAGCGAGACTGCCAACTTCTAGTCGGACGGTCCTGCTTCCGCCACGGTGCCCAAATCAACTTCGATACACATTTCTTTTTGTTGCCCCCGTGATTCAACCCAGATCTGTGACTAGGGGTGAGTGTCTGAAAAGTTTCAGCGCTCCGTCCATCATCTCCTTGTGTTTGCTTTGTTCGCCCTAAGTTGGCAGGGTATGCCCAGACGTGGGTCCCTTGCTCTCGTTGCCGCTTGATTCAAGCAAGCCTGGCTGATGAGGGGTGTTACCCTGAAACCGGTCCCAGGATACTTGTTTCCAGTCCAGGGAAGACCTGGCTTGGCAGTTCGGGCTGGACTGTTCCCATGAGTCACAGGGTCAAGACTGATTTGCATATAGCTGGGTCTGAACTGGGCTGGCGAAGTGAGCTAAAGAACGATGATGGATTCAACCCAGATCTGTGACTGGGGGTGAGTGTCTGAAAGGTTTCAGCGCTCCGTCCATCATCTCCTTGTGTTTGCTTTGTTCCCCCTGTATCACCCACCTTGTCCTTTGTATTCCTTGCCTCCTAACCATCTTTCACAGCTAGGATCTTTCCAGAATTTGCAACACCCTTCTCTTCAAACACTGTTTTTCCAAATGCTAGACCCTTCATGCAGAAGATCCTCTGCCCTCTTGCAGTGTGAACACCTTCCTTAATTATTTTGAAGTATGTTTATTTTAATTTTTAATTTTAATTTCAATTTTGAACAGTACAATATTTCTATTTTATAGAGTTTTTATTATCAACCTGCAATAATATTGCTGCCAGAATATCGATTACCTACATATCATCAAAGTAAGTATATAAAAGTAAGTATAGATTTATTGTTCTTGACTTCACTTCTACATTCTTTGCCTTGTTTTAGCTTTCATGTCTCACCAGGTTCACAGACCCTCTGAAGCAACTTATATCTTTATTAAAGAAGATACTACCAACCCTTTCAGGGTGTTTCCTGATCTTTGCTGGTTTAGGGATGTCACCCCTTGCTCCCACTTTGGTCCAACTATATTATTTTGTAATAAGAAGTTAATTAATTATTTACAAACCACTTTGCTTTGTATAATGGTGGTTGCAACAATTTTCTCAAACAGTGTTAACTATTCAATTTCCAGGGGTCACAGACCAGTTGGAAAGTTTCCAAGCCCAAAAAGTTCAACTAGAAAGACAAATTTTAAAGACATTAAGCATTGGTTTAGGTTTGCTTTATTAGTTTGTGAACCCTTTTGCTAACCTAACAATATCCAAAGCATTTTCGCAATTTCAATTTTGTATACTGAATGCATTTAAATCAAATTTAGAAATGCACACAGAAGAAATTGAACTTTCTATGCATCTCTAATTTTGGCATAACTATGATGAGGAGATTTTTCTGTATCTCATCTCAAATTTTCTAATGGAAGTTAAAACTCACATTTTGGCTTTTTGAAGGCTGCTTACACAATAAGCATAAAATTCTCAAGAACAAAATCAAAATACACACTTTGTGACATTCTGTGCACATTCATCAAACAGTCAAAAGTTATTATAAAAACTAAATCATGGCCACAGATGCACTATTTAAGTCTCTGTGTGTACTTATGTTTTGTGTGTGTGTGTGTGTATGTGTGTGTGTGTGTGTGTCACAAGAGTTTCCTTGCTGTATGATAGCTGTTGAATGGAACAAAAAGAAAGTAGCACCCCTTCCTAAATGAAATTTGATGCATCCTTGTAAACATCATGACATACAAATATGAGAGTAAACATTGAGAATGGGTAGGAACAAGTATGTTGCCATTATTAAACAGTGCAATGTGTAACTTTATAATACAATATATGTATTGGTGACTTTTTGACAAAGCCTGTAGGTCTGCTTTATATATGTTGATGTGCTGATCCCTTGTTAAAGCTAATAGGTGGGAAACAGCGTTTACAACGCTGTAAACACTACGCAGTAGTTTACAACGCAGTCGTTACAACGACCGCGTTGTTACCACGCGTGCCATTACATTGAAAGTCGTAACAATGACTTGCTGTAGGGGGCGTGCAACATCAGGGAATGTGTTGGATTTTAAATCCAACACCTTCCCTGCTGTTGCACAAACTGGAGTAGGAATAGTAATTAATACTATTCCTAAGTCCAGCGCGCCCCCTACAGCAAGTCGTTGTTACGACTTGCGATGTAATGACACGCGTGGTAACAACGCGGTCATTGTAACGACCTCGTTGTAAACTACCGTGTTATGTTTACAGCGTTGTAAACGCTGTTTACCGCGTTGTGAATGCACGCGTTGTAACGTGCTATATTCCCAATAGGCCCCTTGCTTTTTATATTTTGGTGTTTTGACCCTTTGACAAACCCAGTAGGTCTACATTACTTAAAATGATTGTGGAGGCCACACCCTGCTTCTCCTCCCTCCGCTCACGGCCAAAGGCTGTGCGCCGCTGGGGGTTGGGTGCCTGTAGAGGGTTGGGCTTCGGCCATTTGCGGCTGGTGGTTAAGCACCCTCAGGTTATTAGGCACTACTCATTAAAAATAAAAACTTGGAAATTCACTGAAAAAAACAAAGGTTAAAGCCACATTATAGTTAGGTGGAAATGGCAGTTGAAACATACCATTTTAAATGAAGAAAACCACTGAACCAGTCAAAGTTATCTCAAGAAACTATACCTCGCGCCCTCTCCATGCACTGCTAAATGCCTCAGATATTACATCATGTATGATATGTTCTATAACACAATTGATAATATCACTGCACTGTGAGCAATGAAGACCTACAAGGCTGGCTCAGTGCATGGCCAAAGGACCTGCCAAGCTACTCTACTATGCATGGCCTACGGCTGTGCACTGCTTGTTACATGGCACAGAAACAGATACTGAGTTTGGACGTAGGCCAAGCCCTACATTCAGATCATATCATGCACTGCTGAAAGCCATATGCTGCTCATTCAGAGCCTACTACTACCGACTGAACAAACACATGTCCGTTACAAAGCATGGGGTGATTAGGTGCCAGAAAGGCTTGCTGCAGGGTCGGGACATGATCTCTGTGTAGCCAGAGTTGATAGCATGGGAGGTTTGACCATACTTTGCAACCAAGCTCCCTGCACACATCCAAAAGCTGAAGGCCATACACAGCGGGGTTGGATATAAGAAAGTGGTTTGAATTACATCATCAAAAAGCTACCAAAATTCTGAATAATATGTGTTAATGGTAAATTATGGTTTCTACTGCTCATAAAACATTAATGCATGTTTAAAAACCCTCAGCAATTGCATCTAAAAGCACGGCTATGGTTATGGTTACTAAACAAAACCAAATAATCCCCTGACATTGACCAGTTATGATTAGCTAGGCAAACAAGAACTTACTGCACCACCCCAATGTAAACCATGACTCACACCCATAAGATAAAAGCCCTTAACCTATGTCTACAAAAAATGGTTTAGCTTACTACATCATCATCATCAATACATTATTCGGTTTTTAAGAAGAAAACCATAAAAGTCATACAAACACAATTAAAAAATCTCCATCTAATACATAAGACAGCAGTGCGATATGCCCGTCATTGCCCCATAAGTACAGGGATGGTAATCAAACGCTATGTCAAGAGTTGAGCGGTCCAAGATATATGTGGACATCGTCAGACACCATAAAAATACAATGTTGGTCGAGTACAGTGAAACCATCCATAGCAGCCCCCTAAGATACAAAATTATAAACGCGGCTCATGTTAAAACCAAATTCATGTTATCACAGTGACAAGTAATTGTCCATAAAGGCTAATCACAACTGGACCTGAGCCTTATGGCAAGCTTACTACATATAGCTATGCCCATGGAGGCATTTTGTAAAATGATTAGAGTGTACAGCAAGAATGTTATTGGTGATGTGGTATGTGATGTCATCAATTTTGTAATTTGAGTTTTTTTCAATGATGTCACTGATGAATATCATTTATCAGCAGTGCAAGCTAGGGTTGCCTATTACAACAGGTAAATTACAGGGCTTTGTAGGTTTTGCTTTGGAACAAAAAAGGTCACTTAAATAGTGACTATGTATAAATTATGCGACAAGAAAAGCCAAATTAGGTGGCTTTATGCTGCACATTCTTTGCCAGTATCATCATCATCCGCATCATCAAAAACACTTTATTTTGATCAAAGTCCTTAAAATCACAAATATGAACAATTAGCAATTTCAATATATACATATACATATGCAATTTCAACCTGTACATAAACACAATATGCCAAGCGTTAGAAATTCATAGTTTACGCCAAATAAATTTATACATAAAACGAATAAAAGTTTCCATACATCCAATAAGAGTACAAAAATAGTACATGATAAAGTGCTTTGATAAGAACAATCATACAAACAATAATAAAATCATAAAACTAGAGACACCTTTGGATAAAATATATTAAAAAGGAAGAAATGTCAGATCCTCCTTGCCCTGGGTATCATAGTACAACCTCAGAGCGAAAACGTAAATAAGAAGCACTGTTAAAATTAGGAGAGAAATAGTGATACAGTTGCTACAGCGAAGAGTACACTCCTCTACTTTTGTCCACACTCAACTTGTTTAAGAACATCAATCATCGTGGATCCGAGGTAGGAAGTCAGAATAAAATCTTGGCTCAAATGTGCCAGATACACTCTAGGTATTTAGCTATACAGAATACTATATAGGGTATGGTATTCGGTCTGCAGATTCTTAGTACAACCTGATTGCTGGTGAGTTCCCAGGGTATGACACAGAGGAGCAATCCAACATTTAAGCTGTCTAGAGTACCTCAAGCAGAAGAATAAGAAATGCTCTTCAGCTTCTTCTGCTTTGTTGCGCACTCGGCATAATTTAATCCCTTTCATTGGGCCTTTCCACTTAGCAATAAAGGTTGCTAGTGGTAAGGTTCCAAGCCTGAATCTTATGTAGGGGCTTTGGTAAAGGGTGGCTCAATATTGTCCATATGTTGCTTGAACAGGGAGGTTAGTTTAAGTTCTATCAATCTATCTGTTAGTGAGACTAGGTTAGCTGTGTGAAACAGTTTCCTCATCTCGTAATCCCAATAAAGGGTTGTGGCCGCCTTGGCAGGTCAGCGAGAGATGGAGGCTGCATTAGTCCAGAGCTCTGGAAAGCCCAGGGAGGTTAGCATCTGCTTTATGTATTTTAACCATACTAGTCTCTCAACTCCCCCTCGGCTGTCCAGGATGTCCCTAAGGCACGCTCTAAAGGGTACCAGCTCAATGGTTCACCAAATTCTCAGCCAAAACATGATTGGCTTAAGTTTTGCTTTCGAGACAATGGATTGTATACCCAGGTCTAGCTTGAAGGTTAGTGGGGTATTTTGAGGGAGTTTGAATGCTGACCTCAGGAACTTATTCTCTGTGACACTCAATGAGTCAATACTACTGTACCCCCATAGCTCAGCCTTATATATTGCTGCTGCCACAGGTTGTGCTCTCCAAACTTCTAAGAGAGGGGAGACAGAATGAAGGGTACTGTTCTTTGAAAATCCCAGAATAGCAGCTTCCCTGTGTTTTAATATAAGCATGCTCTTAGCGGTCAGACTGTCCCAGGAGTTACTAGTAGATTGGCAAATTCCTAGATAGTCAGAATCTGTGACTCTCTCTAGTTCCTCACCATCCAACCTTATTGACCTTCTAAGTTGCCTATGTAGAGTGATGGCCATAAACTAGGTTTTGCTGGTGTTGATGTCTAAGTCATGATTAGTGCAGAACAATTTAAACCTAGCAAGCAGGGTTTCTATTCCTCTTGGTGTTCTTAAGACTGCCAAGATGTTGTCTGCGAACAGTAGGGCTGGTGTTTTCATGCCACTTAAAACTGGAGCGTCATTTTCACAATCCAAAAGAAATTCTACACAACCATTTATAAAGAGAAGGAAAAGTGTTGGGGCCAGAACGCACCCTTGCCGAACTCACTTGTCAATTCCCCATTTAGTCCCCATCTGATTTGGGCATTGCCTGTGTGAAGATGCACTATAATATCCAGAAGGGGAGATGGGAGCCTTAGTTCACTTAAGGTACACCAGAACTTTGCTCTGGGGACCATATCAAAGGCCGCCTTTAGGTCGACAAATGCAACATAGAGGCTACCCTTGTTGATATCTACCACTTTCCATCTCATAAGTTGGAATCTGAAGACTTGGTCCACTGTACTTGTCTTAAAGTGGAACCCTGCTTGGAATTGCGAAATAATTTTGTTGTCTTCACTCCACAATAACAGGCGGTCTAGGATTTCTTTGCAGAAGATTTTTTGGGCAGCATCAATTAGGCGTATTGTTCAATAATTGACCGGGCCAGATTTTAGGCCCTTCTTGTATATAGGCACTATCTCTGTTCCTTTCCAGGTAGCAGGGATTTTGGCCCCCGCCATGATAGCATTGGCTACATAGTTTAAATAGGGAGCCTAAATAGCTCTGATTTATAAAGATCCGCAGGGATCTTGTCCGATCCAGGAGCCTTGCCCGCTTTCTGCCAGCTGATAGCACGTCCAGTTTTCACCATGGAAAAAACCCAACAACCTGGGTCATTACTCGGCTCAGGTTCAAATAGAGAAGTTGGCGCTGGAAAGTTAGGATCAACCTTCTCATGAGACAGAGCGGGAACAGAGTCAGGACTAGAGATACCGCTACTATGTAAGGTTTGAAAGTGAGCGGTTCAATCTTGAGGGAGAATTTTACTTTCGAGTCTCATGCACATGCTTTTGCACCATGACAAAACATGTGCCAAAAAGCTGAATGGTTACCAGCTCGGACAGCACTCAAGATGTCCTACCAGACAGTGGAATCCCAGGTTGTTCTGACCTTCTTTTGAACTTCCTTATAATTTGCCTGAGCAGTCTCAATTTCACTTGAGAAGCCACCTTTAATGGCTCTAATAAGGGAACTCTTCAATTTCCTATACACCTTATTATACCATGTAGAGTTGGCTGGGAGCACCCTAGTTCTAGTAGTGGAAGGTTTGGTAAAGAAGGAGATTTTCAAGACTTCAAGCACTTGGCATGAAGATCCATGACAGTATGGGGTGATGAAACAGGGTCAGCAAAGGCACACAAGGTTGAATTCAGGCAGTAGTACAATTGGGCAATGTTACCCTTAATTGTCTACAACATGCTTGCATCTTAGATTCCTTCTGTTGTTAGTAATGGATAAGTCCTCTCCAGGGCATCGCGGACACAAACTTGTGTGTCCAGGATTGATCTGCAGGGTAAGATTCCAAGGGAAGGGATCACTCTCAACCTGTTGGAAGACCTTCATCTCAACAAGATTATACCAGGAGTATAAATCTAAGAGTATATAATCTATGTGGCTCCGGTACTTGAGCCTTCTAAAAGTAGGGTGCCTCCCTAAGTCAGACGATGACTGGCCGTTGCAAGCTCTCATGTGGCAGCATAAGTAAAAGTCTATCATTTGCAAAGCAACCTTGGTCAAGGATGGTATGCACGAGCCTGGTAGTTACGGGATGATCAGAAATTGGTATTCTTCACCAGCAATGTCCTTAAGAAGGGCTGAGGGCTCAAAAGCTAGGTTAAAAACACTGCCCACTATAATGGCGGCTTCTTTGCCAGCCTTTGGTAAGCAAGCACTCAGTTGGGTTAACACTGGGGATTCAGATGTTTTTGTGGTGCTTCTATTATAGATGTTGTATAAGTAAAGGATTTTCCCTCTCCAATATGTAACCTCAAGCCCAAGCATATCGGGCAAATATAAAGCAAGTTGTCTCACGAAGTAGTTCAAGGAGATACTAAGCCATAAGGTTCGTCTACCTGATGGCCTACCTGCCGGGGACCTTCAGGCCAGGACAACATTTTTTTTAAACCATGCTTATATGATGACTCTAGTTCCCAAGGGCCTGATTCACAGAACTAACTTACGTCAAAAACGTAAAGTTTGTACTTTTGGTATTCACAGAATACACTTACTCATTTTGGTATTCACAGAATGAACTTACTCATTTCGGTATTTACAGAAGTTAGTAGTCCTAACTTTAGGACTCCTAAATGCCTTCTGTGAATACCGAAAGTCTTAAAGTTAGGATTTTTCTCAGTTTAGGAGTAGTAAAGTTAGGACTCCTAACTTTAGGACTCCTAAATGCCTTCTGTGAATACCGAAAGTCTTAAAGTTAGGATTTTCTCAGTTTAGGAGTAGTAAAGTTAGGACTCCTAACTTTACTACTCCTAAACTGAGAAAAATCCTAACTTTAAGACTTTCGGTATTCACAGAAGGCATTTAGAGTCCTAAAGTTAGGACTACTAACTTCTGTGAATACCGAAATTAGTAAGTTCATTCTGTGAATACCAAAATTAGTAAGTGTATTCTGTGAATACCAAAAAGTACTAACTTTACGTTTTGACGTAAGTTAGTTCTGTGAATCAGGCCCCAAGTTTCTGGAAAGACGATGACATCCCTGGAATCAATGTTAGCCCTCCAGTCTGTTTGTGTGCTCTTGAGAAATTCAGGATACAGTGCTAGGCTTGTTCAGAGGTATAGATAGGGCTAGGATGGGCAAGTCGATGGATTCTCAGGCTTGTGGGAAGGGGACTCTGCTATAACAGGATAGGAATACTGGGGCGGGTCACGAATGTTCGACAAAAGTTTTGTGGAAATGGCATTAGGGTCCCGAAAGGAATTCTGTATGGTTGTATTAAAGGGAACAGGGTTCCTTGGTGCCTCCAGTCAAAATACCGGGTTTGAGGAAAGTGGGGGCTGAGGCCCAATGGTCTTCTGAACAGATGGAACACGAGCCTTGAACTGAATCCTTGAGTTTGGTGGAGGAAGGGTGCTTGCCTCTAGTGCCAACAAGCCATTTGCAATGGACGGGTGTGCAAATTGCAACTTAATGCAATCCAAGTTGTTGCCTACAGAAGGAAGTTGCATAGCCTGAGTAATGTCTGAGTGGATGACACTTTGGCCTTTCCTGAAATCTCTGATCCAATGTACAGCTTTATTGGTCAGAGAGGCCCCATCCTCCCTAGCATGTTCCTGCAGCCTGGACACTCCAGTCATAAAGATAGTCCTGACGTGGCTAAAATTTCCCTTGTTTTGCCCTTCTTCTCGGGGGGTCCGTAAGTGTGGTGTAGATAAATAAGAAATTATGGAGCTGTAATTCCCAACTAAAGCAGGCCTTGGGCAGGCGGTAGGGCATGCTATAACGGACAATGGGTTGTTCCTTCTAAAGAGTTTCGCTTGAAAGGGAACCTAATGGGGAACGTGCAAGTCAGCTTTTCTCAGTGTAATCAATTCTTGGTTTTGGCCATGGAGCTGTGTTGGAGGGACCTATCTTTGGCTCCTGGTAGAGTAAGCAGAATTCTGTGGTTATTCACTTTGCCTTGGATTTTAAAGCCCTGTTGGTTTACAGTCATATTGTGTGTTGACCCCCTAGCGATAGGCACCCATGTCCTGAGTCACATCCCACCTTCACCAAACCAATTGGATGAGACTCTGTTAAGAGTCCAAATTTTAATCTCAGATCTGTGAATTCCACCTCATAATGTTTATAATTTTCCAGAAGTCTTTTATCTGAGTTCCAGTCTCGTCTGGATCTACGGGCTGGATGTTGGTAACAGGCCTCGTGCGGGACTCATTTATAGGTTGATCACATGTAGTCAAGGGCAAAAATCAATTTGAACAATGAATTATAGGTTCCAAGGGGGATATGGGAATTAGTTGACTCTTGGACTTGGGTTGAAAAGCCTGGGACGTCGACCGGTACTGGTGTCTGTGCTAACAAACCTTAGGCTTCACGGTAGGTTAAGGACTTATTTATGTGCCCCTTTCTGCTACACAGGGGGGCAATTTTAGTATCTTTAGGTTTAATGCCTGGTTCGCTTGGGATGTCAGGGCATAAAATTTGCTCTACCTCTTAATTGAGGTCATTTATCTCTCTCAGAGTTCGGATTTTAGGGGAAGAGTCAGGGGCCTTTTTTTTAATAGGCTCACCAGTGTGTTTCACGTTGCTTTTCCTTTTCCTCATTGGTTTTTCTTGAGTTAGCTTTTTACGACCTCTATTGATGGTTTGCGGCCATGGCTAAGGATACAAATACCTCTTGAATGGGAAGAAATGTAGGCCACGAACAGTGATAACCAGGTCCCATATACCAGTTCTTAACATACCATCTGATATTATTCTACTATATGAATAGGTTTTATTGTATACAAATAACATTCCACATATCTTACATAATCATAGCCAGAAAGGAAAAAAAGAAAAAGAAAGAAAAAAAGACAAAAAGAAAAAAGGGTTGAAGTTTATATCAACAGCTAAATTTATTGCCGGTAACATAACTTTTCCTGGTCAGAAACGAAGAAGAAGAAAGAAAAATAAATAAAGTATGAAACTTCATTACCATACAATATTTTGTCAAATTAGGGCATAAAGACTGCCATCAATAGAGGGCTTAGGAGAAACCCAATAAGAGAACAGTAGGGCCAGCGACGTGCTGTTTACATATGTTCCTGCGCTATGGTACCAAAGGTCCTTATGGCTGTGTCATCAGAGGGTGGTTGATGTTTGGATACATAGGTTACCACGGCCACTTTGGTGCTAGGGCTGTTTTGTGGGGGGCAACTCTCACTAACCAACAAAGGGCTCGAGTTGAAATAAAGTTCACTCAGCAAGAAAATAGGAAATAGACTCCCAGTGGTCAATTAGTTCAGGTAGGACGGATAGGATATTGCTACCAATCAATCAATGAATCAAGTTTCTTGTAAAGCGCAAGTACTCACTCGTTAGGGTCTCAAGGTGCTGAGAGGGGGGTTCCAGATAAACTGCGCTCGTATAATGTGTGTGTGATATTCGGTCCCCCTTTTCTTCAAGTCACAGATAAGTTGAGGAAAAACTCGCCAAAACAATAGGTGCACTAAAATGCCAGCAGTTACAATGAACTCGGACAACCAAGAAGTTAGTGACCAAGGCACTTTCAGTTATATCTCCTCTAAAGTCAAATCCACTTACACTGTTTACTTAAGTCAATAGAGGCAATGGTAAGTCGAGTGAACAAAATAAGGGGGCTTCCAGCAGCAGTAAAAACACACTTTCCGGACTAAAATGGCACACAGAAAAAAAAAATTAGAGGGATGGCCCTGCCCTGGCTCTGTCTGGTGCTGATAGGCGCAGGATGGTCCTGCACTTGACCAGGGCTTTGCCTGGGCGTGGCCCTCGCAGCTGGACAAAAGAATGCGCTTTAAGGCGCTTGCGGGACAGCAGGTGAGTCTGGTTGTAAGGACCTCTGCCTGGGGTCTTGCTGTAGTCTGGGCAATGGAGTCCCCTCTTTGTTTGCTGCCTCTGTAGCCTTCAGCCTCATGGTTATGGTTTTCACCAGAAACCCTCAATGGCCATAATGAACCATATAACACAGTTACATATTATGCATCGTGTGTATGCGTGTGTAGGGGCGTGTGTGTGTGTGTGTAGACGTGAATTGCACGCCCAGCAGGAAATACATTTCTGAACCTTTAATAACTTTTACTGTTTTTCAAAATTACATTAAACTTTACTATCATTTGATTTAGCCCAACAGACATGATCCCAAAGACAAAAATGTCGGCAGCTCCAAATGTAAGCTTAAATGTTCATTTCCTTCGAAAAAAAACTGTCACACCTACAGCAAAAACACAAGATGGTGTTCACTGAAATTGGTCGAGGTGATCAGCCTGTTCCACCTCACGACCCTTTTTGTAGTTTTGTAAAAACCTGTCCAGTTGTTTTACCACAAAAGTCGAAAAACTAGTGATGAAAAAGTTACAATTGAGATATCTTGAGAGTTGAACTAACCAACGTGTAAATGCAAAAAATCTCAATCAAGGAAAGATTTAGCATGGATGTCACCGATGATGTCATCTGTGAAGTCGCGTATGAGGTCAGGAAAAAGACATCGGGGATTCATTTTCACAGCATACCATAATAAAAGAATTTCAATGTTTTTAAGTTTGGTATTGTAATCACTTTAACATCTGTTTTAAGAGACTTTCTGAGCTTTCTGTAAACAAATGTTATTTTTATGAGTGAAGGATGATCAGAACGTTATCAAAGCATTTTCAGTGATTCCTTTAATAGTATACAGCCAGCACACAGTCCTGGTGCACCTACACCACATGTGCACAGCTTTTGGACTTTTACTGCCGGTCTAGACACAGGCCCTATTTTATGGCGTGGGCCTGAAGCCAGCACCATCCTACCAAATAGCTGTATACAGCTTTAGCCATCCATGATGTCCACTGGAAACAAGACCTGACCTTTGACTAGGCCCTGTGCCGACTCCTGTTACGTGCATACCACATGTGCATTGACTTTAACTGCGCAAGGAGACCTTGGCTAGCAGCTAGGCCCTCTGCCTTGGCACCATCTCACTGAGCCAACTACAAATGACCTTTAACAGTGGTCTCAAACCATGGATTGGATTTGAAGACCCAGATTCAAGGATCTGTGCCTAGATGTAAGGGTCTGTGTCAGCTAATCTATAAATGGGAGATCTGCGAATTCCACAACTGAATTGACTCTTATTTTTAATTTGTGTGGCAGTATTGGCCGCTCTGGGATCCCAGACTCCCATATCATTGCCTTCCTTCCCTCTTATGTGTGTTATGATACTTTTTTCCAGGATGCAGACTTAAGTGCCTCACATCCTGTGATAGCCACCAAAATTTCAGTTTTCAGTACAAGCCAGATAACCAGATTTTGGCAGATTTAAATCTCTAATTCACACAAAAGAGGAGGGGTGAGGGTAACGGACTCTCCTACTCCGGACCCCCAGACAATACTTTTATACACCTGAAGGATTAGGGAGTGGTAAAAGTCGCTCTATGTATGTGGTGGCGCATGCTGTGTGTCTTAATACTGCCCTCACTCACACAGTTGTGTGACATGCTTCATCATAGGGCTGCTACAAAACACCCCTGCGCAGCCAACGCCTGGGGTGGAGCAATAGGGTAGGGGAAGACAAACACAACACAAAAGAGAAACAAATAATTTCTAACGTGACTGGGATCACCGGAAGTGAAAGTGCAGTGTAGATTAAAACGAGCTCGGAGGTGTCGCTGTGCCTATATTTTATTCCTGGACCCTCCGGCCAGGATTAAAAACGTGAAGGATGGTGGTGATTGGTAGATGTTATGTGCTCCTTACACCCCTCCTTACTGCCAGATCGTCGACATGTTTCGGCCGAGTGTATGTGTCCCTCGTTCAGGGTCACGCCGGCCTTCTTCAGAACTCTACCGGTCCCAGAATTTATGTGTATATCTCTCACCTCGTTTTCCAAGATGAGGGGGTGTCAGAACCACTTGTTCTGGCACCGAGGTATCCCCTAGAGAGTACTCTGTTGATATACCAGTTTACCCATAAACAATGTTAAAACTAGCGAGAGACAAGGAGAGACCCCCTGTAGTCACACTTACATCAAGGTGGGTGCTCCTCCTCTTGACTGCTCGGCTGCTCTCGCCATGTAGATTTAAATCTCTGCCAAGAACCCGCTTATCCACATTGGACCAATAGAAATAATTCCCATTGTCCAATCAAACAAATGTATTTTTCAAGACCGTCAACAGATATCTGTTTTTTTAATTTTAATTGACTCCTTTTCTTTTGGATTGTTTGCAAAGCAACTGATTTTTCACGAAAACAAAAAGGGTGACAAGCTTAACCAGGCCAAGTCACCTCCCAAATTGTTGCAGAGAGTCAATCAATCAATCAATCAAGGAAAGCTTTATTCGACTGCTGTTGTAACAATCATAAAAGTACATAAAAATAAGAAAATACGTTATCACAAAATTACACACATAATAAAAACAGCAATCCTGAAATGACATTAAAATATCAGTTGATGTTAAAGCTACAGTAATAAAAACCGTAAAAATATCAGGTGCCCGTTCTAGTGTAAGTCATTCGTCATAATATATTTCCTTAGAAGGAGTACCTTCTTAAGGAACATAGTTAAGCACCAGGCTGTTTGTTCGTCCTCTAAAAAATGTTGCCTAATCAATGCAGGGCGGCATTGCTGCAATCCATGTTGTTTTAAAATTGGTAAAATCCACGCTTTCCTCAAAACTACATAGAATTTGCAAAATAAAACCAAATGAATGGTGGACTGGGTAGAGTGATTGTCACATGGACATAAAGGCAAAACCTGTGACCAGTCATTGATTTTTGGGAAGGTCACGAGTCTATAGATGATGTCCAGCCTGAACCAAGTTAGTAACCGCCTGTCCCAACTACCAGGTACAAATGTAAGGTAAGGTTCCATATAAGAGGTGGTTATAATTAACTGATGTTGCCTTACACTAGGTTTTAAAATTTCTCCTGTCATTCTTATTGTAACCAATAGCTGAAGACACTCCTTTCTTAAAGCCTTTCTAGAGATTGCCTGTATGGACCTAGGATCGGTAAAGTATTCTGGGTGGCCAATGTCATTCATAAAATCACACACATACTTTACCCAGGGGATCTTTAAAGCCCCTTCCAGTTTTAGGCAGTCCTGTAAGATCTCCCTATTTAGCTTCGGCTGATCCTCTGTCCAGATCCTGTGCCACAGGAGAATTGGTTTTAATTTAATAAGATCAGAGATAAAAGGGAGACCCAGTTCATCGTGGCAGGCATAAAAAGGTGAGCTGGCTGGTACTGATAAAATGTATCTTAAGAACGAGGTTTCCACAGTTTGTATAGGGTAAGTATTAACAAAACCCCATACACCCGCCCCGTACATTGTATTAGCGGTGCATTTAGCCTTGTAAATTTGAATGAGCTCCCCTGGTGGCTTCCTACCTAGTGTTCTTGAAAAAGATGCCAGGGCGGCTGTTGTCTTAACAAGAGCCAATTTTTTTGCAAGAATGGCTTGAGCCCACGAGTCACCTTGATTGAATAAAATGCCGAGGTAGGAAAAACTCTTAGGGGCCGATTATGATGGCGGGCGGACTTTGTCCGCCCGCCATCGCCCCGGTAAATGGGACCGCCCGCTATGTGTGCGGCGGTCCCGCACATGTGATTAGGATGCCACCGCCACGGTGGCGGTGGCATCTCCATTTCCAGCATTGTGGCGGGCGGTGCTCACAACACCGCCCGCCACAGTGCTGGAAATGCATGTTGTGCATCTGTATGCACAACGTGACAGGCACCGCGCGGTGCCTGCCATGTTGTATATGCAAATGCAGGGGGTACCATAGGTACCCCCATGTGCACCCCCACCCCCAAAATACCTGGGGGCCCGCTACGGGCCCCCAATGTCGGGACCGCGAGCCTTTCCATGGCGGCGACGCTGCAATGGAAAGGCTCATCACCGCCGGCATCATAATGTGGATGGCGGTGTCTTGCAGACACCGCCACCATATTAATCCCTTTCCGCCCGGTCGACTGATCGGCCGGGCGGAAAACATGCGGACGGTCTTTCCGTCCGCCGGGTCCCCTCCGCCATGGTAATATGGCGGGGGAATTTGGTGGCGGACGGACGAAAATGGCGGGCGGATCGCCACCGCCATGCGGGCGGTGGCGATCCGCCCGACATCGTAATCGACCCCTTAGTTTGTTCTAGTTTTTGCCTGTCCACAAACATGCTTTTCATCCTCTGGGGCCCACGGCCACAACTCATAGTGTAAGTCTTAAAAATATTAATCTTAAGACCAAGATCCTCTATAAAAACATTAAAACTATCTAAAACCCTCTGGAGACCTAATTGGGTTCTTGACATTAATACTGCATCATCTGCATAAAGGAGAGCAGGTATAGGACGTCCGTTCACAGAGGGAAAATCTTGATTGTTCCTAAGGAGTGCTTGGGACAAATCATTAATATATAAGTTAAAAAGGAAGGGGGCTAGCACACAACCTTGCCGAACCCCCCTCTTAACGGGAAAGGCTGGTGTGAGCTCGCCACCCAGACCAAAACGCACTCTCGCCATTGCACCACCATACAGGCGCCTTAAAAAGAAAATAATATGAGGATCAACCCCAAGAACCCCGAGAACCTCCCATAGCCTATCGTGATTTACAGAATCGAAGGCCGCGGTAAGGTCAACGAATGCCAGGTAAAAACGGCCTTTCTTGGCTCTCATATATTTACCGACCAGTAAGGCCAAGTTTTAACTCTGCTCAATCGTCCCCAAACCTTCTCTGAAACCGTATTGTAAATCAGATAGGACAGAATTCTCTTCTGCCCAGGCTTACAGGCGTTCCAAGATAACCCGTCCCGTTACCTTGACCATAGAATCTATTAAAGAAATAGGCCTGTAACACCCGGGATCGTCTCGGTCCCCTTTTTTAAAGATGGAGACGATGATGGATTCCGCCCAAGTCTTTGGCATAGAGGACATGCAGCTGGCATTCATAACTTGTGTAATGATGGGCCCCCAAAGAACGATATTAGACTTAAACAAGTCCACAGGTACCCCATCAGGGCCAGGCGCCTTACCGCCCTGGCTCGCTAACAGGGCTCTTTCCACTTCCTCCAGGGTAAACTGTAAAACTGGATAGTCAGAGGGCTCCACTGACGTATCACTAACTGGAAGGCAAGGATTCACCTGCCCATTATACACCTTTGTAAAATGTTTAATCCATGACTCCTCAGGTATAGCGATTTCTATTGTAGGGCCACCCGTAGATTGTAAAAACGGGGTTTTCACCGCTCTCCAAAAAGCAGAGCTATCTTTCAGTTGTGCTGCACTATGAAGGGACTCCCATGCTTCCCTTCTCTGGGCACGTCTTCTTTCCTTGAGGGCCAGTCTATAATCTAATCTTGCCTGTCTGACCTTGATGAGGTTTCTGGGCTGTCTGCCCAGCTCGTGCTTTAGGTTGGTAAGTGCTCCTGTACATTTTGTCGAGAACCACCCCTGTTTTTTAACCTTGTTGCAGGATTGCACAAATAATAGCTCCCTGACCCCAGCTGCTATTTGCTGAAAAGACAAAAAAATGTCATCATGTGGGGCTGTTTCACTCAACCAGTTATCGAAGGCAGTTTTGCATTTAATTACTAGCTGTTGTATAACAGCGTCTGGATCAACCTTTGTCCAACGCAGGGTGTACCCATTGGTTCTATTGAGTATTACCTTACCCGTCATCTCTATAACATTATCGGGCCTAACATGTCTATGCAATGGCAAGTTGACCTCTAGGCATAAGGGGAAATGATCACTCGTGGGATTATCGCCCACCATAAAAGAAAGCAACCTAGGTGCATGATTGAGTGAAACCAGTATGTAGTCTATTGTTGAGGATAAGCCTCTTCCATTGAATGTATGAGGTATCGGAAAAGGTCTAGCCAATAAGTCTTTCACAAAACCAAGCTCAGTACTCACAATCAGTTCATTTAACATCTCCCCCATCGGTGTATGACAAAAATGGGTACTACGTACACCGTCTTCATCAATATTGCCACAAATCCTATTATCCTCATGTGGACATAAAGCACAATTAAAATCACCCACAAAGATTATCATTGTCTCTTTAGCACTGGCATTTATAAATGAGTTGAGGTCGCTACCAAGATTTCGCATGACATTACCAAAGTTATCTCGCGAGATGTTGTTATAAAAATTGACCAAGATAGTACAATGTGTCAGATTTCGATGTAATTTTGCCAACTGATAGTAACTATTCCCCAACTTTAAATCTATTTTATCCAATGCAAGCTTATCTGAAATATACAAACAGAGCCCACCCTTCGCTCTACCCCCTCGTTCCTTCACTGCAGGCGAATGGAGTGTTTTAAATCCATTTATATGGATTGGGTCTCTGACCCAAGTTTCCTGGAAACATAGAGGGATATTACCAAGGAATTGCGATAATTATCGCAAAGCGCGCTTAGCGCTGTTTTTTCATCGCCGGCTATCGCTGGATTTCATCGCGGAGATAACGCGTTATTATCAACGCTTATCTCTAAGGCGATAAAAAATCCAGCGATAGTGGCGAAACCCAGCAATAGCGCGAGAAATCGATCGATAAATTCAACACGCTAATGAAAAGCTTGCTAATAGGCAGGTGAGGACTTAACCTTACAATCCACCTCCCATTGACTAGAATGGTTAAGTCAGGTTTTTAGCAGGTGTTAGATTCCAGCGATAATCGCGGTTAGCACGAGTTTTTTTATCGACTCGCGGGCATTGCTAATAGGGGAAGTTGTGTTTGCGACTGTTTTCAGTCGCTTTTAGTTGGGAACGCCTACTTTGCATGTCATTAGCGATATATATCGCTGACATGCAAAGCGGCACCAAAACGGTCGCTTTCGCCATAAAGCTGTCGCTAACAGCTGTTAGCGACAGCTTGCTAATAGGGCGATAGAAATATCGCCGCTTTAGCAGCAAAAAGTGCCGCTAAAGCGGCAATAAGGCCCTTGCTAATATGCCCCAGAGTATGTCCTGATCAGAGATAAAATCACACCATATTTGATTATTTGTCTTACTACGCAACCCTGCAATATTCCAGGAAATAACCTTGCATGGCAAACAATCACCGCTCAACATAATTCTCGGGGGAGACACACTCAGGAGAGGGGGGCTACTAATACGAGGTAGTGCTTGGGCCTGGATTGGTGGATCACATGATTCCAAAAGGGTGGCTAAAGTACTGCTCGTAACATCTCTCTCAGTGGACTCCCTTGCATTTATCACTCGAGGTAACCTAAGAAATGAGGCCTCTTGTTCTCCGGAGCAGTCGTTTAATGATGCAACAACCTCACAGCCCCTAGGAAGATCCGCATCAACATCCAGGCGCCCATTTGGTGGTGACAGTCAGTCATTATCCTCTAAAGTATTGAGGACATCGAAGTAGTTGCTGACTCGAATAGCATACCTAGACTGTCTCCACTCCCCATCTCTATCTACTCCTGGTATAGACTGTGGGAGACCATGTGGTTTATAAAAGAAACCCAAGGGTAGAATATTAATCCCCATAGTACTGACTGGCCAGTTGCCCACCCTATCTAGTATGGTTCGAACCAAATCTGGTGAACCAAATGTTAAAACTACACAGTCGCCCTCTAGGGACTTTTTAGAACTTCCTATCCAGCCAATCCGCCGTACCATCTTAAACTCAGCGAAAAGCGGATTAGATAGTCCCGTCCTTGCGCTCAGTGCATGCAATGATTTATTTCTTAGTGTTGACCAATGTTCCATAGCTCCGCGTGGCAAAGGAGGGAAGTTGGCCAACACAATGGTATAAGGAGTTGCTTCTGGGGGAAGGTGCAGAACATTTGAATAGGGCAAGTTACCCCGGGGCTGTTTTTGCTGTTTTGGATCACTTAAGGTCTGGGCTCCCTCTCTACAAACATGATTGTGCCTGGCGGGGAGGGGTTCTTTTTGAATATTCACCAATCGCTCTTGGATAGTAGGTGTACTCTGTATTGTAACTACTTGCTTGGAAATGAGGGGTACTTCTCCTATATGCGACGTTCCAGAGCCTAACAAGTTATGGGGTTTAGGTGAAGGGTTCAAGGAGGCAATTTGGGGTGCTTTCCTATTTCCTTGCCCCGAATTATCAGACTGAATAGACATAGCACCCCCGTTTCTATTAGGCAGAGCAGCCTTGGTTCTAAATTGGCATGTGTTAGTCAGAAGAGGGAAGGTACTACCCGCGAGCTTTTCCAGTTTATCTATGCTTGCTTCTAATGATGATAGCTTGAGTATCAGCAGGTTTAGTAAGGCTGAAACGACCAGACCCATTTTTGTTCAAAACTCCCCGTTGTCAATAGCCTGAGGCGGGGTTAAAATTATTGGGGTGGAATCTATGTGAGCCAGATTAGGTTCCAGACTAATCTCCTCCACCTCTACAGTTTTAGTTTTGCGGCCTCTCTTTGGGAGGGGGTGAGTTTGCTATTGGGACCCTGCCCCTTTCTTTTCTTGGACGGGGGTACGGGACTGCTCCCCTGGCAAATTTTAACTTTTTGGCCCCTAGTTGTTACCTTTGGCCTAGTTGAAATATCATGTGCCTTAGGAGCATCAATAGACTCTGACTCGAATACCAAATTATGCTGCTTGTTCATCGGGGGGGAATTAAGTTGGGAATTAATGTGCTCTTCAGGGCCAGGCGTTGCGAGCTGAGTTGAGGGGCGTTGTGGTTCTAAAGACAGTCTGCGCTCAGTTAGTGCAATTTCATGAATAAGTGCAGACTCAGCCCTTGATAAAAATGCATCCAATGTCCCCACAACCCCCTGCCTGTTAGTGACTTGCGTTTATTCATTGTTTTCTGAACCATCTACCAGTGTTAACAATTGTTATGGTAAGCGCGTTATACCCTCATACCTTGCTGATGCAATCCTAACAAGGGTCCGTAAACAGTCTGCTAGAGCAAGAGATGACAATAACGTGGCCCAGCCCTGCCTCTTCCGGCCTCTGACAAGCGCAGACGGGCCCGCACTTGGCACGGGCACGCCCGCACGCGTCCCGCGCCGCGGGAGCCCTGGGGTGTTTTTATGCGCCTCCGGGCGCTGTTGGATGACAATAGTGCCTCCTGGCGCTCGGCGTTCTGGGGGATGGAGTCCTCTCTGCGTCCCCGTGAAGAAAGTGCTTCGTGCGAACCCGCGGCGGGAGTAAAGTGCGGCGTGCCTTGCCTTCGGTAAGATGCAGTTTGCAGAATGCGTTTCAAAGCTTCCCGCGCCGCGGGAGCCCTGGGGTGTTTTTATGCGCCTCCCGGCGCTGTTGGATGACAATAGCGCCTACTGGCGCTCGGCGTTCTGGGGGATGGAGTCCTCTCTGCATCCCCGTGAAGAAAGTTGTGAGAAGTTGGCCTGGCATATGCTGTCCACTAATTATAGTGGGCACCTTGCACCAGTCCAAACAACCCCTTATTGGAGATAGGTTAAAGACAACCTTTATTGAAAGCTATCCTAGTGGTAGCTATGGAGAGCAGCCTTCAGGCTAAGTCTTGAAGGAATGTAAAGCAGCTTGTTTTACCAGTCTATAATCTCTGGAGTGACCAAATGAAAGAGGACCACACCAGGTGTATATTCAAAATATATGTATTTATTGCTAAACACACCCCTCTAGTCTCTTTATGAGGCTAGAGTTCGAAGTACATAAGTTATAAGTTAGTTATCTACAGTAATAGCACAAATACACGTTTGAGCCCTAGGGGCGTACCAAACCATATACCAATAAAGTGGTATAAGAACCACGACTGAGCTAGACACAGGGCCTAGAGCCTGTAGAAGTGCTTGGACCACAAGGAACCACCCAAGGTAGTGACACAGGGGACCCACGGGGGACGCGTGCAGTGTATGAACACAGCCGCGAATCGCCGTTAACTTCTATCGGGAAAGTCGCGGTTTGAATTTAAAAGAAAAGGGACACTTAGAGGAGGACTTGGAGCAAACCCTTTGAGAACTAGGCTGTTCTAGTGTCAATACCCATGGGAGCACCGGAGTACTCGAGTTACCTCACCGAGGGGAGCCGGGTGCATAGGTGTCTTTCGGGGTCGGGTTTCGTCGTCGCTTTCAATGGCGATCTGCTGCAAAGTGCTGCTGGCGGCCAAGTCGAAAGTGTTCGGGTGGATCCAAAGGTGGATCGAAGATCTGAAGAACCTGAAAGCAGAGGGGACAGAGTCTGGGTCACTAGCCAGTGACCAGGAAGGCGACGAGCAGATGCCGACCGATGTCGAGTGCTTCAGGTAGGTTGACGGTCGTCTTGACTCTTCAGCCATGAGGTCCAGGAGGCGTCGACGACGACCAGGAGCTGGATTCGAGCTGTCCCATGACGTCTGTCGATTGCAGGGGTGTCGGCGACCGGATTGGACCCAACAAACCTTGGCAACGGCAAGTCTCATGAAAATGGAAGAAGGACGATGTTGCAGACCAGCAAGGTCTGTGGGACTCACCCAGCGAGGGTAAGTCAGGGCACGCCTGGAGCAACCAGGGAACCGAAGCAGAAGAAGATTGGCCTTCGGGAGGGCCTACTAGCCAACGGACTAGTGACCACGAAGGAGCCTCGAGTCGACGCACGTGGAGCTGGCTCACAGGACACTCGTAGAGTGGAGGCCAGTGATCTTCGGTGAAGTTGGTGCTGGAGGCTGGGGCTACTCGGAGCCCAAAGCACGACTTCATGGGAGACCCAGAAGAGGATGCGCTTGCAAATGCGATCGGTGTCCAGGGGTCATGGTTCCACGTTACCCACGACAGCTAAGGGCCTCAGCTTTGCTGGGGACTCAGGGCAGCCTCGGGGAAGTTTGGAAATCCACCTCTGGTGATGCAATGACTTCGGCGTCCGGCGGGAGCTTCAGCGATGCAGACCGGACAATTGCTTCTTTGGTGCCTGCCAAGCAGGGGAGTCACTCCTTGACCCCAAGGGAGATTCTTCAGTCCTCTAATCTTGAAGTAGAGCGTCGAAGGTCCAGGATTCTGTGTCAGAGTTTCGTCCAGGTAAATCTAAAGTCCTAAGGACTGGGGTCCCATACTTATACTAAGGTAGGGGGTTGGACATACTCTGTGGCCCCACCTATGGGAGGGTCAGGGCAGAGGGGTGGTTACACCCCTTTCCCTTTGTCCAGTTTCGTGCCAGAGCAGGGGCTGGAAGCCCCTGAGCCGGTTTGAACTGGGGTATGCACAGGGACACCAAATGTGCCCCCAGTGCAGGACTTCAAAGCACCAGAGAGTGCTCCCGCCCAGCCCCAATACACACTATCCTGTCTGGGGAGGTGGTTACACCTCCCTGGGACAGGAAACCTATTGTCCAGGCCTCCCCTGCCGGAGTTTCGGTCAGCAGCAGGAGGCCAGACTCGTGTCTGTGGCAGCGGCATCCATTTTGTGATGCCAGGGCTAAGGAAAGTCAGTACCGGGTATACCGGTGTGTACATGTCTCTCCATCTAGAAGGGTGGAATGCTACCCCCGTCGCCAGAACTGGCGGGGGGGTAGTATTCCAAGATGTTTGACACCAAACACGACATGTTTCCGTGCAGCCATCCCAAAGTTAGCATTTAACGCGAGGTTATAATGCGCTTAAGAGTATATGGTCGGGTTGCACTACAAACAGCATCAGAGAAGGGTCTCCGAACGCTGCAGAGGGGCCCAGCTCATGCAGGGGCACCCTCTCACATAGGAACCACGCACTCTGCCTTCAGGATTGATAAGGCCTGCCATAGGAGTGACTTATAGGTTTATATGTGTGTATGTATGTAGTGATATAGGTAGCCTATATCACAGTAAGGGGTGCATGCACCACCTTACCCAGGCTGCAGTAGCAGACCTGTGGTGTCCTTTTGGCTGGCCTTCCAGGGGTGGCACAATACATGCTTCAGCCCCTGGCAGGCCTCTGAGGTACCTATGCCCTGGGTACATAGTATACCATATACTAGGGACTTATAAGGGCACTCCAGATTCCAATCAGAGATGTGCCTAAGGCACATGGAAACCATTTTAGAAAGGAAGCAGCTAGGCTGGGGTTCTGATTAGCAGGGCCCCAGCCAGACTAAGGTCGAAAAACAGTGAAGCATCAGCAAAAAGTGGGGGTACCCATGTGAAGCAGATCCTACTCCCCTACACAACCCCCCCCCAAACGTAGGGACATTAAACTAACCTTGCCCAGTTAAGTCTTCATGTTCTAAGTGGAAGTACCTAGAGAGTCCATCTGCATTGGCATGGTTACTCCCAGGTCTATGTTCCACTGTGAAGTCCATCCCCTGTAGGGAAATGGACCACCTAAGCAGTTTGGGGTTTTCACCCTTCATTTGTTTTAGCCATAAGAGGGGCTTATGGTCTGTTTGAACAAGGAAGTGAGTACCAAACAAGTATGGCCTCAACTTCTTCAGAGCCCAGACCACAGCAAAGGCCTCCCTCTCAATGGCTGACCAACGTTTCTCTCTAGGGGTCAGCCTTCTGCTAATAAAAGCTACTGGCTGATCCTGACCTTCATCATTCAATTGTGACAGTACAGCCCCTACCCCCAATTCAGATGCATCTGTTTGGACAATGAACTTCTTGGAGTAATCAGGACTCTGTAGAATGGGAGCAGTGCACATGGCCTGCTTTAGGTCATCAAATGCCTTTTGACAGCTAACTGTCCACTGAACCTTTTTGGGCATTTTCTTGGAAGTTAAGTCATTCAGGGGTGTCACTATTGATCCATACCCCTTGACAAATCTCCTATAGTACCCAGTCAGGCCTAAGAAGGCTCTCACCTGAGTCTGGGTAGTTGGAGCAGTCCAGTCCATGATGGTCTGGATCTTGCTCTGCAGTGGTTGAACCTGGCCTCCACCCACAAGGTGGCCCAGGTACACAACCTGACTCTGCCCTATCTGGCACTTGGTGGCCTTGATAGTCAGGCCTGCTTTCTGCAGGGCCTGCAAAACATTTCTGAGGTGGACCAGGTGATCCTCCCAGGTGGAGCTAAAGACAGCAATATCATCTAGATATGCTGCACTATAGGCTTCCAGACCTGTAAGGACTGTATTCACCAACCTCTGAAAAGTGGCAGGTGCATTCTTCAGACCAAAGGGCATCACCACAAATTGATAATGCCCACTAGGGGTTGAGAATGCTGTCTTTGGCTTTGCATCATCAGCTAGTCTGATCTGCCAGTAGCCAGCTGTCAGGTCAAATGTGCTTAGATACTTGGCTGAGGCCAAAGTGTCTATTAGCTCATCTGTCCGTGGTATTGGATGGGCATCAGTCCTAGTGACTGCATTGAGACCCCTGTAGTCCACACAAAACCTCATCTCTCTTTTCCCACCATTGGTGTGAGGTTTTGGCACAAGGACCACTGGACTAGCCCAAGGGCTATCTGAGGGTTCAATAACTCCCAAATCCAACATCTTCTGGACTTCTGTCCTGATACAGTCCCTGACATGGTCAGGTTGCCTATAAATCTTATTTTTAATAGGCAGACTGTCCCCAGTGTCCACTTCATGAGTGCACCAGGTAGTCTGACTGGGTGTCAGTGAGAATATGTGTCTGAACTTATTGAGCACCTGTCTGCAATCAGTCTGCTGCTGGGTAGTGAGGCTGCCTGCCAAGGCTACACCATCCACTGACCCATCATCAGGGTTCTGTGAGAGCAGGTCAGGGAGTGGGTCACTCTCTTCCTCCTGTCCCTCATCAGTAGCCATGAGCAAGCCCATGTCTGCCCTGTCCACATATGGTTTTAACCTGTTGACATGGAGAACCCTGTGGGGACTCCTGGGTGTTCCTAGGTCCACCAAATAGGTAACCTCACCCTTCTGTTCAACAATGGTATGGGGTCCACTCCATTTGTCTTGGAGAGCTGCTGGGGCCACTGGCTCCAACACCCACACCTTCTGTCCTGGCTGGTAAACAGTCAGTACAGCCTTTTAGTCATGCCAGGCTTTATGCAGTTCCTGGCTAGCCTCAAGGTTTTTAGTTGCCTTTTTCATGTACTCAGCCATCCGGGAGCGGAGACCAAGTACATAGTCCACTATGTCTTGCTTTGGGGGCTTGAGAGGTAACTCCCATCCTTCCTTCACCAAGCACAATGGACCCCTGACAGGGTGACCAAACAAAAGTTCAAAAGGGCTGTAGCCAACCCCTTTTGAGGCACCTCCCTGTATGCAAATAAAAGGCAGGGCAAGAGTATGTCCCATCTTCGCCTAAGCTTTTCTGGGAGCCCTTTAATCATGCCCTTAAAGGTTTTGTTGAATCTCTCAACTAAACCATTGCATTGTGGGTGATAGGGTGTGGTGAACTTGTAAGTCACTCCACACTCCTTCCACATTGCTTTTAAGTATCCAGACATAAAGTTAGCACCCCTGTCTGATACAACCTCCTTAGGGAAGCCCACTCTCGAGAAAATTCCCAGGAGGGCTCTTGCCACCACAGGTGCTGTAGTGGTCCTAAGGGGAATAGCCTCTGGGTACCTGGTGGCATGATCCACTACCACCAGGATAAACCTGTGCCCAGATGCTGTTTGGGGATCCATGGGACCAACAATGTCAATCCCCACCCTTTCAAAGGGAACCCCCACCACAGGTAGTGGTATCAGGGGGTCTTTGTAGTGCCACCTGCCTTGCCACTGGCCTGGCAGGTTACACAGAAGCGACAAAACTCCTTGGTGTCTTCAGACATGTGGGGCCAGTGAAAGTGAGGGACAATTCTGTCCCAAGTCTTGTTCTGGCCCAGGTGACCTGCTAAGGGAATGTCATGGGCTAGGGTCAATAGGAAGCCCCTGAACTTCAGAGGTATAACCAACCTCCTGGTGGCACCAGGCTTGGGGTCTCTACACTCTGAGTACAAGAGTCCATCATCCCAATACACAGTATGGGGACCACTAGCTTTCCCAGCAGCCTCAGCAGCAGCTTGCTGTCTGAGGGGTTCAAGAGAGGGGCAGCTCTGCTGCTCCTGGCTCAGATCTGCCCTGGAAGCCCCCCTGTCCCCAAGAACTCAACCTGGTCAGGTTCAAGCTCCTCTGGGACAGTTCCTTCCTCAGGACTGAGATCATCCCCCTCAAGAGACTGATCCTCCTTCTGAGCCAAGGGGGAAGGCACTGCCTTTACCCTACTACTCCTCTTCTTGGAGGGCACTTGGTCCATTATTCCAGAATCCAAGGCCTGTTCAGTGTTAGACATTTTGGCTTGTGACCTGGTCACAGCAAACACATCTGCAGGGATGCCCATCATTTCTGCATGGGTCCTGAGCTCCACTTCTGCCCAAGCTGAAGTTTCTAAGTCATTGCCAAGCAAGCATTCAACGGGTAGGTCTGCACTTACCACAACCTTCTTAAGGCCAGTTACCCCTCCCCAGGAGAAGTTAACAACTGCCAGAGTATGGTCTTTTCTGACGTTGCTAGCATTGGTCACTTGGTACATTTCACCAAGTATAATCTGCCCAGGATTCACAAGGTCTTGTGTCACCATGGTGACACTTGCCCCTGTGTCCCTAAATGCCAAAGCCTCTTTTCCATTGATTAAGGGCTGTTGCCTGTACTTGCCCAGATTACTGGGACTCACAGAGGAGGTCACATCCATGCCTCCATCACAGACTAGGACAGCCTGAGTGAGTTCTCTGACTAGGTCAGAGCTCATCTCCTTACCCAGGGTCAACCCTACTAAACCCTTGGCTTGTGTAGTCCCACCACCAACTGTAACTGCACTAGGGGGAGCAGGTGCCTTAGGGGCATTGGTGGGGGCTGGAGTAGAATCTTTGGACTTGGTGCAATCACTGGTCCAGTGGGTCTTTTGCTTACAGACCTTGCACCATGGTTTCTTTTGGCCTTTCCCTTTGTTAGACTGTGAATCCCCACCTGAAGAAGATTTTTGGGGGCCTTGTGAAGACTTTTGGTCTTTACCCTTCTCCCCACCCTTATCAGAGGTTTTCGAATCTTGCTTCTTAGGGTCACCACCTTGGTTCTGTACCTTCTGCCTCACCCTGGTTCTGACCCATTTGTCTGCCTTCTTTCCCAATTCTTGGGGAGAGGTCAGATCAGAGTCCACCAGGTGCTGATGCAACAGCTGATTTTGACAATTGTTAAGGATCTGCTCCCTCATGATAAGATTGTACAATCCTGTGAAGTCACATACCTTACTGCCCAATAACCAACCTTCCAGATCCTTGGCAGAACAATCAACAAAGTCCACCCAGTCTTGAGTCTGTGCCTTTTGGGTATCCCTGAACTTTAACCTGTATTGTTCGGTGGTTAGGCCAAACCCATCAATTAGAGCACTCTTCAAGACTTTGTAATTATCAGCATCCTCCTCTCTAACTGTGAGGAGCTTATCTCTACCTTTGTCTGCAAAGGAGAGCCACAAGATTGCTGCCCACTGCTCCTGAGGGACCCTCTGTACTTTACAGGCCCTCTCTAGAGCAGTTATCCATTTGTGGATGTCATCCCCACTCTGGTAGGGAGGGACAATCTTGCTCAGGTTTCTATGGTCATAAGACCTTTCCCTATCTCTTGGGAAATTGCTGCCACCATGGGACTCTAGTCCCATCTTTTGTCTCTCTCTATAGAGATCTAGGGACTCCCTGTCTATAGCCAATTGCTGTTTTCTGAGCTCAAGCTGGGCTTGTTCATACTGAAGCAATCTCTTTCTCCTTTCATGAGAGGATTCCCTCCTATGAGAGGAGACAGAGGTCCCTATTGAGGTGTCAGAGTGGTTAGACTCCTGAGAAGGAGATCTAGACCTTCTGGGCACACTCAGTAATCTTCCTGGGGGGACAAAGGGGAGGTCATTCTGATCCCCCTCCTCCTCCTCCACAGGAGGAATTGGGTTACCAGGACAAGGTCATTTTCACCTTCCTGGCCAGTTTCAGAGGGGGGGGCCTGGGTTTCTTAACCCCTGGCCCCTTCCTCATCTTCTGCCCCACCCTCTCTGCCTACCCCTTCAGACCCTAGGGACCTGCTGAGATCATCAGCTAGTAACACCTCCCTGAGGTGTTGGGTGCTGGAACTTTTGCCTGCCTTCAACTTCCTAGTATTGCATAATGCTCTCAATTCCAAGAATGGGAGTTTATCATACTTGGAGGGAAGAAGCCCACTGGCTTCTGGCGAGGACTCACTGGGTCCTGGCTTTGAAGACATTACTAGTGAGGTGTGGTGTATGCACTACCTACTCTAGTGTGGCCTACTAAACTCTCTTGAGTTGTAGAAAGGGTGTGCTATCCCTTAACACACAACTCTAAGTTCAGTAGAACTTACTGTATTACTAAGCTTGATTTATATGTACCTTAGGTACCCTTAGTGGTTTTCAGTTGATCAATTCAATTGAGATTATTTGGTAAAACAATAGCAAGCTGGAATCCCACACGCTGCACACCAATGTGAGAAGTTGGCCTGGCATATGCTGTCCACTAATTATAGTGGGCACCTTGCACCAGTCCAAACAACCCCTTATTGGAGATAGGTTAAAGACAACCTTTATTGAAAGCTATCCTAGTGGTAGCTATGGAGAGCAGCCTTCAGGCTAAGTCTTGAAGGAATGTAAAGCAGCTTGTTTTACCAGTCTATAATATCTTGAGTGACCAAATGAAAGAGGACCACACCAGGTATATATTCAAAATATATGTATTTATTGCTAAACACACCCCTCTAGTCTCTTTATGAGGTTAGAGTTCGAAGTACATAAGTTATAAGTTAGTTAACTACAGTAATAGCACAAATACACGTTTGAGCCCTAGGGGCGTACCAAACCATATACCAATAAAGTGGTATAAGAACCACGACTGAGCTAGACACAGGGCCTAGAGCCTGTAGAAGTGCTTGGACCACAAGGAACCACCCAAGGTAGTGACACAGGGGACCCACGGGGGACGTGTGCAGTGTATGAACACAGCCGCGAATCGCCGTTAACTTCTATGGGGAAAGTCGCGGTTTGAATTTAAAAGAAAAGGGACACTTAGAGGAGGACTTGGAGCAAACCCTTTGAGAACTAGGCTGTTCTAGTGTCAATACCCACGGGAGCACCGGAGTACTCGAGTTACCTCACCCAGGGGAGCCGGGTGCATAGGTGTCTTTCGGGGTCGGGTTTCGTCGTCGCTTTCAATGGCGATCTGCTGCAAAGTGCTGCTGGCGGCCAAGTCGAAAGTGTTCGGGTGGATCCAAAGGTGGATCGAAGATCTGAAGAACCTGAAAGCAGAGGGGACAGAGTCTGGGTCACTAGCCAGTGACCAGGAAGGCGACGAGCAGATGCCCACCGATGTCGAGTGCTTCAGGTAGGTTGATGGTCGTCTTGACTCTTCAGCCACGAGGTCCAGGAGGTGTCGACGATGACCAGGAGCTGGATTCGAGCTGTCCCACGATGTTTGTCGATTGCAGGGGTGTCGGCGACCGGATTGGACCCAACAAGCCTTGGCAACGGCAAGTCTCGTGGAAATGGAAGAAGGACGATGTTGCAGACCAGCAAGGTCTGTGGGACTCACCCAGCGAGGGTAAGTCAGGGCACGCCTGGAGCAACCAGGGAGCCCAAGCAGAAGAAGATTGGCCTTCGGGAGGGCCTACTAGCCAACGGACTAGCGACCGCAAAGGAGCCTCGAGTCGACGCACGTGGAGCTGGCTCACAGGACACTCGTGGAGTAGAGGCCAGTGATCTTCGGTGCAGTTGGTGCTGGAGGCTGGGGCTACTCGGAGCCCAAAGCACGACTTCGTGGGAGACCCAGAAGAGGATGCACTTGCAAATGCGATCGGTGTCCAGGGGTCACGGTTCCACATTACCCACGACAGCTACGGGCCTCAGCTTTGCTGGGGACTCAGGGCAGCCTCGGGGAAGTTTGGAAATCCACCTCTGGTGATGCAAAGACTTCGGCGTCCGGCAGGAGCTTCAGCGATGCAGACCAGACAATTGCTTCTTTGGTGCCTGCTAAGTAGGGGAGTCACTCCTTGACCCCAAGGGAGATTCTTCAGTCCTCTAATCTTGAAGTAGAGCGTCGAAGGTCCAGGATTCTGTGTCAGAGTTTCGTCCAGGTAAATCTAAAGTCCTAAGGACTGGGGTCCCATACTTGTACTAAGGTAGGGGGTTGGACATACTCTGTGGCCCCACCTATGGGAGGGTCAGGGCAGAGGGGTGGTTACACCCCTTTCCCTTTGTACAGTTTCGCGCCAGAGCAGGGGCTGGAAGCCCCTGAGCCGGTTTGAACTGGGGTATGTACAGGGACACCAAATGTGCCCCCAGTGCAGGACTTCAAAGCACCAGAGAGTGCTCCCGCCCAGCCCCAATACACACTATCCTGTCTGGGGAGGTGGTTACACCTCCCTGGGACAGGAAACCTATTGTCCAGGCCTCCCCTGCCGGAGTTTCGGTCAGCAGCAGGAGGCCAGACTCGTGTCTGTGGCAGCGGCATCCATTTTGTGATGCCAGGGCTCTGGAAAGTCAGTACCGGGTATACCGGTGTGTACATGTGTCTCCCTCTAGAAGGGTGGAATGCTACCCCCGCCGCCAGAACTGTTGGGGGGGGTAGTATTCCAAGATGTTTGACACAAAACACGACATGTTTCCGTGCAGCCATCCCAAAGTTAGCATTTAACGCGAGGTTATAATGCGCTTAAGAGTATATGGTCGGGCTGCACTACAAACAGCATCAGAGAAGGGTCTCCGAATGCTGCAGAGGGGCTCAGCTCATGCAGGGGCACCCTCTCACATAGGAACCACGCACTCTGCCTTCAGGATTGATAAGGCCTGCCATAGGAGTGACTTATAGGTTTATATGTGTGTATGTATGTAGTGATATAGGTAGCCTATATCACAGTAAGGGTGCATGCCCCACCTTACCCAGGCTGCAGTACCAGACCTGTGGTGTCCTTTTGGCTGGCCTTCCAGGGGTGGCACAATACATGCTTCAGCCCCTGGCAGGCCTCTGAGGTACCTATGCCCTGGGTACATAGTATACCATATACTAGGGACTTATAAGGGCACTCCAGATTCCAATCAGAGATGTGCCTAAGGCACATGGAAACCATTTTAGAGAGGAAGCAGCTAGGCTGGGGTTCTGATTAGCAGGGCCCCAGCCAGACTAAGGTCGAAAAACAGTGAAGCATCAGCAAAAAGTGGGGGTACCCATGTGAAGCAGATCCTACTCTCCTACAAAAGTGCTGCGTGCGAACCCCCGGCGGGAGTAAAGTGCGGCGTGCCTTGCCTTCGGTAAGATGCAGAGTGCGGAATGCGTTTCAAAGCTTTCCCAAGCAGAGAGTCAAAAGAAGCCATTCTTATGGCGAGCTCAAAATAATCTAACTACACAGTCGCAATTCATATTCTTTAATTTATATAAATATACATATTTATATTTGTTTGGCTGCATTTATTGCACTAACTGCCGTGGTTTTGTTGTATTCCTCTTAGGGTGTCCGTATATAGGTTTTCCTGTAGCATGTCCTTATATAGGCACAATTCGCCCTGCCCTTATATAGGCATGAAATCCCAGTCCTTATTTAGGCATTAAACCGTGCACTCCAAATACAGGCATGGTCTCAGACATCCGTCCACCCTAACGTCACAACGAGTTCTTGAAGAACAGACCCTTAGGCTTCGGGAGTTTCCCTAGCACAGGACTATTGATTTCTTCAAGGACTCATCTATTATGCATGAACCGTTATACCTTAGGGGTTCATTCATGACGTCTTCCGCTGTCCGATTCACGTCAATGCTAACATTCTGAGGTACCTCTCAGGTATAAATATACCTTCCCTAGCCCCTGTAAATAAGAGGAGACCTCGACTTCAGAGGAGCCCGTTTCCCGGCCTGACGCACTGAGAAGACGCTGTCATCCCTGCACGCAGAGAGTCCAGCTTCCAGTGATCTGACTTCCCTCGCGGGGTGTTGGAGTTCGAGTCTGGCAAAAGATTCCCACCTCTCTCATTCTCAAGGTATGGAGCTTGACTAGATACCTAGAGGGACTCTTGGCATACTAGGCATACTAGGCATACTGAGCGTAACATACTCTTAGTACACCATAGTAAGGAATACTTCACCTACTTCATACCTCTCCCTACACCTAGGTTAGGTTAGGTACATTGGGGTAGAACTAGCTTAGAAACGCATCGTATGAGTACTCACATTTTTAGTCTATGTTATTTATGTAAATGAATATCTACTAAAGATCATGCTAGCGCAGTATTATTTATTTCTACTGCTTACGCTGTACATTATTTATCTTGCATACTGTCTTGTGATCATAACAACACATTTTACTTACACGAGAAACAAGACTGTTCAATAAATCTCTTATTGAAACGCCCGTCTATTCTTTCTGTGTAACTTTGAGGAAAACTAAGTATGCACGAGTGAGCTGAGTGAAATAGTTAACTATTGTTTCCACGACTCTGGGACACGTTCTGATTCTAAAGGGAAACAAAGTGGTCATGTTTTGCGGCTGCCAGAAACTACTCCCTTCTTGTTAATCAAGGAGTTTCTAGTGGCCTCTGAGCTAGCTGGCACAAGTAATTAAGTTTAATATACTCGATAGGGACATACCGACCTCAGTCCTATGTCAAACCTATACGGTAAATTATTCCAATGCGCAGAGCCTATTAGGGAAATAGGAGCTACACTACAGTTTAAGACTCACATTTCACTAGGCTTCTGGCATACCTATGAAATATTGCCATATTTTATAGAAATTATATCATTTCTGGGCAATATTGATTTAATTAAAGTGGAGGCCTACTTTCCATACCTGCAGGTAAATATTCCCTAAGGGCCTGATTCTGATGCAGTTAGGAAATCATTCTGACCGAATCAGTTTGGGAATGGTTTACGACTGACTCGGATCGGGAGAGTCCGAGCAACCGAGTACGATGCATCCAGATGCTTCCAGATATGATTTGGTTGGACTCCCATTGACTTCAATGGGAGCCTATGTTCCGACCGAATGCATAGGCTCCCACTGAAGAAAGGGGTGGCTGGGGAAAATCGGGCACCCTGTGGCGGGCACCCCCTGGTGCCTGCCACACTATGCATGGCTGGTAAAGGGGGGACCCATGAGTCCTTCACGGGTCTGATTGGGAAGGCTCCGGGTGCAGGGGGCCCGCTACGGGCCCCCTAAAGTCTGATTCCGACTGCCGATTTGAGTCGGACGGCACGATTCGAAAAGGCTGTCTGAATCCAGCATTGCAATCAGTTGTTCGGAAACGCGGCCCGTAGAGACGTATGATTCTGCTCCGTAGAGCTCGGTCATTCCAAATGCAGTTGGGTTCGGATTGGGATATTCCTAACGCCTAACTCGCATCGTACTCGGTCGGTCGGAAACTTCTCCGATTCGGTCGGAAAGACACGTTCCCGATCCAATTCGGACGGAGTAAATGCCATTAGGAAGCCTTCCTAACCTCATCGGAATCGGGCCCTAAGTGTGACAGTGAATTTATATAATGACATCTCCAAACTATTCTGTAGTCATTTACCACTGACCATTGTGTAATCAACATTCTATTAATGAAAGATAAACATAACATAAATATGGTAACTCCAATCATTACCAATTGTTAGATGTACATTGCAGAGGACAGCTTCCATAACCTCCTCAAACAGGATGTTTTTAAAAAGGCATTACATTTTTTACTAAAATTCTCCATTCTTTATAATTTAATTAAGTATTTTCTCTTTTCTCTACAGAAAAGCAGTAAAGTCAAGTATTCCATTTGCCTATTCAATAATCATTACTCTGTTTAGAACTCGCACTTTTCATGCTAATTGCTCCAAAATAAACAGGTAATATAAAACATACATAATTGGAAAATTGCAATATGGTCCTATATTTCCATTTTCACATTCTGTTTATTCTTTGACCATGTAGTTTATTTTCTTACTAGCACCCTGATGGCAATGTAGGACAATATTACACCTGTTACTTATCCCTTCTTTCTCTCTATATACACACACAAACACACACTCACACACACTAAACAATCTTACTTAAAGTTTAGTCAAGCTTGAAGGGGGTCAGCAATAGTGGTTACAATACAAAACATAAAAAGTAAAGAAGAAATCTAACCTTACCTTCCCCCACTGCCACAGCACATACATGAAGACAAGAGTAAGTCAGTTTTTGGTTGAGTGCCTGAAAACTTTAAATTACTGTGTTACTAAGTCAATTGAGCCATTATTCAATTCATTGTTTGTTTGTCTATCCAGCCCTTGGTATTTAGTGAAAGTATGTGAGATGGACGTCCTGGCCTATAGGTTTATTAGTACACTCATCAAGTGTTGTCCTACTGTAATTATACTCTTCATATGACAGGGTTTTATTTTTAGTTTGGGATTCTATGTTTTTTATTCCATTTATTTTGTCTTTCCAGCTGTCATTCTATCCATGTGTTATATATTTTATTAACAGATTGCACTGGAATGGTTTCTCGTTACGAAAAGTACATGGTAGGGGTTGGATTTATGTTACTATAGTAACTGTGAATCACCCTCCTTTTCATTACATTTTGTGTTGTAGCTACCACTGCCTACCTGTAACTCTAACCTAAAGCTTAACTGTGTTTTTTCTGTTAATCACAAGTGCTCTTTGTTGAAACTGCAATAGTCTACTGTGCAAAATGTGATAGTGGGAGGGTGGTGGAGCATAAGAATACAGGCTGCATAATCATGGGGGAAGTGTAATCAGAGGTGGTGTCATGAGAGGTATGGTGCCAGAATATTGTGACCAAAATATTTTATGGCAAAAATGTATATATCACCCCTTGGAATAAATAATATACTATCGACACCAGTGGGACAATATTTTTTTAAGATATTCAGGATGCGATATTTATGTAAGATGATATTTTTGCCAATGATATTCTGAAATGCAACAGTCATGAGAAGGCTGTATCATGGGAAGCAGAGTTAACGAAGGTCAGAGTATAGTATAGCAAAACACAAACCTACAGGCTTTGACCAAAGACCAGGGAACAGTTGTTTGGCAAGTCAGTATTGAGCATCAAATGCCAGAGCAACATTAACCATTAATATTAGCCCCAATCTGCACTGAATGTGAATATTTATTTTATATTTATTTATTTTGTGTTTTATATAGCGAGAACAAGACCCAGAAATGGGTATCAGAGCGCTTCACATATACATAGCATTGTAGCTTTAAACAGTACCAGAGCGTATCATATATATATAGCATTGTAGTTTTAAACAGTGCAATAGAAACCTAAAAATGGATGTAGCTGTCTCAATGAACATGTGAGGCGAGGAGAAAAAAGAGAAAAAAAAACATTTGTACAATCATTAAAACAATTAGAAATAGCCTAGGTTATAGCTTATAATACATTTGGGCTTGTTCTGGGTATTCTCAGTGGTGACAATAGGTAGCAGTCTTCAAGCAGAAGTCTCTGTGCGAGTAAGGACCATCGGGATGTGCCTAGTGAGAGAGTGAGGAGCTCCAACTAGAGTCTGGTAACGGATGAGCTTACAGAGAGAGATACTCTGCAGGCTTGGGTGGGTAGAGTGATTGTCTGAATGGGGCTTCTAGAACATGTAATGAATGGGCTACTGCAGATTAAGGGAGGAATTTGCTCATTAGGAAGGACTTAGCTTCTTTTTTTAATGTAGAAGTAGATGAGATTTTCCTGATGCCTGGTGGGAGCGAGTGCCATATTCTTGGTGCAGCTCCGGAGAAGGCTCTGCCGTATATTTTTTTCTTACGGAAGAGTAGAGGTTTCAGAAAAAGAGTCCCGGTGCTCTGTGCGAGTCTGCTTCAACCAGAAATTTACATTTTCTGTGCTAGGTACAGTGGGGTTTTGTGATAGATTGCAGGCCATCTTTAGTTGGATTCTTGCTTCATGAGGCAGCCAGTTGAGAGCTTTCAGATGAGGGGTGATGTGGTCAAATTTTTTTGACCCAGTAAAGAGTCTTGCGGCTGCATTAAGACAGGCTTTAAGCGGGGCTGTTGAGACTTTGGGTAGTCCTGATAGAGTGGTACATCCATATTCAAGTCTGGAGATGACTAACGACTGAACTGCAGTTTTGAAGTCTTGTGGTTCGATGTAAGGTTTCATTTTTCTAAGGTAGCTGAGGTGAAAACGGGCATTTTTAGCCATCAAGTTGATGTGTGATTGCATATTAAGGTTCTTGTCTAGAGTGATTCCTAGCGACTTGGTGGAGTCCACCAGGATCGGAGTACAGTTTAGTGCAGTGATTAGCTTAGTCCAATCCTTCCTAACTGTGGAGTTTGTTGGGGGGGAGATTAGAAGGAATTCGGTTTTTTGAGAGTTTGACTTAAGGTGATTGTTTGTTAGCCATTGGACGGTCTTTTTTAATGCTTGGGTCATCGTCTTAATTTCTTCCAGGGAAGTGATCTTGATATATAGCTGAGTGTTGTCCGCATACATGTGGAAGGAGATGTTAGCCTGCTGTAGTATTACGGTTAAGGGTTCGATATAGAGATTAAATAGTGATGGGGATAGTGTTGAGCCTTGTGGTACTTCTAGTAGGTTAGGGGATGGTGTGGATAGATTTTGATTCACCAGGAATCTTTGCATTCTGTTATCTAAGAAGGATTTAAACCATTTTAGGACTGTTCCCGATAAACCCATCCTGTTCTCAAGTCTCTCAAGAATTTTGCCATGGTTAACAGTGTCGAAAGCAGATGAAAGGTCAAGTAGTACAAGCAGACATGATTCATTACGGTCTAATGCTAGTAGGGCGTCATCCACAATATGTAGAATTGCTGTTTCGGTGCTGTGCCCGGGTCTGAAGCCTGATTGGCAGGTGTCAAGAAGCTTGAATTCCATAATGTGTTGGGTTAAGCTGTTGTTGAACACATTTTTCTATTACTTTGGTTAACATGGGAATGTTGGTTATCGGTCGGAAATTGTTTGGGTCCGAAGGGTTCTCAGTTGGATTTTTTAGGATGGGGATGACTTGGCCGGTTTTTAGGCAATACGGGATGGATCCTTGAGAGAGCCAAGCATTGATTATCTTGGTCCAAATGGGGATGATAGTATGGTTGATAGCTGACAGGCAACTCGACTGGAGGGTGTTGTTGTAGTGGTTGTTCGGTTTTATAGACGATAAGATTTTGGTGATGTCTCTATTGTCAGGAGTAAATGACTGACCACAGTCAGTAAAATGCCAAAATGACTCCAGGCATTAAGAAGGATTAAAGATTCCAGACAGTAATGACCTTAAGTGGACAAGGGCAGTAATGCACATAATGATCCCAGGCAGATATGAACCTCAGTACCCCAAAGCGACAATGAACTTCAGTGATCCAAGGCAGAACGTCTGTGGCAATGCACAGTAATGAACATCAGTTCCACTAAGGAGTATTGTGCATCAATGAACCCAGGATGTAATGAGCCTCAATAGCCCCAGGCATAAATGAGCATCAATTAGATCCACTGCACTGAGTGAAGGAGATGTGAGAAGATGCACTCCACAGGAATGTGTCAATCGCAGAATTTTCTCTCTATGGGGCATATTTACTAAAAAATGTGCGGTGCTATGCCAAATTTGGCACGCCGCGCTCTGACATTTTTTAAATGCGGGGATGCGCCGCATTCACAAGAATAAGGCGCGCCCCTGTTTTTCCCCGAGCGCTGGTGCAAAAAAAGCTGCCTAGCGCAGGCAGCCTGCCGCCATGTTGCAAGGGTGCCTGCGCTGCAGGGATGATTGTTTATGTGCAGGAAGGTGCACCTTCCTGCACATAAACAAACAATAATGTTGATTTGCTCTTTCTATGTGTGCTGCACCATGCAGCATACATAGAAAGAGCACAAAATGAGTAGAATATTAATAATTTCTCCTCGTATCGCCATTCTAAGACCAGGTATTTCTTGGCGTTAATTTTTGGCACTGCCTCAGCCTTGTAAATCTGGGGCAGCATCAAAAAGCAATGGATGTTGATGTGGAACACCCACTGCAACACCCAATACATGCCCCTTTGCCGCAGAGGACTGCAGCGGAAAGGGGCATATTTACAAAGTGGTGTTAAAGCACGTTAAGTGGCTTAGCACCACCTTGTAAATATGGAAATAGGGCTAGGCCCTCGAAGAGTAAAAAAAAGTGAGGCTCCAGTGGTGATAGGGGCTTGTGCATATGCCCCTATATCTGGTACCCATGATACCCAGTAATACTTGCCATGGTTAACAAGAATTTGACATCTTATAAACAGTTCTTCCATTGAGAATTGCCCAAGGGAAAGAATGTGTGTATACAATCTATGGAAAGCCCACATATTGATATAGTCTTTTCCATTGTGTCTATCAATCAGGATCTAATTACATTCATAGTCCAGAAGAATGTTCTTGACCTGCATGGCAAATAGTAGACTCAGAAACATGTGTACTGCATAGGTTCATAAGAGTCTGAATATTGATCCTCTGCATCTTATTAACAATGTGAAAGAGATAGACCAATAAAAATATTTATTCACCCTCGCACATTTTTAAATATTGATTGTTTAGGATCCTGTTTGACCCAAGCAGTAGGGACTCTATCCTAGATCAGCAGCCTGGAATGCAGGGAAATCTGGGCACTCAGGAACCAGACTGACTCTAAATACGATGTTGGATTAAAGATTCTTCAATCAGATCTTCCCAGTGGTAGATGGAGAGCACTATGATTATGTATGCCACACTATATGTGTGAGAGCTTAACTTCTGTGATTTTGATTCTCACCATATGGGTATAGTAGTACATTTACTGCCAGACATTGCTGGCAGATTAGTACAACATGTGTGGTAATTAATGACCTCAGACAGCAATGAGCTTCAAATTTCTCAGACAGTAATTATCTACAATAGCTCCTAACCGTAATGGTGGTTCAATGCCTCATGCAGTAATGAACATCAATGAGCCCAGGCAGTAAAGAACATCAATAGCCTCAGACTGTTAAGATCATCAATGTCCTAAGGCAGTAACAAGTATCAATAATGCACCCTCGCCATAATGAACACCAGTGGCCACAGATATTTATAAGCATAAGTTGCCTTGAGCAGCAATCAGCGTTAACCTCTTGAGTGCTCATGACGGCTCCCGGCCGTCATGAGTCACAGTAGACGTGTGCTCATGACGGCCGGGAGCCGTCTGAACGTTGCCGCTCTGCCCACGCGGTATTAATTCCCCGCCTGTGCAGGGAAATTAATCAGTGGGCGGAGTTCGGACGGCTCCCGACCGTCATGAGCACACGCCCACTGTGACTCATGACGGCCGGGAGCCGTCCTGAGTACCCGAGCGCCACGCCCAACCCCGCCGCCTCTCGCACCGCAGGGGAATTTGCCCCGCAGCGAAGGGGTTAATATCCCCAAGCAGAAACAAATATCAACCTAGACTCAAAATGAAATGATCCTCAATGGGCCCAGGCAGTAATGAGCATCAATATTAGATCTAGGCAAAAATGAACGTCGCTAGCATTAGGCAGTAATGATTATTAATACCTCCAGGTAATATTTCGCGATGTGCGAAATTCGTGCTATTTGCTTTCGCGTAATTACGCAAAATTATGACAATGTTACTTCAAAATTACGTGTGATTATATAAAACCATCATTTTGTGCTGTGTTTTAGCTCAAAATACATCCCTGTGTCAATTTCTGCCACAACAATGAATTGAAACGAGAGCACTGCGAACAATAGCCCCTCGGGTTCTATTGTTCCCATGCATTTGCGGTAAATTTTACAATGAATTGCACCATTTGTGGTAAATTGTTACATCGAATGGTGCGAAATTACTTAAAGTGGCGCAAGGGCACAATTTTGGGAGTTTCACATAACAAGCGTAATGTGAATTTCCCAAAAGTAGGCGAATTACACGTGCGTAATTGACATTTCGCCCAGGCCTAGTGATAATATATATCAATGGACGAAGGCAGTAATGAACGGCAATTGCCAGAGGCAAAAATTATCAGAATTTGCAATAATCTCTAATGCACAGTGTAAGCACTACTAAAGGAAAATAGAAATGTTTTCATTTAAATCTCTCTCATGGTTCATGATTATCGGCAGAGATTACACATAGGTAACAGCATTAAAACTGCAAAACTACAGTGATTCAACACCCATACTACAATTGTTCTGTGTCCTCAGACAACGAAATATTGAATACAGGTGTACCTTCTTCAACAGCCAGGGTTTGGTGGGTGTTGCAACCCCACCCCCCCGCCCCTCCAAAAGAAAAGTGGCACATATGTACCCAAAGTTCCTGGAAGGAGTTGCACAGGAAGTAATACGAGGGCAATTAACAATTGCCATAGAATGATGATCGCAATTGTTAACATTACACTGGTTTTTCTTCTCCTGTATGAGCATGTGTCAGAAGGAGACTCGAGTCTGCTCATAGCTGCCCTGGAGTCCTGATCGGAATAGAAAAATTGACACTAGAAAAGCTGTCAGCAACCCTGGTCATGAATCACCTGCACAAGCATGTGGGAGAAGGAGGAACTGCAAATTTGGCAGCTGCTCCAGTGTAATATTCACAATTGAGAACTTAACACTTGATAGCTGACAGCCATGCCTGTCACCTTATCCTGCTAAGAAATGAGCAAAAAGGAAGTCTGGGGCATCTAAAAGCTTCCAGCATCATAATTTAAATGGTGACACTGAGGCAGCTGTCAGATTCTGCCGGTGTCGATTACTTAAGAACACTGTTATGTTCTTCTATGCCAATCAGGTTGGAATGTGATTCAACCTTCTAGAAGTGAATACTCGATTAGAGAATGTGGTGGGGAGAAGAACTCTAGTGTTGGCAGTTGGAGGTGGACACAGAGAAAGGAACTGCTCCTGTTGGTTGATGTGATCTTATCCAATATATCTACTAGAACTTACTTGGTGTGGCGGCTTTGTATTATCCAGACAACTTAACAATTGGCAACGAGTTGCCTGGGAGGAGACAGGCATGCTGATCATCAGCCTCTCCTGAACCCATGTTATCAGCATCGTGATCTGTAGATGACCTGTGTGGACCGGCAGGGCTGTACTGTACTTCTCAAGAGGCAGTTTCTCTGAACTGGAAGGCATTGCTGGCAGAGTGGTGTGTCTACACGGCTGGTGTTAGACCTGACATTTCTTGGCGTGGTTACCCCTGACTTTCTGCCTCTACCTCCTCTATTTTTGGTGCTGTGATGGATTTTGTTTTGCCAACTTAGATGCTTTGGACACTTTGCCACTGCTAATCAGTGTCAAAGTGCAAGTGCTCCCTGTATAAAGTGTAATGGTAATTGGTTGTCCATGATTGGTATGTTTGCCTTACTAGTAAAGTCCCTAGTAAAGTGCACTATGTGTGCCAGGGCTGGTAATGCAAATGCTACTAGTGGGCCTGCAGCACGAATTGTGCCACCCACACAAGTATCCTTAAAGAGGGAACTCAGGCCTGCCACTGCAGTGCCTGCGCGCAGTTTGTTAAACTGCCATGTTGTTCTGACAAGTGCACCCACTTGCCAGACCTTACCCTTCCCTTTCTAGGCACATCAGACACCCCTATGGTAGGTCCAAGGTACCCCCTGGGCAGGGTGTAGTGCATGTGAAGGGTAGGACAGGTACTAAGGTGTGTACCATGTCCTGACAGTGAAATAATCTCCATTTCGTTTTTCACTGTGGAAAGGCCATCTTGCCCATAGGATACAATGGGGAGGCTGTGTAATATGTTTTCCAGCCTATCTTCCCAAAGGCTTAAGATGGAGAGGTGAATTTTAGTGTGCCTGAACTCGCAATGTAATAACACATCTTTTTATGAAGGTGGTTTTTGCATTGTGTGTTTAGAAGCCACTCTTTTAGAAGTGGCTGGGTTTTTGTGCTCTAACATTTCTGTGTGTCTCTGCCTGGTTGTGGATTGACTGTCTGGATTTGAAAGTGATAGGATCTGGGGAATGTCTTGACCCAGGGGAGGAGGTGAGACAGCAACAGGCTGACCTGCATCTGGAGTGTAGGGGGGAGGAGTATCCCCTAGAGGTGAAGAGGCCTGGGCTGCAGCCATAAACCAATGGCTCCGTCCCCTGCTGAGTGATTGAGGATCCAGACCCCGACTTTCAAAGGAATAAGGTGTCACTGGCAGGGAGGCACCCAGAACTGGTTTGAACAGGGGTCAGTGCCCCCTGAACACAAAGACTTCAAAGACATTTAGGGGTATAACTATGAGAGCTGAAGCCCCTGAACTTTGGAGAAATGGATTGATCAAGATTGAACAAGACTGAAGCTACTTCGTGGTCAAGAGGAACCTTTGCCAAGGAAGAAACAGCTGAAGAGATTGAAGGAAAGGACTGACCCCTGCTGTGTGTTCTGGGGCTGGCCTGCAGTTTGCTGCTTTAACCAAGGAGAGGCTAAAGGGACTTTGATCTGTGCTGTGTCCCCCTCCTTGAAAGGACTTTGCTGTGTGCTGTGTCCGGAAGTAACTGATCCCCAAGGGCCCGAGGTGAGCTGGCTCCCTGTTGCGGAAACTCAGGAACACAAAAGTTTCCAGGAGAGTCTCAGCGACGCTGTGTGCGTGTGCTTTTTGCAGCCCGAGACCCTCGTAAGAATTGCCCTGTGATCGTGGGCATCTGGAGTCCAAGCGAGTCTCACCGACGCTGTGTGCGTGTGCTTTTTGCAGCCTGAGCCCTTCGTGAGGATTGTCCTGTGATCGTGTGCACTGGAGTCCAAGTGAGTCTCAGCGACGCTGTGTGCGTGTGCTTTGTGCAGCCTGAGACCTTCGTGAGGATTGCCTTGTTATCGTGCACACCCGGAGTCCAAGTGAGTCTCAGCGACGCTGTCTGCGCGTGCTTTGTGCAGCCTGAGACCTTCGTGAGGATTGCCTTGTTATCGTGTGCACCGGAGTTCAAGTGAGTCTCAGCGACGCTGTGTGCGTGTGCTTCGTGCAGCCTGAGACCTTCGTGAGAAGTGCCCTGTGATCGTGCACCCGAAGCTCAAGTGAGTCTCAGCGACGCTGTGTGCGTGTGCCCTGTTGCAGCCTGAGATCTTCGTAGCATCAGCGGCCTGGACCGGCAGCCCCGGAGGAGCCGAGCCGCCGTCCCGAGCCCGCCGTTGCCAGAGCGGGACCTCGAACCAACCTCGTCGAGGGAGGGCCCGAGTCCCACTGCCTGGAATTCACAAAGATTGCATCGGAGGCCCAAGTCGCGGGAAGAGGAGAGGAGAGTGAGGTCGCACCCCCCAGGTAACGTGTGTCGACGCCTGGGGCGGGGTGCGGGCTCGGAGGGAGACGCTCTCTGCCTCTCCCATTCCTGCAGTGCGAGCCTCTGCTTCGGCTCGTATCGCGGCCCGTACTTGCCAACGGAGTGGCAGTACCGGGGCCGGAGTGCGGAGCTGCACTTTTTGTTTACATCATACCCGTGTGGGGGCAACTGTTGACAGAGGCTGACTGCGAGTCAGTAGGAGTTTCGGAGAGACCGCCTGAGGCACCGTGATCGGTGCTGGAGTGTATTACGAATTGCATTGTTTCTGCATACCGAACTACCTGATTAGTGTATTACGCATTGCATTGTTTCTGCATAACGAACTACCTTAGTGTATTACGCATTGCATTATTTCTGCATAACGAACTACCTGATTGTCGTATTACGCATTGCATTATTTCTGCATAACGAACTACCTGATTAGTGTATTACGCATTGCATTATTTCTGCATAACGAACTACCTGATTAGTGGATTACGCATTGCATTGTTTCTGCATAACAAACTACCTGATTAGTGTATTACGCATTGCATTGTTTCTGCATAACGAAATACCTGAGTGTTGCGTTACGCATTGCATTATTTTACATTGCAAAGTGCCTGATGCTAGCATTACGAACTGCTTTATTTCTACATTGCAAAGTGCCTGATTCGAGCATTACGAACTGCATTATTTCTACATTGAAAAGTGCCTGATTCTAGCATTACGAACTGCATAGCATTGCATTAGGGCTGCAGTGGAACGTATAGAAGTGCTCATTAATATCGCCAGAACTTACAAGGGCTGGCTGGCCTAACAACCGGCCAGGAAGAATATTACAAATACGCATATGTTGGATTTATATCGTGTGGTCTTATCGTATATCTTTTTACATAAATTTATACTCGTTTTTATGAAACTCGTGTGGAGTCCATTTGTGGTGTCATCATTGGGTTGCTGTGAGCGTGGTTGCAAATACTTTACACATTTGCCTTGAAGATAAGCCTGGCTGCTCGTGCCAAGCTACCAAGGGGGTGAGAAGGTGTCCTTCCTTTCCCTGACGTGAGAGCGGGGGTCCCTATTTGGCTAAGGTACCTACCTCAGCCAACCAGGGATCCCGGGTCTAACAGCTGGCATTTGGATACTGGCACGGTTGGCTTTTGAACAGGCGTAACATGCAGGCCTGAGTGCCACCAAGCATTTCTATGGTAACTTTGTAGAAGCAACATGCCATCGATTTTCTAACAGTCCTCGTTTGATTGGGTGTGCAGCTCTGTGAAGTCAGTTAGATGTAGGGAAGAGAAGCATCCCATAAGGGCTGCCACGGCAACAATTGAAGCAACGTTGAGCGGATATCGAGGGCCATTTGAGGTCGGGATGACTTCAGAAACTTCACAATGCTATCTTTAGTACGTCTCTCAGCTTTTACGTGATGCCATGCTTTATTGGGCACGCTACATCAGCGGTGGGGTGCCATTTTGAGGCAACGCTTCATTGCGGTCAGGTGTGTCATTTTGGATCGGGTGCACCGCACAAACGTATGACTGCCATTTTGGATTTCACATGTGTTTACACCGAAACTCCTGTGGTGATTATTGATCGCGTTGCACACCTTGGTGCTTTGATGCGATATCAGTAAGGTGGCAAATCTGGAATACTGTGCAGCGTTTTTGTAAGGAAATTCAAGTCTGGATTGCTAGGTACTGTTAACATTCTGGGTGCCATTGGTATTTACACCTTCGGTGTACATCGACCGATTATTCTACTCAGTCACATCACTCATTTAAGCAATGGCGTCTGCCAATTTGCCTCCATCCCCAGTTTATTTTTACCAGAAAAGGTGGAGCCTCTATTGCCTTGAAAAGATACAAGAATCTTTTCAACTCGTATCTAATAGCGGCTGGAGGTGAAAAAATTCTCGACAACAAGGAAACAAGCAGTACTTTTGCGCAACTTGGGTGTGGATGGGCGGAACACATATGACAGCTTAGAGACAATACCTGTAGGAAATACAGAGGGTGATGCTAGAGATGTATATGAGATGTCAGTATTTATGTTAGAGAAACATTTTGAAGATATGATTAATGTCATTTTTGAGCATCACAAATTTTTTATGAGGGTGCAAGGAAAGAATGACAGTTTGGGGAACTATGTTACGTGCTTAAGGACCCTGGTGGTCACTTACAATTTTGATCTTCTGGCTGACTCCTTGATTCGAGATCAGTTGGTAAAAATAATGAGAGAGTCCAAGAAAAGTTGTTGATGAAAAATCCTGAACTTAGAGAAGCAATTACTTTATTGGAAGATATGCAGAGTGCCAGTTCCTGGGTGCGGGAGATGCATGGTTTTCCATTTTCTGCACTAACCAGTCAGGCAGCAGAGTCAACCAGCAATGGGTCAAGTCAGCTTGATTTGGTTTCTAAAGCTAAACCAGAGGGGAAACACTTGTTGAGCAATAGTGACAGCAAGAACACTAGATCGAAATGATTTCACTGTGGGAACCCTGGGCATATTGCAAATAGCCACCAAAGCTACCCGAAGAACTCCATATGTAGGAAGTGTGGCAAGAAGGGTCATTATGCCAGGGTTTGCAATGGTGAGACGGGTAAGAACAAAGGAGCCGACTTGGTGTCTAATGAGTTAAATAGTGTACTGAATGTAAAGGCAAATCCAAGCGATATAGGTGGTGATCCCTCGTGCCACCTCCCCCTGCGACAGTTCTCCTGTCTAGCTTGCCCGCAGTCCGCTACCTTCTGCTGCATGTCTACTTGCTGCCTTCTGTATGTGCCTCCTCTGCTCACTTCTTGCTCTGTTTTGCCTTTTCTGCTTGTTTTTCTGCCCACTAGTTTGCCTTCTTCTGCTTGTTTTTCTGCTCTCTGATTTGCTTTTCCTGCTTGTTTTTCTGTCCTCTGTTTTACCTTTACTGCTCATTTTTTTGCCCTCTGTTTTGCCTTTTGTGATCGTTTTTCTGCCCTCTGTTTTGCCTTTTTCTGCTAGTTTCTTCCTCTTCATGCTGTGTCCCTCCTCCTGCTGTTCCCCTCCTTCCGCCACCCAGCACCCCGCCCTCCGCCCAGGACCTACTTAATGGAGGCCACAGCGCGACCCGATTGAGCAGGTCGTTGTGCCAGCATCCCCTGCGACGGTTCTTCAGTCCTGCGTGCACGCAGTTCCCTACTCTATGCTGCCTTTCTTCCTGCTGCCCTCTGTTTGTGCCTCCACCACTCGTTTCTTGCTCTGTTTTGCCTTTTCTGCCCTCTGTCTTTCCCTTTCCAGCTCGTTTTTTTACACTCTGTTTTGCCTTTTCTGTTTATTTTTCTGCCCTGTTTTGCCTTTTCTGTTCATTTTTCGGCCTTCCGTTTAGCATTTTTCTGCTAGTTTCTTCCCTCTTCACGTCGTTTCCCTCCTGCCACCATTTCCCATCCTCCCGCCACCCAGCGCTCTGCTCTCCCCCCAGGACTTACTTAATGGAGGCTGCAGCGCGACCCCATTAAGCAGGTCCTCATGCTAGCTCCTCCTGCCACGATTCTCCTGTCCAGCTTGCCTACAGTCACCCACCCTCTGCTGCCTGTCTACCTGCTGCCCTCTGTTTGTGCTTCCTCTGCTCGTTTCTTGCTCTGTTTTGCCTTCTCCGCTCATTTTTCTCACTTCTATTCTGCCTTTTCTGCTCGTTTTTCTGCCCTCTGTTTTGCTTTTAGTGCTAGTTTTTCTGCCCTCCATTTTGCCTTTTCTGCTCATTTTTCTGCCTTCTGTTTTGGACTCTTCTGCTCTGTTTTGCCTTTTCTGCGTGTTTTTCTGCCCATTGTTTTGCCTTTTTATGCTCGTTTTTCTGCCCTATTTTGCCCTCTTCTGCTCTGTTCTGCATTCTCTGCTCATTTTCCTGGCCTCTGTTTTGACTTTTCTGCTCGTTTTTCTGCCCTCTGCTTTGCCTTTTCTGCACGCTTGTTTTTCTGCCCTCTGCTTTGCCTTTTTCTGCTCATTTCTTCCCTCTTCCCGCCCTTTCCTCAAGACCTGGCTTTTCAACAGAGTCCTTGCACCCCAGCACCCAGATACCCCCAGGGGTGACAGAGCTGCGCTCTGCAAATGCTGATTGATTGATTGATTGATTGATCCTATTGTCATGTCAGAATGGTCTATCACCTTAGATGACAAAGAAGTGGTGTGTTGGCGGACTCAGGGTGGCCCTACACCATGGTGGGGGATAATATTTGGGAGGGAGTGTTCAGAGATCATTGCATTTTCGATTTTCCCTCCAGACATCAAGACAGTAAGCTATGGTGGCAACAGAATTATGGTTTTGGGATACACAGTGACGAAAATAAAATTAAATGACAAAGAAACCATTGGGAAGGTACATATAGCTAAGCGGGGAGATAACCTATTGGGAGGGCATCACCAACGGGACATGGGTATCATGCTTAACCCTAATGCCTTGCAACAAGTTATGAATATGTCGTGTGAGCATGAGGATATATTACTACTGTTTCCTAAGGCAGTCAGTAAAAAGTTGTTCCTTTTCAAATACTTTGAGCACAAAATCATACTGAAGAACAATGTATCACCTGGCATGCATAAGGTCAAGAAATTCCCAAACCTCATGCTGGAACCTCTCAAAGAGGAGATCCAAAGTTTGACAAATGAGGGTGTCACTGAGGAAATAGAATCCTCTGCGTGGTTGGGTCCAGTGGTGTTAGCCCCTAATGATGGTGCTAGGTGCATCCGGATGTGTGTGGACCTCAGGGACTTAAACAGACACATCTGGGTTGATCGCCAACCGCTTCCTAACATTTCAGAGACTTTGATGATGCATGGTGGTGCCAGAGTTTTTAGTGTGATGGACCTATCATCTGCGCACTACCAGGTTAAATTGCATGATGACTCTAGGCATCTTGCTTCTTTTGTTACCCCTATTGTTTCATTAGAATGCCATTTGGGTAGGCATTAGCTGCTGCTTGTTTTCAGAGCGTGATGAAAAGAGTATTGGAGGGTGTGCCTAATATACTGTTCCTACAGGACGATATCCTAATTTATGGTAAGAGTATGACTGAGCATGATGTTACGTTGAAAGTGTTGTTGGGGAAATTGGCAGAGGCAGGAATAACACTAAAAAATGAAAAAAACAAATTTTGGGTAACTTCAGTAATGTATTTAGGTCACACCATATCAGCTGATGGAGTCAAACCTAAATTTGAACTGGCAGATTCTATCTTGAAAGCACCTGCTCTGCAGGATAAAGATCAAGTGAGATCTTTCCTGTGAATGGCGGAGTTCTACTCCAGGTTTGTTCAGAATGTTTCTAGTTTAGCTCAACCTATTGGATCCCTTCTTAGGAAGGGTAACAAATTCAGTTGGACAGAGGATTGTGATTTGGCTCTCAATATCCTTACAGAAAGTATGAGCAAAATGCCCAACTTGGGACATTTTGATGTAAAGAAGAAAACCTTTTTGACTACTGATGCCAGCCTCAAAGATTTGGGGGATTATTGTCACAGGTTAATGGCAGTGAGGAGAGCATGGTTGCATTCGCTTCACGTTCGCTCAAAGGGACAGAAGAATGGTACTCAGTAGTAGAAAGAAAGGCCCTGGTGTGTGTTTGGGCAATAAAACATTTCAAGTTTTATCTCTGGGGCTTACCTTTTGTGGTCCGATCTGATCACAGACCCTTGTCACAAATGTTTGCTACAAGGAAAGATGACGAAGTCACCCCTAGGATTAAGACCAGACCGGATTTTCACCAGAAAAACGGCTAAATGGCGCACTGTCATTACGAAAATGTTCAACATAAAAAATATAAGCAATATCCCTCATGGTACCAAACTATCGATCATCCCATCACCAAGATTAAGAGCGGTACTATGCATAACTATCTACAAGAACGGTATTGTGCTTATACAAGCAGCCAACTACGAGTTAGAAAAGTTCGACAACCTGTTTTCTACCTTAAAGGAATGTGTAGATAATACAAGGTCTCTAAAACACCTGACCACACAAGCTACCACCCTATCCACCACCAACACTACCACCACAGACGTCATAATACCTAGAGACCCCCAAAAACCACAACCTACAATGCTGTCAGGAGACACAACTTTGACAGGAGGCACAGTGGACGGGAGTGGTACAGAGATGGGAGAAGAATCTCTACTATACGCTAATACCGCCCGACGCCTTTACATCGGGAAAAATCAACGCCTCTCCCCAGGATTTGATTACTCCCACACGTAGGCCATTCAATGGGAACCTCCATCCAGCAATAAAAGATATGGAAGCTAACACCCCTTCCATACCCCCCTCTACAACAGTACAAAGTGCACCTGCATACCTACGAAACTCATATCCCCCGAGCTTGGTACTAAGATCACAGGACATAGGGAGCGCATCTCACATCACACATAGAGGAAGTGCAGACACCCAAACTAATGACAAAAAAAAGGAACACTGAAAAAGTCACAGATCTAAAGCACCGGGACACAAACAAACCTCGAAATAGGCAGATGCGTACTCCTAATATATCATCTCAGACTCAGAGAGAAATCGAAGCTCTTCAAATTCAAGCGGACAATATATCTCAGGACATGCTAAGCGCACTGCAAGTTATGGAAAAAATACTAGAAATCACTGCAAGTACTCACTCCAAAGTCGAGCTCATTCAAAAATCAGTGCATGATATTCTAGGAAAGAGCAAAGAGACAGCCATGCCATTATCAAACAGACATAATCGACCTTACAGAAATCTTAAATATTTATCGGATGATGAAACCAAAACCCTACTCCGGTCATATGAGTCTAAAGCTAACAGCAGAGGTGAGGAAATTAGATCAGTCCCGATCGATGCAAATAGAACGTCCTGGCCTAAGAACAGGAAACCTAACCTTAACAACCTAAAACAAGTCCAGCTAACCGCCAATACTCAGGAGATGAACCCTAGTAGCTCAGGGAAACCACTGCTATGCCTACTGCTCAACTGCCGATCCGCAGCAAAACATGCCTCAGACATCGCTGCCCTCATCATTAGCCAGGAAATTGACGTGACAATCTTAACAGAAACATGGCTTACGGAATCTTCTTCCCCATTCATGGATCTACTGGTGCCCCCTCATTATAACATTGTGAGATTAGACAGACTAAAAAAGACAGGAGGCGGTATAGCCTGCATACACCGATCTGACATCGAGATCAGCCAAATACAATCTGACCCTCTTGAATCCTGTGAATACCTCGGTCTCGGTATAAGAACTGCAGATAATCAAAGGTGTAACCTGCATGCGCTCTACCATCCACCAGGCAATAATGCCACCTTCATAGACCAGTTAATGGAGATTATCATGGCTAACTCTAACAGTCACACAAACAACATATTCCTAGGAGACTTTAACTTACACTGGGACGACAATAATGACAAACAGGTCAACGCACTTAAAGAATTTTTAAGAGATCTAAACCTTACTCAAGCCTGCACACAGCCAACACACTCGAAAGGGGCAACCTTAGACTGGGTAATCTCGAGAAACAAGGATATTACAATCCATTCAATTGTTCCGTGCGATTGGTCAGATCACCATGCCATAACCTTCCGGATACCCATCATAAAAAAGATCAAGACCACACAACCGGTCAAACTTAAAAAGTGGACTCGAGACACCAAAGACCCTAGTATTGAGCTACTAGTAGCAAGATGTGAGAAGGACCTAAGTCCGCCTAGCAACTTGCTAAACGTTAACGAACTTACTGATCACTACACTACGTCAATGACGAATATAGTCAACTCCACCATGCCACTAAAACTGAAAAGAGTCTCAGAGAAAGATAAAAATCCATGGTTCAATGGGACACTGAATGAAGATAGGCGGAAACTGAGACTTGCAGAAAGAAAATGGAGACAGCACCCGTCATCCCCCAGCTGAAAACTCTCAGAAAAATCAGAAACGAGTACAACAAAAGTGTCCTCACTTCCAAAAAGTAATTTTTAGATCAGAACTGGATAACGCCAAAAACAGACCTCGGAAACTATTCGAGATGTTAAAGCAACAATCCAATAAGCTGGCCAAATCTGCCCAAGAAGCAGCTAAAACGCAACTGAGCTGCGAGGAATTCTCAACATTCTTCACGGACAAGGCCAACACTCTAGAAAGAGAGCTCAGGATGGCAGCCGACAACCTCGCTAGCCAACTACCACCACTGAACGATGCTAACACGAAAAACGATCATGATAGTTCGAAAAACAATGCACAATGGGCAACCTTCAAGCTATATGACCAGAATACCATTGCCAAAACTATATCGGAGATCAAACCAAATAACCACTACAATGAGCCCCTCCCATCAAAATGCTTAAAAAGAATCAACCATGTCGTCGTCCCTATATGGACAAAAATAATCAATGCATCACTATCTCAAGGGATCCTACCAGAATGTCTAAAAACAGGTCAAGTCCTCCCCATCATCAAAAAACCTACAGCAGACCCAGCAGATCCAAATAACTTTCGCCCAGTAACCAATATTCCATTACTTGCCAAACTAATTGAGAAATGTGTGCAAAATCAACTGAGCAACCACATTGCTAATTTCAATCTGCTGGACGACTGCCAATCGGGATTCAGACCAGGCCACAGTACGGAAACAGCAATCTTACATATAGTGGATGATGCGCTACAGGCCCTAGATCACAATCAAACATGTCTTCTAGTCCTTCTTGACCTGTCGTCTGCGTTCGACACAGTAAATCATGAAAAGTTGCTAGCCCGGCTTCAAGATAGGATGGGAATATCTGGAAATGTTCTGAAATGGTTTGAATCCTTCCTTCAGAACAGAACACAAAGATTCCTGGTCAACCAAACGCTATCCCCATCATGCCCGAATTCGATTGGAGTCCCTCAAGGATCAACACTATCTCCATCACTATTCAACCTATATGTCGAACCCCTTACAGAAATTCTCCGAGACGCAAACATATCCTATCACATGTATGCAGATGACACTCAGATCTACATCAAGATCGCGTCACTGGAAGACATCAAGACAATGAATGAGGCCTTAAAAGTGTCATTACAATGGTTAACTAGCAATCATCTGAAATTAAATGCACAAAAAACGGAATTCCTACTAATATCACCACCAAAGAACACCACAAATGTGAAGGAATGGACCAAACTGATCACAGCGCTAAACTGCACCCCGACCCTAGTTGACTCGACTAAATCACTGGGAATCATGCTTGATAAGAACCTAGACATGAAAGCCCACATCAAATCAATGGCAAAAAGTGCCCGTTTTCACCTGAACTATATTAGAAAAGTGAAACCACTCATTACTACGATGGACCTCAAATTGGCAGTCCAATCCTTAGCTATTTCAAGGATTGAATATGGATGTACAACACTAGCAGGTCTACCAAAAATGTCCACAGCACCTGTAAAAAAGCCTGTCTCAATGCGGCTGCAAGACTCATTACCGGGTCTAGAAAATACGACCATATCTCCCCACACCTGAAAGCATTAAACTGTCTACCATACGAAGCCAGAATCCAATTTAAGCTGGCATGTATTACCCACAAAGCGCTCCACTACAAAACACCAAGGTACTTAGCCCAGAAAATTGAGGTATCAGGGGGAAGCAGACCAGCCAGGAGTGCCAAGGAGCTGTTGCTGAAACCACCCATCTTTCGGAAGAAGAAAACATATGACAGAGCTTTCTCCGGAGCAGCCCCCAGAATCTGGAACTCACTCACTCCAAACATTAGAAAAATTCCAAACACGGCAACATTCAAGAGGGAAGCAAAGATCTTCCTAATGAACAAGTTCCTTCCTTAGGCAAGACTTTCCATCAGTACTACTCTGGAATCTTGATGTAGAACTTACGGGAAATACACATCGGGACCATTTTGCTAGGAATATTATTACACCATTGTACACTAAACAGATCCTAAATTGTTATTGTTGAAACTGATAAGAAAGACATGTACCGGAATCTTATATATATTAACACTGCTATTCCCGTTGTACTCTAACTGTAACTCATGTAACTGTGAAGCGCTCTGATACCCTTGGGTCACGTTCGCGCTATATAAAACTCTATAAATAAAATAAAATAAATAAAGAGATGGATGGAATGTGTGAGCGATTTTAATTTTCACATTGAGTACTTCTTTGGCAACAAAAACAGTGTTGCAAAGTGTCTGCCCAGACTTCCCATTGATAGCAAGGTTAATATCCAGGATTTCCAGGATTTGTGCCAAGTTAATTGGGTCTGTGAAAACGCCATTCAAATGGAGGAGTGAAGAGAAGTAAGAGAGGGGCACAGTGATGCACAATGTCCCAAGAGTTGTGAGAGGTTGACCAGAATATAGATCTCTTTTGGAAAATGTATTGGGTTACTGCAATGTCAGGGAAGAATTAAATTGGACAAGAGACGAGTTAATCAGGGGTGAGAGAGTTATTACTCAGGACACTCTGAGAGAGAAGGTTGTGAATTTGGCACATGAGGATACCCTAGGGAGAAGTCTTACCATGACCAGGGTAGCTGAACTGTATTGGTGGCCAGGATTAGACTGGCAAGTTGAAGGAGTAGTTAAGGATTGTAACTCGTGTGCCAAGAATGACAAGAGCATGACAGTTGTTAGTGCACCATTGTCACCAATTGCAATTCCAAGTGAACCTTGGAAGAAACTTGGTTTGGATTTTGTTGGTCCTTTCCATCTTTTACCTGAGAATGAACGGTATGTTACATTATGTGGACTATATGTCCAAATGGGTGGTCACGAAATGTGTGAATTCGTTGGATACCAGGGTAGTGATAAATTTAAATTCCTAAAGAGAGAATTCACTAAAGAAGGTATACCAAGTACATAGTGACTGACAATGGAGTATAATTGACATCTCAAGAGTTGCAAGAATTCTTAAAGGGACTCTCCATTGCGCATCTCAAATGGCACTATACTCACCACAAGCCAATGGCCTGGCAGAACAGATGAATAGGTTGGTCAGGTCAAGTGTGCAGAAAGCAGTTGATTTCTAGGTGCCTTTAGCTAAAGTTTCGGATGAGTTGTAGTGGGCACATCGCAATGCTCCCAACTTACTAACTTCCAAATCTTCTTTCTTTTGGATAAGGAAAAGGGTGGGAAACACTAAGTTGAATCCGGCTTGGATGAATGATGGAATTCATTTTTTGGGACGGCTGTATGATGAAACATATTTAAGTAGTTGCAAAGCTCAAGGTAAGGCCTTGCGGAAGAGTTACCAAAACAGATATGGAGAAAGGTATGATCAAAAGAAGTGTGTAAAAACTGTACCTTGGAGTGTTGGTGAATTAGCCTTGGTGAAGAAGCAAAGGTTTGTGAGGAAATGGCTTTCGGGAATTCATGGAACCCTTGTCAATAAATGGGTAAGGAGAAATGTGGTGGGATTTGAGAACAGTGATGTCTGGGGTGTGTCCAGACTAGTAAAATGGGAAATTAGTTCTAGAAGCAATCTTCAACTGGCCATTGATAATTCTAACTATGTTCCACCAATGTCCAATGAGTGCAGAACTTCATTGGTGTGTGGGCGTGAAGTTAGATCTACACACAGACCTGGATGGTGGAAGGATTATAAAATTGGGAAGTATTGAGTGGAGGAAACCAGATTTTATTTTCAGAGTTTACCAGGTTCTTGGTAATAACTTTTCATCTCGTGTATGCACACACATGTGTACAAGTGTAGAATGTTTAGAGTTACCTTATCAAGTGTAGCTATGTTTTAAATTATTGTTTTGTATTAACTTTTTGTTTCATAATATTTTCTCTGTTGCAATTTTGCAGGGCTATTTTGGGGATCTAATGCTTGTTTAAATCGTATTGTTGTTATTCTCAGTGTAAGGGGGATGTGTATGATCTTCTATGTCAATCAGATTGGAATGTGATTCAACCTTTTAGACGTGAATATTCAATTAAAGAATGTAGTGGGGAGTGGAAGTCTAGTGTTATCAGTTGGAGGTGAACACAGAGAAAGGATCTGCTCCTGTAGGTTAATGTGATCTTATCCAATAAATCTACTAGAACTTACTTGCTGTAGCGACTTTGTATTATCCAGACAACTTAACAAACACCAATGTCGGGGATAAGTGTGTTGAATGCATTCACTATAAGGCCAAGGACAATGAGCACCAGCACCCTTCCTGGCCTTAGGCAAGGCCCTGGAAGATTGGTTTTGGGGAGGGGCTATCACGACCCTCCAAAGAAATTTGACAAGGCCAGGGAGGATTTTAGTATTGCACCTCAGCACTCGAACAAGGCTGTGTTTCATGTTTATATTTCCATGATCTGAAGCAATCTAGTGAGGGTTAGAGGTAAAGCCCCTTTCTTATTTTATTTGCTCCTGTTATATCCCGCATGAAGGCCCTAATGTAGACCCGTTCGTACATGCCCTAAAATGGAAGTATTCATATTTACCCTAATATGGTCATGTTCGTACTTGCCCTATTATGGTCATAGCCGAATATGCCCAATTATGGTCATAACTGTACATGTCCTGTTATAGTCATGATTCCTTATATAGGCATGCTATTTCACCTACATTGGTCCTCACTAGTACACAACGTGCTCTGAGGGCTGAACGTTATCTATCCTGTGGTTTTGAATACAGCAGGGTTTTTCCCAAACACAGGCCCACACTGTACTCATTAATTATGCATGGCTTTCTAGGAATATACCACGTGCATAATATGTATGTACAAAGTTCACCCCTGACGTCTTCCTCATGTCCAATACAAACTATACTGAGGACCGAGACTCTTTAGGGTATAAATACACCACATCTTGCCCCGGTAAGACAGAGGGAACCGAGACTTCCATGCTGACACACTGACCAGAGACGCTGAGGCTCCTGCATGCAGTCGCTCCAGCTGACAGTGGTCTGACACAGCCCTTGCGGGGTGTCCAACTCAAGACCAGGATGGGGTCCCACACTCTCTCTATTCAGGTATGGGGGTTCGACTAAATCCTAGGAGGATTCTTGGCTCTTAGCTTTTAGACCTAAACACATATGCTAGGTACACTCAGGTACATCTAGTTAGGCATCGTAGGAGTACGCACACTTGCATAATGCTTTTGTATTCATGTATGTACTCATGATTATTGCAATATGGTAGAACTGTTCTAACCCTTTGCTTTTATCGTACTGCTGATAATATATCTCTGCTATTGTCTGCTGGTTACTGCAGCACATATATTTTACACTAGAATAACAACTGTTCAATAAATACTTATTGAAACACCCGACTGTTTATTCTGTGAAACTCTCTGAGACAAACTGAATAAGTGAGCACGAGTGACTGAGCGAAAGGTAGTACATTGTTTCCACGATTCTGAGGGAATCAGGGTTGTCATGATCTAAGGTTGCCAGAAACGAATCTCTCCCCGATAAGAGGAGACACTAGTGGCACTGCGAGCTAGCTAATGCAAAACTAGGCTAACATATACAGTGGGGGTGCACGGAGTCAGTCTGCCACCAAGCCCGCAGTATATGTTATCCAAACCCGCAGGTCCTGCAGGGGTACTATAGGAGCTACACGACATGGCGCCACCAACATTGGTTTGGTACTTATTTAACAGTAGAATATGAGTAGTTCAGTCGTGCTATTCTCAGAGAACCTACTCACAAAACCCCAGAGACGTCTGGAGTGGGTGGGCACAAAATCCGCCGCAGCTGAGTAGTACGAGAATACTATTTATTGGCTGTTGGTTATTCAAGCTTGAATGACATATAGTTCCTACAATTGTGCATTTACACCTTATCTTAAGAATTCTTTAAACCTCCCTTCTTCCAATTAGAAATGGTGGAAGAAGCAAACGAAACAAGGAGAGTTGAAACAGACCTCTTCTGTTTAGGTGAAGAAGACCCTGAAGATGCAATACATATTGCACCAAATTTCAGAAGGGCAGTCACCATAAAACTTCTAGAACATGGCTTAAGAGTCAGGGTTGGTACAGTAATTTTTGTGATTGAGGCACACGAATCCAATAAAACAGAGGTGTTCTATTCATGGGTTACATTCCCAGCAGCGAATGCAGTTACAAATGTATTTCACTACTACCTAAAAGGTGAAACACCAGCGGACTACACTCCTTTTGAGGAGTTAGAGGTTCTCCTCACTTACCAGGAGCATAATTACTGGTTTAAAGGCACCCTACCCCACGTACGAGGAAGAGCAAGATTAGGCCCGCTCGGAGGAGCAGGAGCCACATGGCCCATATTAGCGGCATACACACCACATCCTGATATTGGCACAATGCCACAGCCAGACTTACTTGTACAACACAGAGATTTAATTAAAATCTACAGAAACCTCACACAATTTGTGATGAGGACTTTAACAGTTCAGCCTGCAACAGCTGCAGCACAAGACACTCCAGTCCAAGGTACAGTTAATAAAATAACTCCACAAACATTACACGCGATAATGGGCAAAATGCCAGCAAAACGCGAACAAATCCCATTCTGGATAGCTCAGAAAATAACTCAGCTTGAAGCAGTATTCACGAATACTACAACCAGTGATAAACACAGAATTCTAACAATCTGCTTGCCCATGGGTCTCACACCACAAGTAGAGGACTGCACCTCTTGGGGTTCAGTGTTTGCTGCCATATATACCAGAACACATGGTATCCCGTCAATAGCAGTAGTACCTGAAGTATTAAAACAGATACAAAAGGAGTACGGAGCAGAGCCTGCCCTTAATTTAGGGATGAGGTTGCTAAACAACTTTGAACAGGTCTCAGCCATAATACTAGCTAACATTAAGGGGGAAGCAGCTTCAGTGGCGATCCGCCAACGCCTAAGGGAGTACAGTCCAGTAGATCAACAACACGAACTACCCAAAATAATTGAAACTGCATATGCAGAATTAGGCAGAGACAGTCTAGGTGGGAAAGCATTAAAACCACAACTGGTGGGCAGTCCTGAAAAGGACACTACAAAGCAGACGCCTACTTCTTCTAAAAAGAAGTGGGAAAATAAAAAACAACAAAAGTCTAAAGACACCAGATCTCAGTCCAGAGGTAGGTCTCCTCAACAGGAGCCCTCTGAAAGGAGGTATAACCTCAGGAATAGGGATAATATTAAAAAACCTGACAGGTATCAGGATACTGATACTCGTTCCTCTCGTTCCTTTCAGGGTTCATCAAGACACTCCGAGAGGGAAGGACAGTCAGAAGACAGACAAGAGGAGCCTACAAAGTCCAGAGACACGCAACGCGCTGCGGACTACGCACCTAAAAAAGAGGATAAACAAAAATCAAAACCTCAGTTCAAAAAGAAGAAGGTAGCAGGTCTCAAGATCAGACATGCCCAGAATTCTGAGGACACAGCTTCTGAACGGGGAATGGGCTCTGACGATGCTAGACAGCGCGGCAGAAGTAACGATAGCTCGCCAGAACCTGAAGGAATTTCTGGTGACAGCGGAGTTGAGTGAGTATATCACGGTGGAAACACCTGATACTCGGGTAAGTGTCCCACATAAGTTACATGAGATAACACTCCGGATGGAGGGGGACAAGCCCAGAAAAGTTAAAGGTCTCTTTTGGAAAAATCTGTCATCTGGTTATGACATTCTATTAGCAGAATACGACTGGCCGCCTGCATTCGTCATGGAGTGCCCTAGGGGAGAAACTGTAATTTTTCCAGCCTTTTCCGACCTCGTTCCCATTCACCTAAAACATGCATATGCGCAGGAGTGGGCGGTTGCCCTAGCTCCAGCATTATGCAAAAATCATGCTGGTTGGGATGAGGATTCAACCCACCACGTGATCCCGTTAAAAGTTTCCCCAAATGCTCAAAGGCAATACCCTATAAAGCAGGAAGCTAAAAAACAAGTCAGGGAAATTCTAGATCAGCTTGAATATCAGGGGGTGATAGAAAATTGCACTTCACCTATGAACAATCCTTTGTTCCCCGCAGCCAAACCTGACAATACATATCGTCTAGTTTTAGATTACAGACATTTAAACACTTGCACAAAGACATTTGCAGTTCAAAATGCACACAGTGCCGCATTAATGAATAACATTGTGCGACAAAAATATAAAACAGCACTTGATATCTCAAATGGATTTTTCTGCCAAAATATAGCGCCTGAAAGCAGGTATCTAACCGCATTCAGTGCGTTAGGGTCACAACGGCAATTTTGCCGACTCCCCCAAGGGTATAAGAATAGCCTGGGGTTGTTTTCAGCAAGGGTATCAGAGTTACTCCAAAATTTGGATGAAGAAGCATTGTCCTATGTGGATGATATTTATCTGACGGACGATGACTTAAGGAGGCACTTGACCAGGGTGAGCACCATTATTATGGGATTCGCCTCTGAGGGCTATAAATTTAATTTCAAAAATTGCCCACCTCAATGTCCTGTTTTTAGGATACGAGCTGTCAAGTGAGGGAAAAAGCCTGGCAGCTAACTTTTTAGAAAAGTGTGCGCTGCTCCAACCTCCAAAATCATTAAAAAATTTACAATCAATTCTGGGATTCCTAAATTTTGGTCGAGCATACATTTTGGATTACGCAGAAAAAGTAAAACCTTTCTACGACTTAATAAAACCTGATTTTTCAGTCAGACAATGGACACAGGAACATACAAATATCCTGCGTTCCCTACAGGAAGACATGATAGCTTCTAAACATTTACAGACACGCGTAAACGCACAGAACTTAGTGATCCGAGTCATAGCGGGTCAGTGCGGGTACACTTATTTAACTTTTAATGAAGGTGAAAAGTTACCAATCGCATACAAATCACACCTGTACACAAATGCAGAGATGCGTTTCACTTCAAAAGAAAAAATCCTGACAGCAGTGCAGACCGCTGTAGCAAGAGAAAGAGCTCTGGCTCAGGGAAAACACATAATTGTCGTGACCCCAGTACCAGCTTTAGAAGCTGTTACAAAAGCTAGCATTCCAAATGCTAAAGCCTTACATCCAATATGGATACAATGGGCTAATTCTCTTACTGCAACGGATGTTGAATACAGATTTGATCCAAGTTTAAAAACACAGGCATTCCTGCAATACGAACAAGAATATCCTCTACCAAATGAAATTTTGCCTCTAGATCAGTATGAATACATTATTTACACTGACGGTTCTGCTCAACCAGCCATAGGGAGTAAGCAAGCTTACAGCGCGACGTGTGCGATTGTTAAAGGTCGCATGCACGATGGAAAGTTCCATCCGAGTTGCACTAAAACGCAATCTCTAGGAGACTGCACGGCTCAGTTGGCAGAACTCAAAGCACTTATACTGGCACTTATAAATACGGATCACGAATTCCCCACACTTATTGTGTGTGATTACTTTTACTGTGTACAGTCGTACAATGAATATCTACATCATTGGGAACAAAATGGGTTCAAAGATACAAAAGGTGGCACAATTAAGCATAAAATGCTATGGGAACAGGTAGTGGAGTTGAGAAACGAACTACCAAGGGCTCACGTGATACATACACTGAGTCATCAGCGTGATGGTGTTCACGTTGAAGGGAATTCATTGGCTGATGAAGCTGCAAAGAGGGCTGTTCGCACAGCCGCCAAGGCTGCAGTTACTCGTTCAAAGACGAGGGTAGACGGCGAGATAATGGTAGCTGTCAATGCTTCACGCAAAGGCAGCACAGCAGTACCTAAAAAATTCCCACTCAAGTACTCCTACAAGTTAGATGCACAAAACATTCCATATGCTCAGATTCCTGGAGTGGGGGATAGAGTAATACCAAATATGGATCGTAGGCTAGGCTTAATTGTGGCAGCACACGAAGGAATAGGTTCTGTACATAACGGACTTAGGGAGACTGTTGCTTTGTTAAAAGAACGCTACTGGTGGCCCGTGATGAGAAGGCTGATTAGAGACTACGTCTGGAACTGCGACATCTGCAAGCAGATGAATGGGTCCACCACAACACGTCCAGTACAGATACCATTGTTAGACAGTATTAGGTAGTCCGTTCGTGCGCGTCCAGCTCAAGTTTCCTCAAGGTTTGGCCTCAGCGCTTGGCTGACGCTCGAACTGTTATAAAAGATTTGCGAGTCTTTATCGGCACATACGCAGTTGGCACGTTACATTCTGACCGTGGTCCGGCGTTTAGCTCTCGGGCTTACAAAGAGGCCATGGAAGGAATGGGCGAAGCATTGCGGTACTCCTCTCCGTACTATCCCGAGGGAAATTCTGTTGTGGAGAGGAAAAACCGAGACTTAAAGCAATCTTTAACAGCTAGGGTATTAGGCAAGTGCAGTAGATGGGTTGATCACCTTTATGGGGTACAGCGTGCGCTCAATAACCAGCCAAGAAGCTCTCTCGGGGGTGTCACTCCTTACGAGGTCCTATTTGGGACAAGAATGTGGGTACCTGATCTTGATTGTGAAGGCACAGTGGCGGATGAAAAACCATTTGATATCCATGATCGTTTGGTTGTTTTACAGGATCTAAATGAATCCAGGACACAACAAAGTAACGTGCTCCAGAAACAGGCCGCCACTGAGGAAGTCAAATAATAATAATAATAATAAAAATCAAATCAAAGTCAAGGCAGTAAAGGCAAGACCTATCTGGATCCCAAAGATCGGGGATCTGGTCAGAGAGAAGATTGCTGACAAGAAAGAATTTGGGCCATCTTACAGAAAGCCTGTACCGGTCCTTGCAATCCCCGGCACAAGAACTGTACTTCTGCCACCTCTTGCCGGAAAAAAGGAGAAAAGATTCGTCTCAATTGACTTAATCAAACCACACTATGTGGCCGATACTAAACAGTAGGCCTTGTGGTCTCCACAGTAGCAGACGCCCTCCTCTCGCTACAATCCAAGAAGTCAAAACAGAAAGACTCATCACGTTTGAGGAGCCATCTGTAAGAAATGAAGGACTAAGCAACAATGCTATGGAACTTGTTCCACTTCAACAAGAAATTCATCTTCAAAATGAAACCCAACTTAACAACCAAGTTGCAATAAGACCGACTACAGACATCTACGTCAACATGCCTCGTCAAGAGCAAAATCCGATTTCAACAAATCCCGATGCAATTCCAAAAATTGATCGAACTGCTTCTGGCTATTTCATGAACTTTGATACGTTTTCACTGGATCCAAGCGAGCCGGAAACGACGCCAGCCAAAAAATTACTCAAACAGAAACTCATTGACTTTTTGAACTTTTTTAGAAAGACTTACCTGGTGTCACCTTGGATAGAACTATGGTATATCACTGGGATCTTATTTTTTCTTTTCTGGCTAGGTTTAATTATAACTTTTAGTATGCTTATTAATGGACGATACTTCCAGCCAAGCTCTACAGCCCAAAGAGTCAATTTGATTTTAAAACCACACCAGTCTTCACATCGTGAACCAAGAGACTTGTCTTCAGTGAACATCACAGCAGTTCCTATACCAGACGGTATAGTATGGGACAAGATTGATTATGATGTATTCGGTCCGACTGAACTTTTAAAGCTAAAACATGTATTTAAAATTTCTTTAAGTGATATCATTACCTCCAGTACATATTCTGATGATTGGGACACTGAAACTGTAAATGCTATGATGTCTGATTTAGAAAAAACTGCAGCATTTCCGAACAATGAAATGTTAGAAGGTACTTCAGACTATGATACATTGTACTGTTACCAACATTTTGGTCATCATTTCTTACACAAATCTATAACACCTAGAAATGTATTTGAGTACCACCAGTGGGAACACTGCCCAACACCTCCGAAAGGTAGTTCACAAGCATTTGCACAGAAATTAGAGCATGCATCATTCTGCAGCAGATTTTATTTCTGAATGAAACTGTGCAACAAACATCCTGTCTTGGATTAGCCAAAGGCAAAGAAATGAACACACCGGGGTTTCCAACACCATCGCAGATGGGTGGGGGGCAGAATTCAACTTCACATGGGGTGAAATTAGATGACATTTTCCAGTATCCATAGGCCAGATCCACGCTATGTACAAAGACAACACCCAGGGGTAGTGACTTCATATAGTGTTGGGAAGTTGTGCCTTGATTGGCTAGAGACCTCAACACTGACAGAAGTAAAGCACCACTTGACCTTACTCACACCTGACATGGATCTTAGAGATTTTCTACTAGATCCCAGGAAACAACGTCAGAAACGTTTCATATATGCAGGCCTTTATGCCTACTATAATGAAAACTGGAAAATATCCCAACAAGAGGCCGCAGAAAGGATACAGGAGATAGACCGTATTAACTTAGAAAAGGCATTAGCAGTAGTGGATACCACCAGGATTTACTCCTTAGGCAACATTGTGTCCTCGGCAATCGACATATTAGAACAAGATCTGGCCTTGTTACAACACTTGCAATCTCAACTACGTTCTATTATGATGTTAAACTGGACGTTACAATCTTTGCGTGCAGGCTATGTGCCATGGCGTTTTATAAACACCTTGTCTCTGTTTTCAGAATACAATCTGACTGATAAACAGACAGAAATGGCACAAAGGGGAGCCAAATATACAATGCTGCGTATTGAGAAACTGGAAAGGTTACCATTCACTGTAGCCGAATCACCATCAACAGAATGGCTAATTCATGGCCAAATCACTCTGCCGGTCACTACGTTTCAGTTTCAATATTGCCTTGAGCAAAGGCAGGCAGGCAAATATGTGAAAATGGGTAAGGGATACATCAAGGAAACTTGGGAGTTACCATATAGATACCGATGCCGGAATGGGGATCGAGAAGTGTATATGAGTGGTACAAACTGCAAGAACGCTTTAAGCGGTTCTCTCATGTGTCAGGATATTTCTCTGCACGGAGCCTGTAGCGGTTCAGTAGCGAACTTATCTTGCCACATGTCAGGGACCCCAGCGGCCATGATCACGCCGGTTTTCCAGCTGCTCTCGAATGGGAGTTACTTAATGTTAAATGATCAAGGTTGCTGCGGGATGCTTCCGGGCGTCGCATATCTAGTCACTGTTAACTCCAGGGTTACTTGCTGTATGCAAGTATTGTTTCCGCCACTGAACACAGTCGGGGAGGCGCCGCTATGGCCTTCGCTGAATGTTTCTTTTATACAGTTTGATATTCCGAGCAGATTGAAAGCCATGCTTTTACAGCAACCCGTGCCCTTAACCTCCGCTCGAGAAACCTTTGAACTTCAAGTTGCAAGGACCTCGACTGAGATACAGGCACTCATACGTACAAACTACCCCATTCATTTCGCAGAAATGGTGGGACGTATCTTCAATATGTCTGATACAAGCGGTATCGTACATCTATTTAAGACCATAGGGTCCGGACTGTTAAGCACCTTTCAGACAGTTCTCGGAGTAATCCCAAATTTTATACACTCCGTATTGGGAAGCGTATTTGGAGGATTCCCGCTCATCCTGTTCCTAATCGCAGGAATCCTGATTGTAATATTGCTGCTACGCAATGGACGGCCCACTTCCTGAGGGAATGGTGAACACGCTTCTGGAGCGGAAGTACCGTGAACGCATGGTACAACTTCTGGGCATTTCTTACCTGCGAGAACTCAATGCCTCCTGGTTTCTATCATTTAGACCAGTCTGGGTAGACTGCATCTTACCTGTTCTTCGATGCCTGTTCTGCGGAGAAGAATGCACGTTGGATCTCTGTCTAACGTTTCCATCGGATGCGCCTCCGGACACGGATGCAATGCTGGACCACATAAAGGCCCACGCTCTGCGTTGTCCTCAGCGGCTTCCAATTCTGATGAACGCATTCCTGGAGAATCCACAGGTGCCGTTTGCTCCTGCTGGGGTAGGTGACTCCTCCACAAGCACCCAGGTAACAACTGCCGCACAAGCTGCCGCAGCACCGACTATTGGCAGTGCTACATTCCATCTATGTGCTATTGACGTTCTCTGTGAGGCGTTGGATTTGTCGTCTGCAGCAGCTAACACCGATAATACTGAACTTCCCAGCCAGGACGTTTAATCTCGAATTGGCTCATCGCGTCCTGGGAAAGAATTCGGCTTCTTTGCTCGTTTCAAAACAAACGATCTAAATTTGGAACATTTTCTTACATTGACACTTTCGCTTGAGGAAAGCATGGCCTTCTCCTGCTTATGGTAATGCAACTTTTATAGAGAGGCAATTTTGACTTTTTCGAAGTGGCAACTAGAAATAGCTGAATTTTAACATTTTTTTTTAAACACCTCATTTTAACGATTTTTTAGAACCATGTTTTTACTTGCTTTTAGAAAACAAAAAATATTTTTAAATTGTCCAGATTTTATGTATGGTCATTTTATCCAATTCGGAAGAGGAGTGGGTGTTATATCCCGCATGAAGGCCCTAATGTAGACCCGTTCGTACATGCCCTAAAATGGACGTATTCATATTTACCCTAATATGGTCATGTTCGTACTTGCCCTATTATGGTCATAGCCGCATATGCCCAATTATGGTCATAACTGTACATGTCCTGTTATAGTCATGATTCCTTATATAGGCATGCTCTTTCACCTACATTGGTCCTCACTAGTACACAACGTGCTCTGAGGGCTGAACGTTATCTATCCTGTGGTTTTGAATACAGCAGGGTTTTTCCCAAACACAGGCCCACACTGTACTCATTAATTATGCATGGCTTTCTAGGAATATACCACGTGCATAATATGTATGTACAAAGTTCACCCCTGACGTCTTCCTCATGTCCAATACAAACTATACTGAGGACCGAGACTCTTTAGGGTATAAATACACCACATCTTGCCCCGGTAAGACAGAGGGAACCGAGACTTCCATGCTGACACACTCACCAGAGACGCTGAGGCTCCTGCATGCAGTCGCTCCAGCTGACAGTGGTCTGACACAGCCCTTGCGGGGTGTCCAACTCAAGACAAGGACGGTGTCCCACACTCTCTCTATTCAGGTATGGGGGTTCGACTAAATCCTAGGAGGATTCTTGGCTCTTAGCTTTTAGACCTAAACACATATGCTAGGTACACTCAGGTACATCTAGTTAGGCATCGTAGGAGTACGCGCACTTGCATAATGCTTTTATATTCATGTATGTACTCATGATTATTGCAATATGGTAGAACTGTTCTATCCCTTTGCTTTTATCGTACTGCTGATAATATATCTCTGCTATTGTCTGCTGGTTACCGCAGCACATATATTTTACACTAGAATAACAACTGTTCAATAAATACTTATTGAAACGCCCGACTGTTTATTCTGTGTAACTCTCTGAGACAAACCGAATAAGTGAGCACGAGTGACTGAGCGAAAGGTAGTACATTGTTTCCACGATTCTGAGGGAATCAGGGTTGTCATGATCTAAGGTTGCCAGAAACTAATCTCTCCCTGATAAGAGGAGACACTAGTGGCACTGCGAGCTAGCTAATGCAAAACTAGGCTAACATATACTGTGGGGGTGCACGGAGTCAGCCTGCTACCAAGCCCGCAGTATATGTTATCCAAACGCGCAGGTCCTGCAGGGGTACTATAGGAGCTACACGACACTCCCCACCCTTAAATGCAGACACAGGAATAATATGTATATTTCAAACTCCTCACACAAAAAATCAAACCCTTGCATAACACGGGCCCATCCCCCTCAACCACATCACATTCCACAAACCCACCAGACACCCTCACTCAGCCAGACTGCTTTTCGCACACATCCCCCCCACACACACAGATCCAGATCTTGCGGCCTGTTCTTCTCCTACATTGCTCCTAAAGACTGGAAAGAGCTGCCATTGCACATCAGAGACACCACTTCTATTCTGGAATTCCACAAGAAACTAAAGACATGGCTTTTCGAATAGGTCACACAGTCAAGCCATAGGCTAGACCAGATTTGTCACTGCTTAAGCTCCAGGATACCCTTCCATGATGGAGCACTCTACAAATGGATAACAGAACAATTGTGCATGCCAAAGGCATAGCCACATATGAAGCGTCAGCTCTCCAGCTCTGCTGTTTTGTTTTCTAATTCCTCCAATATTTATGAACATGGGGAGATTTAAAAAAAAAATATATATCAATGATCTGAGCAATAATAAACCTCCATAGACAGATATTAGTGTTAATTGAAATAATTGCCTTTTCATGATACAAGTGCCATTAAATTAAAAATAAACAATTTTTTTTGCTTTACATTTCTCTTTTTACGAGTACCAGGAGACATTAAATAGAGGATGTCGCTTTGAAGTATCCAAAATATGCTTACACCACACCCATATTGTGAGTTTTCAGTAGTTTGTTTCCGCCCAGAAGAAGCATGCTACCCCATGAAAACCGTTTATGAATGGTGTTGCGTGTTTTTGAGGCTTACACAACCCATTTCTGTTCTGCTGTTATGGTCAGAACCAGTTCAGGGGCCACAGGGAAAGCAGGGGTTATTGGGCCCGAACAATGGTAGTTTATAGGCCCCTGCCTCTTGCCCTGGCACCTGACCCACTATGACCCTGAAAACTGAATATCAAATACACCCCTTCAGCACCTGGCCCTCAGTAATAGTGAGGCGAGCCATCCAAGGCTTCTTAGAGTGTTAGTTTAGGGCCAGAGACTCAGAAATCAACAGTCGTGCAAGAAATACATAATTACTGTCCACCTGAGTGCTTCTTTTCATGAAAAAGAGAAGTACGTTAATACACTCCAAAATGCAATACTACCCTCAGAAATAACCAAGGCATAAGGTTTCGCACATATAGTACGGGTATGTCCATGCAGTAACTAATCACATTTCACATAAGTGCAGGTGCAGATTTACTATTGAAAGTACGAGGCGCTTCTCTAGTTCTGGATCCAAAATTCAGTCCTTACAATCATCTCAGCATTGAGTCTTTAAGGTTATGCCATTGACCCAATCCACTTTTGTTCCATGCATGAGGCACTCATGTAAATTCAACAGTTCATCAGTTCCTGGCTTTATCTAGGTTTTGATGTTGGGATGTGATGAACAAGTGCCCTAGGTTTTTGAGTTAGATGAGGGCGCTGCCCTGCCATCTGCAGATTCTCCCAGCATGTCAGCACGCTGATCGACAACTCGCGCGGGTGCCTTCGATCTTCTGGCAAACGATCACATTGAATGGAGACTGCTCTAGCATACAGCGTCAACAACAGTCACTATGGTGCTTGGCTGGGACATCTTCAGTGGGATCAGAGCATTGCTTAAAGCTGGTGGTGGTTCATTTCAATGTGCCTCATGTCACGTTTGCTCGTAGCTGCAGATACGTCAGGTCTGGGTTGCTTGCAGCTGCAGAACACTTGGGTGGATCATCACAACAGCGGTTGCACCTGGCAGGATGAACAGCTGACTTGAGATTAGGCCAAGGAGGCTGCAAGGCTGGGTTTCTTCTTCCTGGCATTTGTCTCCTTGCAGGAGTCAGGCGCTCCTTTCCCTCTCTCATGAGACCAGGAGCTCCAAGGTCATAGGCAGACCCACTGCTCCTCTCAGCAATATTGAAGAGCTCAGGTGATGCCCACCTATATCTGGGAAACTAGCTGTAAAAAACAGCAGCCCTAGATCTCAGGATTTATTCCAGTAATTTGCAGAGTGCCCTCACTCTAGGTTATTGAAGAAACTGGAACAAACTGGGAAACTCTAAGTCTCACTTTCATAGTCATTTCCAGACAGGGATGTGAATCCCACTGTGATTCACAAAAAAAGCCAATTGGGGTGGAAGACGTTTTGTGGTTGGTGCAGCCAAAGCATGGAATGACCTCCCGATGCACCTTAGAGTCCTGCCAAGCCTGCTTGCCTTTAGAAAGGCTTTGAAGACTTGGCTTTTTTCTGTCTAGTCTCAGGTTTTTTGATTTTTCACCTTTCTTCGCTCAGGACCCTTGTAGGACTTCATGTAGCACCAGGACACCTTCCTGTAGCAGTTCGCGCTTTAGAAATGTCAATAACATTAACATTAACAATGAAAGGCCTAGAGCTGCTTTAGAACAATTTCTCCTCTTGGTGCATTTCAACCCTGTGGGGCAGACATAGTCTTTGCTTTTGGTAAGGCTTTTGTCAGAATGGGGAGTGGCAAGGGGTGTATCCATCTAGCTCACCCACTAAATCTGCATAATAAAGTGTGTAGCTCTGCACCTGACTGTCAGCATCCCTTTTGGGAGTAGTATTTGGGGGAAGACAACGAGCAGGCCCTTCCTGAAAGATTCCCTCTGCACCTAACACCTCTGAATGCCCACTGTCAGTCCTGGCAGCAGTGTTGTTAGAGAGGTAATGTGCAGGCATCCATCAAATGCTCACTGCTACATTTCAGCCCTGTCTCCATTCTCCCACACTTCAATGTCTGGGGCGGTTCCCTCTAGCCCAGGAATGCCAGCAATAACTTCTTCCAGCTAGTGCTATGTTGTACAGGGCCCATGCAATGGATTGCATTAGTCTGATCCAATATAAACTCACGTTTAAATGCACCACATACACAGTGTACAGGTGCACAGTCACTGTGGATGTCAGTGCAGGGTCTGGGCGCTACATTCAAGCAGAACTTAATATGAGTGAGGCTGGTTGGCACTCCACTCTTTTTGAATAGGAAAAGGGCCTATTTATGGCTATCACATTAAAAACAAATGAGACGCTACCACCCCTGCTTAATGAATAAGTCCATAGGACAATCAATCAATCAATCACAGAATTTGTAAAGCGCACTACTTACCCGCGAGGGTCTCAAGGCGCTAGGGAAAAAAAAGGGGGGGGGCTGCTACTGGTCGAACAACCAGGTCTTGAGTAGCCTCCTGAAGGTCAGCAGGTCTTGGGTCTGTCGTAGGCTTAGTGGAAGGGTGTTCCAGGTCTTGGCGGCGAGGTGGGAGAAGGATCTGCCGCCGGTGGTAGTTCTTCGAATGCGAGGGACGGTGGCGAGGGAGAGGTCGGCGGAGCGGAGTTGGCGGTTGGGGACGTAGAAGAGGAGTCGTCTGTAGAGGTAGGCTGGGCCAGTCTTGTGGAGTAGTCACAAGTCAGTTGGGTATGCTTGGTACACCCATCCAGACAACAGAGCCAGGCTCTGTATCTCACAACTTACAGGTGCACCTAGGCCATTGTGTGCACGCATGATCTTCATGCACGCTTGACCAAACGAAAAACGTCCAGATACCATGCAGCTAGGATACTAAAGACAGAGGTTGCACATACACGTTACCATGCAGAGGACTATTCCATCTCTGCAGTTGTTCTGTTATTCGCCTTTCATGTGTGAAATGTTGATGTTGCTGGTAAAATGAAAAGGAAAAAGAGGACTGCTTTGATTCATTTCCAGAATGAATCCAGCCAATCATTCAGTTTTGTTCAAGAACATAAGGAAAATTCAGCCAATGAAGAAGCTTTGTTCCATTTTATCAAAGTATCTGATATTCTCCATTAGATTTACTGTTACTCCATAACTCATGCATGCACACCGGACAACACATTTTGATTGATCCAACCTAGAAAAGCTACAAATATAGTTACGCCCTATGTGCTTTCCACATCTGGTAGGTAATTATTGTTCACCCATTTTCTGTGTTTTTGCACGAAAGGTTTCTAATGGGAAATCCCACTGAAAACATGTTTGGGACCCCGCAAACGTCAACATCCAGATCAATCTTAATCAAATGTAATATTATCATAAAGAGTCTCCTAAAATGTGTTTGAAAAGTTTGGTGCCGATTTATTATCAATGAAAAAGAGCTCTCTCGCTATTCTATTGTGTTAACTTTAATTACAGAGGTGTGAATAACAACTTTGTATTATAGGTATATGTATCAATTATATTCACATATCATTATATATGTGTGTGTGTGATGCACAGATAGGTATTAAGTAACAGCCAGTACTTAGTGTGACAGTGTTAAATAATCTATAGGACCATCACTTGCACACTATCTTCCGTCTGCTCTCAGTAATCTCTTAAAACTGTGCAGCCAAAATTGAACCAAGTCCTTCTCCTTCCTGGAGGCACAATGAATATTTGATACGTAATTTCTTCTCATGGTTCCTCATCCAGAGATGTGCAGCAATTTACAGGATAACACAGGAAGATGCATTTTTAGAAATAATATAGCCACATTTCTTGAAATGCTCTGATACTAGACGGGGGGAACTTGCTCCTGGTAACATACAAAAGTTGTTGAATCCATGCATTGAGGGGGATATTCACAAGAACGTGCGCTAAACATCTCCAAAAAATCTTAACGCAACTTCACACATCGCAGTCCATCGCGGGAAAATAACCCCGTGTTAACGTGGAATTCACAACACGGCGGTACCATGCGATAGCCTCCCCAAACCGCGGCCAATGTCCGCGATACAACCACCGCGACGGCGATAAAAACACAAACCCCAACGCGTAAAAAGACGCAATGGGCCCAAACGCTATAAGAAAACAGTGATAACCAGCGAGAGGCCAGCAATACCCACGCGTAATGTGGGAAAAAGCACAAGAACAGCATACGGAAAATGCCACTAAAAAGGAAATCAACTGCGGAGTACCACGGATGCACCCTGACCGACTGCAGAGGACAACATGAACCCCACAATCCCCACGGAGGAGCACCCAGGAATCCAGGGGTCGTGGAAGGGCAATGAGAAGAGGAAGAGGAAGACGGGGTACAGTCTGCAGGAAAACCCGATTATCGTCACGGATGAGATAGAACACCACCACCAACTGTACGTCACCTCCAACGTGTCATTGGCAACAAAGAGGCAAAGATGGCACACCATCTCGGACCATGTGAATGCCGTTGCAGCGCCGAGGAGGACAATGGAAGAGGACAAGAGGCGCTGGATTGATGTGAATGGCAAAACCAAGCAGAAACTCGCTGCCAACACGAAAGCAGCAACGCACTTCGGAGGAGGGGGGCCAGCAGAACACCAGGAGCTGAATGACATGGAGAAGATGGTGGCCACAGTCACCAGTCGGGAGACGGTGACAGGAGTTGGGGATTCGGACACTGCCCAACATGACCCGACACTACATCAACAGGGTGCGTACCGACCAGGGAGTGGGGGGACGGGGGGAGATGGGCACAATGGCACACATGCACAATTAAGCAGAGCACACTGTACACCCACAATGACTCAGGATCATGTCCCTGATCCCACGGGAACACTTCAGCACACACACAAACACCAAGTAGTCCCACGTACACCATGTGCCCAAAGGGGCACCCACCCAACACATCAACAATCACACAACCAACACATGCACACTTGCGAAACACAGCAAACATGCATATACGTCAGCCACACTGACAATGCAAGAGACACCACATGACGAGTAGCATGGCTGCAGTCCAATCATCATGACAATGTACACGGCACGACACTGAGGTGGCTGAGTGCGGACCACAACCGGAAAGGAGCAGGTCACACTCGGACACAACCACCTGCACAAACAACCCCTGACGTCAACGACACATCTGCGGACAAACCATGCCCAAGAGTCACAACTCGACAAAGAGCACAAGTTACCCAAGTCTGCAACATCTCAGCACTGTGGAAGCACAGAAGTGAAAGGCACACCGCATGAAAGGGATAAGTGGCAGCCAAATCAGAGCCACAGGAGCGACTCACCCACCGTGCAGCATACGCACATAAGAATAAGTGCACCTCGACATTGACAACATCCTGGTACAAACAGCAACACCTCCACAACAGAACACAAGACACAACTGGTGCCGCATATGTGCACAACATGGCCAATCACATCTGGCACAGCAGGAAACTGTGACATGACAATGTACAAGTACAACCTGTAACCTGCAAATATTTTTTATTCAGACATGCTGTGCTTGTGGACATTTTGTACTGTCCCATGATTGCCAGGGATGGCCACAATGTGACATGCTCATGAGAAGAAATTGGCAATGAGGGTGTTCCTACGGGCCATTCCTGCCGCAGCTGCAGTGGGATGTGGGCCACCTGCCCCATCGTACTCATCATCGTCCGGTACTTCTGGAACTTAGATCCATGGGGCATTGGTGCGTACACAGATGTTGTGCAACACACAACATGCAACGATCATCTTGCACACAATGTCTGGGCTGTACAGGAGCCTTCCACCTGTGACGTCCAGGCACCTGAAACGTGACTTCAACATGCCAAATGTGCGCTCCACGATGCCCCTGGTGCGTATGTGGGCCGCATTGTACTGCCTCTGGGCGGGTGTGTTCGGGTCTCGGAGGGGTGTCATCATCCAAGGGCAGAGTGCATATCCTTGATCACCTGTGACAGTGCAGAGAGAAAAGAGTCAATACTTGGTTCGGCATGATGTGTTGGCAGGCCCACTAGTCCAGTGACGCCTGTGCTGGCTGTGTGTGGGGTGAGTGTAAGCCAGCCCTCAGGGAGTAGCTGGTGCTGGCAACAACTCCAGCAGTCATCAGGCACTCAGGAATGCAATGTTCGAACAGCAAGGGAGCATGACTTGAGTTGCACAGAGTTAGTGGCCCCGGATGCACAGCTCCCGACACGGGCCTACCGCCTCGGGACGCTGACTTGCGGGAGACTGGGGTAGGGTCATGAGGGCAGAGCAGGGTCTCGTATGTATCAAAGGTGGTTTTCGCGGAGTGTCTCGGGGGAGAGTGGGAGGTGTACCCCCAGGGCATGATGCAGAGGGCACATACCAGCTGTGTCCGGCAACATGGCGGATATGAATGCCACAGACTCATGCCACACACCAAGTCTGTACCTGCCCGTTGCTGATGACAACCCCCAGGCCACAGGCTCAGACACCAACAATGTTCTGCCGGAGGCTGAGGGTGACTCACGGCGCACAGGGTTAGTGGCACCAGGTCAGTCCTTGCTACTGGTTGACCTCCTCCGTAATGGTGATCCGTGTTTCCACCGGAGTGAAACGCATCTTTCTCTCACTCCTCTCCCTGCGTTCACTGGCATGAACTCTGCCATTGATTAATGAAGACTCAGTTCTAGATGTGGGACATACTGGACTGCAGTGTAGGCCGGCTGCAGCGGTGGAGTATGTCAACGAATGAGGACTCCTGGGGGCCTGTGTCACGGAGGACAGCGATGGTCTGAGGAGGCTGCCAAGGTCACAGGCATGGGCCTTGGAGCTAGCACCGGCACGTGGTGGGCCCTCTTTGACCCACGACGGTGTCGGCAGGTGAGCAGTTCGGCCTTGGAGTGCTGGGGCGGGCAAGCCGGGTCTGGGTATCAGCGGCCTGGGGTGCAGCAGGCGCACAGGCTCGCAGGCCCCACTGCTCACGGCATCGGCCTCGTGGCGGGCTGAGAGGCGCCGCCCTGGCAGTGACGTTGGCCATTCCGGGAGAGCACCACGCTCAGCGCCACGGTGTTTTTATCCACACCCCTGCGCAGGCCTGGCGTAAGCCGGGCCAAACCACTACGCTCACGCACACAGGGGGGACGCAGCGAGCGACATTTCCGCGATCTAACCCACAGCCTGGGGTGACATGGTTGCGTCCACTGTTCACTACTCTCCAGACACCAGCAGTTAATGTCTGCATGGACATATCTGTGGTTTGCATACCCAGGTCTGTCCAGCACATTCACGCCACACTTGTCGTTGTGTACATTCCCATTCATGGGTCACTTGCATCCTTCGCACATGCCTGCTTTCCGCCTCTCCACACGTTCTGCTGTTGTGTGGCTGTGGTGCCATGATATAGCTGGCTTGTGTACATGGGAAGCCCAGAATCCCAATGGAGTTGTGTTGTCGTGTCTGGTAGGTGGGCATGTTGATTGACATGTTGTATGTGGTTTGGTCACGTGTGCATTCCCACAGTTGTGCGTTGTGTGATGGTGGCTTTGAGGTGTGTGGTGTGTTGATTTGGTACTTACCAACGAGCAGTCCAGTTCCAAAGGTGCCATCCTGGAAGCGCTGGTTGATGATGGACTGTCGGAAGATGTAGGAATCGTGCACACTGCCTGGGTAGTTTGCGACGACATTGGTGAACATTCCCCGGTGGTCCACTATTGCCTGCACGTTGATGGAATGCGTGTGCTTTCTGTTGCGGTAGATGTGTGCAGTGTCCGCAGGGGGCACAAGTGGGACATGTGTGCAGTCAGTGGCCCCCAACACGTGTGGGAATCTAGCAATGGCATAGAAGCCTTGTTGGTCTCCAGCTGTTCCTGCGCAGTGTGGGGGAAGTGAAGGTACTGGGGTATGAAGCTGATGATGGCATCCAGGACAAGTGTGAGGAACTTTGATAGGGCTGGCTGTGAGACACCTCCGACTCTGGCCGTTGTTGGTTGGAAGGTACCAGAGGCCAACGTGTGCAGCACAGCCAGCAGCTTTGTCTGAGGAGGGATGTTGGTTGTCCGCTGTGTTGGGACCGTCAGCCTGTGGCCGATGTGGGTCATGATGCGGAGGATGGTTGTCCTTTTGAGCCTGTAGTGGGCAATGACTTCCTCGGGCGTTAGGTCTGTGAGACTGGTGCGTTTTCGGTAGGTCCGCTGTCCTACTCTGCGCTGCCTCTGTGGTGGTCCGGGGGGGGGTGCCGGTCCGGGTCCTGCGGGTGGTGGAGGTGGGTGTTGTGGCCCTGTTGGGGCTCCAAGCTGCATGATGAGTAGCTCCATGGCGTCGGTTGTTCTTCGGGTGTGGCTGTGTGTGGGGCTCCGTTGCCTACTGCAGGTAGTCGTCCGGCTTTACACCAGCAAGAGGCAGGTGTTAAATACCTGCTGCTACTGCGGCTTATCGCGTGGTTTTAACTTGCATCGCAGATCTGGCAGTTCATTGTGAAAGTGGTGTTGTGGTTTTTTCGTGTGTTTTTGCACGGGAACGCCTACTCTGCCTCTCATTAGGGTTAGTTGGTGGGGTCGCCCGTGGAGATAGATTTTGGGGCAGTTATCGCGGGAATACTGGCGATGTCTGCAGTTTGCACCCACTTGTGAATGGGGCTTTAAATCTATCTCCACTTTTGATGCGTTAAGGTGGCGATAACTCGGCGATAAGTCCTTGTGAATATGCCCCTGAGTGTTCTAAGGTTAGTGATAACATAGAAAGTTAAGTGCATCTCAGTGTGGATACTGCAAACTTAGAATCACAATGTAGTAAGTCCTTGACAACTTGGGAATGCTCTGACATTCTATTTTCTAAACATTTACAAACACTACATTTAACGCTTCATTCTCAGTGCTACTGGGCATCTAAAATTGGGTGCAAAGTAAACCATGTGTACAGCCGCTTTCTGAATAAGCCTGGGTGAAAGTTTAATCACGCCAGAGTATTTTCGGGAATTTGGTGTTACTCTTGTGACAAAAAATTACCGAAAATTACACCTGTTTAAGTGTTTTGCAGTAATTTAGGCCAGAAATAGCTACCCAAGACCACAGGAACCAGTGCAAGAGACTGCTACTGTTGCAATTTTGTGCTATTTCTTAGTGTAAAATGTCTCCTCGGTTCATTTTGGACGCGAGGATGCATTTTCCACTAAGAAAATAGTGCCAAATGCAGGGTCACACTCTTCGCATAATTCCACGTAATTCTGCATCATTTGCTGTAATTTTGCAAAATTACTCTCCAACAAATAGTAGTGATCAACGTATATATTCAGCCAGGTGCAATAATAGATTATGAAAAGCAACTGGACCTGCTAGAGAAGGATCTAGAGGCTATTAGTATAACAAAAGCACCATATCTGATAATGATCTTAGGAGATTTTAATCATAAACTAGATCCTTCCCATAGCGATAAACTATTTAAAGACCTTTTAACCATTGCACAAGTACCGGCAGCAAATTTTGCTGGTGCTGGCAATTCCGCACGAGATAAACATTTAGTAAAATTCCTTGGATCCATAGGATTATTTAGTGCCAATGGACGGTTGAATTCTGACTGCCCTGCAAGGAAGACCTTCCGCATAGGGAACCAGAATTGCCCAATCGATTATGCTTTTATAAACGCATGGTATTTCAAGGAAGTAGAACGATTTGAAATACTGCAGTGTGAAGGTAGCGACCACTGGCCCTTACAATTACTAATAAAGATGGAACAAGAGTCGGAAAGAGAAAAAATGGTCCCCCTACAGATTAAACATCCTAGACGTATAACTACGCGCATAACTGAGGACAGCCTGAAATTGGTTAATAATTTAATAATTGATTACTGGGCTGTGGATGAATTGGCGCAAGGAGATACAATTTTAACCCGGTACGAGCATACAATAGAGCAGGTCGTAAATTGTTTAAGGATACAAGTAAAAGCAGGGCCCGCCTTTAAGAAAAAAGAGAGAGCAAATGGTTGGTTTAATAATGAGTGCAGGAAGTTAAAATTGAGGGTACGAAAATGGAAAAGACAGTTAAGGAAAAGATCAGATAAGGGAATTATGGAGAGCCTTCGAGTGGCAAAATTGGAGTATAAAAATAAGTTGAGAGACAGGAAATTAGAATATATGGGCAAAAATTGGGATACAATGTTAGACGTGATAAATACAAATAATATAAGATTATTCTGGCGCCTGGTAAAAGAGGGAAACGTACAAGAGGAAATGCGGTGTTTAGTGGGTGAAGACGACTGGGTTAACCATTTGAGTAATCTGTACAATGGTATAAATAGGGAAAAGACCTTGGAGATAAGGTATGAGGAGACAGAACTACTAGGGCCGCACTTCTCCTTCCAAAACATAAAAGAAACTATTCAATCCCTAAAGCTAACTAAAGCGGCAGGGCCAGACAATCTACCCGCAATCATATTAAAAAATAGTATAGATTGGTGGGCAAGCTTCTTAAATGTGACCTTCCAAAATATTTAACTTCGGGGTTTTCCCAGAAAGTTGGAAGGGGGCTATTGTTAGGCCAATTTATAAAAAAGAGGATGCTACATTACCTCAGAATTATCGCCTAATAAGTTTGCTGGATGTGGGGGAGAAAGTTTTTTCTAAGATATTACTAGGTATAGTGAAGACTTGGGCAGAGCAGTATAACTTGATACCAATAGAGCAAGGTGGGTTCAAGGAGGGCCACTCAACCATCGACCATTGCCTTAGTCTATGGGCAATGGCAAAAAAGGCAATTTAAGTGCGAGGTAACCTGTTCTGCTGCTTTGTGGACTTCCGAGCTGACTTCGATTCAGTAGATCGTAGTCTACTGTGGAGTATGCTGGCAGAGCTCGGAATCAACAAGGCAGTACTTGCTTTAATCCAGGAAATGCACTCAAGGAATTGGGCCAGGGTTATCTTGGATTCCCATGGCACCCTATCTAATAAAATTCAGATAATGAATGGTTTGCGGCAGGGCTGTGTTCTTGCCCCATTGTTATTCTCCCTATTTTTATCCGATTTGCCTAATATATTGACTAGGGCAGGTGGTGTAAGCCCCAAGATGGGGGGGACCCATATATCTTGTCTGCTATATGCAGATGACTTAGTGATAATGGATATGACAGAGTTGGGCTTGCAAAAAAACCTGGATGCCTTTTATGAATATTGCCTAAAAAAATGCCTCACAGTCAACCTAGAAAAGACCAAAATAATGATATTGGGAAAAAAGAAGAGCTCCCTGTCCTGGAAATTGGGAGAGGTTAGAGTCGAAGAAGTGGATAGATATAAATATTTGGGTATGTGGTTCGATAATAAGCTAAACTGGAGGGATCACATACAGTCACTTAAAGCAAAGGCTCTCTCTTCAGTATGGGGCCTTAAACAATTCAAGCAAAAGTATGGAGGCCCCTCTCTGCGGCCAATTCTATCGGCTTTTAATGCATTGGTACGCCCACAGTTCCAATATGGCGTAGAGGTCTTATACATGGGAGGTAAATCGGACTGGAACTTAGAAGAGGGTAAATGCGTTAAACAGCTCCTTGCACTCCCCTCGTCAACTATGATACAGGCTGTACGGGTGGAATGTCATCTTACAGCCTGGAATTTTCGGGGTATGCAAGCAGTATTGAATTTTGGCAGAGAATGAATGGAGAGGGGCCCCTAAAATAGCAAACCTCTGTAAAAAGAAATAGAGGGTAGCGAACTAAATTGGGCATCCCAAGCTAGAATTAAGCTGGATAAGTTGTGTGTTAAACTTTCCCTAGAACCAGACCAATGGAGTTTGGGGCAGCAGATTCCCAAGTCGGTGTTGCGTGATATTATTAATACGAAGGCCCGAGAGGAAGATTTGGGTTATTTGAGGAGTAAATCGTCCTCCCGGTTTTTGATAAACGGGTGGACCAATGATCAAACATTCCCCTATATAGAGGCCATGCCTAACCCAAAGCTTAGAAATATAATCCTGAAATTTAGAGTTGGCTTGAATCCATGCAACACTGATTGGAAGATTGTGAGAAGTTGGCCTGGTATATGCTGTTCACTAATTAAAGTGGACACCTTGCACCAGGGCAAATCGACTCTTATGGTAGATAGGTTTAAGACAACCTTTTAAAGAAAGCTATCCTAGTGGTAGCTGTGGAGAGCAGCCTTCAGGCTAAGTCTCGGAGGAATGTAAAGCAGCTTGTTTTACCATATAATCTCTTGAATCACCAAATGAAAAGACACCACACAGGTATATATATCAAATATATATGTATTTATTTCTAAATAACTCTCTACTAATCTCTTTATGAGATTAGAAGACAAACATATGCACAAATCAACGTTTCACAATAAGTTAAGCACAAAATATGGCTGGGGCCCTAGGGGCGTACCAGACCATATACTAAGTAAGAGACTTAGGGACCACGACTTGCAAGGAGACAAGGCCTAGGGCCTTCAGAAGTGCTGGGGCCTCACGAAACCACCCAAGGCAGGTAAGTAAAGGACCCACGGGGGACGCGTGCAGTGTGGATACACAGGCGCGAATCGCCGTTAACTTCAATGGGGCAAGTCGCGGTTGGAAATAAAGAGTTTTGGGATACTTCGGGAGAACCTACAAGCAAGTCACTTACAGGGTAAGTAGTTCTAGGGCCCACACCCACAGGAGCACCGTAGTGCTGGAGTTACCTCACCCAGGGAAGCCGGGTGCACAGGTGTCCTTTGGTGTCGGGTCGCGGCGTCGTTTTCAATGGCGAACAAAGAAGACTTGCTGCTTGCGGGAGCTGAAGAAGTGTCCGGTGGAATCCAAGCCTGGATTCTGGAGAAGGATGACCTGAAAGCAGAGGGGACAGTGTTCAAAGTCACTTGGCAGTGACCCGGGGCAAGGAAGATGGATGCCCACCGTCGTCGGTCGCTTCAGGTCGGTTGCAGGTGCCTTGACTCTTCAGCCACGTGGTCCAGGAGGCGTCGACGACGACCAGGAGCTGGATTCGGTGTGTCCCTCGACGTCTGCAGCTGACTGCGGTGTCGGCAACTCGATCGGAGCCAACAAGCCTTGGCAGCCGCAAGTCTCGGGGAGATGAAGAAAAGTCGATGGCGCAGACCAGCAAGGTCTGTGGAACTCACCCAGCGAGGGTAAGTCAGGGCAGGCCTGGAGCAACCAGGGGAGCCCTTTGGTTTCTTTAGGAAGTCTTCTGGGGACCCACAAGCCAGCGGGCAAGGGATCGCGAAGACACCTCGGGCGGAATCACTCAACAGGGGCCCACGGTCACTCGGGACGGTGTAGGCCTCTGATCTTCGGAGGGATTCCTGCTGGAGGTCGGGACCACACGTGGTCCAAAGCACAGGTTCGTAGAACGTTGTGAAGGGGTTGCACTCGACAATAGTGCACGGTACCCAGGGGTCGCGGTTCCTCGTTACTCGTGGGGTCCACTTGCCTCAGCTTCGCTGGGGACTCACGATGGCCGGGGAGAGGTCAGGAAATCCACTTCTTGGGCTGCAGGGACTTCGGACTCCGGCGGGAGCGGCGTAGTTTGCGACCGTCGTTGTCGTTTTTGGTGCCTGCCAAGCAGGGAGTCACTCCTTGACTCCAAGGGAGATTCTTCTGTCTTCCAAAGGTAGTGGAACGTCGAAGGGCCAGGATTCTTCTGTAGAGTGTCGTCCAGGGGTTATCTGCTTTGCAATGGCAAGGTTCCCCCTCTTATACTAAAAAGAGGGGATGGACTAGCTCTATGACCCCACCTATGGGAGGGTCAAGGGAGGGGGTGGCTACACCCACTTCCCTTTGTCCAGTTTCGCGCCAGAGCAGGGGCAGGTAGCCCCTGAGCTGGTTTGAACTGGCATATGCACAGAGGAGCCTTCTGCTCCCCCAGTGCAGGACTTCAAAGCACTCTAAGAGTGCACCCACCCAGCCCCAATACACTAAACCCTGTCTGGGAGGTGGTTACACCTCCCTGTGACAGGATGCCTATTGTTGGGCTTCCTCCACTGCGAGTTTCGGTCATCAGCAGGAGGGCAGCCCAGTGTCTGTGACTGGTGGCATCCATTTTGTGATGCCAGGGCTCTTTAGGATTCTACCGCGTTTCCACAGCAGGTACATGTCTTATCCCTCTAGAAGGGTGGAATGCTACCCCCGCCGCCAAGATTGGCGGGGGGTAGTATTCCAAGATGTTTGACACCAAACACGACATGTTTTGATGCAGCCATTCCAAAGTTAGCATTTACCGCGAGGATATAATGCACTTAAATAGTATATGGTTTAACCGCATCCACAAACAGCACCAGAGAATAGACTCTGAGAGCTGCAGAGGGGCCCTGCTCAGGCAGAGGCACCCCCTCACATAGAAGCCAAGCACCCTGCCCTCAGGATTGATAGGGCCTGCCTTAGGGGTGACTGATAGGTTTATATGTGTGTGCAGGAGAGATATAGGAAACCTATATCTCAGTGAGGGGTGCTAGCACCACCTCACCCAGGCTGCAGTAGCAGGCCTGTGGTGTCAGATTTAGACTGCTTCCCAGGGGTGGCATAACACATGCTGCAGCCCCTGGTAGGCCTGTGAAGTACCTATGCCCTTGGCACCTAAGGTACCATATACTAGGGACTCATAAGGCACCACAGTATCCAATCACTAGTGCACCTAGAGTGCACTCCATGTCGTTTAGAGAGAGCAGATAGACTGGGGCCCTGAATAGCAGGGTCCCAGTCCAACTAAGTCATAAACCAGCAAAACACCATAAAAAAAGTGGGGGCAACCATATAGTCAGATTCCACCTTCCTACATAACCCCCCCAAACGAAAGGAGATAAGGCTAACCTTGGCCAGTTGAGCCTTTATTGACTAAGTGGCCATATAAGGAAGCACCTGCACTAGCATGGTTGCCCCCTGTCTTATGGTCCACTAAGCAATCCCTCACCCTAAGGGTATGAGAGGGTCTCCACCATGGGGAATCACTACCTGTGGTGTGCTTTGGTAAAGTACCAGGCTGGTGAGGTGTCTGAGTAGGGAAGTGTGGCCCTAGGAATGTTGGCCTCAGCTTTCTCAGCTCACTGGTCACCATGTATGCCTGTCTTTCCATGACTGAGTGGTACTCTGCTCTAAGGGTCAACCTTTGACTGCCTACAGCCGGGGGTTGGGTCCCTTTGGGTGGAACACTGGAGGGACATGGCATGTTTGGAACCTTTTGGTCCCAGGTTTGCCCTTGCCTAACAGAGTCCTTCTGGGGGAGGTCCCTACATAAAGGTATGGGGGATCCCTCAGTGGGTTGAGGAATTTCTACCTGGCTAGGGCTACTAGCCTGGGTGCCCCTAATCTGCTGATGGGGGGTTCCTCTGGACAGGGGGCCCTGGGGGTCCACTGACCTCCCTGACCTCTGCAGCCCTGGGCTGACTGAGGCAGGGTAGAGAGGGGCAGGTTACCTGCTCCAGACTGGGTACCACCTTGTAAGGGTCCTCTGCCATCAGGGGGTGGCCAGGCCAGGCCTGACTACCTCTGTGGCAGTTCCTTCACTAGGGGTAGGGTCAGTTCCCTGAGGAGGCTGACCCTTACCTACTGTCTGGAGGGAAGAAGACTTTTCTTCAACCCTTGTGCTCTCTTCTGGGGGAGAGTGGGCCATTCTTCCAGGCTCCATCTCTCCAAAATCTTGGGCTGGGGCTGTGGCCATCACAGCCCCACTAACCTTTACAGGGACACCCAACATCTTCAGATGGGTTTGGTGTTCAACTTCAGCCCAGGCTGAAATTTCCAAATCATTGCCCATCAGGCAATCTACAGGTAAGGTTGGGGACACTGCCACTCTTTTTGGGCCTGTGACCCCCTCCCAGCTGAGATTGACTATGGCCATGGGGTGATCTGTTCTGACACCATCAATGTTGGTCACCTGGTATTTAAACTCAGGTAAAAGCTGGTGAGGGGGGACTAGTTTCCCTGCCACCATGGTGACACTAGCCCCTGTGTCCCTAAATGCCACAGCTTTCTGACCATTAATTATTGGCTCCAGTCTGTACCTGCCCAATGCTGTGGGACCCACGGTAAAGGTGGCAAATCCTATACCACCATCAGAATCTGAGGAGTCTGTTGAGGGGGTCCTGTCTAAACTAGGGCCCACCTCTGTTCCTCTTGCAAAAGCACCTAACTTTTTGGGTGCACTACTCCCAACTGGAGGATTACTACTGGTAGTACCAGGAGGGGTGGTAGTAGTTGTTGGAGGAACATTTTCTTTATTGCCATTCCTGGGACAACTGGGATCAGATTTCCAGTGCCCAGGCTTTTTACAGACATGGCAATAGGGTTTCTTTTCAGGAGAGGAAGGAGTTTGGGACCCACCCCTAGAAGAGGAATTTTGGGGCCCTGTAGTGGATTTATCCTTGGATTTATCCCCACCTTTCTCTTGGGACTTGGTAGAATCTTTCTTGTGGTCACCACCCTGATTCTTAGGCCTTACTCTGGTTCTGACCCATTTGTCTGCCTTCTTTCCCAATTCTTGGGGAGAGGTCAGATCAGAGTCCACCAGGTACTGGTGTAAAAGCTGGTTTTGACAATTATTAAGGATCTGTTCTCTCATCATTAGATTATAAAATCCTTTGAAATCAGTAACCCTACTGCCAACCAGCCAACCCTCCAGAGCCTTGGATGCACAATCTACAAAGTCTGTCCAGTCCTGAGTCTGTGCCTTCTGGGTATCTCTGAACTTCAACCTGTACTGCTCAGTGGTTAAACCAAACCCATCTATCAGTGCACTCTTCAGGACCTCATAATCATCAGCATCCTCCTCTCTAACAGTGAGGAGCTTGTCTCTTCCTTTATCTGAAAAGGAGAGCCACAAGATTGCTGCCCACTGCTTTTGGGGGACCTGCTGTACTCTACAGGCCCTCTCCATAGCAGTTATCCACTTGTGGATATCATCCCCACTCTGGTAGGGAGGAACAACCTTGCTCAGGTTCCTATGGTCAGGAATATATTCTCTGCCTCTAGGGACACTGTTGCTTCCACCAGGGGGTTCTAAACCCTCCCTTCTGGAAGCTCTCTGGATCTCCAGGGCTTCTCTATCCAGTGCCAACTGCTTGGTTCTGAGGGCCACTTTGGCTTCCTCATACTGGAGCAGTTTGCACCTTCTCTCAGAGGAGGTCTCTCTTAAGTTAAAGTATGAGCTCCTCTCTTGGACAAATTCTCTGCCAGAGTGATAAGAGTGCTCAGATTCCCTGGAAGGGGATCTGTGCCTCTCATCCACTCTGCCAGTTCTCTTAGGGAGAACTCCTCTGTCCTGTTCAGGCTCCTTGGAGCCTGGCCCTTCAATCACAGAGTCTTGGTCATTCTGATTTTCATCATCTGACCCAGATACTATGACTGACCCACCCACTGATTCAAACCCTTTAGCTCCTAGAGCCAATCTAAGGTCATCTGCTGTCAGCAGATCTATCAGGTGCAGGGTTGAGGGACTCTGTCCTAGTCTCAGGTGTCTGTCAACACACATGGCTCTCAAGTCAGAGAAAGCCATGTCCTTATACTGAGGCTGAGTGGATCCACTGGGTCCACCCTTTAAGGACATTCTAGTGTTGTGCAGTGTTGTACTACCTACACTAGTTTGTGGCCTACTGATCCTAGCTTGAGCTGTGGAAAGGGTGTGCTATCCCTTGGCACACAGCTCTAAGTTCAGTAGAACTTATTGATACTAAGCTTGACTTTATATGTACCTTGAGTACCTATAATGGTTTTCAGTTAGTAATTCAAATAGAGATTTTCTGGTAAAACAATGGCAAGCTGGAATCCCACACGCTGCCCACCAATGTGAGAAGTTGGCCTGGTATATGCTGTTCACTAATTAAAGTGGACACCTTGCACCAGGGCAAATCGACTCTTATGGTAGATAGGTTTAAGACAACCTTTTAAAGAAAGCTATCCTAGTGGTAGCTGTGGAGAGCAGCCTTCAGGCTAAGTCTCGGAGGAATGTAAAGCAGCTTGTTTTACCATATAATCTCTTGAATCACCAAATGAAAAGACACCACACAGGTATATATATCAAATATATATGTATTTATTTCTAAATAACTCTCTACTAATCTCTTTATGAGATTAGAAGACAAACATATGCACAAATCAACGTTTCACAATAAGTTAAGCACAAAATATGGCTGGGGCCCTAGGGGCGTACCAGACCATATACTAAGTAAGAGACTTAGGGACCACGACTTGCAAGGAGACAAGGCCTAGGGCCTTCAGAAGTGCTGGGGCCTCACGAAACCACCCAAGGCAGGTAAGTAAAGGACCCACGGGGGACGCGTGCAGTGTGGATACACAGGCGCGAATCGCCGTTAACTTCAATGGGGCAAGTCGCGGTTGGAAATAAAGAGTTTTGGGATACTTCGGGAGAACCTACAAGCAAGTCACTTACAGGGTAAGTAGTTCTAGGGCCCACACCCACAGGAGCACCGTAGTGCTGGAGTTACCTCACCCAGGGAAGCCGGGTGCACAGGTGTCCTTTGGTGTCGGGTCGCGGCGTCGTTTTCAATGGCGAACAAAGAAGACTTGCTGCTTGCGGGAGCTGAAGAAGTGTCCGGTGGAATCCAAGCCTGGATTCTGGAGAAGGATGACCTGAAAGCAGAGGGGACAGTGTTCAAAGTCACTTGGCAGTGACCCGGGGCAAGGAAGATGGATGCCCACCGTCGTCGGTCGCTTCAGGTCGGTTGCAGGTGCCTTGACTCTTCAGCCACGTGGTCCAGGAGGCGTCGACGACGACCAGGAGCTGGATTCGGTGTGTCCCTCGACGTCTGCAGCTGACTGCGGTGTCGGCAACTCGATCGGAGCCAACAAGCCTTGGCAGCCGCAAGTCTCGGGGAGATGAAGAAAAGTCGATGGCGCAGACCAGCAAGGTCTGTGGAACTCACCCAGCGAGGGTAAGTCAGGGCAGGCCTGGAGCAACCAGGGGAGCCCTTTGGTTTCTTTAGGAAGTCTTCTGGGGACCCACAAGCCAGCGGGCAAGGGATCGCGAAGACACCTCGGGCGGAATCACTCAACAGGGGCCCACGGTCACTCGGGACGGTGTAGGCCTCTGATCTTCGGAGGGATTCCTGCTGGAGGTCGGGACCACACGTGGTCCAAAGCACAGGTTCGTAGAACGTTGTGAAGGGGTTGCACTCGACAATAGTGCACGGTACCCAGGGGTCGCGGTTCCTCGTTACTCGTGGGGTCCACTTGCCTCAGCTTCGCTGGGGACTCACGATGGCCGGGGAGAGGTCAGGAAATCCACTTCTTGGGCTGCAGGGACTTCGGACTCCGGCGGGAGCGGCGTAGTTTGCGACCGTCGTTGTCGTTTTTGGTGCCTGCCAAGCAGGGGAGTCACTCCTTGACTCCAAGGGAGATTCTTCTGTCTTCCAAAGGTAGTGGAACGTCGAAGGGCCAGGATTCTTCTGTAGAGTGTCGTCCAGGGGTTATCTGCTTTGCAATGGCAAGGTTCCCCCTCTTATACTAAAAAGAGGGGATGGACTAGCTCTATGACCCCACCTATGGGAGGGTCAAGGGAGGGGGTGGCTACACCCACTTCCCTTTGTCCAGTTTCGCGCCAGAGCAGGGGCAGGTAGCCCCTGAGCTGGTTTGAACTGGCATATGCACAGAGGAGCCTTCTGCTCCCCCAGTGCAGGACTTCAAAGCACTCTAAGAGTGCACCCACCCAGCCCCAATACACTAAACCCTGTCTGGGAGGTGGTTACACCTCCCTGTGACAGGATGCCTATTGTTGGGCTTCCTCCACTGCGAGTTTCGGTCATCAGCAGGTGGGCAGCCCAGTGTCTGTGACTGGTGGCATCCATTTTGTGATGCCAGGGCTCTTTAGGATTCTACCGCGTTTCCACAGCAGGTACATGTCTTATCCCTCTAGAAGGGTGGAATGCTACCCCCGCCGCCAAGATTGGCGGGGGGGTAGTATTCCAAGATGTTTGACACCAAACACGACATGTTTTGATGCAGCCATTCCAAAGTTAGCATTTACCGCGAGGATATAATGCACTTAAATAGTATATGGTTTAACCGCATCCACAAACAGCACCAGAGAATAGACTCTGAGAGCTGCAGAGGGGCCCTGCTCAGGCAGAGGCACCCCCTCACATAGAAGCCAAGCACCCTGCCCTCAGGATTGATAGGGCCTGCCTTAGGGGTGACTGATAGGTTTATATGTGTGTGCAGGAGAGATATAGGAAACCTATATCTCAGTGAGGGGTGCTAGCACCACCTCACCCAGGCTGCAGTAGCAGGCCTGTGGTGTCAGATTTAGACTGCTTCCCAGGGGTGGCATAACACATGCTGCAGCCCCTGGTAGGCCTGTGAAGTACCTATGCCCTTGGCACCTAAGGTACCATATACTAGGGACTCATAAGGCACCACAGTATCCAATCACTAGTGCACCTAGAGTGCACTCCATGTCGTTTAGAGAGAGCAGATAGACTGGGGCCCTGAATAGCAGGGTCCCAGTCCAACTAAGTCATAAACCAGCAAAACACCATAAAAAAAGTGGGGGCAACCATATAGTCAGATTCCACCTTCCTACAAAGATAAAATCCGCTATGATGAATGAACAAGGTTTGTGCACATGTGGATTACAAGTAAAATGTAACGGCCCACATATTCTGTTGGACTGCTTGTGGTTCTTAGAAGAACGGAAAACATTTTTAAAACCCCTTTTTATTGCCTATGAAATTATTAGTAGGGATCAAGCTCTTAGTTTATTGGTCAATATGAGATTTTTAAATGTGACATGTGCAATGGGAAGATTCTTAATTGCAATACAGGAGTCGTTGAAGGAATTGGTTATATAATTTAAAATGGGCGGGGTAGAAATGTGATCTTACCCATGTTTGGGAATACCCCCAGCTCTTGTTATTTATGGTGGATGTACAAATGTATACCCAACGTATAAGTGATCTCTTCCCCTAGTTGATGATGAATTAGGCACTCCCTATGGTTTGGTAGAGTTCCCTTTGTTTATTTTATCAGGTTTTTATTGCGTTTTATACTGTTTTATGGTTACAGTGTTGGTATAATTCATATTTTAATTGTATGTATTGTGGTACTTTCTTTTTATGGCCTTATATGCCAAATAAAAATATAATAAACAAACGAACGAAAAAAAAAAATTACTCTCCAGCACATCACACAAGTAACGCCGACCACTAACTCTGAATCAGTCTGATATTACGCATTGACCTATGGCATTTCCCCACAGAAATCGCTTAAGGACCATGAGGTCAAAAATTAGAAAATGGGCTGTCTAAAACTGCAAATGAACGTTATTCCCCATATCAACCTCAAAACTCAAAGGGCGAGATAAAATTCTGCCAAGTTCGTAATGCAGAAAGTAGTGAATATATGTAGTGGATATACGTAGACAACAGTGATTTTGAGAGGTTAATCCTGCGTTCATTTCCGAATCATACATTCCTAATTCGCGTATGTACTTGATGGCGACAAATCTTTCAGATTTGGTTTTTTTTTTTTTTTATGATTGATGAATATCTCATGACAAGCGGTTCAGTACATGGCCTACTAATTTCATAATCGTCACATTCTTGTTAGGGATAGCACTACGGTGACACTCTGCCCTCGGGGAGCTTGAAGAAATGCAAAGCAACAAGGGAAGAAAGGCAGAGTGGGCAAAACCAAGAAAGGAAACAAAGTGAGACAACACTATAAAAGCGTGGTTAATAAAAAATTCATTGTTTGATAAAACAACGGAGACAATCATAACTGAAAACGTTAAAAGCTAGGTATGTGACCTCTCACCCCTATGATATCAGCCCCCACCACCACAACAGAAGTTACGCTTACCCGGAAATCAGGGGCATGGGAGGGGAGGGGCAAATAAGGAGCCAAAGGAGAGTGTCTACACTGTCGACGTGAGCGCATTTTGAACACCGGCTCCTCCCCAGCTGCTCCTGGTTGGCCTATCAACCCTCTCCTATGGTCAATGAAATCATAACCGATCGTGCGCCTAAGGCACATCTCTCATCCGTTCACCAGGCGCTATGGCACTACGAAGCCAAAAACGTACCATTGGATGGGTAGTAAATTAGGGAGGCTGCCCTGGGCCGTTTACAGCCCATCCCTGGTGCCACAGCACCTGCTGCATGTGAAAGTTGCCCCCCTAAATTCACTCCAATTGTAGGCGATCAATTCCCCAACAGGCTTGACCCTCTTAGGCGGTGGTACTCAAAGTACGGCCCGCGGGCCACTTTCGGCCCGCCAAGCCATTCTATGCGGCCCCCATTGAAATCAGCAGACATGGAATCGGCACCATTTCTGCCTGTTGTAATTCCTCTGGGGCGCATTTCCCGGGAAAAGCATGAAAAGGGCATGCGATGACAACCAGTGTCTCGCATGCTCACCCGTAGCCCCCACCCTCACCTGCCTTTCTGGCATCATTTGCTCACCCTGCCATTGAGTGCATTGTCTGGCTGCCTGTACGTGCTGCTCACAGACAGTGTGGCCTCTTTAATCGTTCAATTGGTGCGGTAAAACAGAGCTGTCTCTGTTGTTAAATTTATGTTTTATAGGCCCCTGCAGAGGCGCAACTAGAGCCAAATTTCAGGGGGGAGGGGGCTGATTCTTCCAGCAATATGGAGAGTGGAGATGCAGGGGCTCTAAGAAGGGGTGAAAACACAACAAAGCCTATTTAGCAAGTAAATGGTCTTTTAAAGACCTGTGAAGTACTCGGGTGCGGCTGTGTGTGTGCCCGGGAAGCTGTCTCACCCGGGCTGACACACACGATGGGGCGGGGAGGGGGGGGGCTTAAGCCCTATGAGCCCAATGGGTGTTGCGCGCCTGGGCCTCTGGTTAGGGTTTCAGCCGAGCCTGGACTTTCCTTCCTCATGGTGTCAGAGCAGGCACGTAGTGTAAACAGAATAAATAAAATAAGGATCCAGCAATGTCCTCACGTGAATCCATGGGCTGCGCCTAGCCTTTTGTTTTATGGCATGACTTCACTTTAGGTACATGGGATGCTACAGGCTCTCGGTTCACAACAGTGGTGCTATGAAAAAATATAGGTGGAATTGGGGGAGATACAGTTTATACACAAAGTTATATGCCTCGGAAGCAGCCCAGCATGATAATTATACATAAATCCCAGCTTCCCCACTTTATTAAATTGTGCGATTCCGAGGTAAACATTTATATGCCTGTGTTGCGGACAATATTTCTAACATTTATTACAGGCAATTCAGCTTGCTTCGTGCATTACTAAAGAAAGTGTATTAATTTATAGTCATCCAACACTACCTGTCTGAGTCGTGGCGCAGATGTAGCATCAGATCTTTTATGCTGCAGAATTGAACAGCAAATAGTTATTGGTTTGGGCACGCATTAGGTAGAGTCAGAGCTGAGGGGACAGGGGCACAGTGTGTACATAGAGATGAATGGGCAGAGGCAGAATGAAACGGTAGAGGTAAGGGGAAGGGGCAGAGAAAGGAAAAACAGAGGGACTGGCAGACTCCATATGAGTAAAGCATAAAGCAGAATGAAAAGTGCAGTGAGGAGGTATGGAAAGGTTAGCGGTTAACAGAAGAGGGCGAGGGAGTAGGAGCAACGTGAAATATGAGTGCAGAGTAAGGGTATTGCAGGCTATGAGGAGTGTGAGGGGGTAGGAGCAGAGAAAGGACAGGAAGAGTGGGCTGCTATACACATAAGGACTATATTGAGAGATATATATGGAAGGTGAGTGCTAAGTCAGGGACATGGGCAAGGAAATAGTGAACTGCAGGAAGGACAAAGGGACTGGCTTATCAGTAGAGTAAACCTTCAGCAGAGCGAGGGTGTACAGGCACAATGAGTGGGTAGGCACTGAGTGACGAAGTAGGGCACAACGAGAGGGTAGGCTTAGAGTGCTGCGTGAGCGTGCAATGAGAGGTTAGACCTAGGATGAGGTGTAAGGGCACAATGAGAGGGTAGGCAGTTTGATAGGGTATGAGGAGAGTGAGAGAAATAATGCTGAATAAAATAGACAAGTGAGGCACCAAAAAAGGTATGACCAGATAGGGTTAGAGTGTGATGGAGGGAGAGCAGGAGCAGCATTAAAAAGTTAAGGTGTGGAGAGAGTGAATGCAATGTAAGACTTTGGGGCCAGAGTAGGTGCAAAATGACAGGCTATGAGCATAGTGAAATAGAAGGGCCAGGAAATAAGTATAAGCAGAGTGAAGAGGGGTGGAATAATGAGGTTGGAGGGTCAGACAGAGGAAGCAAAGAGGTACTGGGAGCATTTTGAGATTATAGTAATAGAAAGCGGGGGTAGGGACAGTGTGAGAGGCATTTATGAGATAAGGAAAGAACCAAGGGTAGGGAAGAGGCATAATGAGTGGTGTACATTGAGGGCAAAACAATAGAAGAGCAAAGTTGTGACAGAGCTCCAGGCTGTGGGACGGGTCAGGAAAAAAGTGGTGGGTAGAGGTAGGATGAGGGGGTAAAGTAGAGGAATATGGCAAGAATGAAACAGTCATAAGGTATGATCCGAGTTAGAGCGCAGGGTCAGAGTGAGTGCATAGGATCACAGCAGACCCTAGGGGCAGTCATTGAGTGTAGGGCTCAGGAGCGGACCCTAGGCGCAGAGTCTTTCAGTGTAGGGCTCAGGAGCGGACCCTAGGTGCAGAGTCATTGAGTGTAGGGCTCAGGGAAGATTAGTAGTAGACTTGCTGCCTGATACATGCATTATTATGAAATGAAATGCACCTACCTTGTGGAGAAGTGTGGCTCAATGGTTAGAGCGGCAGACCCTGATGCAGAGATCTGGCCCGGGACCAGGGTTCAATTCCCGCCTCGACGGGTCTTGGGCTCAATTTCCTCGGACCTGATAATTCTCGCCTCGGTGCCTATTCTAATCATGGGTCCCACTCTGCAACTCTGGGCAATAGCTTGCTTAATCTCCACAACGGCCCCAACAGCGCTGGGATGCCTGGCTTCACCCTGGGGGTGCCCAGGAGTGGACATTTCACAGGGAAAAGCCAGGAAGGGTTCCACAGCGGTATGCGTACAGCGCCAGGACACCTCTTTGGGGGTATAAGTGCGCTTTACAAGTACGAATTTCATTTCATTCATTTCATTTCATTACCTCGGATGATAGTCATTTTAGAGATGACACTACAATACCTCTGCTGCATTGTTGGGCGAGCTCATTGACTAGGAGAAGGCAGCGTGAGAAGGCAGCAGGTCTCTTGCCCATCATGCCGGTCATTGTGCCATTGTAAAATTGCATTACAGCCTGAGTACATGAATGCATGTATTGTGTGGGCCCATGCATGCACATTTATGCATCTACTATCAAGGTCCATTAAGAATATGGTAGCCTGCTGTCACTGATGCTTGTATTGCCTGGGGTTACATGCATGTGGTAAGTTTCATGAGCACAGCGGGTGGACAGAGGACAGGAAACCTACCTCTGTCAATGCACTTTGCATGTATGCTTCTGAGTTTTGCTGGATGATCTTGGGGCTTGGTACTGTAAACTCTCAACAGGGCCATTAAGGGTTGTTCAGAGCGACTTTAAGAGGCATGGGGGTATGAGTTGCGACTTCTGAGAGACAAATAAAAGGTGTGTCCAAGTGTCTGCGCAACGGAGGGCCTAAGAGCAGGGAACTTGGTGCTTGTCAAAACAAGGCAAAGATGGAAAACCATGGTCAGAAACACACAGATCCCAGTAAAAAATAAAAATATTGACAGTATTTATTCGGGGTACATACATACATATATCACATTTCCAAATACAGCGTTGTCTAGTAATGTTTTAAAAAGGGGGTGATTTTTTTTTTTTACCCCAGTAGCCCTGCCCCCACTGACCCCTCCCCTCCCACTGACCCCGCCCCCATTGCTCATTGCTCAGGCCCATCTGTGCGGCCCTCTGCCACAAGCCAGACTGCAATTTTGGCCCCCGAGAAAAAGTTTGTGAGTACCCATGCTCTAACTCTGTCGAGTAGCTGCGCGCTCTATAAATACCCTGATAACATAACATAACATAAGGGCAAAGGACTCCGCTTGCTCACACTGTGGCTGGGAACGTTTTACTTAGCCACGGCCACGTGCTTCACCTAATATTGTGAGGCACCTGTAACGTATCAGTTCCAAACCGGCGGAAACAAAAGTATATGTCCATTACCACCCTCTCTTCCTTGGGTGAGGCCAGCGGTGAAGTTTCTTTGCTAAAAAGTCAGCCCGAGCGCTCCCTTTCTGCTTAAATTACTGCCGCCCCCATCAGTACACTCTGCATTATTATGCATTGCTTCCCGGGACGCCAAACGCAGCCATCTGTCATCCCTGGCGCCGCTGTACATTAATTACCAGCCCGTCATTCAGAGAGAGGCAAGCCATGCAAAAAGGAAGAAAACCCCAGAGATAGATAGGTGCACTGAACCCGAGTCTGCACGGGTCAAAATGACACTTGTTATAGAAGCATAGAATGGAAACTTGTAGACATTACAAACAGTATTAGTAGTAAAGTATTGTAATGACATCAGTGATGCAGCCCGCTTTTCCACAGCTTTCATTACTAATAGAAAATATTGGCTTCTAATGTACAGCGCCGAATGTCCATGTCAGAGGGGTCCCACAGTAAACATGACTTCCAAACATTACCAACTTGTGCAAACCTGGGCAAATCACTTCAGCTGCCTGTGCTTCTTTTTTTACCACATTTGCAAACCCTGTGATGGCTTAGAAATGTTTTAGTATCATTAAACACTATATATGTGAAATATGGGAGAGTACAATTACCGTGAAAGAAGAAGGCTTTGCTCTCGTTGTGCGACCCTTGCACCTGCAGCACCCCAACTGTGGAGTCTCCCAGATGCAATTCCTTCAGCACGTCAATCTGCAGGGAGGGGTCAACACCAAACCCTAAAACTGGGCCGAAAACACAAAAAACAAAGGTAGTCACATGTTAGCCTAGGCTACCAAGTGTCATAATGTTGTTAGACACGCTTCTGCACAGGGTCCATGCGTCACACACAGATGCAATGCCAGGGAGAGTCGTGGCGACGGGGGCCATGGTACCGTGTGCCACGGATAGGTTTTACACCCGTGACTACACTCTCTCCATTACCGCAACGTGCTACTTTAAACAGGCTATGTAGCGAAATACCTTTCACTGGTACGCGTTCTGTGCTTCTGACACTGCACATGTAGGCAATGGCAGCAGCACGTCCCTACTACAGCTTTTTACTAATGCCAATAAAATGTGCACGTTCCCGCGTTGCACCCAGAACAGTATTTGCTATTTTATCCCAATAGCTACGGATTCCTGACGCTCTCCCACAGCGACACGAGTCTCCCGCCACGATGGCAACCACCCGCTGATATCCAGCTGCCCTTCTATCGCCACCAACACCACTTACCGGCTCCGAGGCAGAAAGCAACACAGAAAGTGCCCAAGAATATCGACTCCATGCTGAAAAGGGTTTACATCCACACCATAGTTTCCCTTCCAAGTTTAGAGGCGAGGTTGTATATCCGAGATGCCCGCTGTCCACTCAGCACCACGCGGGGATCTACAAAGGCAGCTGAAAACTTGGAGTCCCTCGCAGAAGCATCATTCCTCAGAAAACGAGTGCCAGGGAACAGCGCATCAGTAAAGACAATCGGTGACTTCCGGGGCTTTAATACTAATCCCAGGAAAACGCACGCGAGGGAACAAATGGAAAAAAAACAACGCCCTCGGGCCCTTCGAGGGATTCCGGTCCGCGGTGAGCTGCGGTGGGCTGAGCCGGGACACAGGCCGATGCAGGCAGCTGTAGGCAGTCAGTGCCGGGGGAGGGGTGGAGAGCAAGGAAAGCAAAGCGCCGTGTCCCTTTCTCCCGTCTGCCGCGCGCGCCTCGGCGTTTCTGCTGTGACACAAAACACTGCAATTTAGATCAGGAGCAGCTGCATGCCCACGGCGAGCTCCTCCTGTCTCTTCTCTGTCTGCTCCTCCTCCCCTTCGAGCGGAGGCGCGGGGGGCAGGGGGTTCGATCCTGTTCCCTTACCCACTTTTGGAAGACAGATGATGCTGTCGTCTTTCTGGGACACAGCATCTCGCACGGAGCCTCATTAGCATGGTTTGTGCGCGCAGGTCCCCGCGGTGGGGGAGAGCCGTTCACGCGGCACAGAGCACCACTCTCCTGCCGGGAGGAGAGGTTTCAGCACCGCTGCCCCGTGGACAGCCTTTCGGGCTGGAGGGAGACGCCCAGTGCTCCTGCCAAAGGAAGTGAGACTAGTGACCAGCGCTGCGGGTCTCACACATTATTTGAAACCAGTGAGGCGCGTCACGCAACTCCGCATGATTTCACGCACGTGGACCTTTCACCTAGTGGCACCGATGCAAACATGCTTTGGTGGCGTTTCACTTAAGTATTTTACAAAATGTCCCTAAAAAACACAAATAGTATAGCTAACGTGAGGCCTACATTTAATAAGCGAGGCGCGTTACAACATTATGACACTGAAATCGTCTAGGACACAACTACACCGCCGTTTAATAACCACGTACTGATGTTGCATGCCTTTCACTGGCGCTCATAAGGGGGGCGCTTTGTTATCTGCTTCAGACCACAACTTGCGACTCTCAGGTAACCGTGTATGTCTTGGCATCTAAAGCGCGAGGCATATATATTAGTATGGCACACAATATGCAAACGTCTGAAATACACCCTGTATTATACCTACAGTGAGGCCGAGCCTGTGGCAGCCTTAACTTGGCCCTCCTTCTCATAGTGGCAAATAAAGACATATACTTGGTTAACCAGAAGATGTTATTGTGTCATACCAAATACACTGCTTTGCATCCACTGGGCGCACAGTGTTGTGTAGAAGCGGGTAGCAGTGGACGCCGTGCTTTCTTCATATAGACTCGCAGCTGAGTGCCAAGTGATAATGCTGTTGGTCTACAGTGACAGAGAATATCGATTTCTTGACATTCTGCAATAATATAGTGACACTACAGTCAAGGGATAGAAACGCTGAGCAGCCGTCCCTTTCTAAGCCAGGTTTGGGAAGAACTTCTGATTAATTTCAACCTCGAGTGCAATAATTTTGTGCAATTCTTTATCGGGCAAACACGACCCAAGGGCAGCAGTGTGCTTTACAGAAGAACCCGTTTACAGTATTCTTTTCACCCTTATTGTTGCAAAGTCATCCTGTGTGCCCTGTGCACCTCCATTTTTTGCTGTCTGGTACTGGTGGTAACTGGCTCTACTATCACTGGGCTCTGTCTAACCAGGCCCAGGGCCAGTGCTATGTTGAAAACACAGTGAAAACACGCACATGCATTAGGGTACACTGTGTAGTAGGGTACACTTACAATTGGCATGACCTACCATATAAGTCACTAGTAAATAATAGGGCAGGGTGATTAAAACTACCTATAAGTCCCTAGTATATAAAAGGGCATGGCGTTTAGAGGCCAGCAGCCCTTTCAGGACTTGCATGTGTGCACTGCTGAGTTCCTGAGGTCATTTCAAAAGCAGCCCTGCATTGCAGCAAGCACAGTTTTTAAAAGTAAATTAACTACAATCTCGACTTCAGTGGTAGGGGCACTTAAAAAGTGACAATCTACATTCTTTTTACATATTAGGTAACACCAGGGTCTCCCCTAGGCATCCCAGTGGTGGCGGGTGGGGGGTGTTAATGTAATTCTAAGTAGAGTCCCCGTAGAATATGTTTTATAAAACATGGGGATAGACAAATTGCACATTTCACTTTCGCCATTGTACTAAAGTGCCTCTCAAAATTGACTTTGGTGCTATGAGCACTGTGAAGTGAGGATCCACACTTTTTTTCATATTCAGGACCCCAAGGTCACCCATAGGCGTCCCAGGGGTGGGGAGTCATGTAACTACAAGCAGGGACCTTATAAATAATTTTGTATATGCCCTGGTGATGGAGAAATTGCACATTTCATTTTCCCCATTGTAGATGCGTCTTCCCTCCTGCGTCTTCTCGGCTCCTGCTCTCCTGCCTCCGACAGGAACAGGAAGCAGACAGCCAGACTCCCTCCCCTAAGCCAATCACAACGCTGCAGTGCAGCATTGTGATTGGTCTGGAGCTCCATAACACGGCGTTCAGCCAGGGGCTAGAGAGGTGGGCATGTTCTCCATGCAGGCTGCATTGCAGCCTGCATGGAGAAGGGCAAAGTGCGCATGACTGGTTTGGGCGGGCTGAGAGGGCTGACCAAACAGTCTTTGCACACTAAGGATTGGCACACCACTGCTCCCCTGCCAAGCTCGGAGAGCAGAGCAGCGTCGCCCACCCGCCTGCCCTCCAGCAAAGCAAATATAAAATGGTAATAACTAAAAGTTATTACCATTTTATGTTTTTGCTTCTCGCACTGCAAGAAAGCAGTGGGGCGATGCTCCTCCGCCATAGCGGAGCAGCCGCCCCTGGCTAGACCATCTCTATTGCACAGTACATTATTGTTGTGCGATCTCCTTTTCAAACACCAGTTTTCCAAAGGTATAATCCCATATTGCACCCTCTTCATGCCCAATGTGTCTCTACTTTGGTTCTTATGTTATTTGATATAATCTATTCTTTAGTATTCGTTTTAATATCATGAGAGCGCTGCAGAGGAGCTTCTTCCCCCTTCTCTACACATCCACGCACACCACCAGCATCTAGATAGACATTAGACACTCATATGTATCTCAACCAGTCCTTCATGTTTGTGGTAATACCGTTTTCAACACTGGGTGATTGGGATTCAGCTTTTTTTTTTACTCTTTTCTGCCTCTACTCTTCACATTATTTCCAGGTTAACTATTGTTCAGTTATAATATGTGATAGTTTTCCAGATTTTGAAATGTAATCACACCAGCCTAGGAAAAGCTCTCAGACAGATATACTGCTAAGGGGAACACTTGTTGGCTGAATATTATCAACCTGAACATCAAAAAGTGTGTACATACTTGATTGAATGGGTGTTTCAATCCAACTTTGAACTATGTGACAAATGAATATATATATATTCGGCAGGTGTGCCGAAACGCGTCATAGCGAAGAAATTGATTAAAAGACAAGACTGAATGGCAACGCTACCCCTGTGTCGGTGTCCGGTTTTTATGCGGAAGTCGGAAATGGTGTTTTTATATAATAATATATATATATATATATATATATATATATATATATATATATATATATTCACTGAAAAAACCATAGGTTTCAGGGACGTTATAGTTTGAAATTAGCATTTAAAAAACCTTTGAAATTCACTGAAAAAACCATAGGTTTCAGGGACGTTATAGTTAGAAATTAGCATTTAAAAAAACATAGAAATTCACTGAAAAAACCACAGGTTTCAGGGACGTTATAGTTAGTTGGACATTTCAGTCGTACAGAACCAGAGAAATTCGGCCGTTATAGTTAGTTGAGCTAAGTATAACTCGCGCCCCCGCAATGCACTGCTGATGACATCACATAATACATCGCTCATGACATGGTCAGTGACATCACTGATGACATCACTGATGACATCTCAAATGACATCACTGATGACATCACTGATGACATCATCCAGTGACTGTGTGTTTCTGTAAAGTTTAAATATGTTTTATATATATATAGGCCAAGGTGTATTGAAGAATGAGTGGGTGTATGACTGTCTGAATGGATGATTTAGTAGGTGTGTGACTGACTGTATAAGTGAGTGATTAAACGTGTCTTACTGAATGCATGGGTTAGTGACTAAACTGTGTGAATGTCTGTATCAGTGTGTAAGCGGTTGCATGGGTTGGTGAGTAGCTACATGAGTGTCTATATGGGTTATTGATTGCTTGTCTGAGTATCTGTATGGGTGCCTGGGTGCCTGAGTGTCTGTGTGGGTGGGTGGGGTGTGTGTGACTCACTGCATGGATGTGTGAGTGGGTGATTCACTGGGTGTATGGGTTCAAGAGTGCGTCTGTGAGGGGCTATATGGGTGGGTGAGTGTGTGTATGGCTGTGTTGGTGAGTGAATGGATGTCTCAGTGGTACATGTGTTAATAACTACATATGTGAAAGGCAGTATATGTGAGTGTTGGAGTATATAAATGACTATATGTGAGAGTGAGTGATTGTGAGAGTGGCTGTGTGGATGAGTGTGTGCTTGTGTCAGTGATTGTATAAGAGAGTAAGTATGTGTTAGTATCTGTGTGAATAAGTGAGGTGGTGTGTGTATAACTGTATGGGTGAGTAAATGGGAGTGTGATTGATTCTTTGCCTGACTAACTAGCTGAGTAAGTAGCTCTATGTGTGAGTGTCTATATAGGTGTATGAGTGCATATGATAGTGGCTGTATTGATAAGTGACTGCATGTATGAGTGACTGTATGGGTGAGTGAGTGGATGTGTGTGTAGACCTAGGAATCAGTAAGTGGGTATATAGTAACTGGTATTGGTGTATCTATGGTTTCGAGAATGGCAGTCTGTATTTTAGAGTTTGTGTATCAAAGGTTATATTAGGCTGTGAGGAGGTGCATCAGAGGATCACGTGGATGATGTCATCAGTGATGTCATCAGTGATGTCATTTGAGATGTCATCAGTGATGTCACTGACCATGTCATGAGTGATGTAATATGTGATGTCATCAGCAGTGCATTGCGGGGGCGCGAGTTATACTTAGCCCAACTAACTATAACGGCCGAATTTCTCTGGTTTTGTACGACTGAAATGTCCAACTAACTATAACGTCCCTGAAACCTGTGGTTTTTTCAGTGAATTTCAAAGGTTTTTTAAATGCTGATTTCTAACTATAACGTCCCTGAAACCTAAGGTTTTTTCAGTGAATTTCAAAGGTTTTTTAAATGCTAATTTCGAACTATGCCTACAGAGGTAGGACATGTGCAGAAAGAAGAAGAAAGGTGCAGAAAGAAGCAAGAGAAATGCAGAAAGAGGCAACAGAAGTCCAGAAAGACGAAGAAAAGTGCAGAAAGAAGCAAGAGATATGCAGAAAGAACTAACAGAGGTGCAGAAAGAGGCCATGTTGCAAAGTCATCCTGTGCCCCCAACGTTTTGCTGACTGGTACTGGTGGTAACTGATTCGGACTAACCAGGCCCGGAGCCAGTGCTATGCTGAAAGACACTTAGAATACAGTGAAAACACCTACATACACTAGGGTACACTATGGGTTGGGGTACCCCTGTGATTGGCATGACCTCCCCTGTAAGGCCCTAGTACATAATAGGGCAGGGGGATTAAAACTACATCTAACTCAGAGGTGCAGAAAGAGGCAAGAGAAGTGCAGAAAGAAGCAACAGAGGTGCCGAAAGAGGCAAGAGAAGTGCAGAAAGAAGCAAGAGAGGTGCAGAAAGAGGCAATAGAAGTGCAGAAAGAGGCAAGAGACGTGCAGAAGGAGGCAAGAGAACTACAGAAAGAGGCAAGAGAGTTGCAGAAACAGGCAAAAGGGGTGCAGAAAGAGGGAACAGGTGGGCAGACTGAGGCAAGAGAGGTGCAGAAAGAGGGAAGAGGGGTGCAGACAGAGGAAGAGAGGTGCAGAAAGAGGGACGAGGGGTACAGAAAGAGGCAAGAGAGGATGCAGAAATCTGCAAAAGAGGTGCAGAAAGAGGCAAGTGAGGTGCAGAAATAGGGAAGAGGGGTGCAGAAAAAGGCAAGAGGGATGCAGAAATTTGGAACAGAGGTGAAGGAAGAAGCCAGAGCAGTGCAGAAAGAACCAACAGAGGTGCAGAAAGAGGCAAGAGGGGTACAGAAAGAGGCAAGTGAAGTGCAGAATGAAGAAAAAGAGGTGCAGAAAGAACCAACAGAGGTGGAAAAAGAGGCAAGAGGGGTGCAGAAAGGGATAAGAGAGGTGCAGAAAGAGGCAAGAGGGGTACAGAAAGAGGCAGGAGGGGTGCAGAAAGAGGAAGAGAACTGCAGAAAGAGGAAACAGAGGTACCGAAAGAGGCACAAAGGGTGCAGAAAGACACAAGACAGGTGAAGAAAGAAGGAACAGAGGTACAGAAAGAGGCAAGAGTGGTGCAGAAAGAGGGAAGAGAGGTGTAGAAAGAGGCAGGAGAGTTGCACAAAGAGGAAAGAGGGGTGCAGAAACAGGCAAAAGGGGTGCAGAAAGAAGCAAGTGAGGTGCAGAAAGAGGCAAGAGAGTTACAAAAAAAGGCAAGTGAAGTGCAGAAGGAGGCAAGAGAACTGCAGAAAGAGGCAATAGAGGTGCAGAAAGAGGCAAGTGAGGTGCAGAAAGAAGCAAGATAAGTGCAGAAAGAAGCAACAGAAGTGCAGAAAGAGGGAAGAGGGGTGGAGAGAGAGGCAAGAGGGGTGCAGAAAGAAGCAAGACAGGTGCAGAAAGAAACAAAAGAAGTGCAGAAAGAAGGAACAGAGGTGCAGAAAGAGGCAAAAAAGGTGCAGAAAGACGTAAGAGGGGTACAGAAAAAGGCAAGAGAGGTGCAGAAGGAGGGAAGAAGGGTGCAGAAAGAGGCAAGAGGGGTACAGAAAGAAGCAAATGAGGTGCAGAAAGAGGCAACAGATGTGCAGAAAGATGCAAGAGAGGTGCAGAAAGTAGAAGAGATTTGCAGAAAGAGGCAAGAGAAGTGCAGAAAAAGAAAGAAATGTGCAGAAAGAAGCAACAGAAATGCAGAAAGAGGTAAGAGCGGTGCAGAAGGAAGCAAGAGTGGCTTGCACACAATTAATACCAATTTAACACCCACATTTATCAATAAGTAACAGGTGACCATTCTAGGTTTGCAAAGGTCCTTCCACCACGCTGTAACACTTGTCGCTGCATTTTTGGTAACGTTTGAGCCGTTTGAGCTAGAAACAAGGCTTTTTTTGTTCAAATCTGCAGATTAGGGAGCAGATGATGAATTATGTGGCTAATGCGGAAAATGTATAATTGTGCGAAAGTCGGTGCAGCCAAACAGTCGCATAATTCCAGTGGCCCTGCTCATACCTCTGACTAGGTCCACAAGTTCTCCTCAGTGATTCCTTCTTTTTTTGTCTCACTGAGTTCATAGTTGAGCTTCTATGGAAACGAGGAAGACTAAACCTGAAGTTACCACTCCACAACACAGACTACCATAGCACATAATTACTCCCCATAACACAGAATCCCACTCTACATAATTCATATACAACACCACTTACTTTCTATCCACATAAGTTCACTGCACAACATACCACATAATTCCACTACACACAACGTACATCCACTCCACTCCAAAAAACATTAGTAAAAAACTTTTACATTTACAACGCCAATAGCTCTAACTCTCGCAAATGCGAAACCTATTACATTGCAAACACTTGTTTAACTAGTAGTCGCGTTTGCAGAGTGGTGGAGAAAGGGTGCTTGTCCTCCGACCAGCGCTCAGGAATTTAGCTGCATAGGACTTACAGGAGGTACCAGGAGGGCTTCTTGGCCCCCAAAGTCCCTCAGGAGTAAATTGGACTTCATCCTCCATCCCGTAGTCTGCCAGGAGACGCGTTTGCAGAGTGGTGGAAAAAGGGGGGCATGGCCTCCGAAGACGTCTTAGCAATCCCACTGTGTGGGTCTTACTGGAGGTAACAAGAGGGGTTGTTGGCCCCCAAGGACATCCTTGGGGGCCAACTACCCCCCCTATTACCTCCAGTAAGTCCCACACAGCAGGATTGCTAAGTTCTCATAGCAGGCCACGCCCCCTTTGCCCACCACTCTGCAAATGCGCTCCCTGGCACGCTCTTGGATGGGGATTGAAGTCCCCATCGCTGCTGGGGGTCCTTTAGGGGCCAACTAGCCTACCTCTTACCTCCAGTAAGCCCCACACAGTGGGATTGCTGAGAGGTGGACACAGGCCACGCCCCCTTCCTCCACCACTCTACAAATGCCCCTCCTGGCATGCTCTTGGTTGGGGGATGAAGTCCCCTTTCCTCCTGAGGGTCCCTAGGGGCCAACTAGCCCTCCTGTTACCTCCAGTAAGCCCCATACAGGTAGATTGCTGAGAGTGCTCAAAGGCCACGCCCCCTTTTTACACAACTCCTCAAACGCGACTCGTGGTGCACTGCTGCTTGGGGAATCAAGTCCACTTGTGTCCTGAGGTCCTCAGGACAAAAGAGGACCTCATCGCCCCACCAGCAGTGCGCCAAGAGGCGCGTTTGCAGAGTGGTGTAAAAAGTGGTGTGGCCTCGGACCACCTCTCTGCAATCCAGATGTGTGGCGCTTACTGGAGGTACCTGGTGGGCTAGTTGGCCCCCAGGGACCCTCAGTATTCAAGGGGACTTAATTCCCCAACTTAGAACGCATCAGGGGCGCGTTTGCAGAGTGGTGCAGGGAGGGACGGGGCCTCCGGCAGAATGCCAGCTTTTTAAAAAATATATGTTTTGGGACCCCTTTTTTCTCAGCCCCCGCTTGACGAATCACCCCGAAACTTTCAAGACAAGAGTTGACATGAGTGAACCATTAGTTTTGAAAATTTCGCGAAGATTCGATCAAACGGCGCCAAAGATATTGGCAAAAGAAAAACGCTTTTTGAATAGAAACAAGGTCCTAACTATAACTACCTACTGGCGACCGCCAGTAGGTAATATATATATATATATTATATATATATATATATATATATATATATATATATATATATTATATAAAAGCTCAAGAGAACAGAAGCACATCTGAAGAATTTGAAGTTAATCTATGTCCACATGCCAAACTCTTAGGTAAAATATTTGCAACACCACATTTGACATTGCTCTTTATAACCATATGCCTTCAACCTGCAAACTTAGGAGCGTACAATCACCTGCTTATCTGAACATTAGTGAGATAGTGAGTTCAACCTCGTGGCTGGGATCGATTGTACAATCACCACCCTAGAGAATAACATCCCTTTACCTCATCCTCCATTAGAGCCAGGGAGAGTAATGCTCACTTCTGCTGCTACTTTTTACTGTGTTGCATTTGGGGCATGATGCTTAGCATTTCTTTTCCTAATATGCAACAAAAAAAAAAAAACCTTAAAGATTGTATATGGTAACCCAGTTTAATGTGGTGTTTTCTTTAACCACAGACAAATAATGTGTAGTGCATTTATAAGTGCAGGTTCTTTAAAAACTTGGATATGTAGACTCTTAAAGAGGGTGAACGCCTATTTTCCTTAGCAGTTATTCTGAAATTGCATATAAGGAATTCAACGAGAGACACCTGCACATTCATTTAGCAACCCTTTATGGGACGACAGCACGAATGTCACAGAGAGGATTCATGGCTTGTAAGACTGAAAACACACAGGGCTATTGTTCTTTTGCAGAAAGCGGTCAATGTTCTGCTTAGCCTCAGTGAACCAGGCTTGTCGCTCAGCAATGTAGCTATCCATATTGTAAGGCACATGAAAATGTCTTTTTCTCATGTCTCATGAAAGCATGGATTGCTGACGGGGATTATGGATTGTTATATAGGCATGGGGCCATGATGGAAGAAGACTGAAAGGGGCATTTGTGAAGGAGAGGCAACCCTGCTGGCCAAAGAGATCCCTGTTTTCTACATGTAAGTGGGAAAATAGGAGCAGAGTCTTGGTTCTTGGGCTCTGACGGTGCTGGAGTAAAGTGCTGGAGTGTACTGGCCAGCAAGACAAATTCCCCTGTGTACTCAGAGCACAGATGAGAAAACACAACTATCACAAGAAAAGGCAGAGGGTACTGAGAAATGGCTAGACTGAGAATAGTGTTCTAAAGTAGTGGTTTCGGAGTTACTTTATTTCCCACAAAGGTAGTGGCAACATTCACACAACCACAGCAGTGGTAGGTTTTTTTTCATAAGAGGTGAGCAACACCACCATTCAATGCTCCCTGACAGATAAATTAGTGAAAACTGAGTACTAGCACTGAACGGAGACTGTAGAACCTTCCTGTTCATCTCAAAGGACAGATAATGAATCATATGCATGTTGTGTAAAATGGAGGGAATTAGCGTTTGATAAAAAAATAAAAACACATGAAATAAAAATAAAATAAAAACACGTCCTTGGGAGTGAGACTGTTTGAATCTCTCATTGAAGGACACCGTATTTCAAACATGCTATTTAGAAATAAAATAATTGGAATCACTTATAATTAATTAGTTTTCCTGACAGGAGTGTGAGGTAATGATATAGTTGTCAGGGACCCAGGAAATATGGGTAGGCCTAGGAGCCTAATTGCATACATTAATAGCACAAACCATGCAAACTAATATGTATTTTGGTGAACAGATAAAGATAGAATTTTTGGATACTCTAAGAAAAAACTGCAGTGTTCTGCTCCTCATTGTCAGAAAAGGGAGACCTATTTTTCTTTAAAAAGAAAATGCTTTTGTAACTTGAGTGTTCATGCCTTGTAAAAATATGAACTAATATGGCTGCCAAGAATTTCTGCAAAGTTTTTGGAGTTCTTTTAATAGAATAAGTTCAATTGAGGAAATAAATAAAAGAGATGTGCATTCACTGATTTTTGTATGTGTTTCATTATGTGTTAGAGTCCTGGAATGTTCGTGCGATGTGCAAGAAGTGACTTTTATTGTAATAACATTTTGAGCTGAAATACATTGCGAGGGTTTCCTCCAACAATAATTTAGCAGCTCAGTCATCTAGACTTTATGCTTCAAGCATTTTCTTGTTTCCAGCTGTGTTTCATTTTTAACATGTTTTTATGAACTCTGTAAATGTGATGACGCAAAGAATGTAATTGTTTAGCCAGAAGGGGTAATGATTGGCTGTCTCTATCTGTAGCTATTTGGGGGATAGATTCGACCACTTTGGTCACTGGTTACTTAGCTGGAGCTGGCTGGGTCATGTACAAAAAATATGCTTGAACATGATTTTGGGTAGGTTCTAAATGAACGCCTTGAATGAGAAGAAAGGGAAAACACCCTATACAAGGTGCTCAAGGGCACAGACGTGTACTGCACACCAATAAAGATTACTTTTGTGGTCCTGGGGGACAATTTGTACAAGCCAAAGGTTCTTTTTTTGTTTTGTAAACCTACTTTGATATTGGGGTGTTCACCTCTCCAGACCTCCCCATGTGATCTACGAAGGTTCTCTCTAACCCACAACCATTATCTTCATTAAGAGACAAAGCCCAGCAAAAGATAATCCTTAAAAGAACCCTGCCCTCTATTGCATCTCAATGCTTACTGCTGAAATCCCCATTATAAGCAGGGACATTTTTAGTGTGAAACTGCGCACTGGTATTATTTTTTTTAACTGCGGGCATTGCATGAAGTGTAGGATAAACCACATTAGTATACGAGCCTTGATATACAAGGCTAGCCACTTTTATGTGAATTGGCTTTATAATTGTGTTTCCTCTACCACTGTCCCTTTCCCCTCCTACCTTTCTTCTTTCTACCTTCTCATACCTATCTATATCCATGGTGTTAGAAATGGAGGTCTCTAGTTGGCAGTGGTTTGCACCCTGTCCAACTAGGGACCCTCCCTCTAGTCAGGGTAAGGGGATTACACACTAAGATAACCCCTGCTCACCCCCTTGGTAGCTTGGCATGAGCAGTCAGGTTTATCTCAGAGGCAATGTGTAAAGCATTTGTACATACACACACAGTAACACAGTGAAAACACCACAAAAGGACAACACACAAGTGTCGAAAATAACTAATATTTATCTGAATAAAACAAGACCAAAATGACATATACAAGTAAAGATATCACTTTTAAAAGCATCAAAATAGTTCAGTCCGTAGGAAATTATTGCTGCGTCACTTTTATTACAAAGTACCTGGGATGCATCAAAATCAAAGACGAAAACAGGAGCAGGGGAGGTGAGGTGTAGAAAAAGCAATGTGTCTGTTCCTAACTCCCAAGGAAGGTGATGCATCAGTTCCTTACTGCCAGGGGAGGTGATGCGTTGGTTCCTTACTGCAGCGCAGGGGAGGTGATGCGTCAGTTCCTTACAGTCAGGTAAGGTGATGTGTCAGTTCTTTACTGTGAGGGACGTGCTCAGTTACTTGCTGCTGGGCCACATCCATGAAGAACTTGGTGCACAGGGATGATGCATCGAAAATTCGGACGTGCTGGGTCAATGTGGCGGCAGTGGAACAGGCGCCGCGTCCATTTCCCAGCTGCGAAGCAGGTGATGCATCGATTTCTGCACCTGCACAGCAGGGCCCGTGTTGGAGTCCGAGCATGCGCCACGGACGTCGGTGACAGAGTGCTGGGGACTCGGGTTGCGATAATCTTTCAGCCACAAGGCAGGTACTGTGTCGATTCTTTGGCTGCACTCCGGCGATGTGTTGGTTTTTCAGCCGCACGGTGGTGCTGTGTCGGAAAAACAGGGGCTGAGAGCATGGATTTTCTTGGTTCTTAGCAGCATAGCCCCCTCCAGCGGCCCAGGACTAAAATTGGCACCACTTGGCAGATCAGAACTCGCAGCAGAGGAGTTCAGGGGCTGCTGGTGAAGTCATTGATGGCCCTGAGACTTCTAAACAGGAGGCATGCATGCACAAGCCCTTGGAGAACCTTGGAAAGCATGATGTAGAAAGCAAAGTCCAATCCTTTCACTCCCAGGACAGAAGCAGCAAGCAATAGGGCAGCACAACAACGCAACCAGCAGAGTGTCAGTTCCTCCTACAGCATCCAACTCTTTCTCTGGACCAAAGGTCCTCTTATTCCAGAAGTGTTCTGGAGTTATGGTGTCAAAGCTCCAGTACTTATACCAGTTTCTGCCTTTGAAGTAGGCAAGCTTCAAAGGAAAGTCTTTGTAGTGCACAAGACTTTGCCTTTTACTGACCTGGCTCCAGATAAACTACAGTGGGATGGAGACAGCTTTGGGTGAGGACAGGCACAGCCCTATTCGGTTGTCAGTGACAACTCCTCCCACACTCTAGCTCAGGAAGACCCATCAGCCTGGTGATGGGCTATCCGGATCTGCAGGACACACCTCAGCTCCCTTTGTGTGACTGTCTAGAGTGAATGCCCAAACAGCCCAACTCTCATCCTCCCTCAGATGTGGATTCCACAGGCAGGCAAAGGCACAGAATGGTAAAGCAAGAAACTGCCCATTTTTTAAAAGTGGCATTTTCAAACACAATTTATAAACCAACTTCACTAAAAGATGTATTTTTAAATTTTGAGTTCAGGGACCCCAGACTCCAAATCGCTATCTCTTCCCAGTAGGAAGTTACACTTGTAAGAGGTTACAACGCAGCTCTAATGATAACCTATGGGAGAGATAGTCCTTCCAATTGTGGAAAACGAGATTAGCAGTATTTCACTATCAGGACATGTCAAACACACTAGTACATGTCCTACCTTTTAAATACACTGCACCCTACCCATGGGACTGCCTTGGGCCTACCTTAGGTGTGCCATACATGTAGTAAAAGGGAAGATTTGGGCCTGGCAAGTGGTTGCACATGCCAGGTAGAAATGGTAGTTTAAAACTGCACACACAACACTGCAGTTGAAGTGCCCAATACCCACTGTGCTTTTGCACCAAATTGATTATGTATTTAGGCCATCGAACTCCAACCATGAATGTCAGTGAATAGCTCCGGGTTGCCGCTTTGTCACATCTCTGTTGTCTTTAGGAAGCATTGAACTTTGACGGCTGTATTCAGTGCATTTCTGTGGTTTGCACTTCTATCACAATCATCCTGGGTGGACTGAATATACATTTACCCTTGTTGCCAGTATTCAGGGCATGATTTTGAGTTGCTCCTCTGTCACTCCTGGATGGACTCCAGAGTGGATTACTATATACCATTTATTATGGCTGTTTGCGTACTGTGTATAACTGCGGGTTGTCTATTTGCTGATATTTGGTAGACTCTATAGAGCATTTAATATGGCTACCTGCATCCAGTTCATGCCTTTAGGTTACTTCTCTGAACACTGCTTGTTAATTGTTAGAATGCAACCTGCTCCACGTTAGTTGATCCATCAGCCTTCTCACCCCTCCCACTATAGAAACAGAGAAAAGTATTACTTATTGAATGCATCTCAAATCCCAGATGCATAAACCCTACAATACCCTTTCATGTCCCACTGACCTTACAGTGCCCCCCGCAAGGACTTTTTATCAAGCACTCACAGCCATGAAACTCATTTAAAGCTGCCAATCTTAATGGCAGATTTGTCAGGACATCATCACTGTCAAAGCAGTTGCAATTTTATATAAAACGTATTAAAGCCACACAAGCTCAATTTCTTTCTAATCAAATCAGTACAGGTAAAAATGCTGCACAGGAAATTTTTAACATCGTCAAAACTCTTTCTCACGACTCAAAATTGCAATGAGGTGATCACCCCTTCCTCTGAACTATGTGACCAGCTTTTCTTTGTTTAGTGAGGAAAAAAATAGCAAATAATGCACTTGAAATTTGTTTATACAACAATTGACTTCTTAAACTGGGTGCTACAGCTTCACATCACATCTGTAGAAAACAGCACTCTTTCTCACTTTAGGAGTATAACTTTGGAGAAATCTGCCCATGATATTCTTACATGCAAATCTGGCTGTCACTCAGACCCTTGTCCTCCTCTATTTTTAGCGATGGCAGATAATGTCATCAATCCTATTTTCAATGCTCTCTTTAATCTTTCTTTGGCCACGGCCACATGTCCAACCTCTGGAAGGAGGCACAGATGGTTTCTCTTCTTAAGAAGCCCTCATTCGAGACAGCTTCAGGCCTATGTCACTTCTCTCTGCTTCCTCCAAGATGTTGGAGACACTTATTAATAAGCAATTATCTGGAACAACATGAGCTTCTCCATCTCTTAAAGTCCCGCTTCAGACCAAGGCACGGAACACAAACAACACTGCTGGAAGTTACAGAATTTAACATATCAAGTCTGGACCAGGGGCAGAGCACTGTCTTAATATTGTTAGATAAATTGGCAGCATTTGTTAGACGTATTGGCAGCACTGTTTTAATATTGGTAGACCTATTGGCAGCATTTCATAAAATGTCTCACACCATACTACTCCAGCGGCTAGCAGAGATTGGCATCTGTGGCTTGGCCTTGAGATGGCTAAATCCTTCTTAAGTAATAGAGAGCAATCAGTGGTGCTCTCTACCTACTCCTCTGATCATAAACCACTCAAGTATAGGGTACCACAAGGATCTTCCCTAAGCCCGACCATATTTAATGTATACATAACCCCTCATGCGTCATTGATTCGATAGCATGGCATCAGCATGGTCTCGAATGGGGATGACACACAGTTAATTTTATCGATAGGGGACAATACGGGTAGTACGCAAGAGGAGTTTATAGCCTGCTTAATTCAGGTATTTGACTGATGAAACAAAGTCATCTTAAATGTAACTCAGATAAAACTGGGCTTTTGCTTTTTGGCAATGCACAAAACGTATGGTCTAATGATTGGTAGCCTCTGGACTTAGGAGATTCTCCTCCTCTCACAACTGTTGCTAAATATTTGAGAGTCAAGTCTGACACACAGCTCTACTTTTAGCACCAAATTCTGCAGTTCACAGGTCATGTTTTTCTCTCCTACTGTTTTTCTCTCCCACACTATTTGCGGAAATGGAGTTTTACCAATGGAAACACAGAAAACGGTAGTGCATACCTTGATCAATGCTAGTCATGATTACGCAAACATGCTCTATATGGGACTCCTGAAGTATCTAACAAATCCTCTTTAGATTGTTTAAAATGCAGCGGCCAGATGGATCTTAAAGTTGCCACGCTGGCAGACAATTTCTAAACATCTGACATCAGTACACTGGCTGCCAATTCAGGACACAATTCTGTTTAGAGCACTAGCATTGGCACACAGAACACTTTATAAGACCAGTCCTAGATTCTACCTTTGTGATAGGCTGGTTCATTATCATCCCACCAGAGTGTTATGGAAGGAATTAAATATAAAGACACGGTGCAACAACACTCAACAGACAACAGAAGAGAGCGTCACACAGCTATACGTAGTGAAAGAGCAGTGCAGGCCAAAAATTTGTGTGGATGAAAAAAAGACGAAGTTGTTACTTGAGAACAGAGTGCACGACCTGTAAGGTCATAGTTAAAGGAAGACTCATGTTTAGCAAGCTTGAAGGAATTTATGATCTTAGCACATAGGCACACCGGCACGTATTCTGTGTTTTCAATAGATAGAAACATTATTAGACAATGTGAGCAGGAGATTGAATTAGCCAAGAACACACAGAGTCTGATAAGAGGTCTTAGGAGCACAACAATAGAGCACACACACAAATAAATATGTATTCTACTCAAATACATTTGCATGTAAAAGTAGAATAATACTTAGTTTGTTAAGCATTGATTTTAAAATGTTGATGGTGAATATGTGTATGTGAATGTAAATGCGGTGTAGGAGCTCTGCACTGGAGCTCCTAGAGGTTTGGGATTACCTTATGGTATTAATCCTAGCATAACCCGGAGCCCCACTCTAGAAAGTTGCACTTACCTGCACTTCCACGCACCGCAGCCGCCGGTGTGGGAGCAGACTTCGAGTGGCGTGGCGGTGTTGACCCGATGACCCATGGGACTCGCTGCAGACAGAATTTGGAGCAGTCCAGGAATCTCAACGACACCGTGCAGGAGGGATCGGAGAGCGTCTGGCTCATTGGAATGGCCGACGAGCAGACATGGAACAGATTTCCCGGTGAGTGCCCAGCGGTCTGCTGCCCAGTCGCCGTCGTCCTATTTCTCACCTGTGGGCCCCACTGAAGCCTTCTGGGCCCTGCTGAGGTTGAGCAGATGGCACCAGGCAGGAGGGACGGGAACAAGGCTGGCTCCTAGCAGACCGGGCGATCAGCGGAGGCAGAGTAGGTCACCCCGGTGGGTGCCTTGCTCTTTTGCCGCACAGGCGCAGACGTCCTGCTTCAGACCTCTGAGGCCCTGTTTAGTCTGAGCAGCATCGCATCTATGTGCAAGTGCCGATCGTGGCTCCTGGCTGTCCCCAGGGGGTAAATCGGTCGGACCCTGACTGACCCCTTGTCACACAATTGTCGCTTGCCTGAGCATATTGACTCGCCCCTTGCTAGGGGTGGTGCGATCCTTAGCGGCCACATGGCGCCCACGAGGGAGCAGTGCTCTCCCCTTTCTATGCCGCGAGGTGGCTGTATCTGTGGGTGCCTCCACACAACGTTGTCGTTGTCCCTGGGAGATTAAGAGGCTGCCCCCCACATTGCCTGGAGGCCTAGACCTCCATTTTGTAGAAATATTCCCCTCTACCAGCTCCTGCTCCAAAGATGGCGCCCCCCTCCTTTCTCAAAATGGATACCAATACAGGCTCAGCAAACTAAGCCTGCAAAAGCAGCGGTCATCTTGGAATGGTGTCAACCCTTCTCAAAATGGATAACAATACAGGTCCATCAAACTAAGCCTGCAAAAGCGGCGGCCATCTTGGAAAGGTGTCAACCTCCACCAGTGCCTTCACCAGTCAATAACTGACTAAAATGGAAGACTCTAAAGAATAGGAGAAGCAAGTTGCTAGGCAGAAAGGGAGTAAAAGAGAAGACTCTGAAGCATGTTACTAGGCAAAAAGGAGCTGTAGGGAACTTAGGAAAGAAAGATGAGAATAAAGAAAGCAGATGCAAAAAAAAAAAATGAATCAAAACCTAGAACCCTCAGGTCTACATGCCTTCACCATTAAATATCCACCCAATCTATCCAAAAATGCGGCAAAAAAGTTCAAACACAGACTAATCAAAATTTACTCAGAGACCCTGATCTCAGATCACTTTTTCTGCATCAACAAAGGCTTCATAACTAACGACCTCATCTTCCACACCAAAAAACGTGCTCAATGGAGGAATATTTTCTACTCGATGCTTCGAATTACCGAATTCAGAAAAACCCCTCATGCCCTCAAACTGACGGTATCCGCCTCAGACTTCTGCAATGCGAACGCCACTATATCCCTGTACAATAATGGTAATATCCTTATACAAGCCTCAAATGTCAATCTCGCTATTATAGATAAGATCTTCCCTACTCTCAAGAAAGCACTGAACAAGAAAAACCCACTCCCTATCATTAACCATCCGGATTACCCTGTTGACACGCCAACTCTACCACAATATCACATGACTGCATCCCCTGTTCCTAATTCACAACATACCCCCATGCTCATCTACCCGTCCGTCACAACGGACCCAATCACTCCAGGGTCCCCAGACCCAGACGGGACAAGGATCCACTTAGCTACAGGTCAACCTAATGCATACACACCCCAGACATCCTTGATGTCCAATGGCGAATCCCTCAACTCTGAACCCACTCCCGATAACCCAATCATCTCATCGACAGATGAACTGTCCTGCATGGCTCCCCCTGACATGTCAACAACCCTGGTCTGTGATTGGCTCCTCCCCCTCCTGGCACTTCTACCCCCCAACCTGATCCACCGCTCTTCAATTATACCCCTCTCAGTCGCAACAGGCCTTACCATCCCATCACTTAACCAGGCCATCACCCTTTCACATACGGTCCCTCACTCAATCCGCCCTGATCAACTAACCTCATTGGATTCTAATAATGTTTTCCTCACTCACCAAGACCGAATATGCAGTCTCCTTCCAAAAGAGCACACACCTCAACACACAACTTGCTATCCTAACTCTGATTGGATCACACGTTTCAACGAGATATCCCTCGGTCTATCCCATCTCAAGGACGTAATGCAAAATCTATCAACAATCACAAAAGAACTCCTAAACTCTCACAGAGCCACTAATGCCACTATGAACCGAATCAGTTACCAAACTAGTAGATATATCACCAAAAATTCACACACTGAACATACTATTCAGAATAATATACCTTCCCCCAACGACCCTTCTCGTCCCAAGATACTAATTGCTGAGTTATCTGACACTGACATGCGTGACCTCCTCCTATTTTATGCCAGCCCTTTAGACAACAGCAAGCCTCTACACGGTAGCATTTAAACCAGTCAAGCTAACCCTTACAGAGAACCTACTGTCAACAACAGATCTATAAATAGCGAAAACCTCAAAAATATCAACATAGTGCATGCAGCCCTCTCCCACCCTACTAGCAAACTGAAGTGCGTTCTCCTCAACTGCAGATCAGCTAGCAAACATGTGTCCGACATCTACGATCTCATCCTCTCAAACGAGCTTGACATTGTCATCCTTACTGAAACATGGCTTAATAGCTCCTCCTCTACTATCCTAGACCTACTGGTCCCTCCTAGTCATGACATAATCCATCTAGACAGACCCATTAAACCTGGCGGTGGGTTAGCCTGCATCTTCCGCAACACAATCTCAGTTAACCAAACTGACACCGTCTCCTTATCCACCTGTGAATATCTGTGCATCAACATCACGAACAACAATTGCCTCATTAGCAAACTTCACATAATATACCACCCCCGGTGATAATCTGCCATTCATTGAACAGATAATGGAACTCATTACATCCAATGACAATTCACAAGTGTCGCAGGTTTTTCTAGGAGACTTCAACCTACATTGGAATAATACGAACGATCATGCTGTAAGCTGTTTCAAATCCTTCCTGTCAGACCAGGACTTGACCCAATTCTGCGACAGTCCAACCCACAACAAGGGAGAGACATTAGACCTCATCATAGCAAAAACTAACATTGTCTCACTAGACTCCATTATCCCCTGTGATTGGTCTGACCATTACAGCATACTCTTCTCTATCATTATTGAGGTGACTCCAAAAAGATGCCAACCAACAAAAACAAAACAATGGAAAAGGAATATCCAAAATATCAACCCTATCGACCTAGCAAACCGATGCAGCACCGACCTGATCCCCCAGACAGGCATGACAGACGTTCATGACCTCACAGTCTTTTACAACTCCACTATTCTTGAAATACTTGACTCAACAGCCCCCCTCCAACATAAAAACGTTTCCACTAAAATCTCCAAACCTTGGTTCAACGAGATTCTGAACTCTGACCGGCGCAAGCTAAGATCAGCTGAACGAATTTGGAGATCAAGACCCTCCATAGAACTCCTAAATCACCTTAGAGCACTGAGGAATACATACAACAGGAGAATCCTAAAGGCCAAGGCGGACTTCTTTAGAACCCAGCTGAACCATGCCATCAACCATCCCAAAAAACTATTTGAAATAGTCAAACAACAATCGCGCAACACACCATACTCTACGGAACTTGGAGAGTCGGCTACCCCTATCTGCGAGGAGCTTGCCAATTTCTTCATAGAAAAAACTAAAACCATCGAATACGACATACGATCTAAGAATGCCCCTCCTCCCACTACCGACCATGAGTCTACATTTTATTCCCAGATCAATGATCAGTTTAGTACACCAACGGGAACCCCAAAAAACAATGCCTCTTGGCACACCTTCACGCCCTACTCTGAAAACGACATCTACATCACCCTTCTTGCGATTAATTGCTCCAATCAGTTCACTGATCCACTACCTCCCTCCCTATTAAAAACAATAAAATCTTCTATTCTCCCCTTATGGACAAAGATTGTAAACGCCTCCCTCAGGCAAGGCACCATACCTGAATGCCTTAAAGTAGGGCAGGTAACACCCATACTAAAGAAAGTCAACTCCCTCTCCTCTGATCTCAACAACTACCGTCCTATATCCAACATCCCCACTCTGGTGAAACTACTAGAAAAATGTGTACAAACTCAATTATGCAACTACATTGAGAATTTCAACCTCTTGGACCAACACCAATCCAGATTCCGTCAAGGACACAGCACCGAATCAGCACTCACCCACATAACGGACGATATACTAAAAATGCTAGACCAGAATGAATCATTACTCTTGATACTTTTTGACTTATCCTCCGCCTTTGACACGGTTAAGCATGACAAACGTCTGTCCCTTCTGGAACGAAGGTTGGCCCTATCTGGTACCATGCTACAATGGTTTACCTCTTTCCTTAACAACAGAACCCAACGAATCAAGATGAAGCAATCACTCTCTCAACCTTCCTTGGTCACCCTAGGGGTTCCACAGGGCTCAGCACTATCACCCATTTTTTTCAATCTACTCATGGAACCCCTGGCAAACGCACTGAACTCTGCGAACATTCTATATCACCTGTATGCAGACGATACACAACTCTATATGAAAATCTCCTCCCCAGAAGACTTCACCTTCCTCAACGCTATTCTGCATAAGACTCAAAGTTGGCTTACTGACAACCACCTCATGCTCAAAACCAAAAAAACGGAATTCCACCTCATTTCCCCTCCCAACCACACACCCAAGATAGACCTCTGGCTGAAACATCTAACTACCTTTGACTGCTCTCCCCACATCATTGACTCCACTAAATCCTTGGGAATCACCTTAGACAAACACTTGAATATGCAGGCGCATATCAGTAATGCCACCAAAGGAGCTAATCATCAGCTGAGTATCCTAAGGAAACTTAAACCCTTACTTCCACAGGCCGGCTTAACAATGGCGGTACAAGCCCTAGTGCTGCCAAGATTGGACTAAGGAAGTACCACTCTATGCAGACTCCCCAAATCCAAGTTGGCCCCGCTGAGGGCCTCTCTTAACGCTGTGGCCAGGCTCGTCTCTGGAACAAAAATAAATAACCACATTTCACCGACCTTAAAAGAACTGAATTGGCTACCATATGAGGCAAGAATACAACTAAAGATCGCCTGCATGACACATAAGGCCCTTCACCTCAAAACCCCCAGCTACGTAGCACAAAAGCTAGTGCCTTCTGGATGGTGTAGAGACTCCCGAAGCATGAGCTCACTACTACTAAAACCACAATCCTTCCACAAAAAGAGAACGTGTTACAGAGCCTTCTTTGGTATCGCACCGAAGATTTGGAACTCCTTACCTCCAGATGTATGCCGAATACCTTCCTCCTCCTCCTTCAAAAAAGAAGTGAACACGCTTCTAATGAACAAATTCATTCCCTAAAACGTTAAACCTTATGTCACTGTTAGCAACTTATGTTATCTTTTATACTACTGTCTACCTCTTTTTATTTTGAATGTCGTTTACCGAATGTATGTATATTATACCCAACCATCTAATGTTTCCGTACGTTGTAATGTAAAGCGCTCTGATACCCTCCAGGGTCATGTTCGCGCTTTATAAAACTTTATAAATAAATAAATAAATTATAAAATAAATGGAAATGTGGCCACAGAGTGATGTTGTTGTATAATGTTGCATAATTTTATTGTGATGCATAATGCCTAATATGTGATTGTTTCAAATGCATTGACAGATTTTCTTGTTAATGAGGACTAGTGTGAATTTTTAAAGAAAAAATAATATGGACTAGACAGATAAAAAATGTACATTGTAAGAATTGTTAGAAATATAAGAAAGTTTGGAGACTCCACTAGCGCATATGCAAAAGACTTTTCCAAATTATCGGAGAAAATTACAAACATATTGTCAGGAATGGTTTAAAGACACTCAGAAATATGCATATCCCTGGAGAAAGGAAGGTGTATTTGATGATAAAATATTAGAACATATTGTTATGCATCTTAAAAGTAATTTTGCAGGTGCCAAATTGCAGAAGTGAGACGCCACCTTAGCTTTATAGCGAGTCTTTTGTGAGAAAGTTTAAGGACTCCTCAAAAGTTGATGCCACTTGCACCCCGTTTGCCCCCCCAACCTCCATATGACCCTATGAGTACTTCTCCCAAGGCACCTGGTTCATATCCACTGACACAGCTACAAGAAGCCTTAGTAGAATATAGGAGAAAACTGAAGTTGAAATCCCTTCACAATCTCCGAAAGAACTCCCTAATGCCGCCCCACAAATGTCAAAGCCAAGACATACTAGTACTCCCAGACAGCAAGTTAGGGTGGATGACTCTCAGCTTTCAAGTCAACTAAAAGTGCAGTCCACACTGCATTTAGATCCAGCCTCTCCCCAGGAAGATAGAGGTGAAGAGCAGAGTCCAGGAGATAGTAATGACCAGTCACATGTTTTATCAGCCAAATCATATTTGTTTCAGAAAAGAGACACAACAGGAAGGGTAGTTAGAGAATGAATGTCTACCCCACAGAGAAGGAATGCAGATGATGCTAGATGGAGTGACTATGTGGACATGGCTGCTAGTATGGTGCAATGGCCAGTAACCCAAGATAGAGGTAGGACTGAAGATAATCTACCACCTTGGCATAAGGAGAAAGGTAACGTGATAATTTCACCAGAGAGTGTTCAGGAATGGTTGTCGTAAAGCGATGTTAGGAGAGATGCGAGAGAAGTGAGGAGATAGGGATATTGTGATAAACTTTCAGGACAAGTTGAGGAAAGTTTTGGTAGGATGTCAAATAGAATAGAGTCCATATATAGGCGTGTAGATAATATGGGTAAAATACTTGGATCCCCAAATGCTAGGCACTCCTCTTATAATAGTAGCACTCAAGAAAGGCCCCTTATCGATTTAGATCACATAAAGGTTGCAAGGGGATTGCCTAATCACATTGATACTAGAGAAGGAGAGTGGAATATGTTCTCTAAAGATAGGATCTCCGAGAAACAGAGCTTGAGCAGTTGCAGTTTCAGGGAACAGAAGCCCAGCCAGACCCCAGGAAAGGATCTTGCCAGCCTATGGGAGGATTGACACTACATGACAGGCCAAGGCAGCAGATGAGCGTTCAATCAATTTTGCGCAGTGCACCTCACTCCCAGTGAGATAGGTGCTGAAAGAGAGAATAGTTGGCACAGTATTGTGCCATATGTGGATAATTTGGCAGAATGGACTGAAGGGTTAGCTCCACAGATGAGTCCAAGGCCATGAGAAGAGTCCTTTGATCCACATGCTGTGGCAAGTGCTGAGGATTGCATTCTTTGTGGTGCGGGAGATCCAGACGGGGATTATCCCTACATGCAGAAATGTTAGTGCATGTGTCAAAAATATGCCAGGCAGCACTATTCCCATATGTCAGATGCCCCTGACATGCAAGGGACTTGGGGCACCCCAATATGTTCCTTGGCCACAGATGGACAAGGAGAATCTTAAGAAATTGTTACCGCCACTCACAGAGGGAGCAGGGAAATGGATAAGAGCTTTTGAAAAGCAATCTGCAGGCTTCACCTTGGCAGTAGGTGACATAAAAAGTTTGTTTAGCTCTCTTACAATAGATGAAACAGACACAGTTTTTCAGAAAGCTGGAGTGAGAAATGTTACTCTCACTGAGACTAGTTATGATGGATCTCCATTTAACTTAGTTAGCACTAACCCTGGGCGGTGAACTACGCTCCGCTCGCGGAGTTTGCGGAGTTTGCTGCACTCCGCATTACGCGGATCTCGCGGAGTGCAGACATACGCGTAGCGGACATTTTTGCTCGCTCGCATTCCTCAACGTCAAGTTGGCGACTGCGAGGAGCAAAATCAACATCCCGGCGAGATTTTTCCTCGTTCGCAATCGGCAACATCAAGTTGGCGAGCGCGAGCGTGGAAAATAAACCTCCCGGCGAGATTTCTCAACGCGGGGGGTCAGGTTTCTCATTGCGAGTGGTCGCGTATACTCGCGACTGCTCGCGATGAGAAACTGCCCGTTCGCGTTGAGAAAGCTGCCGCTCGAGTAAAAATCTACTCGAGCGACAGAAAACGACCGCTTGCACTGTGCATGATGCCGTTTGCAATGATTGCACAGTGCGGACAAGCATCCGGCACTGTGCAATCACCGCGAACAGCATTTTCCTATCGCACTACGCTGCTCACGTAGCTCCGCGTAGCGCGGCGGAGTTGTTCTACCACTTCGCGTAGCGTCGCGTAGCACAACTCCGCGAACTACGCCCACCCTTAGTTAGCACAGTGGTCTAGGATCAGCTAAGGAAAATATATCCTGACAGGCCAGACATTGGGTCCCTTGTGGCTCAATCAATTCAGCCAAATGAGGACCTCACTCAGTTTCTCAGTTGGATGAAAGAAAAATGGACCCAAGAAGTAAGTCATGGTTGGGAAGTAACAGGAGCAAATGCCCTGCTATTTTGCAATGTAGTAAAAAAAGGGTTACACTCTGATGTACAGGATAATCTTGATAACATAGTGGCATTAGAAGCCAACCCCTAGACAGAAATACAGGCCCATCCCTTTTTGCAAGAAAAAGCAGGAGAAAGAGAAACAAGCAGGAAGTAACGGAGAAAGCACAACAAAATTAGTGGAGCAAAAGTTGGCAAAGAAAGGAGCATTGGAAGGAACTGTAGTAGCAGCCACCGCTCAGATGACTGCAATGTCTGTGGGATCGTTCCCAGGGACCATCCAACAACAGTACCCACAACAGCAGGATAATGTAAGAGCAGAGGGAAGTAGTAGAGGTAGACGAGGAGGAATAGGAAGAGGCAGGATAGATCCCCAAAGGATGGACCAAGTATGTCATTGCTGTCACATATATGGACATTTTATCAGAGATTGCAGAACTAAGAGATGGGATGAATCAAATGGAAGGACAGGAGTCTACAATCAGCCAGGAAATACAGAAATACAGCCACAGTAAAAACCAACAAATAACATATGTACCTCAGATGCCACCACACAACGTACAGCAATCAGTAATGCCTCAAGCACAACAAGTGCAGCCACTGCAAAGTTACCAAGCACCCCAAATAGTGACTCCACCTCAAAGTGGACAGGGAAGTGGGGTTGTAAGAGGAGGAAATCATCTCTAGACAACTTATGTGGGAAGACACAAGCAATGAAAGTGCCCACAGAGTATTTCCATGTGTCCAGTATTGTCAGTGACACACAGACCAGATAAGGAACCCTCTGTGATGTTATCTATCAATAAGAAGAGGCATGCATTCCTCATAGATACAGGAGTAACTTGATCTTGTATTAGAGAGGGAGGCCTTCCAAATTCTAACAGATCAATGGACACACAAGGATTCCTTGGGGAAGTAATGAGGATTCCATTTACTAAACCAGTGGAGATGGAAATAGGAGTAAGGTACATTGACGGCTGTTTTCTTTTTTCTCCAGCTGCCCCAGCTAAAGAGATCTTATGGCCAAGTTAACTATGACCATTCATTTTGAGTAAGTTGGAGTCTGATGGTACCATGATTTGTTCTACCCCTGGAATTTCACCTTCCAGGATTATGGCAATAACAGTAGATTCCTCTACTGGAGATCAAATCAGAGTACAACCTGCTGATTTGGAGGCATTTACCAATCATAGCAGAGACATTAGAGTTACTGGGAAGTCGGTCCAATTACCTAAAGAATTCCTTTTAAGGTGACAAGGGCAAGATTCTTGGATGCCTGACACTTCATATTGCAAATAGAGGCCTTAGAGGTAACACCAACCTATGGCGCTCTGATAGCCAGTGACCATAACCATGTTTTATGGGCATATGTTATATTCATTAAGCCAGGTAAAATGGTTAGGGAAATACTGGATGATCATATGTTCAATGACAATTCTAAGAAAATTGTTATCGTCTTCAAGGATGACATACTGTTGATGACAGTATTAGAAGTAAGGATGCCCACACCAGGTAGAACTTTTGATTCTGTTAGGGAAACAGATCTTTCTCAAGTGCCAGACACCTTGTAGACTAAGGGTCCTCATGATGTAGACCTTATTCATAGTCCTACATCATTCAGAAGTACATTAAAGGAAGGCACTTTCTTACCTAGAGTGAGGCAGTATCTTAATTCTAGAGAAGCAGATGAGGGCATCACCCCTACTATATAGGCACTGCTAGAGCAAGGAGTGATTTACCCTATAGTATCTCCTTGTAACACCCCGATTTACTCCGTTAAGAAGTCTAAGGGTAATACTTGGTGTATGGTTCAAGACCAGTGCCCCCTGAACGATGTAGTGGTACCAGAATTTCCAATTGTACCTGACTCTTCCACTATTCTGACAAATATACCCCAGGAGGCTAAATATGTCTTTGTTATAGAGCTGAAGAACGCCTTTTTCAGCATCCCTTTCCCTCTAGACAGCCATTATTTAACAATGAATGAATGAATGAATCAATCAATTAATCAACCAATTAGGTTTCTTATAAAGTGTGACTCCTCACCCGTGAGGGTCTCAAGGCACAGAGTGGGGGGGGGGTTGGATCTGCGGTTCAGTGGAAGAGCCAGGTCTAGAGGTTCTTCCTGAATAGTGGCAGCGATGGTGATTGCCTGAGGTGCAAAGGTAGGGAGTTCCAGGTCTTCGCAGCAACGTAGGAGAAGGATCTTCCTCCAGCTGTGGTCTTGCGGATCTGTGGGATGGTGGTCAGGGCCAGTTGGGTGGAGCGGAGATGTCTGGTGGGAGTGTAGAAGGAGAGGCGTTGGTTGAGGTATGCAGGTCGGACATTATGGAGGGCTTTGCAGGCATGTGTGAGGAGCTTGAAGTAAATTCTTTTGTTGATAGGTAGCCAGTGAAGGTCTTTCAGGTGGCTGGTGATGTGGCTGAGGCATTGGATGTTCAGTATGAGTCTGGCGGAGGCATTCTGGATGTTCTGCAGTTTCTTTTGGAGTTTCTGGGTGGTGCCGGCGTAGAGTGAGTTGCTGCAGTCAAGGCTGCTGCTGGCGAGCGCATGGGTGACTGTTTTCCTGGACTCAGTCAAGATCCACTTGAAGATCTTATGAAGCAGGCAGAGTGTGTGGAAGCAGGAGGACAAAACAGCGTTTATTTGGCAGTTCCTTGAGAGCAAGGAGTTCTGGATGATGCCGAGGTGTTGTGCGTGGTCTGTGGGTAACTATGGGGGGGTTCCGAGTACTGCGGGCCCAGGCAGAGGGGGTAGTGCCTAGGATGAGGACTTCAGTCTTGTCTGAGTTAAGCTTGAGGCAGCTGTCCTTCATCCAGGTGATGACTGCCTTCATCAGATTGTGGAAGTTGCTCTTGGCGGCTGTGGGTTCATCTGTGAGGGAGAGAATCAGCCAGGTGTCTTCGGCGTAGGAGATGATTTTGAGTCCATAGTTTCTGATGATGGCTGCAAGCGGGGCCATGTAGATGTTGAAGAGGGTGGGGCAAAGGGAAGATCCCTGAGGCACCCCACAGCTGATCTCCGTGGGTTCTGAGTTGAACGGTGGAAGTCTGGCTCTCTGTTTTCGGCCGGTGAGGAAGGAGTAGATCCATTCTAGGGCTTCATCGTGGATGCTGGCATTGTGGAGTCTTGTGCAGAGGGTGTGGTGGGAGGCGGTGTTGAAGGAAGCTGAGAGGTCCAGGAGGATGAGGGCAGCAGTTTCGCCTTGGTCGAAGAAGTGCGGATGTCATCTGTAGCAGAGAGGAGAGAAGTCTCAGTGCTTTGCTTGCTTCTGAAGCCCAATTGGGAGAGTTCGAGGATGTGGTTCATTTTGATGAACTCAGAGAGTTGGGTGTTGATGACTTTCTTAATGAGTTTGTCTGGGAAAGGTTGCAGAGAGATGGGTCTGTAGTTCTTGAGGTCTGTCGGGTCGGCAGAGGGCTTCTTCAGCAGGGGATTGATCTCTGTGTCCTTCCAGTCTTCCAGGAAGGTGGTGGACTCAATGGAGCAGTTGATGGTGCTGCAGAGTTCAGCGTGTGATTGAGGTGATGGCTCTGTTGAAGATGTGGTGAGGGCAGGGATCCAAGGGGGCTCTAGAGTGAATGCTCTTCATGATCCTGAGGGTGTCGTTGGAGTTGAGGGTGGTCCAATTGGGCAAGGTCTGCTGGGGTCTGGGCCATTGGGTGCAGTGGTTGCGGGTGGGGTGTGTGGGTCTTGGGTAGCGAAGCTGTCATAGATCTCCTTGATCTTGCAGTGTAAGAAGGTGGAGAGGTTGTCGCAGAGGTCTTAAGAGGGAGAATGTCTGCTGTTTCTGTGCTGCGTTTGGCAGCAAGGATGACGTCTAACACCATCCGGTTCTGTAGAGCAACAAGTCTCGAAGCCTGGAGCTCAGCTGTAATATTGGTCAAAATTCCTGCTGTGGTGTTAATGACCCCTTCTACAACTATGGTGAGCTGACAAATGTTAAGGCTATTGGACATAGGGCCCCAAAAGGGTAGGATACCCTTCATAGCATCTGCGAACTGCTGCAGAGTGGTATCTGTCTGATCTATGTCTTCTGTATTAATAACCCTTCTAAATCAGGACAGATGGGCTCTCCTACGTTGCAATCAATGGTCCTTATGGTAATTGAGCGGTGCTATGTACACTGGGGGAAGGAGGAAAGAGAGGTAACATATACCTGACCATCCCCTAGGGAGCCAAACATAGGCTTGAGACCCACAAACAAAGTAGACATTATGGGGTGGGAGCAAAGGCGGGCTACTGTTCGTGCTCAATGTGTATGTATAGTTGCAATTACTCTCCCCCACTTTCACCTTTTCAAGTCCTCGAACACAGAAACCAGCTGTTGTGTTGACTACTGACACCGGCATTGCCTCATCCTGAGTAATATTGTGCAGTTGAAAGGAACGAAAATATTCAGTGACATTAAACTCTTGGAAATCCAGCATTTCTTTTCGAAGCCATGTTACATTTTTCTCTCTCTCATATATATTCATACAGGCTGTCGAGGACAATGTATCAGGAGTCCCTTGTGCTCCTGGGGTAAACCCTTGGTGGACACGTATATATTCTAACACTGTGTGATAATCAGCAGACGTCATATTCATAGTAGAAGAATGATAATGAATGTATACCATAGTAAACAATTCAAACCACCCCTCGCAGCTCCCCAGATAAGACATTGGCATCGACAGCAGAACATCACTCTTATGTGTAACCGAGGGGAGCAGGCCACAGATCCAGCAATTAGTAACATTAGACGTATCATGGGCTTGGTGAAGCATTTGCAAGAATACATTGTCTACATATGTTTTGCGATGTTCTCCTTTATGGGGGGCCAAAGTAACAAACGTGTGTTCAGGGGGAACAGGCGTTGTACCAACCAGGGAATGCACTGGGTATTTCTCCTCCAGGAACCATGCTATACCAAATACTATTATTAGGAAAATTACAACCATCATGACAAAAACTATCTTACTCTTTGTGGACCAACTAGACCAACCAGATCCATACCGCTCTAGACGCGGTGCCGCAAACGGCCGCTCTTCCTCAGTAATGGGCTGACCAAATGGGTAAATTTTTAATCAGAGGAAAGGAAATTTAATAATACCAATGGCAAAAAGACAAAAGGGGGCAAATGTTCCCAGCATCCGTCAGAGCCTCGCTGGTAGACTCCTATTGTTCATGAACGTTGGCGCTATTGAGCACCGGCGGTGGAGCTAGGCGATCCCAGCTCTTTGAGGAAATCCCACGTTGATCAGGATAAGGTCCCCCCCTCCCGGTGGAGCTAGGCGATCCCAGCTCTTTGAGGAAATCCCACGTTGATCAGGATAAGGTGCCCCCCTCCAAGGGAGCACGTTCAATTTATCCTGTACAATGTCTGAACAATGCACCAATTTCATCTGTCCCTATGCTACTGTTGCCTGACTTATCGAGTCCATCCCTGCTAATCTGACTTTTCCTTTGGTGCACTGTTCCTCCATCAAGGGCGCATATTGTACCTAGCTACTCCAGGCACAGAAGGGTCAGCAAAAAGGGGCTCAGGGGAATCAGACACAGAGGGGCCAATAGGCTGGTGTTCAAGCACAGGTGGGCCAGTAGAATGGGGCTCTTGGAGGGCACTGACTTCAGGGGGCACTGCCGCATTCAACACTGCATCATTTTCCTCCTCCGTTTGGGTCCACGTCAGCTGGGCATCTGAGAAGGGGACAAAGCGAGGCACCTGCTCCCCCGCCGAATCCCCAATGCCATCAAGGACCCATTGATCGTAGGGCAGGGGCAAAGGCACTCTGCGGCAGTGCTGGGTATGAATCCAGTTCTTTCGGCCGGTGACCTTCACGGCGGTGCGGGTGGCAAGGAGCACCTGCACTGGCCCCTTCCACCCCTGCTACAAACTTCCTTTCATCTGAAAAAGGAAGACCAACACAAAGTCCCCAGGCCGAATATCGTGTCCTGGCCCCTCAGGTGCTGGTGGAAGAGCGTCTTGGATCTGTTGGTGAATAGAACGCAGACTTTTAGTTAACTCATGTAGGTAGTCTATCAACAAAGGATATTCGATTTCTGAAAATTTACGAAGCCAAGGGACGCCCCACACGTTCGCTGGGCGTCCAAACACGACCTTGTAAGGTGACAGTCCTGTCCTAGAGTGTTCCGTGACTCTTGTAGACAAAAGGGCTAATGGTAAAGCATCTGGCCACTGCAATCCTGTGCTCTCCTGAATCTTTGCCAATTTCAGTTTGAGTACCGTGTACTTCTCAACTACGCCTGCTGACTGGGGGTGATGTGCGGCATGAAATTTCTGTTTGATATGTAGACCTTCACACACTAACTGGATGACCTTCGAATTAAAATGGCTGCCGTTATCACTCCAAATCAAGCAGGGCAAACCGAAAAGAGGGAAGAACTCCTTTAGGAGTGCCTTCGCAGTTGCCACGGCTGTGTTTTCTTTAGTGGGGTAAGCCTCAACCCATTTACTGAATGCACAAACAACCACTAACACATATTTCAAATTGTTGACTCGCTCCATTTCAATGAAGTCCATCTGAAGGACCTCAAAAGGAAAAGTGGGAGGTGCAAAATTACCAGGGGGTGTAGGGGTACCTTTCCCAGGATTATGCATCATGCATACCATACAGTATCTGACCAGGTGGGCAGCCGTCTTTGGGATATTGTCATTCTGCCATACAGGGTCTAACAATTTACAAATGCCTTTTGCACTGATATGGGCCGGCCTGTGCGCCATAGTGACTACAGGGAGAACGTATGCATCTGGCAACATCCACCTCTGTTTCCCTGACTTATCCGTCCAACACCCATCCTCATCCAAACGTGCTGTCCTTTCCTGCCATACTTCTAACTCCTCAATCGTTGCCTCGCTGTGAATCTCCGTAACATTTGCCAACGTATCCTCAAACATGGTAACCTCGGGCACCCACCTAGCGGGACCTGCTACAAACATCTTTTTCATCTTCGTTCGAGCTGTCTCCTAAGCTATCTGATCTGGAAATGCATTCCCCCTACCCACGTTGTCAGTAATTGCCTTGTGGGCGCTGCACTTCACTATCGCTAATTTCTTGGGGAGTGTCAAAGCCGACAAAAGCCTATATATCAAAGGGCCATGCTGGATCCTCGTCCCATGGGAAGTGAGGAACCCTCTCTCTGCCCAGAGCCGTCCAAAATTATGGGCGACTCCAAAAGCATACTGGTTGTCAGTATAAATATTGACAGCCAGTCCCTCACTCAACTCGCAAGCTTGTTTAAGGGCAACGAGTTCCGCAGCTTGGGCAGACTGATAGGGAACTCATGATGTCTCAACTATCGTGTGCAGTGTTGTGATAGTGTATGCTGCTGCTGTAGCACCATCTGGTAACTTAAAACAAGAGCCATCGACGTATAGTTCCCCTTGGGGATCAGATAAGGGAACATCAGTCAGGTCTACCTGTCCCTTCGTTTCTTCCTCTGTCTGAAAAATGCAATCATGTATATCAATTTCCTCACTCTCAGAAGGGAGGGGTAGCAACGTGGCTGGGTTGAGTGGCACATCTTTTAATTGTAAAATGCGGTGCAAAAATGTTCAATTCATAACCGGTCAGACGTGCATTGGTAAGGTGCTGCGTCTTGGTTTTATTCAAAAGTGTATCCACAGCATGGGGTACCATAACTGTGAGGTCGGTATCAAGTACGAGCCCAGCCGATTGTCGTATAGAGTTGGCCACTGCTGCTACCGCTCTTAGATAGCTCGAGAGGGCTCTCGCGACAGGGTCAAGAAGAGCAGAAAAATAAGCACACAGCCGTTGCTTACCTCCAAAGGCCTGTGTTAAGACAGAAAGCACACAACCGGCCGACTCATGTATGTACAGCACGAACGGCTTCGTATAATCAGGCGTATCGAGCACAGGCACAGAGCAAAGCTCAACTTTTAATTGCTCAAAAGATTGCTGACAATCAGGTGTCCAAGGCAGGGGTTCATGCACATCTTTAGTGGTATGCGCAAGCAGGGGTTTTGTTAGTAACAAATAGTTAGGGATCCACTGACGACAGTAGGAAGTGATGCCAATAAAAGCGCGCACATCCATCTGAGTTTTAGGGATAGGCATTTTCACAACGGTGCTGATGCGCTCAGGGGTCAATCTTCTACCCTCCTTCGACAGTAGGTGACCTAAATAGGTGACCTCCTGTCGACAATATTGAAATTTCGAAAGGGACACTTTATGTCTATGGTGAGCCAAATGTAGCAACAACTTAACCATGCTGTCTTTGCATCCCTGTTCAGTGTCAGAAGCTATTAGTATATCATCCACATATTGAAGCAATACATTACCTAAGGGAAGTGTGAGGGAGTCCAATTGGGCTTTCAAGGCTTGGCTATATATACTAGGGCTCTCAGTATAGCCCTGAGGAGCTCGATAGAATCTAAAGCTTCTGCCAACTAGGGTAAAACCAAACAAGTGTCTGCTGTCGGGATGTATCGGGATACTAAAGAATGCATTTTTCAAGTAAATGACAGAAAAGAATTTAGCGGAGGAAGGAATCATCGTCAAAAGAGCAGTAATGTCAGGGACCACCGGGAACTGAGGGTCCACTATTTTATTAACTGCGCGCAAATCAATCACAAAATGATAAACATCTGAGTGATCATTGGGGGAGTCTGAAGATGCCTTTTTTAGAATGGGAAGAATAGGGCTATTACACACATTTGCAGTCGTCTCTTCAACCACTCCTGTCCCAATCAGATCCTGTATAATCCGCAACAAAGCTCTCTCTCCTGCTTGAGGTATTTTGTACTGGGGAATACGAGGCAAAATGGCATTGTCTTGAACTTTAATGGAAACCGGAGGAATTTGCAATAGTCCTACATCTGTGTCACCTGTTGCCCACAACGTGGGCGGCACATCCTTAAACTCAGCAGGAATGGGTGCATTTTTGGACAGACACTGCTTAGAGCTGACCACATTCGGACCCATTGTCATGTGAACACCGTCCGGGGAGCAATTAATGGTTGCATGCAACTTCTTTAATAAATCTAGGCCCAATAGATTTTCCCCACAGTTTGATGTCAACAGGAACGGTGAATCCACAGTAAAAGGACCTATAGTCGAATGTAAGAGGTTTGGAAATGGGGCTTACAACACCAGATAATCCTACCGAAAAGTTATTATGGCCAGACAGAGCTGCCCCAGGGACCAGTGAACGAGAAACAGAGCTATTCATTGCACCTGTATCCACCAAGAATTCCTTAGCTGAGCCATGCAAATCTGCAGTAACATACAGACCGCGCTGATCTACAGGTATCTGGACTGGTCCCTCACTCTATCCCTGGCTGTCCTAGCTGTGAGACACTCCTGTCACTTCAACCAGATCATAGTCATCATGGTAATACTGGCTACCCATGTTGCCATCAAAGTAATTATTATCTGAACGATCCTGCGATGTAGCAGCATGCTGGGATCTGTCCTGTCCTCCAGCTCCACAACACCGTCCACTAGAACCTCGTCCTCTAGAGGCCACAACTTTCTGCAACAACACGGGACACTCGCTACGCCAGTGTACCTCCTCCTTACAATATGCACACTGATTTTGCCCTAAAGGCGTAGTATTCCGGCTGGTCCGAAGCAGCTGGTGGGCGCTACCACCATGTCCTCTACCATTCCACGAGAAGCCTGCTGAACAACACCGCAATCTCTGGGAGCAAGTTCGTGACAAACCTGTTAACGAACAATCGGACACCTCCCTCCACCATCAAATCCTGTTCGCTAAAGTCCAGAAACACACCCTCAAACCGAGTCAAAAAATCAGTCACACTTTCATCTTTCTTCTGACGACATGCCGTTAACTTGTCCCAATCTACCCTTCTTGGTGGAATAAGAGAATGCATGTAAGAGATAATTCGGCCAGGCAAGGCTAGTATCTCGGCCCTGGCCTTCTCACCAGGCTTCCTCTCCTGATCCCATGCTTTAATCTGATCCCAGGTACCACCCAGTTCAGCACCGTGGTCCTGTGTGTGTACCTGCCGGGAAACAACCTTTACATCGCGGTCATTAGACCGCGATGCCTTTACAACGCGTTCGTTACAACATAAGGAATAGTATAATTCACTATTCCAACACCTTCCCTACTGTTGCGTAGGCTGGAGTTGGAATAGTAAATTATACATTCCTAATGTTACGGCGCCATCTACTGCAAGTCGATGTAATGACTTGCGTAGTAATGGCATCGCGTTGTAACAACGCGGTCGTTGTAATGACCGCGTTGTTACCTTTGGCGTAGTAAAAGCACGCGTGTAACGTGCTATATTCTATCTGCCTCCAAATATCAACGGGTACCTTCTCAAGCAGCCTACTTCAGTAAGCTACCAACGTTGTAACATTACCAAGAACCTCACCAGGCGCCATGCCAGCCACAAATACGTTGTCCCTAATATCATAAATAATCTGAGTAGCCACATCATTGAAACACTGTTCCCACAATCCAATCAAAGTAGCCGACATGTGCTTGAGGGCATGCTGCTGCACAAATGACTTATAATCTCTCATCACACTCCACACATCTTCCGTACTATAGATGGGGTTACGAGCCCACTGAGCAGCCTTATTGGCTACCACCCTTTTTTCTTCATCGCCCACATCAGATCGTATCAATATCCGCCCCATCCGCTCCCTAGCAGTCGCCCATTCCACGTCCCCTGATCCACGGACAGGCGTCCCGCTACTCAATACCTTCGGGGTATGAGGGAAAAGGGAAGGAGTAGTAACAGAAGGAATGGGCACCAATGTCGCCAATGACTGTGTCGTAGGTGTAAGAGCTGGAGAGAGAGATGCCGAAACAATAGGCGTAGCAGGAAGACTCGCAGTCATTGCAGGCGTGGAAGGCGAAGCCAAAGAAAGGGCAGAAGGTGCGGTGGCCAAAGCAGCTGGATCAATAACAGAGGAAACAGAGACAGCAGAAACAGAGGAAACGGGCTGTTGAGGCTGTGGGATGGCAGGATATATTTTCTGCAGGGCGTATGGGGGCAAAGGTCGAGCATCTAACAATTCCTCCACACATGTATCGCTTTCATCTCGAGCAACATAAGACTTTTCACATTGCAATCGGAACTTCCTATCGGCACACTCTATCCCTTTCTCTATTTTCTCTCTATCGTATGCTACAGCTTTCTGAGTCAGTGCCTACATTCTCCCCTTCCGGGGCCTCCTTCTCTGCCTTCATTTGTCTTTGTTTAGCTTCCTTTTGCCACGTTCTAAGGGAATCAAACATCGACTGCCTACTTCTTTTTGCAAACAATTTATCCTGCAGGAAATTATGTTTTTGTTCATCAAAAGTGCCCGTCAACGGCCACTGCAACTCAGCATTGTCCCTTGTATATTTGTGCCATAATGTACTAAACATAATAGGGTCAAGGCCGTGTTTTACGTACATCTCGAAGTTAGGAGTGCCTTCTGGAGGCGCAGGCTGATTTATCTTCCAAACGAGCATCAGTAGAACAACAACGATAACCCACGCAACACAATTTACTAAAGCAGGGCATTTATACAAGAAAACTAGTTCACCATTTATGCCGAGCAGATATTTGCAAATATCTTATCAAAGTCAGTCCTCAGACCTCACCAAATACAAACCAAAGTGGTACTATGTTCACAAGGAACTCAAACAAATTCAAGCGCTTGACCAAAGTCGGTCCTCAGACCGCACCAAATACAAACCAAAATGGTGCTTCAGCCACCACAAACCAAAATGAACTCACCTGGTGCACACAGGTCGAACCAATTTATTCTCCACTGCCGACTCTTCGGACCAAACGGTCAGATCCAAGGGTTTCGCCGTTCAGGACCCCAGCCGGGATGACCACTGGCCAAGGCACCACCCTGTCAGCCAGACGGGGCAGCTGCGAGTACCAGACTCTCTCGTGCAGGGATCCCCTGTCCACCCATCTGACTTGATGTGGCCCGACCTCCCCACCCGTCCGCGGGCAAGGAAGGGTCACATGCCCGATGGGGTCCCTGTTCGGGCGCCAAATGAAGGAAGTGACCCGATTAGGGCCACCCGGGTCACTCGCGACCACCTCTCAGCCTTCCATACAAATGAAGAGTCGGTCAGACAGTAGAGAATACAAACCAAAGTTATTTATTAGAATGTGCTCGAGCGGAGTCCGGTCTGACCAGCCTCCTTAGATTGCTGCAGAGGGACTGACTCCCCCCAACATGGACATACATGATATACGTTTCCAGTACCCCAAAAGACACGCCCCAACTGGAATATTCCAGTCAGTAGCTGGTGAACAAAGGAGACACAGAAAGATGAGCTACAATCCTAAGACCGGGTACATGCTATCTCAGTTCCAAGTTTATTCTGCCCGTGCCTGCCACTCTAAGGGTGGGAGCGGGCCTATCTGACGGGAAAGGTATGCAATAATTAAACAATCTATTCATTAGTACAGCGAAACTCAACCTTGGAGAAATAAAAGAGAACATTGAGGCTGCTTTCTGCTGAGACAAATAGAATGAGACAGAACATGAGTTTCGATCATGGTACAAAATGGCGGCTGAATACAAAATGGTGCCGCAAATGCTAACTTAAATCGCACAATGCTAGAAGGGGTCGACCGAAAGCATTTTCCAGTCCAACAGTGTTAAGGTTGTCTGTGGTGGGCGGGAGTAGGGATGATATTTTTTCTTCCAGGTCAGAGACGGGGATGGGATTGGAGTTTCTGCTCCATTGATGGGTAATCTGGGCTCTGACTGGTGGCGCTGCAGTTTGGTTTATGTTGAATAGAATGAGGTGGTGGTCTGACCAGTCGATTGGGGGAATGTTATTGATGCTTATTATTTTGTTTTTGTCTATGATCGCATCTAAGGTAGAGCCTTTGTTGTGGGGTTGTCCTTTTCAGTGTTGGGTGAGCTCATTGGTGAGAAGGAGTTAATTTAGTGACTGTATTAAAGTGTCCTTCTCATTATTCCAGTGGAGATTCAAGTCACCTAGGCAAATGTTGTCGGAGTTAGATAGTAAACAGTGTGTTAGTAGGTCAGATAGTTGTTCTCCGAATATGGGAGTGTTTCCAGGTGGGTGGTAGATGAGATGGCATTTCGTTATTTTGTTGTCTTGTCGTGTTAGGTTGGTGCTGAGTTATTTGAATGTTGAAAAGGAGTGGGTTTTAGTTTCAGCTATTTTGATGTTGTTCCTATGAATGATGGCAATGCCGCCGCCGCATTGGCCTATTCTGTCCTTTTTAATGATGGAGAAACCTGGGGGGGCTAGAAGGTCAAGGATCGGATAGGATGATTCATTGAGCCAGATTTCGGTGACAAACACAATGTCAGTGTCATAGTTCAGTATTGCATCAGCCAACTGTTGCGTGCTTGATTGCTGTTCTACAGTTTACAAGCATGCAGTTAATCTTGCAGCTGTTAGAGTGGTTTTGGGAGGAGGGGGGAGCCAGAGGTATGGCTGTGCATTGTGAGGGATGTCTTATAGTTCTAGGTGGGTTGATGACTCTGCCAATTCCGGTGATTACCTGGATGTTAGAGGGGAGGGTCTGGGCTGTTCTAGGCAGTGGTCGAAGTGTACAGGATCGGAAGGGCACGGCGTGGCTCTGCTTTTTTAATTTAATACAGTCCGTTCCCCTACTTCTTTATTTTAAAAGTGCGTCCCAGGACGGCAGGAATGGTCCGAACTTAAAATTGATTATGTGATTATACAGCCCTGTGTGGCACACTTTGAGGAAGGCCTCTGGAGTCGCCATGACCTCCTCCCCCTTCCGATTGTATCTGGGGGCAGGGCCAACCCAGCAACACTGTAGGAGCCGTCAGTCTTAGGTAAGCATGCGAAAACGGCTACCTATGATGGCTCTGCTGCTGCAGTGTGATTTACGCCTCATTTAGTGAGGGTGCTACCTGCCTGCCCCCACTGTGACCAATACAATGGTCGCATCAGGAGGCATTGGTGGCCCTGCACTTGACCTTATCTGCTCTTTATTTTCAGGCTCACCCAGACCGACGACGCCACCAGGAAAGGTAGAGGACTCCAGTATGGAATTCGTGGCAGACTGTGCCCAACCCGGTGGGCTTTTTTTTATTAACTGTGGAAAACGTTTAATGCCTTATCAGATGTTTTCCTTATTTTATTTTATAAAATGTGTACTGCTGCTCTGTCTGTGTTCAGGCATGTGTTTTTTTTTTTAAGGTACTGTTTACCTTTTTAAAGGATATAACATAATAGAAGCCCGAGGTGTCCAGTTCTGTGACACCCGAGCACAGGAGCCCCTTGTGGACCCCATCCAGGGTAGGACTGTGAAAACAAATAGGCCAAGGGAGGCTGGAGGGGTGGGAGGCTGGTTTTGTAATGAAACCAGCAGGACTGTCCAGCACAATGACAACATTCACTCCCAAAAACGCATAAACCACTGCAGAGTTCCTTGTTAACCCAGCAGTTCTCCTACAAGAATAAAAGTGTCAAGATTGATATCTCTAGTAGTTTATCTTCCTATTGGAGAGAGATCAGAGTTTTGTCTATTGGCAGTTTTGACTCATCTATTGTAGCGCAGAGGGTTAATATGACTGCTGCAAAGAACGTGCACCATACAGATCACAGAACTGTATTTAATGTGCATAGCTCAGTGTGTTACTGCTTTCGTCACAGAGATGCTTTAGTTACTTGCAGCGCATAACTTACAATCGTAATGAATCTAGCACCATGAGCTATGTCCTGCCATCAAAGAGCTGCATGCAAACTGCATGGTGCAGGTTTGGAAGTTACATTTTTCCCCCAATCTTTCATTATCCTAATACTGCTAAAATGGGTTTGTTTGGGTAGAAATACATTCTTCTTAGTAAATCCAATCACTGTGTTACGTTTTGAATCCTAATGGCTTATGATTCCACTTATAAGCATATTTGGGACATTCTGTGATTGAAAACCTATCTCACATTGTGAATGTATTTTAATGTCAATAACTCATATATTAAACCTCAAATAAACATGTGTATTCATTGGTTGTATTAAATATCGTTATATGCTGTAATTGGTCAGTGAAATGCTAAACATATTAAAAATTGGTATGTTTTGCTCTTTCTAGCCACACCTCTGGCTCTGCCCACTGACCCAATTCTTGGGTTATTCCTGCCCTGATGCGCCGCCCACAGTTCCCCTACTCTTTTCCCCCACATTGACCACTGGTTCTAGGGTCATACGTTTTGGCAAGATTCATTGCCTCGCTCAAGGACATCTCAGGGTTTGCTCTTTCCGGTCTGTGATATTGGTTTTTGAGAGGGGTGGTGCGCCATCTGTTTGGTTGGGAATTGGGCATTTGAGAGGGCTCACTGATGTTTTTGTGGGAAGGGAGTTGTGAGGGTTGGGTAGGGATAAAGGGGGCTTTGGGAATTAGGAGTGCTTCAGTTTGGGAACTCCTCATTATACCAAGGAGTTTTATCTCTTTTGCCATTGCAGCTGTCCTCACGCAAAAATATCCTTTAGGACACAAAACCATTGCATATTTTAGTGGACTGTTGGATTCAGTAATGAGAGGACATTTTCCTTGCGAGCAAGCTCTCGCCACTGCAGCCTTTGCAGTGCAGAATAGCACCCCCTTTGTTATGGGGGCATAGAGAGGCAAGGCATAGAGCATGCAGTGTTTGCTATCATTCAGAAGGCTAAGACTACTCTTCCTAAACAGAGAGTGATACTGTCACTACCATCTTTGAAGGTTGTAAAGTGTCCTGCAACATTCTTTGCTCATCCTATATCAGATTATGTTAGAAATTGGGTCCCTAGTTGGCAGAGGTATGCACCCTGTCCAATTAGGGACCCACAATCCTAGTCAGGGTAAGTGTAGCACACACTAAGTTTACCTCTGCTTACCCTCAGGTAGCTTGGCTTAGAGCAGTCAGGCTAAACTAAAGAGGCAATGTGTAAAGTATTTGTGCACACACATACATACAGTAACACAATGAAAACACCCCAAAAGTACTCCAAACCACTTTAGAAAAATAGCCAATATTTATCTGAGTAAAATAAGACGGAAATGCCAAAAATCTAACATACACAAGTCAAGTTATGAATTTTTAAAAGATGAAATGCAGTTATAGCACTTAGAAACACAATAGCTCTGGTCGGGGCTATCTCGACGTTCTTGACGAAGCTGAATCCACAAGTTCAGGGCCACCTTGATGGAGCGCGATCCGGCTATGCAGTTGTACAGACCCCAAGTACAGTACCTTGGAAACGTTGAGCAACAAAGACGCTGCATGGCACCGGGAGGTGAGGCGTCGCTTGCGGCGGGTGCAGTTTCAGTTGCTTACTGCTATGCAGGTCATTGGCACATCAGCGCTCGGGACGGTGCATTCCACAAAGGAGTTGAGGCGTCACTGTAGCAAGTGAGGCCTTGATTCCTGGAGGCAGTGCAGAGTCGTTGAACCACCAAGGTACTTTGTAGGGCGTAGATGTGATGCAGCAATGCGTCGGTTCTGCTGGCGGTGCGGGGTTGATGAAGTGTTGAGGGTCAAGCCATGAGTCGTCACCTTCGTGGTGTCGATGTCACACCACAGGGCCACAGGTGCTGAGGCGGAGTCAGAGTCGGGTGTCAAGGACTTCGGTGGTGCAGTGCTCGAGACTCATGCTGTGGCGGAACTTTGGAGGCACTGGGGCGGGGGTGGGGCCTGCATTGCAAGTCACGGTTGTTGCTTTGAGCGGGGGCCATGGCTCTGGTGCAGGTAGGGGCACTGTGTCGAAGAGCGGCGCCAGCTCCGTAATCACACTCGAAGTCTATGTACTGGTTTCTTCTTGTTTAGCACAGCAACTCACTTTCAAGGGCCCAGGAATTGGATTTGGCACCACTTGGCTGATTAGGGTTCTCAGCAGAGGAGCCCAGGTGCTGCAGGTGAAGTCCTTGATGGACCTGAGACTTCCAACAGGAGACACGCTCAACTCAAGCCCTTGGAGAAACCTTGGAAGCAGGTAACAGGAGGCAAAGTATAGTACTCTCACTCCCAGGTAAAAAAAAACAGCAGGCATCAGGCCACACAGCAAAGCAAACAGCAAAGTGGCAGTCCCTCCTAGCAGTACACCAGCTCTTCTTCCTGGCAGAATGTCCTCAGGCCAGAAGTATTCTGTTTATATGATGTCAGATGTTCAGTACTTATGCCTATTTTAGCCTTTGAAGTAGGGAGACTTCAAAGAAAGGTCTTAATGGCACACAAGACCCTGCCTTTTCTCTCCCTGGCTCTAGACACACTACAGGGGGTATGCAGCTCTTTGGGTGGGGACAGGCACATCCATATTCAGGTGCAAGTGTCAGCTCCTCCCACCACTCTAGCTCAGGAAGACCCAAAAGCCTGGTAATGGCCATCAGGATATGCAGGGCACACCTCAGCTCTCTTTGTGTGTGACTGTATAAAGTGAATTCATAAAGCCCAACTGTCATCTAACTCAGACGTGTATTCTAGGGCAGGCAGAGGCACAGAATGGTTAAAGTAGGAACATGCCAACTTTCTAAAAATGAATACAAAAAGGAGAACCTGGCTCCGTTTGACGTTATGCTCTTATTATTTTTGAGCACCAAACAGACCACTATCTTTTCTGTTTGAATGGAATTTTTATTAAACCATTCCTTTCTTTGCAATTGTTTATATTTACCAAAAAGATTTTAGTTGCATGAGAAGTGAAGAGACACACATTTTTCAAATTAACATACAAAACATGAAAAATACTTATGACAATTCACAATAGACAGTGCATGAAATACTTATATACAAACACATTTATATACAAAAACGTTGGACTATTGCATCATAACATCAGAAACTAGATTACTCTTATCGCTATCTTGTTTTAGGGGCCAAACATATGCCAAACACGGGAAAATATTTACAGTGTGTGCGTGGGGCATACTATTCAATACAAATCCCTCACGTCACAACAGGTTTATTCAAATTCCTCCGTGTCGAAAAAAAGTGCTGACGCGTTTCAAGACCCAGTCCTCTGGTACCGGGACTCTCATCAGGGCTTCATGTTAATGGTCAGCGATTTCTAAAAAACATAAATGAATGATGCAAGCTCCACATCAGTGAAAACGAAAAATAAACACTTAGATTTAGGGTTTTTAGGAGTAACACGGCTGCCCACTTAGTGCAATAGATATTTAGTGAATCCTTTACCCCCAGATTGTGTTCGTAGGCCAGGATCTAGAGTCACTGGATCAGTTTTTTCCCATGATCAATGGCATTCTGATATTGAATTTTCCTATAGGATCATGTCTTTAGGGAATGGTACTAATTTTGGTTAGGATGCAGTAAACAAGTGTGCACATATTTGGGACAGCAACATTGCACATTACACTTGGATAGACAGTGCAGTGAGTCCTCAGACAGTCATAAGACTAACACTTGTTTCTTTATGTTTCAGAGGAAATGGCACCATGAATGTAGGACACAATGCCAACTGTAGTGACACAATAGATATGGCCAGCATGCAGGGGGCGGGGTACCTCCAGCTTCATGGACTATTATTGGCAGTGTTGAGAACTACTGTACGCCCAGTTACCCCCGAACTGGGGTGACTTCTGCACATTGGTCTCCTTGCACGCCACTGCCTTGGCAATTCCTGTTATTAACATATCAAGTTTACATGAACACCTCATGAGTCATCTAGCAACTTTGTTACATCATTATCGAAGGAAGAGAACTGCAGAGTATAATGGCACTTCTACATGGAACAATATTCCTCAACAGTATTGGTTGTTTAATGATGCACAGCTGTTCTTTGGGATCATTCTGCCATTTGTTCAGGCTAAGGCAACAGGTTGATGACTGCAGATAACTCGATGGGAGCTCCTCAAGTGCATCAGTACTACAAAAGATGGATTCACTGCCATAAAGGAAGAGCTGCATGCAAGAATGATGATAATGCAGTAAAGTTATGTACTTGACCTTATGACGGCCATGCAAGGAGGAGTATGTGCCAATATAAGAACTGCTTCCTGTACTTTTATCCCAGCAAACAATGCGTACAATGGAACTTTGTCAGAGGCTATACAAACTTTGTACAATCAATAGAAGAAAATGATAGATGAAGGAGATAACCCAAATAATAGGTTTACCAGATGGTTTTCTTTTCTGCCATCCTGGATGTTTGGACTGTTGGGAGCCTTTTCGCAAGCTATTGTGGTCCTAATAGTTGTGTATTGTGCTATCCAATTAATCTTAGCTTGTTGTAGAAGGATTGGTACCACGGTGGTAGGGATGTTTCCAGTTAGGACACCAACATATGTAGTAGATGCCCATGGCAAGATATATCACCTAGTGCCACGTGTTGACCAAGTTTAAGACCCAGTAGTTGAAATATCAACTAGAGGGGGGAATGTTATGGAAGAAATGAAATATGAAAACACGGTGCTACATCAGACAATAACAAAGATTGTTACACAGCTATACTTGGGGAAAGAGCAGTGAAGGCCAAAAACATCTGCTGATGAAAAAGAGGTGAAGAGTTTACTTGAGAAATGAGTGCATGACCTGTAAGGTCATAGTTAAAGGAAAACTTGTGTTTAGCAAGCTTGAAGAAATGTATGGCCTTAGTACACAGGCACACAGGCACACCGGCACGTATTCTGTGTTTTTATTAGATTGAAGCATAATTAGACAATGTAAGCAGGAGACTGACTTAGCCAAGAACAAATGGAATCTGATAATAGGTCTTCGGAGCACAATGATAGAGCATACACAAAAATAAATATGCATTCAACTCAAATACACATGCGTTCAAAAGTAGAAGAATACTTAGTTTGTTGAGCATTGTTAGAAATGCAATAAAGAATGTATAGAGAATTAGGTTAAAGTCGAGGGTCCCAGGTGACCTCATGTTTTTCCATTACTAATGTGCCAATGTGTAACTGCCTAGTAATTCATTGTTTGAACTTTTGTAACTAGCATTGTTTAACTGTGCATAAAAACAGCTGCCTGTGAAGCAGCAAATTGAGACTGGCTTTTTACTTGTGTTAAGACGGTCGCTCTCCCTACCGCAACAGTGAACAGCTGTTTTTACACTGCCAAGAGTAGTCTGTTTTTTCCTTCATTTTATGTTACCCTGCAAGAGCATTGACATATGCCAATGCCTGTTTTCTGAATATTACTAGGATTAGGCTCACTAAAAGGGGGTGTAGGGGCATTCCTTCACTTATGTAGTGGCTAGGGTGTGGTATAATATACACCCTGCGCTATGCCACACTGCAGATGAAACTCATTTCAGGAGCAGCAGTTACACTTTACAAATGAACTCATTAATTAATTCATTCATTTATTCATTTTCTCCTTTTGCTTTACACTTAGAGATACTTATCTAGTTGATTATTCATATAAAAAATATCCATGAGATAACTTACCTTAAAACACTTATGCAGAGGTTTACAACCATGCCATATCAAGAACATATGGTTAAAGAGCTTCTGAACAAAACAGTGAAGAATCCATGAGTTTGTACCGCCACCGTTTGTTTATGGAGGTAAAAACTGAGGGCCATAAAGTGTCAACATTAAGTGGAGCACTGTTGCTGCATATTTAGAAGACTGTACTGTTTTTACCTAAACCGCACAAGATCTCCAAATTCTTGTCAGACATGTTGCTTCTTATCTCTATTGAACCCATGCTCAAGAGGCATGTGCTTTCCATGGATTTTCTTATCTTCTAACAATCACACATCACATGATCATGGTACTGTAGACACCAGATCCAAAAACAAGAGAGAAGGAAAGGCAAAATACTAGTTACAAGAACAAAGGCATGCACGCAAAGTGCATAACTCCATAACATAGCAGGAAATGTGTTGCATATTTAGTAAACTGTAATCAAAACATTATATATGGTCCAAATAGAAAGAGAAAGCCAGTAACAGACTACATTATAAATCTAAACCTAGGGGGAGATTTACTGCAATACAGAGGAGCAACAAAGTTGCTATATTGTGTTGCACTAGGAGGACAGAGCATCGTAGAGCTAAATCTACTAAGATGTGGTGCTGCTGCTCTCTTCCCTAGCACTGGTGCACAAGCATCTTGGCACCATTGTGTGTTATTGATTTTATAAAAATGGTATCCAACTTGTATGGCTGGGTCTAGCCCATGTGACAATATACACCTCAAAATGCAACCTGTTGACATCATATTTCACCAAGCAGAATCCATGCTTTATTACAAATTGGTTAGCTGCTGATTTTGATCTCTAGCACAGCCGCCACAGACTTAAACTTCAAACAGTGCCAAAGAACAAACTTTTTTCTGCCATTTCTGTGAGGGTATGTTGTGGAATCTGTGAGGATCCACAAATTTCCTGTCACCCAGCATTCCCCCAAGTTTGCAGATAAAAATGGTATCTCATTTGTGTGGGTAGCCAAGTGCCCGCCACAGGTAAGGGCCCAAAACTCAACATCTACAAATCACATTTTCGCCCTGAAAACCAACCCTTAATTTGCAATGTGGGCAGCTGTGGATTTTGGGCCCTAACTCAGCAGGGCTTCTAGAGAAACCTACCACACCTGCGCATTTTTTAAAACAAGAAACCCAGGGGAGTCCAGTTGTGGCATGACTTCTGTGGCTTTCACCAAGTGTTTTTTACCCACAAGCCCTTGCATACCTTACAGTTTGGCTAAAAACACACATTTTCCTCATATTCCTGTGAGGAAAACTTCTTGAATCTGTGGGGAGCCATGCATTTCCTACCACCCAGCGTTTTGTCAAAGTCTCCTGACAAAAATGGTACCTCACTTGTGTGGATAGGGGTAGTGCCCACCACAGGAAAGGGCCCACAACACAACATGGACATATCTAATTTTTCCACTGACTACCAACCCTTTTTTTGCAATTTGGGTAGCTGTAGATTTTGGTCCCTAGCTCAGCCCACACTTAGGGAAAGCTACTGTGAGAAATTGAGTTATTGTGTGAGGGGATGTGACCCTTCTCAAGCAACAACCACAATCCCTGTGAGGGTGAGCCACAAAAAGTCTCTAAATGAAACTGTGCATAACCCTTTGGTAGGTTGCCACAAAAGCAGCCAGGCTTAACTTAGAGGCAATGTGTAACATATTTATACAGCACTCAAAGATTAATAAAGTAAAAACACAACACAAGGAAAATCCCACACCAATTTCGAAAAATGCAGTAAAAGTTAATAAATCGACACCAAAATGACAAAAATGCAATCAGTAGAACCGTAGAGATGCAATTTTAAAGATTTAAGGTAAGTATAGTGCCTAAAAGCACAAAGCGCCACTCGTGGTTATCTGGTCGTGCAAGACCAGGTGAAAGTCACAAGCTCAGGCTGAATGCGATGTAGTGCGGACCTGTTACAGGGACCTAGTTAGTCCCACTGAAAAAGTTACCTTCTAAAGTCCAGCGTGAAGAGTTCTGTTTGTGGTGAAGGAGGCCACGAGGAGCAGGGAAAGCTTCAGAGATGGTCATCGATGTTGTGCAAACAGCAGGCCGGTCGTCATGGACCAGTCATCGCTGTAGTATGAAGATCCTTTTGGTGTTGCAGATGTTCAATACTGGAGGTTCACGTTGGCAGTGACTGCAGGCTGTCGATGCTGTAGCGTGAAGTGCAGATCTCGTTTTGCTGGTCATCGCTGGTGGTCACTGTAGTGTGAAGAGACGGGTTCACCGGAGCTTCGCATTGGCTGTTGTAGCGGGTGGCAAGATCTTGGCACAAACTCGCCCATACGTGTTCATGAAGAGCCCCTTGTAGGAGGAGCTCAACTGATGCCACACCAATGGTCTAGGACCTAAGCGGCACCTCTTGGGGATCAGGAACACCCTCCAGCAGGGGCCAGCAGGGCTCAGGCAGGTCCAGTTGCAGGTCTAGGCAGGTCCAGTACAGCAGGTCAGCTAGACAGTTGCAGAGAGCACTTTGGCTCTTGTTGTGTCCCAGTAGCTTTCCTTCTCAGTCAGCAGGGCAGGATTAAAGCAGCAGGATAGTCCTGTGGCATCAGGGCAGTCCTTCTTCTGTAGAATCCACAAGTCGAGAAGTGTACTCAAGAGTGGATCTGAGTGTCTCCATTTTATACCTAGTGCCCTCTTTAAAGTGAAAGAAATATCTGGAGCTTCCCCCTCCTCACAGAAGTGTCTGGAATCTACCGCCTCCCTGCCCTGGTCATAGGTTGTATGGGGGCAACATAGGCTAGTGTGAAGTTCTTAGTGTTTAAGCTGAGGCAGTGTCTTTGAAGTGCAAGTGTGACAGGTGACAGCTCCGCCTCCCTCGTCAAGTCAGGATAGCCCATCCTTCCAAAAACCAGACCCTCCATTGAGTGTCTGAAAGGAATACACAAAGAACAACTGTCAACTACACGTAGTCATGTGGCCCAGGACCAGGCTGGGGCACCGTAAAATGCCAATTCTTTAAAAGTGGCCTTTTTAGGATTGTGACTTAAATCCGACTTTACCACTAAAAAGGGTTTTAAATTTCAATTCCTCAGACACCAAACATGACATTCCTACCTGCTCCACCAAATTTTTTTAACTGCTCCCCAGTCAAAAGTGATGACTTCTTAAATATAATGAGGTAACCCAATGTTAAGGCAAAAAAGTACTTAACACTGGTTTGCTTTACTTTGCATCAATGGGGCATCACATAGTGTGTACATGGGCATTCCTGTGCTACCACCCTTGATTTTTGACACAAGTTCCTTTCAAAAATTTGGTAATCCAATGTTATCTTATGGGAGAGGCAGGCCTTGCAGTCGTGAAAAGTACATAACCAACTTTTTAAATACAATGCACTCTGCGCTTTGGCAAAAAAAGTCCTGGCGAAAAGTTTCTTTTCCTTACTTTTAGGGTGACTTTCCAGAATAGAAAAAGATGCGAGAAAGGAATACTTTAACAATACTTTGCACCTGTTTACATCGTTATGTATGACTTTGCACCAGTGTAAAGTCTTAATAAATCTGCCCCTTTGTGTCTTCATTAGGAAACTATGGCATAACAGTGTCACTGAGAATTCAAAAGAATTCCAAGGAAGAGTATTAAAACAGTGAACGTGACAATCCAAAAGGCTCTATGGGATAGCATTAAATTACTGTGAGGAAACAGTACATTACTTAAGAAATCAAACAAAGTTAATCATAGTTTAAGGTACAGTAACAAAAACATAAAAGAAAAGTCTGAGATTCATATGAGAGTCTTAGATGATACTAATGTGCATGTGTTTATTTCAGGGTTCAAGGTTGCAGATTAGCAATTTCAAGATTCTGTGAACGCCCCTATTGTACAGGATATTCTTCAGTATTTGTCAGTTACTTTTCTTTACATAAATGGTGTTTAAGGTATTTAAAGAGAAGTGACATGATATTAAAAGTGATTTATTAAATAGACTGTTTACCTAATTTATGATGTGTAGGAACAAGATCAAGAACCAACACCCCAATACAGAGGAAACTTAAAAGGCAAGTCTACTTTAAGACACGAGCAGAGTCCACCAGCTCATACCAATATATCTTTTGTATCCCAATTCCTTTCCCCCTCTTGATTGTCTCTGGATAGACTGAAAAGTGAGCAGTGACTTCTGACACTTTTGGAAGGATTCTACCAATTTATCATCCTTTATAGATGATATCCCTGATAATTATCATATCTGTGAGAAAGTCAATTATATTAGTTGGGTGTATGGTAGTCAACCACAAGTAATAATGTCATTCTTCTTCTTAGATCCAGTAAAGGTTTCAGTAATTTAAACCTGGGCTCATCCCCTGATAACTATGGCACAGAGTAGACAGGCTTAGCTTAAGAAAATGTGCAAAGCATTTAGAAGTATAACAACACTTAAAAAGTTGAAAAAACAGCTCAATAAAAAGCCCTTTCCAATTTATCTAAATAAAGAATAATTTTAATGAAAAAACTGACACCATAATGACAAAAATCTAATAAGGGTAACCGAAGAAATGAATATTTGAAGTGTTAAATGAATATAGTGTCAAAAAGCATTAAATACCAACTGCAGAAATCTGGTTGTGCTAGACCAGGACCTACCCATGGTTTAATGCCACAATGGAGTGTGGGCCAGATACAACCAACAGGTTTACCCCGATTGGAAGTTTTACCTTCTGACATAGGGGCCGATTCCGATCTCGGCCGGTAGGGCTCCGAATCGGATTCGGCATAACCGGATCCGATTCGGAGCCCTATTTCCCGACCGATTCGTACGCGCATCCGGACGAGCGAGTACGATGCGAAATCGCCGACCGACTCGTTCGGGCGTCCCAACCGCTCCGACCGACTCGTACCCGGGTCTAACCGCACCGACCGACTCGCTCGGACACGACTCGCACCGCGCAATGGAGACGTTCCCCGGCCGGGTAAGTACGATGCGCGCCGCGAGCAGTCCGACCTACACGCGCCGTCCGGCTCGAAAGAGCAGTTGGAGCTGTACTTCGGGGGTCCGTGTCGGACCCCCCTGTACGCGTAGCCGCGCGAGTCGCACACAGGGGGGACCCATGGGTCCCCCCTACCTGTGAGTGTACGGCGCAAGTCGCTTCACCACGTACCCGCTGTAGGGGGCGCCCTTGTTCGCCTCGCACCCATTGAGGCAATGGAGCCCGCGTACGCGTTGTACGACCGGCTCCCATTGACTTCAATGGGAGTCCGACCGACTCGAGTACGATAGCATACGGACGCATCGTACTCGTTCGGTCGGGCTGCATGGGTCCGATTCGGTCGGAAATCTCTCCGGGTCCGGCTCGGTCGGAGAGATTTCCGGCCCGAATCGGAATCGGCCCCTTAGTGTCTGAAATGGAAGTCAAAAACCCATATTGGGGCAAGGTAGCAGGCGATGGCCGAGAAGGACTGCATTAGGCCAGATACCCATCTGGGGGTCCCAGTGAACCCATTGACCTTTCCCGGAAAGGCCAGAGCACAAGAAATTCAAAATTTATGCCGAAGGAAGGTCCCTTGCCGGCCAGATACTTTTGCCGCCTTTGCCCCATGAAGATTTTTATGTTCGGATTTAGTCCGTTTTTGGGAGCTCAGATTCCTCCAGTGGGGCAAGGCTGCACACTGTAGTTAAATAGGGCTCCAGGAGAAGATACACGCTCTGCAACTTCCCGCTGAAATGGATTTGCAGCCGCAGAAAATATCTTAGTGGGAGCAACCTTAATCTTTGGCCCAGCAAGAATGCACTTTCGTCGGAATGACTTGGCTGGTTTGTCCCAGCACTCCAGAGGTATTTAGAGTTCAAAAGTTTTTAAGTCCCAGGCTTTTCAAAATGTTAGGAGAAATACATTTTGGCACGGTCAAGCGTCTTAGGACCTCCGGAACAGCAATTGGGGGTCAAGACTCACTAAAGCAGAAACCACCAGCAGGGTGCAGGACAGGTCCAGTTGGAACTGGTCAGCTGGGCTCTCCAGGAAAGGGACTTCAAGCAGCTTGTTCCTCTAGCTTAACAGGAGGTCAGCCACAATTGCCCTTGAAGTCCACTACTTTGTTCTGGGTACATGTGGAAGCAGGTCCAGCCTTTCAGGTCTCCTCACAGGTCTCAACAGCAGGTGCAGTCCTGTTTCTTTCTTTCACAGGTCCAATAGTGTTCTGAAGACGGTGCCTAGGAGTGCCATATTTATGTTGGCAGAAGCCTGTGTGTGGGAGTGACTCCCTAACCAATAGGATAAAAGGTCCCAGATATAACCCAACCTACGTTTGCAGCAGCTCCTTTGTGCCCTACTGCAAACAATTCCACATTGCCCATCTCTATCTTCTGAGCAGCTGTGACCATTTTATAGGTGTGGCCAGGGAAATTTGCAACTCATCCTCTGTTACCACTCAAATCCAGTTCTGGGGGCAGTTCCTCTCCCACTGGAATAATAAGAATAAGAATAATAATTCCTATTTGTAAAGGGCGGACATATCACCCCCTTAAGGGTTTCGAGAAGCTGGGGGCTGTCAGGGAGATTAAGTGAGCTATTGCCCAGAGTCACATGGTGCTGATCTGTGCTGCTGTCGGTGATGCGAGCCCCGCGCTCCGAAGTCAGCTGCTCTGGCCGCTACGCCGCACCTCTCCCATATGGATTGGTGTGTTAAGGAGAAAATAAAATGTAAAGAAATTGTGCTACCCTAGACATTAGTAGAGAGCAATGCAGAGCGGTGCGTGGTTAAAATTAGCAATATATGCCTTGGTTTCATAATGATGCAATGTAGGTTAAAATTCACCGGAAAGCAGAAACACAGTTCAGTAAGTTTTATTCTAATGGAATAACATGTCTAACAAACCCTGAAGAGACTGCAATCACCATTATAACCAATGGGGTAACCCAAATTAGTCCTTGGACCTGGGTGTCGATTGTTACAAAAACAATGGTCCTGGACCAATTATTCAAAAAATTTTGATTATGAAAAATAATTATTTCAACCTATTCGGGGCTTACAATGGTCAGCTCACAACCGTATATAAATCGTCGAATTTCTCAAAAGAACATGATGTGCAGGACAACAATATGTTATGTTACAATATATTTATTTGATAAGTAAAAGACAAGGTTAAACAAACCTTAGAGGGTCATGGAAAAAGGAAAGAATTTGTTCAAGGGAACGTGTATAAAGGGTGCTCAAGAATTAGGAGGAGTCAAGAGGCCTCAGAGTTTTCCAAACAAAAGATAAGGGGCATATATTTACAAAAACTGAACAAAAACTGATAATAAATAAACAGTTCAATGCAACCTGGCCATATTCAAACACAATCATTTGAAATTATATTTTCATTAGAATATGAAGTAGATTTTTCTAATCTGGAACAGGGGTAATGGGGAAGATAGTCCATGTGCGAGAAGGGGGTAGCGTCGACGTTTCGATCCGACTTATCGGCAACCGAGGGAAATTAGTGCCTCAGCCATGCGGATCTTCCTCAGGACAGGGGGAGGGGTGAAGTGACCCTCATCATGAATCATGTAGCGCTCAGGGGGTCCACTGAATGAGACACCAATACCCAAATTAATGACAATTTCCAACTCTTGTTGGGATCCAGTCTGTGGTTGACAAGGTGATGGCGCTAATGGGATCCAAGGGATGTGGTTCGCAATGCCCGCATACGTGGCGGGGGTCGCGTGATTGACTGAAACAATCCGGGACACAGCCTATTTAATACAGCTGGTGTTGCTGGGAATCGACTTCCTTACTCGCGTTGGAGTACCCCTGTTCCAGATTAGAAAAATCTACTTCATATTCTAATGAAAATATAATTTCAAATGATTGTGTTTGAATATGGCCAGGTTGCATTGAACTGTTTATTTATTATCAGTTTTTGTACAGTTTTTGTAAATATATGCCCCTTATCTTTTGTTTGGAAAACTCTGAGGCCTCTTGACTCCTCCTAATTCTTGAGCACCCTTTTCTACACGTTCCCTTGAACAAATTCTTTCCTTTTTTCCATGACCCTCTAAGGTTTGTTTAACCTTGTCTTTTACTTATCAAATAAATATATTGTAACATAACATATTGTTGTCCTGCACATCATGTTCTTTTGAGAAATTCCAACGCGTTGGAGTAAGGAAGTCGATTCCCAGAAACACCAGCTGTATTAAATAGGCTGTGTCCCGGATTGTTTCAGTCAATCACACGACCCGCGCCACGTATGCGGGCATTGCGAACCACATCCCTTGGATCCCATTAGCGCCATCACCTTGTCAACCACAGACTGGATCCCAACAAGAGTTGGAAATTGTCATTAATTTGGGTATTGGTGTCTCATTTACTGGACCCCCTGAGCGCTACATGATTCATGATGAGGGTCACTTCACCCCCCCCCCTGTCCCGAGGAAGATCCGCATGGCTGAGGCACTAATTTCCCTCGGTTGCCGATAAGTCGGATCGAAACGTCGACGCTACCCCCTTCTCGCACCTGGACTATCCTCCCCATTACCCCTGTTCCAGATTAGAAAAATCTACTTCATATTCTAATGAAAATATAATTTCAAATGATTGTGTTTGAATATGGCCAGGTTGCATTGAACTGTTTATTTATTATCAGTTTTTGTACAGTTTTTGTAAATATATGCCCCTTATCTTTTGCTTGGAAAACTCTGAGTCCTCTTGACTCCTCCTAATTCTTGAGCACCCTTTTCTACACGATCCCTTGAACAAATTCTTTCCTTTTTTCCATGACCCTCTAAGGTTTGTTTAACCTTGTCTTTTACTTATCAAATAAATATATTGTAACATAACATATTGTTGTCCTGCACATCATGTTCTTTTGAGAAATTCAACGATTTATATACGGTTGTGAGCTGACCATTGTGAGACTGCAATCACAGCACACAAGCTCGTATTTCATTTTCAATAGAGACATGCCTTAGAAAATGTAGGTGAGAGGTAACTACAGTAAGTGCATGCAGAGTGAAATAGGAAGTCTTGGGAGCAGAATGAGAAACATGCATACACATTCGATGGGAAGTTATTGATGTACTAAAACTTTGTTAGACTTATAATAAAACGATGCAGAGGAAAGGTTACAAGTTTAAAGGGCACAGGTGATGTGATGCTTATGTAAAAGCTTATGATTTACTAATGTGCGCTTTGACCTGTTATTAGCTTTTGAGATAATTGTAATGTCATCAGGTTTTTGTGCATATAAATGGCTGCCTGCGAGCAGCAAATTGAGACCAGCTGTTTACCTGTGTGGGGATAGTTGCTCTACCTGTGGTGACAGTAAACTTGCTGTTGCCTTGCAAAGAGAAGTCTCCTCTTTTCATTAGTTTCCTCGCAACAGTTGGCAAGTCAGCCAGGAGTCCCATTTGTCCTCAACCGACTGTTGCCACTGGAATACCACCTACCACCGCTGCATTGACCCTTGCGAAATGTTTGATAAGGTAAGCAGACACCGTGTTATCTAAAGTTCTGCCTAATCAAGAGGGAAATAGGACCCTGAGATTGCTGTATTTAAGGTAAGGACAATGCAGACTTTGTTCCATGTTTTGCATATTGTATGAACTGTCTCTTTGACAATGGTAAAGGTAGATGTAATGTAAATAAGGTTATCACATGCAAGATTGTGTACAAGCATTACACAAGTTAAGGTGCTACGCAGTCGGCAGAGTGTTTTTCCCAATATAAAGTTGGAAGTGGTCAATGTTGGTGATTCAAAGTTGGGAGTCCAGTATGTGTTCCAATATTTTGAAAGAGGGATGCCTGAAAGGCCGATATTGCTAAACTTTACCTCCAGTAAGAACTGAACATTCAAATCACCATCCTAGACCTAATGCCTAGAAGTCATTCCATGGCCTATGAGGTGCATGGTTTGAGGGGCATCCTCTCTTGAGCATGGTGGGAAGTAACCAGTGGCTGCTGACTTAGTATACAGTTTAGTGTAAACAAATGGGATTAACATTTAGAAGTAGTTGAAGTATTTATATTTTAAATATGTTGATGATGTATGCGTGTGTGTGTGTATGTAAATAAAAATGTGGCCACAGTGTGATGTTGTTGTATACTGTTGTAACGAATAACATATGACTAAAAAGACAAATTGACAGATTTTCTTATTTGTGAGGACTAGTGAAAATATTTTAAGAAAAGAAATATTGAGTAGACAGATATAAAGTTAAGTTATAAAAAGTTGTTAGAAATACAGACTCCCTAATAACATATGCAGAAAACCTTTCCAGGTGATCAGAAAAGGTTACCGAAATATTGTAAAGAATGGTGTAAGGCTACTCAGAAACACATGTATCCCTAGCTAAAGGAAGGGGCTTTGAAGATAAAATCTTAGATAACACTATCACGTACCTTAAATGTAAATATACAGGAGTTAAGTTACAGAAGTGAGAAGCCACTTTAGCCTCGTGGCAAGTCTTTTGTGAGAACCCTAAAAACTCCTTAAATACTGATATATCTTGTCCCTTGTCCACTCCCCCATCCCCATATGACCCCACAAGTAACTCTCCCAAGGTATCCGATATTTATCCATTAGCGCAGTTACAGGAAGCTGCGGTGGTATTTGAGAACCCGAGGTTATGACCGCTCCAATATTTCCAAAGGGACGCCCTAGTGTTACCCTACATACATTAAGGACAAAACACACAAGTACCCCTAAACAACAAGAAAACGGTAGGAGACTCACAGTTCTCAGGGCAATTATAGGCACAGTTCATATTACATTCAGATCGAGCCTCTCCGCAGGAGATTAGATATGGAGGGCAGGGGCCAGGAGATTAGGACGATCGGTCACAGATCACATCAGCAACATCACACTTGTTACAAAAAAAGAGACATAACAGGAAGCATAGTCAAAGAGCAGGTATCTACCCTGCAAAGAAGAGATACAGATGATGCAAGGTGGAAGGATTGTGTAGATAGGGCTGTTGGTATAGGTGGTATGAGGATTTAAATTGTTTTAAAAAAGACTGCGGATGATTTGCCACCTTGGCAAAAAAAGAGAATGGAGATGTTATATTTACACCACACAACATTCAGAAATGGTTGTCACAAAGCGAAGATTGAAAAGATGAGAGAGATGCAGGGAGAGAAGAAGATCGTGATAATGTATCAGATTAATTTCAGGGAAATTTTGAGAGGATGGCAGACAGAATAGAATCAGTACATAGGTATGCTGATGACATGGGTGAAATACTTAAATCTCAGGAAGCTAGATGCCCCACATACAACCTTAGCACCTGAGAAGGGCTCCTCATCGATTTTGGTCATAGGAATAGATCCATGGGGTTGCCCAGCCACACTAATATGTTGATAAAGACAACTAGAAAAGGAGATTAGGGTGCATCGTCCAATACTAGGAAACCCGAGTGACAGAGCTTGAGCAGTTACGGTTTCAGGAAACGAATGCTCATCCATATCCCACAAAAGGATTTTGTGAGGTTATAGGGGAACTGACACTATGTAATAGACTGATACCATAGCTGAGTGGTCAATAGGTTTCACGTGGAAATGATCTCACCCCCAATGAGATAGTTGCTCAAGGAGAAGAAAGTTGGTATAATGTCGTACCCTATACAGATAATTTCGCAGGGTGGACTGAAGGCCTAGCCCCGCAGATGAGCCAATGGCCAAGAGAAGGGTCCTTCGATCCACATGACATGGCAGATGCTGAGGATTGTATCCCCTACGGTGAGGGTGATTCAGACTGGGATTATCCGTATATGCGACAGTGTCTCCGCATTTGGGAAAAGTATTCCCGACAGCATAATCCCCAACATCCCTTTACCCGAGTGCACCTGATGCCCCTGATACATAAGGGATCTGGAGAACTTCATTATATTCCATTGCCACAAATGGATACGGAAAACCTCAAAAAGCTGTAACCATTGTTTACAGAGGGAGCAGGGAAATGGATTAGGACTTTTGAGAAACAAACTGCAGGTGTCACCCTGGCAATAGGGGACTTAAAGAGTTTACTTAGCTCTTTTATACGAGATAAACAGATACTGCATTCCATAAGGCTGGAGTAAGAAATGTTAACCTTACTGAAACCAGGTGCGGTGGGTCCCCATTTAACTCAGTTTGGACAATAGTCTGCGATCAGATGAGGAAAATGTATCCTGATAGGCCAGACATGGGGTCTCTTGTGTCACAATCAATGCAGCCAATGAGGACCCTACCTAATTTCTCTGTAGGATGAAAGGGAAATGGATTCAAGAAGTACGCCAAGGTTGCGAAGTAACAGGAGGAAATGCTATGTTGTTTTATAATGTAGTAAAGAAGGATCTACTCTCTGATGTGCAGGATAATCTTGACACAATAGTGGCATTATAAGCAAAACCTTGGACAGAGACACAGGCACACATAATATATTTTTGTAAAAAGAAACAAGAGAAAGAGGGGAATGAGCAAGAGGTAATGGAGAAAGCAGCAGCCAAGTTAATGTAGCAAAAACTAGCAAAGGAGGGAGCAAGGGAAAAGGCTGTAGTAGCAGCCACCGCTCAGATGACTGCAATATAATTGTTTGATTATATGGGAAATGCCAGATCAGGATTACAGACTATACCACCACATATGCTATCTATGATCGATGACAGAGTATGGGTCCAACACTAAAACAAAGTAGGCAAAAGGCATATCGACCCAGTAAGGATTAATATCAAGCAGAATGTTGCCCTGCCAAAAAACCCCATAGTATAAAAACTAGCCAGAAGGGTTGTAAAAGAGAAAATTATAGAGAAGGATCTGAACATTCGGCTCAAGGAGCTGGAAGATCCATTAATGGAGTAAAAATATTGATGCAATACCCGGAGCAAATTCTCCTTTCAAATTTAAAGGTTCCTGAGGAAACCTAAACAGTGATCATCTTATTAGTTAAATTAGAAACGATAATAGCATATCGCCAAATTGATTGAGCCAAAATAAAACACTTCTCATGAAACTACACAAAATACTTTTTGGATGTCTCTTAATTAAGGTGGAAGGGGCCAGAAAAAAACCTGTTCATCACACAGACAGTCATCAAATACACTAACCATCAGGACCGGATATACACATCCCATTGAAAGAGAACATCACCGTCAACAGCGGTATACACCAACATAACAGAGACATCAGCACAGGTATCAGAGCCCCTTAAGGACTGAAGAGGAACTTTCGAAAAGATCTCTGTGATATCATTGAGTCAAGTGATGGTACCATTGTTTTGATTTAGACAAAGTAATTGTAAACATTGAATGAGCTAGGTAAATGTCTCAAGAGTTAGCAAGTGATCAATCGCAGCAGATCCCCCAATTAATTATCTATATTTATAATGATCAGATTGTCGCCCTCTTCAACAGCACTGATGCCAGCAGAGCACCAATACCAGCACCATCTCATGATACATTAATGGGAGAAATCCTCGAACACCTAGGTATTGAATGTTCATTACCTTTAGGTCTCTGGGCAACATACATCAACATAAATGCACCCCCTGAGGATTTAGGGCTAGAAGAATTAATACCCAAAATATCCCACAGACAGGAAGAATTATTGGACAGTATAAGCAGGGATATAGATAACTATCTTGAGGGTGATTTTGAGTGGGACTTTGATACAACTGGGATAGAGGAGTTCTTAAAACCGATAACTACTCCTCCTGATTGTGTGTTGTTTCTCGTACATAACTGGGATGCTTATAGCACAGGGAGAAGTAGGAAATAATGGAACTGAGGTAAATAATACAGAATTAGTTCCCTTCACACAAAGGTTACATGGCATATCCCATGTGGGCCCATGAGAAACATCATGAACATCACTAAAAGGAAAGGCATGAAAAAGCAGTAGTATGAATGATGAACGCATACAGTGCTGTTTTGAATGTAACCAATCAATAATTGTGTATAGTGACATCTTGTTGAAAGGGTGGATATAATTGGGTTTAGAGCACATGAAAACACTTTATTGGGTTCCCAAATTTCTCCTATTGACAAAAGTATTGAAGACTCTTACCTGCAAGGACACACCTGAACTACTGTTGTGGACACCAGATCATGTAACCAGCTGTCTTGCATTTTATCAAACTCTGAGCGAATCTCCCACATGGGGTCTACCTGACTATACTAACAATTTTCACCTCTTTGTTCATGAATCTGAAAGGTGTGCTCTTTTAGTTCTTATCAAGGAGGAGGGTGGGCAAAAACAAAATATGTATATATATTATGTATGTGTGTGTATATATATATATATATATTCACTGAAAAAACCATAGGTTTCAGGCACGTTATAGTTAGAAATTAGCATTTAAAAAACCTTACAAATTCACTGAAAAAACCATAGGTTTTAGGGACAGTTATAGTTAGTTGGACATTTCACTTGTACAAAACCATAGAAATTCCCCCGTTATAGTTAGTTCAGTTAACTATAACTTGCGCCCCCGCAATGCACTGCTGATGACGTCACATATTACATCACTCATGACATGGTCAGTGACATCACTGATGACATCTCAAATGACATCACTGATGACATCATCCAGTGACTGTGTGTTTCTGTAAAGTTTAAATATTTTTAATATATATAGGGAAAGGCATATTGAAGAATGAGTGGGTGTATAAGTGTCTGTATGGATGATTTAGTAGGTGCGTGACTAACTCTATAAGTGAGTGATTAAACGTATCTTACTGAATGCATGGGTTAGTGACTAAACTGGGTGAATGTCTGTATCCGTCTGTCTATTGATGTGTAAGTGGCTGCATGGGTTTGTGAATAGCTACATGAGTGTCTATATGAGTTATTGATTGGTTGTCTGAGTATCTGTATGGGTGCCTGAGTGTTTGTGTGGGTGGGGTGTGTGCGACTCTGTGCATAGATGTGTGAGTGGGTGATTCACTGGGTGGATGGTTTCAAGAGTGCATCTGTGATAGACTGTATGGGTGGGTAAGTGTGTGTAAGAGTGTGTTAGTGAGTGAATGTATGTCCCAGTGGTACATGTGTGAGTAACTACATATGTGAAAGGCAGTATATATGTGTGTTGGAGTATATAAATAGCTATAAGCGAGAGTGTGTGATTGTGAGAGTGACTGTATGGATGAGTGTGTGCTTGTATCAGTGATTGTATAAGAGCGTAAGAATGTGCTAGTATTTGTATGAGTAAGTGAGCTGGTGTGTGTATAACTGTATAGGTGAGTAAATGGCAGTGTGTTTAATTATTTGCATGACTGACTAGGTGTGTGAGTACCTCTATGGATGAGTGGCGGTGTTTGTGTGTCTATATAGGAGTATGAGTGCATATGATAGTCCTGTACTGAGTGACCGTAAGTATGAGTGACTGTACGGGTGAGTGAGTGGATGTGTGTGTAGACCTAAGAATCAGTGAGTGGGTATGTAGTTATTGGTGTTGGAGTGTCTATGGTTTTGCGAATGGCAGTCTGTAATTTAGAGTGAGTGTATCAAAGGTTATATTAGGGTGTGAGGAGGTGCATCAGATTATCACGTGGATGATGTCATCAGTGATGTCATTTGAGATGTCATCAGTGATGTCACTGACCATGTCATGAGTGATGTAATATGTGACGTCATCAGCAGTGCATTGCGGGCGTGAGTTATAGTTAGCTGAACTAACTATAACGGGGGAATTTCACGGGTTTTGTACGAGTGCAATGTCCAACTAACTATAACTGTCCCTAAAACCTATGGTTTTTCAGTGAATTTGTAAGGTTTTTAAATGCTAATTTCTAACTATAACATGTCTGAAACCTATGGTTTTTTTCAGTGAATTTCAAAGGTTTTGTAAATGACAATTTTTAAATGTATTAATTGTTATATTTATTTTTTGATACTGATTTACTAAATTTTTTTAAACTATTTATTTTTACATATTTTATTTTTAAATTACATTGTAATTACATTATACATTACATTACAAAATATACTTTCTCAGAATGAATTACTTTAGTTTAAATACTTTGCAAATAGGCAATAGACTTTTAAGTACAGTAGTTACAGTTGTTGCAATGGGCAACACAATTTCAAACACAATGCAACATTGAGCTCAATCTGAATTTCTAGTTAAATGCAATTAGTTACTTTATGGATTACTTTTCTAACCACAGGACTGGATCCTAGATTCAGTCCTGGGACATCTCCTGTAAACAGTTGAGTAGAAGCGTTTTGGTTACAGTAGTGATTTTTAAGGAATATTATTGTATTTTAAAAGTTGACACTTAGAAACTTTTTCACATAGAATCACCAATGTTATCCTATGGGAGGAAATTCACTTAGCAGGTAAGTAGTGTTATCGTTACTTTTTCTTACTCAGTGGTGGATCCTGGATCCAGCACTGGTGCATCTCCTGTAAACAGTTGAAAGAATGCGTTTAAGTCATACAGGCGATTTTTAAGGAATATTAGTAGTTTGTGAAAATCGACACTTTGAAACTTTTCTGCTGAAAACCAGACAATGGATTCCAATGGAAGGAAATGCAAGTTACTGGTAAGTACGGTTAGAATTACTTTTCAGGGTCAGTGCTGGGCTAAAAGATGCAGCACTGGGTTCTCTCCTGATAACAGGTGAGTAAATCGGAATTCGTAGTTCGGCTGATTTTAGAGGAATATTATAAAGTTCCAAAACTCCACACACAGAAGAATTTCCAAGTGAAACCAGTCAATGTTAGCCTATGGAAGGAAATTCAAGTTACTGGTAAGTACGGTTAAAATTACTTTTCAGGATCAGTACTGGGCTCACAGATGCAGCACTGAGGTCTCTCCTGATAACCGGTGAGTAAATCGGAATTCGTAGTTCGGCTGATTTTAGAGGAATATTTGTATGTTTCAAAAATCGACACTTAGAAACTTTTTCAGCAAAAAGCAGGCAATGATATCCTATGGAAGAAAATTCAAGTTACTGGTAAGTACGGTTAAAATTACTTTTCAGGATCAGTACTGGGCTCAAAGATGCAGCACTGAGGTCTCTCCTGATAACAGGTGAGTAAATCGGAATTCGTAGTTCGGCTGATTTTAGAGGAATATTATAAAGTTCCAAAACTCCACACTTAGAAGAATTTCCAAGTGAAACCAGTCAATGTTAGCCTATGGAAGGAAATTCAAGTTACTGGTAAGTACGGTTAAAATTACTTTTCAGGATCAGTACTGGGCTCAAAGATGCAGCACTGAGGTCTCTCCTGATAACAGGTGAGTAAATCGGAATTCGTAGTTCGGCTGATTTTAGAGGAATATTTGCACAATGGTGAAGGAAGGGGTGTGGCCTGAAGTGACATGTCTGCAAACACGCCCTGTGGCGCGTTTTAAGTTGGAGAATTAATTCCTCCTCAATCCCGAGGGTCCCTAGGGGCCAACTGGCCCACCAGATACCTCCAGTATGCGCCAGAGAGCTGCGTTGCAGAGAGGTGTTCAGAGGCCACGCCCCTTTACAACACTCTGCAACGCAGCTCCGTGGCGCTTACTGGAGGTACCTGGTGGGCTAGTTGGCCCCAGGGACCCTCAGGATTGAAGAGGATTTAATTCCCCATCTTAAAACGCGCCACTGGGCCGTTTGCACACATGTCACCTGAAGCCACGCCCCCTCCCTTCACCACTGTGCAAACGCGCCCGTGGCGCGTTTTAAGTTGGGGGATTAAGTCCCCTTGAATACTGAGGGTCCCTGGAATCCAACTAGCCCACCATGTACCTCCAAAAGCGCCACAGAGCTGCGTTGCAGAGAGGAGTAAAAGGGGCGTGGCCTCTGTACACCTCTCTGCAACGCAGCCCCTGGCGCATACCGGAGGTTCCTGGTGGGCTAGTTGGCCCCAGGACCCCCAGTATTCAAGGGGATTACTTCCCTTCTCAAATCGCGCCAGGGGCGCGTTTGCAGACTGCTGCAGGGAGGGCGGGGCCTCCGGCACGATGCCGGTCTTTTTTTTTTTTGCTTTTTCTGCCCAGGGGGTCCTTGTGGGACCCCTGAGCAGACCTAGGGGTCAGGGTGTTTCTACCCTGCCCCCTTTTGCGTTTTGCGCACTTGTTTTACTGCTTTCTTGTTCCTCGGTTCTACCGAGGAACAAGATGGCTGCCAACACTTCCTGGTTTGGAGTGTTGACAGCCAATTAGCATGCAGCTCGTGGTCGGGAGGGTGCGCGGATCCACGCGGCCATAGATATCGAAACTTTTATTTTGGATTTTCTCAGCACGGATTGACACCATTTTTAATAAGGGTGCTTTCTGAACCAAGCACTACCTGTTTGCCAAATTTGGTGTAATTCCGTTCAGCAGTTTTTGCTGTAGCCTTGCATAAAGTTTCCTATGGGAAATTGATTTTTTCACTCTTATTTTTTGAATTTCTCCGCAACTACTGAACAGATTTACACCATTTAAAAAAGGTCGCTTTCTGAACCAAGCGCTACCTTTTTGCCAAATTTGGTGTAATTCCGTTCAGCAGTTCGAGCTGTAGCCGTGGCTAAAATATCCTATGGGAATTAACATGGAGAAAACACGTTTTGGGACCCCCTTTTTCTCGGCCCCGCTTGATGAATCACCCCGAAACTTTCAAGACAGGAGCGGACCGGAGCGCCCCACTAGTTTTGAAAATTTCGCGATGATTCGTCAAACGACATCAAAGTTATTGGGAATAGAATGTTACGGATTTCCTATGGATAATAGGTCCTAACTATAACTATCTACTGGCGACTGCCAGTAGATATATATATATATATATATATATATATATATATATATATATATATATATATATATATATATATATATATCTTTGATAGGCTATACGCCGCTCGGCCTCTTACAGGGAGGGGGTCCGACGGGCCCCCTCCCTGTAAGAGGCCGATCGGCGTACAGCCTATCAAAGACATTACACTCTGAGAAAGAGACGGCCGCAGCAGCCCCTTGTTACCAGCCAGAGGATCGACAAACCGCGTGAAGCGGCGGTAGTGGGCGAGTTGGAGGACCCGTCCAACACGGCAAAGCAGCGGTGAGTAATAGTGGCATAAAACAGGTGGGGAGGTGTGCTGAAATACAATCTAACCACGTCCGGGTTGCTAATATCATTCCCCGGTGGGCTCATATAATCTCCAACATGTCAGACGAAGCGTTGAGAGAAAGAGAGGCAGCAGCAGAGGAGCTCTTTGGCAACAAGCCAACAACAAAGGAAGACTACACTAGAGGCGGACCCTCGTTTCCCAGTAAGGACAATGACAGGAAATTGCTTTTGAAAAATTTAGAGAAAAAAAGGCGCACTGAAATCACCAAGCGGTGGGAGCAAAAGTCTCTGCAAAAATATGAGGAAGCAGGGAGAGTGCCGAGAGGACTCAGGATTATGCTCGCACCAAGTTTTGACAATGCAAACCCCAAAATGCTAATTGAGTGGGGAGAAAGAAACTTGGAGGCATCAATGAGATTGGTGAAAATTTTGATAAAATATGCACTAATTGACCAAGAAGAGTTGATTAAGGAAATAGACAAACTTAACAATGATCTGGACAAATGTGAAAACCAAGAACACATTACTAAATGAGAACTGAAATCAAGGCACGATTGAAAAAGCATGAAGATACCATAAAAATATGAAAAGCTTTTAAATTTAATCGGGACAAAATAGATTACGAAACTGGCCAGATATTTACATTTGCACGCAAGTTTGATAATGTCAAACGCCAGCGGTTTGTGAAAACAATTCCAGCAAGTCACAGTACACAAAATGTAGACAGGAGAGACCCGAATGAAATAGTATCCACCTCAGATCTGAGCTCCCTAACAAGTGAGACGGAATCAGAAGATGGAGGAATGGCGACAAGTAGTGCAAATATAGACAAGGGAAGACTCACGCTGGCGGAAGAGTTGGATTTTTAAAGTCTGGACAGGAGGCAAACCCTAAGGCCGCGGAACCCCCCAAAGATACAAGTAAAAGGAGAAACAAAAGGAGAAGAGAAAGGAGGAAATGTGGGAAAATCAAAACACAAAAGGCAACAATGGAGACAAAAGTAAGGGAAAATGACAATACGATTATAAACATGTCCAAAGTAATGCTAAGTAAAGCAGAAATTCAAATTCTTTCATTAGGATTATCTTTTTGTCCCGAAAGTAATTTTAATTATGGACAAACAAGAGTGGATGTTTTTAAATTCATTAGAAAACTAAAACTCAAAAAATATTTTACCATCGAAGATGGTCTCCAACAACAACAAAAAAATGAGGGACAATATTATAAGGATATCCAAAAAGAAAAACTACAGGGATCGGATGCTAATCTTTTGCTAACTATGTATGATCTGGCAAACACAAATAATGAAATGGAACCAAGGGGCTCATTACGATGGCGGAACGATCGCCACCGCCGGGCCGGCGGTGGCGATCGTTCCGCCATCACATTGAGATTTACCCACCGCCATATTAGGATGGCGGTGGGTATCGCGGTGGACGCAAAGTCCGTCTGCCGCTTTTCTGCCGGTGGCCATCGCACCGATTGCCTGGTGGGCGGAGCAGGGCCACTAATATGGTGGCGGTGCCTAGCAGGCACCGTCCGCCATATTAGGATGCGGGAAAAGAAAGGCCTTTCCATGAAAGGCTGGCGGGGATTGGGTACGGGGGCCCGTTGCGGGCCCCCCTCGTATCGGGGGGAGGTGGGGTACACTTGGGGGGTACCATTTCACTGCACCAAGTGGCAGGCACCGTGTGGTGCCTGCCATGTGGTGCAGTGAAATGCTAGACATGCGATTTTAACATCGCGGCGGGTGCTGCTGTCAGCAGCACCCGCTGCAATGTTAAATTTCAGAATGCGACTGCCATGGTGGCGGTCGCATCCTAATTCGTGGTGCGGGACCGCCGCATGTCTGGCGGGCGGTCCAAACACCACAAGGATGACCACCCGCACCATCAAAACACGTGTTGCTGAACACCGGAGTAACATCCGATGTCAAAGATCAAACACGAAAATGTGCTCCTACTTTCTGGAGAAACACCATTCACCTGACGCACTTAAATGGATGGTGTTAGAAACATTCACGAGAATTAACAAGCATGCCCTGTTTTTGAAAGAACAGAGATGGATACATCAATTATCCTTACATACTCAGGGTTTAAACGATGACATACCTTGGAGCACACTAAGGATATGACATGGCAACATACCCTTCATTAATCTGCTCATGGATGGGGCGTTAATAAAGACTCATGGATGGCTCTACAAACATATGAGACTCAGTATTGTCTTGTGACTGAGACTCAGGTATGTGTTTACCTACTGTTGTCCTATGATCTGACATTTACTCACATATGAGAGTCATGTTAATGCTGTATCATGATTACTTGATGACACAATACTAATAACTGATAGACACTAATTTCTTGTCATATACCTAATGTTTGAAATTGTGCATAAACACCAATAAGTGTGAATCGTTATCTTCGAGCGAAACTTCAGAATACCCTCTTTAACGATATTCTTAAATAGCCTCAAACTTACTACACCCATGGAATGATACTGTTCCAAGATGTCTGCCAAAGTCAGCTTCACTCCCTTTACGAATGACCCCCTTCCAAGATGGCCACCATTGAGGTTAGCGTCAGATGCACTCATACTTGTTACACTCACTTCCCGCCTCCCGGAAACGAAGAGTATGCCTAAATATACGACAGACCTACACCACTCTACCACCCGGACCCGGTAGGAGTGGGTAGGTCTGCAGTCCTCGTGCGATCAGCACAAACGTGAGTACCTCCTAGAGGAAGATGTATTCTCTTTAGCGCTCACAGTACATAGGGGGTACTTTTGCCACACAGGGTTTTATTTTATTTTATTTTATTTAATTATGTGCAGCCTGTCATTAGAGGGATTCCGTAATTTAGAGCCAACCGAGTGAAGCTAGGCCGATATAGATTTCATCGTGCCTTTACACGACCCTTGAGCCGAATTAACTGACAGCACCTGGCACCATGCATTAGCTTGCTCTTTTCATTTGCAATCTGTTAATCGCTGGTTTTTTTTGGTGGTACGCAGACCAGGGTGACAGTGTAACCTGATTAGTTGTCAGCCACAGTGCTTCCATCTATGAACCCGTCTCTAACTTTACCGGCCAATTAGGTCTACTAATTGTCACTCCCTTCCTTTATGACTACAATTAACAATATTGTGGTCACTCGGAGACAACACACGATCCTTGTGACCCCTTGAGTACAGTACATGTATATATATGTATAGGGGTTTTGATTAACTCTAAGGTGCTTTCACCCTTATACCTATTTTGCTGGACTAAAACTTCACTGTGCAGAGCGCCACATCTCACTTGACTGCACTACAATATCATAGTTAGTACCATTTTACTATCAGTGCCAGTACAAACCATCTTGCTTCAATAGAGCGAACAACAGCACTTTTCATGGTCTGTGCTTATATGATTTTGTTTCATCAGTTTGTGGACCTACTCTTTTACGCTATTTTTATAGCTGATGTCATTTCCTAACTACAGTTGGCAGGGCTTAGATGGTCAATTTTGAACACGTGTGAGTACGTAATTGTGCATTTTAGGTGACATGTCCATTGTCTCCTCCCCTACCCTCTCCCTGTTTGTTCTTAGTACATGAGGAACCCCTTGTGTGTACAACCTACCGGGTACTGTGATGCCTGGCTAGTCCACTGATCTGGGTAAGACCCTCCTTCTCGCTTGTTCTGCTACCTCCATGTGTGTCACATTAGGTGGAATTCCATGCTTGCTCACCTGATGTTTTTACCGTTTGGCACCGTGGTATGTAATGGTTTTAAAGTGTTTCAATTGTTTGATGCTCACTATGACTTACTGAGAGACAGTTTTAACACAGATAATTTGATGAGAAGTCACTTACAATCATACTACATTGATCAATGTGATGCATTCTCTCTCCTAGGTAGTTCCTGCACCACCAGGTATTCGACGATTTAGTCGTATGGTTGTTGTGAGTATGTAGCCACAACACCTATTGATTTTTAGTTGTAGATAGTTACCCTCTTGGTCCTGACGAATCGCCTGAGAATACTCATTTTTGGCGAGAAACATGTTGACCCACTACTTATAAGAGCGTCACAACCTGAGATATTACCCCAGCTTTACGCCTTATAGTTTTTGTTTTTATTTAGGGTAGGAGACCCCCTGATTAAAGTTGTTTTCGTAGGTACTCCTTACCCTATTTTACATTCACTATCATCACTCACATACATCTACACATACGAGGCCCCCCACCCGCACTTCACCTGACGGCTATTGGAAAAAGATCTCCGTTAAAGTGCCCCTACTATAGGGAGCCCGTCGGGTATTGCACCGCCGACCCGACGAGGAGCAGCCCGATGATGAAGCATGACACCCGACAGGGTGTGTGAGGGCATTACAATCCAATACAATGGATTCCCGACTTTGACCCTTCTAGGTCAAGTTGGTGCATAATTCCCTGTGTTTTGTCTTTCAGTCCAGAGGAACAGCATAACCTTTTTGTTGAAACCTTATTCATAGGTGGACATACCATTTCAATTGATCCCAGCTGTTATCAAGTCCACCTAGTTCAGTGGTCCGAGGTCCTTCAATACCCAGAATGCACCATGTTGAAATATGAATGTCTGAAACGGACTGCAGTGCGAGCTGTTGCATTTAATCAATTCCTTTCAGCACTGCAGCAGCTAATGTAAGTATCTGCATTAATAGCGAGTCTTGTAATGGTGTTCCAGATCTCTGCCACAAAATCCCTATGTTATTTGAGTGCAGGCGCACCAAGCCGGTAAGAGGAACACCTCTCACCTCTCACCTCCCTTTCCTGCCACCACCACGTTACATTTAGCTCAGGATAATCCTCTTCTTTGTCTCGGTTGGGGCCAGCGGGTCATGCTCACACAGCTGCATCAGCAGAAACACTCCAGTTCTCCAACTAGGTGAGCCCCCGACCCTGCAGGGCATTTCCAGCAAACACAGGCACGGAGAGTCCTGTCATTCAACAAAAAACGAGACGCTGGAACTCTGCTTGAATGCGCAGGCACTTTATTAGCATAAAGGGGCGGCAGCACCTGACGCGTTTCGGCTACAATGAGCCTTATTCATAGGTGGTCATATCATTTCAATTGACCCCAGCTGTTATCAAGTCCACCTAGTTCAGTGGTCCCGAGGTCCTTGATTACCCAGAATGCACCATGTTGAAATATGAATGTCTGAAACGGACTGCAGGGCGAGCTGTTGCATTTCATCAATTCCTTTCAGCACTGCAGCCACTAATGTAAGTGTCTGCATTAATGGCGCATCTTGTAATGGTGTTCCAGATCGCTGCCACAAAATCCCAATGTTATTTGAGTGCAGGTGCACCAAGCCAGTAAGAGGAACACCTCTCACCTCCCTTTCTTGCCACCACCACGTTACATTTAGCTCAGGATAATCCTCTTCTTTGTCGCGGTTGGGGCCAGCGGGTCATGCTCACACAGCTGCATCAGCAGAAACACTCCAGTTCTCCGACTAGGTGAGCCCCCGACCCTGCAGGGCTTTTCCAGCAAACACAGGCGCGGAGAGTCCTGTCATTCAAGAAAAAACGAGAGGCTGGAACTCTGCTTGAATGCGCAGGCACTTTATTAGCATAAAGGGGCGGCAGCACCTGACGCGTTTCGGCTCCAATGAGCCTTATTCATAGGTGGACATACCATTTCAATTGACCCCAGCTGTTATCAAGTCCACCTAGTTCAGTGGTCCCGAGGTCCTTCAATGCCCAGAATGCACCATGTTGAAATATGAATGTCTGAAACGGACTGCAGTGCGAGCAATTGCATTTCATCAATTCTGTTCAGCACTGCAGCCACTAATGCAAGTATCTGCATTAATGGCGCATCTTGTAATGGTGTTCCAGATCGCTGCCACAAAATCCCAATGTTATTTGAGTGCAGGCGCACAAAGCCGGTAAGAGGAACACCTCTCACCTCCCTTTCTTGGCACCACCACATTACATTTAGCTCAGGATAATCCTCTTCTTTGTAGCGGTTGGGGCCAGCGGGTCATGCTCACACAGCTGCATCAGCAGAAACACTCCAGTTCTCCGACTAGGTGAGCCCCCGACCCTGCAGGGCTTTTCCAGCAAACACAGGCGCGGAGAGTCCTTTCATTCAACAAAAAACGAGACGCTGGAACTCTGCTTGAATGCGCAGGCACTTTATTAGCATAAAGGGGCGGCAGCACCTGACGCGTTTCGGCTCCAATGAGCCTTATTCATGGGTGGACATACCATTTCAATTGACTCCAGCTGTTATCAAGTCCACCTAGTTCAGTGGTCCCGAGGTCCTTCAATGCCCAGAAGGCACCATGTTGAAATATGAATGTCTGAAACGGACTGCAGTGCGAGCTGTTGCATTTCATACATTCCTTTCAGCACTGCAGCCGCTAATGTAAGTATCTGCATTAATGGCGCTTCTTGTAATGGTGTTCCAGATCGCTGCCACAAAATCCCAATGTTATTTGAGTGCAGGCGCACCAAGCCGGTAAGAGGAACACCTCTCACCTACCTTTCTTGCCACCACCACGTTACACTTAGCTCAGGATAATTCTCTTCTTTGTTGCGGTTGGAGCCAGCGGGTCATGCTCACACAGCTGCATCAGTAGAAACACTCCAGTTCTCCGACTAGGTGAGCCCCCGACCCTGCAGGGCGTTTCCAGCAAACACAGGCACAGAGAGTTCTGTCATTCAACAAAAAACGAGATGCTGGAACTCTGCTTGAATGCGCAGGCACTTTATTAGCATAAAGGGGCGGCAGCACCTGACGCGTTTCGGCTCCAATGTGCCTTATTCATAGGTGGACATACCATTTCATTTGACCCCAGCTGTTATCAAGTCCACCTAGTTCAGTGGTCCCGAGGTCCTTCAATGCCCAGAATGCACCATGTTGAAATATGAATGTCTGAAACGGACTGCAGGGCGAGCTGTTGCATTTCATCAATTCCTTTCAGCACTGCAGCCACTAATGTAAGTGTCTGCATTAATGGCGCATCTTGTAATGGTGTTCCAGATCGCTGCCACAAAATCCCAATGTTATTTGAGTGCAGGTGCACCAAGCCAGTAAGAGGAACACCTCTCACCTCCCTTTCTTGCCACCACCACGTTACATTTAGCTCAGGATAATCCTCTTCTTTGTCGCAGTTGGGGCCAGCGGGTCATGCTCACACAGCTGCATCAGCAGAAACACTCCGATTCTCCAAATAGGTGAGCCCCCGACCCTGCAGGGCGCTTCCAGTAAACACAGGCGTGGAGAGTCCTGTCATTCAACAAAAACGAGACGCTGGAACTCTGCTTGAATGCGCAGGCACTTTATTAGTATAAAGGGCGGCAGCATCTGACGCGTTTCGGCTCCAATGAGCCTTATTCATAGGTGGACATACCATTTCAATTGACCCCAGCTGTTATCAAGTCCACCTAGTTCAGTGGTCCCGCGGTCCTTCAATGCCCAGAATGCACCATGTTGAAATATGAATGTCTGAAACGGACTGCAGTGCGTGCTGTTGCATTTCATCAATTCCTTTCAGCACTGCAGCCACTAATGTAAGTATCTGCATTAATGGCGCATCTTGTAATGGTGTTTCAGATCGCTGCCACAAAATTCCAATGTTATTTGAGTGCAGGCGCACCAAGCCGATAAGAGGAACACCTCTCACCTCCCTTTCTTGGCACCACCATGTTACCAATCAGCTCAGGATAATCCTCTTCTTTGTCGTGGTTGGGTCCAGCGGGTCATGCTCACACAGCTGCATCAGCAGAAACACTCCAGTTCTCCGACTAGGTGAGCCCCCGACCCTGCAGGGCATTTCCAGCAAACACAGACGCGGAGAGTCCTGTCATTCAACAAAAAACGAGACGCTGGAACTCTGCTTGAATGCGCAGGCACTTTATTAGCATAAAGGGGCGGCAGCACCTGACGCGTTTCGGCTCCAATAAGCCTTATTCAAAGGTGGACATACCATTTCAATTGACCCCAGCTGTTATCAAGTCCACCTAGTTCAGTGGTCCCGAGGTCCTTCAATGCCCAGAATGCTCCATGTTGAAATATAAATGTCTGAAACGGACTGCAGTGCGAGCTGTTGCATTTCATCAATTCCTTTCAGCACTGCAACCGCTAATGCAAGTATCTGCATTAATGGCGCATCTTGTAATGGTGTTCCAGATCGCTGCCACAAAATCCCAATGTTATTTGAGTGCAGGCGCACCAAGCCGGTAAGAGGAACACCTCTCACCTCCCTTTCTTGCCACCACCACGTTACATTTAGCTCAGGATAATCCTCTTCTTTGTCGCAGTTGGGGCCAGCGGGTCATGCTCACACAGCTGCATCAGCAGAAACACTCCGATTCTCCAAATAGGTGAGCCCCCGACCCTGCAGGGCGCTTCCAGTAAACACAGGCGTGGAGAGTCCTGTCATTCAACAAAAAACGAGACGCTGGAACTCTGCTTGAATGCGCAGGCACTTTATTAGTATAAAGGGCGGCAGCACCTGACGCGTTTCGGCTCCAATGAGCCTTATTCATAGGTGGACATACCATTTCAATTGACTCCAGCTGTTATCAAGTCCACCTAGTTCAGTGGTCCCGAGGTCCTGCAATGCCCAGAAGGCACCATGTTGAAATATGAATGTCTGAAACGGACTGCAGTGCGAGCTGTTGCTTTTCATACATTCCTTTCAGCACTGCAGCCGCTAATGTAAGTACCTGCATTAATGGCGCATCTTGTAATGGTGTTCCAGATCGCTGCCACAAAATCCCAATGTTAGTTGAGTGCAGGCGCACCAAGCCAGTAAGAGGATCACCTCTCACCTCCCTTTCTTGCCACCACCACGTTACATTTAGCTCAGGATAATCCTCTTCTTTGTCGCGGTTGGGGCCAGCGGGTCATGCTCACACAGCTGCATCAGCAGAAACACTCCAGTTCTCCGACTAGGTGAGCCCCCGACCCTGCAGGGCGTTTCCAGCAAACACAGGCGCAGAGAGTCCTGTCATTCAACAAAAAACGAGACGCTGGAACTCTGCTTGAATGCGCAGGCACTTTATTAGCATAAAGGGGCGGCAGCACCTGACGCGTTTTAGCTCCAATGAGCCTTATTCATAGGTGGACATACCATTTCAATTGACCCCAGCTGTTATCAAGTCCACCTAGTTCAGTGGTCCCGAGGTCCTTCAATGCCCAGAATGCACCATGTTGAAATATGATTGTCTGAAACGGACTGCAGTGCGAGCTGTTGCATTTCATCAATTCCTTTCAACACTGCAGCCGCTAATGTAAGAATCTGCATTAATGGCGCATCTTGTAATGGTGTTCCAGATCGCTGCCACAAAATCCCAATGTTATATTATATCCATCGTTTAAATTTCGCTCAATCCCAAGCCTCTTAAAAACTGCTTTCTGCTGTGGGGTAGCGAACCCCTATCTTTCCATCAACAACGTGTAACCACTTCTTTTGAACAAAAACACATTGCGGCCCACTTTGCATTCCAAGCGTGATTTAATATGGCAAGGACATCTCTACGCATTTCGGAGCGCTCCGAAACGCGTAGAGTTGTCCTTGCCATATCAAATCACGCTTGGAATGCAAATTGGGATGAGGTGTGTTTTTGTTCAAAAGAACTAGTTACACGTTGTTGATGGAGAGATATATATATATATATATATATATATATATATATATATATATATATATATATATATATATATATATATATGTAAATGCAGAAAGGTTTACACCAAAGCCGCCGCTCACTTTCCCGGTGGGTGCTGCCACAACGCGGCGGTGTACTGCTTAAATTCTCACAAATCCTCTGCTCACACAAAGTTAGTGGCGCACACGCGAGTTTGTTGAAATCAATTGTGATTTATTCTTTCACCGTGGCTGACAAACGCGTTTCGGCCATAACAGCCTTTGTCAATATATATATATATATAGATATATTGACTGAAAAATCCACAGGTTTCAGGGAAGTTATAGTTAGTTGGACAGTTCACTCATACAAATCAGAGAAATTCGGCCGTTATAGTTAGTTGAGCTAACTATAACTTGCGCCCCCGCAATGCACTGCTGATGACGTCACATCTTACATCATTCATGACATGGTCAGTGACATCACTGATGACATCACTGATGACATCTAAAATGACATCACTGATGACATCACTGATGACATCATCCAGTGACTGTGTGTTTCTGTAAAGTTTAAATATGTTTTATATATATACGCCAAGGTGTATTGAAGAATGAGTGGGTGTATAAGTGTCTGAATGGATGATTTAGTAGGTGCGTGACTGACTGTATAAGTGAGTGATTAAATGTGTCTTACTGAATGCATGGGTTAGTGACTAAACTGTGTGAATATCTGTATCAGTCTGTCAGTTGGTGTGTAAGCGGCTGCATGGGTTGGTGAGTAGCTACATGACTGTCTATATGGGTTATTGATTGGTTGTCTGAGTATCTGTATGGGTGCCTGAGTGTCTGTGTGGGTGGGTGGGGGGGGTGTGACTCTGTGCATAGATGTGTGAGTGGGTAATTCACTGGGTGTATGGGTTCAAGATTGCATCTGGGAATGGCTGTATGGGTGGGTGAGTGTGTGTATGGGTGTGTCGGTGTGTGTATGGATGTCTCAGTGGTACTAGTGTGAGTAACTACATATGTAAAAGGCAGTATATGTGAGTGTTGGAGTATATATATGACTATGTGTGAGAGTGAGTGATTGTGAGAGTGGCTGTATGGATGAGTGTGTGCTTGTATCAGTGATTATATAAAAGAGTAAGTATGTGTTAGTATCTGTATGAATAATTGAGGTGGTGTGTGTATAACTGTATAGGTGAGTAAATGGGAGTGTGATTGATTCTTTGCATGACTGACTAGGTGTGTGAGTAACTCTATGGATGAGTGGTGGTGTGCGAGTGTCTGTATAGGTGTATGAGTGCATATGATAGTGCTGTATTGATGAGTGACTGCATGTATGAGTGACTCTATGGGTGAATGAGTGGATATTTGTGTAGACCTAGGAATCAGTGAGTGGGTATGTAGTAACTGGTGTTGGTGTGTCTATGGTTTAGAAAATGGCAGTCTGTATTTTAGAGTGGGTGTATCAAAGGTTATATTAGGGAATTAGGAGGTGCATCAGATTATCACGTGGATGATGTCATCAGTGATGTCATTTGAAATGTCATCAGTGATGTAATCTGGTTTTGTACGAGTGAAATGTCCAACTAACTATAACGTCCCTGAAACCTGTGGTTTTTTCAGTGAATTTCTAAGGTTTTTCAAATGCTAATTTCTAACTATAACGTCCCTGAAACCTTTGGTTTTTTCAGTGAATTTCAAAGGTTTTTAAATGCTAATTACTAACTATAACGTCCCTGAAACCTATGGTTTTTTCAGTGAATTTCAAAGGTTTTTTTAAATGAAAATTCCTATTTATAAAGTCCCTGAAACCTGTGGTTTTTTCAGTGAATTTCTAAGGTTTTTTAAATTCTAATTTCTAACTATGCCTACAGAGGTAGGACATGTGCAGACAGAGGAAGAAAGGCACAGAAAGAAGCAAGAGAAATGCAGAATGAGGCAACAGAAGTCCAGAAGCAAGAGATATGCAGAAAGAACCAACAGAGGTGCAGAAAGAGGCCTTGTTGCAAAGTCATCCTGTGCCCTGGGCACCCCCCAACTTTTTGCTGACTGGTACTGGTGGTAACTGACTCTGACTGACCCTGGGCTCTGCCTAACCAGGCCCAGAGCCAGTGCTATGCTGAAAGACACTAAGAATACAGTGAAAACACCTACATACACTAGGGTACACTATGGGTTGGGGTACCCCTGTGATGGGCATGACCTCACCTGTAAGGCCCTAGTACATAATAGGGCAGGGGGATTAAAACTACCTCTAAGTCCCTAGCATATAATAGGGCATGGCAGTTTAGAGGCCAGGAGCCCCTTTCTGCACTTGCATGTGTGCACTGCTGAGCCTGATGTGAGTTTAAAAGTAGCCCTGTGGGTTCAGAAAGAGGCAAGAGAGGTGCAGAAAGAAGCAAGAGAGGTGCAGAAAGAAGCAAGAGAAGTACAGAAAGAAGCAACAGAGGTGCAGAAACAGGGAAGAGGGGTGCAGAAAGAGGCAAGAGAAATGCAGAAAAAAGCAACAGAGTTGCAGAAAGATGCAAGAGAAGTTCAGAAAGAGGCAGCAGAGGTGCCGAAAGAGACAAGAAAAGTGTAGAAAGAGGCAAGAGAGTTGCAGAAACAGGCAAAAGAGGTGCACAAAGAGGGAACAGGGGTGCACACAGAGGCAAGAGAAGTACAGAAAGAAGGAACAGAGGTGCAGAAAGAGGCAAGAAGGGTGCAGACAGAGTCACTAGGGGTGCAGAAATTTGCGAGAGGTGCAGAAAGAAGTAAGAGAAGTGCAAAAAGAATCAACAGAGGTGCAGAAAGAGGCAAGAGGGGTGCAGAAAGAAGCAAGAGAAGTGCAGAAAGAAGGAACGGAGGTGCAGAAAGAGGCAAGAAGGGTGCAGACAGAGGCAAGAGAGGTGCGGGAAGAGGGGTGCAGAAATTTGCAAGAGAGGTGCAGAAAGAAACAAGAGCAGTACAGAAACTACCAAGAGAGGTGCAGAAACAAGTAAGAGGGGTGCAGAAAGAGGCAAGAGGGGTGCAGAAATTTGCAAGAGAGGTGCAGAAAGAAAGCAAGAGCAGTGCAAAAGAACCAACAGAGGTGCAGAAGGAGGCAAGAGAACTGCAGAAAGAGGCAAGATAGTTGCAGAAACAGGTAAAAGGGGTGCAGAAAGAGGGAACAGGTGGGCAGACTGAGGCAAGAGAGGTGCAGAAAGAGGCAAGAGGGGTGCAGAAAATGACAAGAGAACTGCAGAAAGAGGCAGGAGGGATGCAAAAAAGGGAAGAAGGGTGCAGAAAGAAACAAAAGAAGTGCAGAAAGTAACCCTGGGCGTTAAAATCCGCTCCGCTCGCGGAGTTTGCGGATTTTTGGCAACTCCGCGTTCCGCGTAGAACACAGAGTTACCGAAAACTCTGCAATCCGCAGCGGAGCAGAGTTTATTTCTTCTTCGCGCTTTCAAAATGCGTTTTCGCACGCGCGGTAGCGACTTACCGGGATCCCTTGCGTTCGCTGACGAGATTTCCTATCCGTTCGCATGCGCCACGAGATTTTGGTAGCCGGCCGCACGATCCCGCGAGAGTGTGCGATCGCAAACACGTCATTCAGACGTGCCATCGGACATCCGGCGGAAGATCCGTGAAGCTTGCGATGCCGAACATGCAGAATTTGCAATCTGGAGAAGAATATCTCTCGAGCAGCATAAAACCTTCTCGAAAATGATGATTTGGATGAAAAAAACTCCTCAGATTGACATTTGGCTGTACTTTTTTGTGCAAGGAGTCCTTTTTCTTTTTTTACTTTTTTTTTTTAAGGGGAAGGAAGTGCCCCAGAGTCTCCAACTTCCTGTTCCTGTCCAGCAGGCTCCTCCCAGTGCTTTGTCCATGTCCTGTTCACTTTTCATTTGGATTTGGAGCTGGAAGGATCACTCTTTGTGCTTGCTGCATCATATATCATTGGATTTGAGGACTTTTGGATTTGAGATTTTACAAGTAAGTTTGAGAATTGGTTTTGTTTGTTTGATTGGGGCATTGCACCAACATTTTTTGTACTTTTCATCGTTTTTAAAAAAATGTATTGTTGTGGGTGGCCTGTAGTTTCAGTAGGGGCCTAGTTGTTTTTCTTTGTATGTAATTTTTCTACTAGTTTTCAGCCAGTAGGCCCAGAGCTACTCATGGGTGCATGAAACAACTGTTTCTGTGGTGTCTGTTGAATTTAATCATCATTTAGGGCATGGATGGCATTGAATTGAATTGCAAAAAGTTTTTGGGGGGGTATTTCACTTTTTTGGTGTGTGTTAAATAAATACCTTTGTTGGATGTGTGTGTGTGTGGTGTGGTTGTTGTGTAACTTGCTAACCTTTTTTAGCCCTGTGGATTTTCGTTTTTGCAATTTTGCGTTAAAGCTGTGTTGTTTAGCATGCCTCCTTTGTCTGGCTATATAATAGGCTTGCTTGAGTCCATTGTTTCCCAGGCCTCCTGCTTATTGTGACTGTGAGTGACCATGTGGCTGGTGGACATTTTGTGGTGGTAGTTTAGTAGTGTGCTGCTTTTGCCATATAGGCCTGCATGTCTTTACTTTGTTCCTCTTGGCTTATGCTTCTTGTTGTTGTTGCCTGGCCATGTGGCTGGCGGCCATTTTGTGAAGCCACATCCTTCCGAGTACATACTACAAAGGGGTTTTAGTTGCAGAATACATAGACTAGGAGGAGAGACTGACAGTAGTAAGTGAGGGTACTACTGCATCTATCTGTCGGTGTGTTACATTATTGACAGATTTAAAAAACTGGCTGTGGCCCTGCAGCAAAAGGGAGAAACAAACAAGGTGACGTAAAAGATTAACCCCCCCCAGAAAAGATTGGCATCATATGTATTGAAAAACTATAAATTTATTACCTTAACAATTATAATCTAAGAAAAACCCACAACACCTCACCCACCCCTCCTCCCTAACCCCAACCAATGTCCAGTAGTAAATGAAATAAATGTCCATAGTGAAAGAAGTCCAAGAAAAAGTCAACTCCAAGGTTCCCCAACTAGTCCCAACATCCCACCCAGCAAAAAGAGATTAAAAAAGTGGCAAGACAAGAGTCCTACTGAGGTGATGATTAGCAGCGGGGGTGCCGACTAGTCCTCGCCAGGACCTCCTCCAGCTTGGCCTCCAGGCGCGCCACCCTGAGGACCATGCGGCGCTGAAAGTTCCTGCCGGAACAACAGGGGTGTGCAGCAGCAGATGTGGATGGGCGGCGGGCGGCTGCCAGAGCATGGCGCCGTACCACCGGAGGCACGGGGGGCTGGCTGGGCCCCGGGGCATTGGAGGAAGAAGCTGCAGCTGCCGCCTCCTCCTCCTCATCCGCCAGGACAACCAGCCGGCGATATTCGTCCCAGATGGCCTCCAGCTTCCTTTGCCGGGCCCTGGCCGCCAACTCCTGCCTAGTGGGTTTGGATTGGGAAGGAGTAGCTATATCAAGAAAGAAAAAAAAGAAAATTGTAACCAATACTCTTAGCAAAACAGTAACACAAAATTAAATTACACATATAAAAATTATAGTGGCACAGTAGTAGCATTAGCAGTTTTGGTATCCTCTCCTCCTCACTTCACTTCCTCTGCCCCTAAGATTTGGATGTGATGATAATACTTTCAGGCACTATGGAGTAGAGTAGAAGTATTCTTTTTCTCTTTCTTGTTTAGCACAATTAATCTTGTAGGCAATGCATGCCAGCTCAGCCAGCTCTTGCCCTACAGACACACTCGTGTCGCAGACTCATGTACTTTACTACTCTGCATGTGGGGCAGCTGTACTACACAATTATATATTTCCATTACGGCCAGACTCTGTTAAATCAATGGCAAATGCTCAGAAAATTGATTTTCACCCTGACTACACTACTGCAATAATATAAGGCACATGATGATGTTTAATGATGACATGCTTATGGATGTGGAGAAACGGGGGCACAACATCATGTCAATCACGTGATGATGATGATGATGAATGATGACATACTGAGTGATTTGTAAGTACTAGTTACTTACCATGCAGCCGATAGTCCACCCATGGCTGACACAGGGAGGGGACTGGAGCGGAAGTGGGCCTCGGAGTCGGAGGGAGGCGATTATGGGTAGGGTATGGTAAACAACCATTACAACGAATCTTTTACCCCGCATACCATCACCCCGCATACCATGACAACGCAAATACCATTACTCCGCAATGCCATTACAACGCATGGCATTATATTTTATATGCTTTTACCACGCATGCTTTTACAATGAAATTCTTTGTAAATGCATGAATGGTAAAACCATATGTTTTTTAAATGTAAGTATAAGGTAAGTATAGGGTTTGGGGTTGGGGTGTAGGGGTATATGTTATGGGGGTTCTGGGGTAATTTTAGGGTTAAGTGTATGTTTGGGTTGTGGGGTGCTGGGGTATTTTTAGGGTTTAGGGTGGGTTTAGGTTTTGGGATACTGGGGTATTTTTAGGGTTCAGGGTGGGTTTAGGTTTTGGGGTTCAGGGGTAATTTTAGGGTTAAGTGTATGTTTGGGTTTTGTGGTGCTGGGGTATTTTTAGGGTTCAGGGTGGGTTTAGGTTTTGAGGTGCTGGGGTATTTTTAGGGGTCAGGGTGGGTTAGGGTTTTGGGGTGCTGGGGTATTTTTAGGGTTCAAGGTGGGTTTAGGTTTTGGGGTGCAGGGGTATTTTTGGGGTTCAGGGTGCGTTTAGGTTTTGGGGTGCTGGGGTATTTTTAGGGGTCAGGGTGGGTTAGGGTTTTGGGGTGCATGGGGTATTTTTAGGGGTCAGGGTGTGTTTAGGTTTGGGGGTGCTGGGGTATTTTTGGGGTTCAGGGTGCATTTAGGTTTTGGGGTGCAGGGGTATTTTTAGGGTTCAGGATCGGTTAGGGTTTTGGGGTGCAGGGGGTATTTTTAGGGGTCAGGGTGGGATTAGGTTTTGGGGTACTGGGGTATTTTTAGGGGTCAGGGTGCGTTTAGGTTTTGGGGTGCTGGGATATTTTTAGGGGTCAGGATGGGATAGGGTTTTGGGGTGTAGGGGGTATTTTTAGGGTTCAGGGTGCGTTTAAGGTTTTAGGGTGCTGGGGTATTTTTGGGGTTCAGGGTGCGTTTAGGTTTTGGGGTACAGGGGTAATTTTAGGGGTCAGGGTGGGTTAGGGTTTTGGGGTATAGGGGGTAATTTTAGGGTTCAGGGTGCGTTTAGGTTTTGGGGTATTTTTAGGGGTCAGGGTGAGTTAGGGTTTTGGGGTGTAGGGGGTATTTTTAGGGTTCAGGGTGCGTTTAAGGTTTTGGGGTGCTGGGGTATTTTTATGGTTCAGGGTGCGTTTAGGTTTTGGGGTGCAGGGGTAATTTTAAGGGTCAGGGTGGGATAGGGTTTTGGGGTGTAGGGGGTATTTTTAGGGTTCAGGGTGCGTTTAAGGTTTTGGGGTGCTGGGGTATTTTTGGGGTTCAGGGTGCGTTTAGGTTTTGGGGTGCTGGGGTAATTTTAGGGGTCAGGGTGGGTTTGGGTTTTGGGGTGTAGGGGGAAATTTTAGGGTTCAGGTTGCGTTTAAATTTTGGAGTACTGGAGTATTTTTAGGGGTCATGGTGGGTTAGGGTTTTGGGGTTTAGGGGGTATTTTTTGGGTTCAGGGTGCGTTTTGGTTATGGGGTTCAAGGGTAATTTTAGGGTTCAGGGTGGGTTTAGGTTTTGGGGTGCTGGGGTATTTTGGGGGTTCAGGGTGGGTTTAGGGTTTTATATATATATATATATATATATATATATAATAAATATATAATTTAAAAAAAACAATATTTATAAATATATAAAATATATTTATATATATAGATTATCTACTGGCAGTCGCCAGTAGATAGTTATAGTTAGGACCTATTTTCCATAGGAAATTCACAACATTCTATTTCCAATAACTTTGGCGCCGGTTGATGAATCTTCGCGAAATTTTCAAAACTCGTGGGGGCGCTCCGGTCCGCTCCTATCTTGAAAGTTTCGGGGTGATTCGGCAAGCGGAGGCTGAGAAAAAAGGGGGGGCACCCAAAACGTGTTTTCCCCATGCAATTTTCCATAGGAAACTTTAGACACGGCTACAGCCCGAACTGCTGAACGGAATTACACGAAGTGTGGCAAAGAGGTAGTTCTTGGTTCAGAAAGAACCCTTTTTGTTAAATGGTGTAAATCCGTTCAGTAGTTGCTGAGAAAATCAAAAGTAAAAACACATATATATCTATGGCCGCGGAGGATCCGCGCACCCTCCCGATCATGAGCTGTATGCTAATTGGCTGTCAACACTCCAAACCAGGAAGTGTTGGCAGCCATCTTGTGCCTCAGTAGAACCGAGGCACAAGAAATCAGAAAAACAATCGCGAAAAACGGAAAAAGGGGGCAGGGTAGAAACACCCTGACCCCCTAGGCCTGCTCGGGAGTCCCACAAGGATCCCCAGGGCCCAAAAAACATTTTTTTTAAAAAGAAAATCGGCGCGGTGCGCTTAGGATGCGCGGATCCTGCCGTGAAAATTTTTATTTGGACCCCGGGTGGGCCAAGTCCCGGGGGCATGCGGGGGTTAATCAAAAAATTAGCCCCGGGGACCGCTTTGAATTAAAAATGGTGCGGGAGGGCACTCGTCCCTCCCGCAGCCCCGGGGACCGCCACCCCCGGGGCTTCTTTTAAAAAAAAAAATTACCTGTGTGGGGGGCTCAAGCCCCCACATGCCCGAGGAATGCCACCTCCCGGGGCACTAAGAATCTAAATGTGGGGGTCCGTTTCGGACCCCGAGCCCGGGGACTACCACCTCCCGGGGCTTTGCACATGTTGGGAGGGGGCTGCGCGGCCCCCTCCTGGAGCCTGTGATGGCCCTGGGGACCACCACCCCCCAGGGCCGGCTCCTGCAGTGTCCCGGGGTGCCCACCCCCGGGACACTGCTGTTTGCTACGACAGGGCGGGAGTCTCGCGGCTCCCGCCCTGCCATAGCAAACTGCTTTGGTTTTGGGAGAGAGAGCAGGAAACCTGCTCTCTCTTCCAAAACCAAAACGATGCTTTTCCACATGGGGAGCTGCATGTTAGCAGCTCCACATGTGGAAAGCTGTCTGCTCCCGAGGGACGCGGGGAGCCGGCGGGACCGTGGGGGGATTGGGGACCCCCCACGGTCCCCAACGGAGAGGGCCAGCCCCGGGGGATGGGGTCCCAGGGGCTACAAGTGGCCCGGGAGGACAGCCACGCGGCCCCCTACCCCAAAATTTATAGAAAGAAAAAGAAATAATAAAAAAACAAAGGCCATGCCCCGGGGGATGGGGTCCCTGGGGCCGATTAAGGCCTCGGGAGGGGGGGCCACGCAGCCCCCTTCCAAATTTAAAAAAGTAAATAAATAAATATTAGGGGGCAGGCCCTGGGGGATGGGGTCCCCAGGGCCAATAAATTAGAAAAGAAAGGGGCCACACAGCCCCCTTCTTAAAAAAATTAAAATAAAAGACCGGCATCGCGCCGGAGGCCACGCCCCCTCCTTGCAGCACTCTGCAAACACACCCCTGGCGCGTTTGCAGATGGGGAGCAATTCCCCTTGAATACTGGGGGTCCCTGGGGCCAACTAGCCCACCAGGAACCTCCAGTATGCGCCAGAGGGCTGCATTGCAGAGAGGTGTTCTGAGGCCATGCCCCTTTTTACACCTCTCTGCAACGCAGCTCTGTGGCGCCTAATGGAGGTAGCTGGTGGGCTAGTTGCACCCCAGGGACCCTCAGGATTCAAGGGAGTTAATCCCCCAACTTAAAACGCGCCACGGGGCGCGTTTGCACAGTGGTGAAGGGAGGGCGGGGCCTGAGGTGACATGTGTGCAAACACGCCCTGTGGCACGTTTTAAGTTGAGGAATTAATACCTCTTTAATCCTGAGGGTCCCTGGGGCCAACTAGCCCACCAGGTACCTCCAGTAAGCGCCACGGAGCTGCGTTGCAGAGTGTTGTAAAAGGGTGTGGCCTCTGAACACCTCTCTGCAACTCAGCTCTGTGGTGCTAACTGTAGGTACCTGGTGGGCTAGTTGGGCCCCAGGGACCCTCAGGATTCAAGGGGACTTAATCCCGCAACTTAAAACGCGCCACGGGCGCGTTTGCACACATGTCACCTCAGGCCCCCTCCCTTCACCACTGTGCAAGCGCGCCCCATATCGCGTTTTAAGAGGTAGTTTTAATCCCCTGCCCTATTATGTACTAGGGACCTACAGAGGAGGTCATGCTAATCACAGGGGTACCCCAACGCATAGTGTTCCCTAGTGTATGTAGGTGTTTTCACTGTATTCTAAGTGTCTTTTAGCATAGCACTGGCTCTGGTTAGTCAGAGTCAGTTACCACCAGTACCCATCTGAAAAAGTTGTGGGCACAGGATGATTTTGCAACAAGGCCTCTTTCTGCTCCTCTGTTGGTTCTTTCTGCACATGTCTTGCTTCTTCCTGCTCTTTTCTTCGTCTTTGTGGACTTCTGTTGCTTCTTTTGCATTTCTTTTGCTTCTTTCTGTGCGTTTTTCTTCTTTCTTCACATGTCCTACCTCTGTAGGCATAGTTAGAAACTAGCATTTAAAAAACCTTTGAAATTCACTTAAAAAACCATAGGTTTCAGGCACGTTATAGTTAGAAATTAGCATTTAAAAAACCTTTGAAATTCACTGAAGAAACCATAGGTTTCAGACACGTTATAGTTAGAAATTAGCATTTAAAAAACCTTTGAAATTCACTGAAAAAACCATAGGTTTTAGGGACAGTTATAGTTAGTTGGACATTTCACTCGTACAAAACCATAGAAATTCCCCGTTATAGTTAGTTCAGCTAACTATAACTCGCGCCCCATAATGCACTGCTGATGAAGTCACATATTACATCACTCATGACATGGTCAGTGACATCACTGATGACATCACTGATGACATCTCAAATGACATCACTGATGACATCATCCATGTGATAATTTCATGCATCTTCTCACACCCTAATATAACTTTTGATACACCCACTCTAAGTTACAGACTGCCATTCTCAAAACCATACACACTCCAATACCAATAACTACATACCCACTCACTGATTCTTAGGTCTACACACACACATCTACTCACTCACCCGTACAGTCACTCATACCTACAGTCACTCAGTACAGGACTATCATATGCACTCATACACCTATATAAACACTCACACACCGCCACTCATCCATAGAGGTACACAGTTATACACACACCAGCTCACTTACTCATACAAATACTAGCACATTCTTACGCTCTTATACAATAACTGATACAAGCACACACGCATCCATACAGCCACTCTCACAATCACACACTCTCACTTGTTAAATACTCTAACACACATATATACTGCCTTTTACATATGTAGTTACTCGCACATGTACCACTGAGATATACATTCACTCACTAACACACCCATACACACACTCACCCACCCAAGCAGTCTATCACAGATGCACTCTTGAAATCATGCACCCAGTGAATCACCCACTCACACATCTATGTACAGAGTCACACACACCCCACCCACACAAACACTCAGGCACCCATACAGATACTCAGAGAACCAATCAATAACCCATATAGACACTCATGTAGCTATTCGCAAATCCATGCATCCACTTACACACCAACAGACAGACAGATACAGACATTCACACAGTTTAGTCACTAACCCATGCATTCAGTAAGATACGTTTAATCACTCACTTGTAGAGTCAGTCACGCACGTACTAAATCATCCATTCAGACACTTATACACCCACTCATTCTTCAATACGCCTTTCCCTATATATATTAAACATATTTAAACTTTACAGAAACACACAGTCACTGGATGATGTCATCAGTGATGTCATTTGAGATGTCATCAGTGATGTCACTGACCATGTCATGAGTGATGTAATATGTGACGTCATCAGCAGTGCATTGGGGGAGCACGAGTTATAGTTAGCTGAACTAACTATAACGGGGGAATTTCTATGGTTTTGTACAAGTGAAATGTCCAACTAAATATAACTGTCCCTAAAACCTATGGTTTTTTCAGTGAATATATATATAGATATATATTAAGGTATAGCACTTTTACACAGTTTATGCCTTCACCACGCATGCATTTGCGTTGTAAAGGCATGCGTGGTAAAGTCATATGCGGAGTGAAAGTTTGCGGGGTAATGGTATCGCGGAGTAATTGCATTTGCGTTGGGAAAAATGCGGAGTGATGGTATGCGGGGTGATAGTATGTGGGATAACGTCATATATTTGTAGGGTATTGTCATGCACAATATTATGTTGTGCTTAGTTGCAAATGACTGTGAGTTAAGGGAGTATTCCATTCTGAAATACAAGTACAACCTCAAACCTTTGAATCAAAAACCTTGCAAAAAAACAGTCCTTGTTCTTCCCAGGGCTTGTTTTTTCATTTACATTCAGTGCATTTACATTCAGTGCATTGCTCTTCTAGCATTATTATTATTTTATTCTTAATCTTCTTCACCCTTGGCTTTGGTACTCTGGCATGGTTTAATTTTCTTTTCATTCTCTTCATCCAGTCTGACTCTGCTTTCACCTACTATGATACCATCCAGGCATCCATCCATCCAAACATGGCTAGAATAAACCAGCTTTCACCGACACAAACAACATATATTTGTCATAGATATAATAAATAACCAACCACCACCCATGCCATGCGTCCTTGCTTGCCTTAGAGTTTGACCCCTCAAACCCCCCCGGAGGATTCCTTTCACCCATACAGTTCACCCACCCAGACAGGCATCCTTTCTGCTTTCTCTTTCACCTTTCACCCAACCTTCAACTACCCATGCATCCTATCCCTATCATCTCCATCCGCCACCTATGCATCCCGGGGCCCCTTCCTTCACCCAAGCATCTTTCTCTGCAGTCATACATGTCGTCTGACTGTTTGTCTTTGTCATAAAACTGTCTTTGCTGAGTTGAAGATAGAATATGCCATTAGTTACTCAACCCCCGCCGCTAATGCTAATGTTTAAGTAAAGGGTGTCTTCTTCAACTGTTCAGTGTTCAAAACAACAACTTAGCCTCAGCAGAAGTACAGTGTACTAGTACTGACTGAGTGCTGTACACCCTTGCAGCGAGTGTATTCATCATTCTCAATAATTAAGGATATATGAATTACCACCGCACGCCACTGCTGCTGGCTCACCTTCTGTGGCTGCCGCATCCGCTCCCTCTGGAGTGGCCTGGCCCTCGCCGCTCGCCCCGTTACTGGTGGTCGGTATGCCTGGGAAAACAAAATTACATTTTTTAGATGCCATATATACGCCTCCCCTATTTATTTTTCTCATTAGCAAGATTGAAAATAAATAATGAATAATACATAAATACACCACGCACATCACTATCTACAATTCAGATACTAGAGTACAGTAGACAGTATGTCCTATCAAAAATAACTAACTAATATCCGGCTGGGCATTTTGTTGGTGGCAATTTTTGAAAAGCCTCTCAAGAAGAGGACAACTCAAAGGACTGGACTCAGTGACTAGAGCTATTGGTGCATCTCATTTTTTGAAAAGAAGAAAGAGTGGCCAACTGGGCGGACATGAGGTCTCTTTTAGTTGGAAAATAATGGGGCAGTCCTCCTACTCCTCATACTTCCTTCCAGCCATGGTGCACGGTAACAGTTGTTCAGTGTTACTGTTCACCATCAATTCCTGCTACTAAAAAAAGTACCAGGCCTGGATTACAAAAAGTAAAATACACCACTTTGGGGTGTTCTGTGACCACCATTACTGATTGAGCATGATGAGACAGTAAAAGAAACTAAAGCCTTCTCATCTCACAATTCACAAACCTGCGGATATTTATAATACCTTACTTGGGCGTGCAATCTGCACAGCACATTAGTGTTAAGTAGTAGTAAGGAGTCCTTACTAGTACTAGTAATATCCTAGGACCAATGGGTTCTCTGAGTCTTTCAGTACCACTACTAGGCAATCCACATATAAGGGGAGAGGGAAAGCTGAGTGAAACCCAGATGAAAGCAAGCTACAGACAGACTAATACAGAGTCAGAGCAGAGGTTAGTCAGATGCAGTTTGATTTAATGTAAAAAAAAAAACAGACACTAGAAGAAACAATGTTAGTAGTAGTACTAGTACTTAGTAGTAGGTAATGGAGCAAAAACAAGAATTTAGAAACAGATAGATTGAAGAGGATTTTGGAAAAACTAAAATTAGGAAATGGAAATAATAGAGCGGTAAAAGTTAGGGAAATAAATATAATATAACAACACCAGGAGGACTTACTGGGGCCAGCAGCAGAGCCATCGGTGCCTGAGGCCGCTTCCTGCTGCTCCTGGGAGGCCCCTCCAGCTCCCGCACCCGCTGCACTGCCAGCTCCCCCAGTCTTCTTCTTGCCCCTGGATGCTGATCATCATGTAAAGAAAGAGACAAAAAATTATCGAGTCGCAGTCGAGTACCATCCGATCATTATTATTCCACATTTCAATTCCGATTCCTGAATCCTAAACATACCTAGCCCCCCTATTCCAGACTTTGGAATGAATTGCAAAAAAATTATATTTGCTTCTAAGTTCCAATCTCATTCCCAATCATCTCTCAGTCTCAACTCCAACAACCCCCTTTGACGGGCCAATTAGTCTGCATTTATTCTTCTTATTAATGCATAAATGGACGCATGCATATTGCATACACCAAATTGGTTGGTTGCTATTCACTCACTATAAGAACTACAAAAGGTTGTACTTGGACTGAAGTCATGTGAGAGGACGATTCACGCAGGCCGCTCGGCGCTAAATTACCAAATAATACTAACTAACTACTACCACTATCTTAGTGACAGGAGGAGACAGGACAGCCTGACAGGGCAAAGGAAAGGACTGGACTCTTCCCTATCTGGATTACCTACCTAACTTAAATTCTCTAACCTAATCAGCCCAAGTGAGCGCAAAGTTGCAAACAAGTACGATTAGTTAGTAGCACCGAGCACCTGTCTGGAAGTAACAATCACATAATATAAGATTATTAAACATAGGTTACCTGCATGTAAGCAGCAGTAGCAGCATGTTAGCTATTTGCGGAAAAAATAATATTCGCAATATAACACAGAACAGAAGAACACAAAGTAGTAATATTAAATAGCTACTCACCAAGCCCCGGGACCTCAACACCTAGCAGGTCCAGCAGGTCCTGCTCCCGGTCCAGGATATCGGACCACCGGTGCGTCAATTGGTTATGGGTACGCAGGACCACAGAACAGCGAAACACTGCCCGGCGCACCCTTCCCCACCGCCGGTGACGCTCCCGGAGCCCGTACCCGGACCCAGGCCTGCTGCCAGGGTTAAGAGGTGGTGGCGCTGCACAAAACAAGCCAGTGCCGCCACCTCCGCCTCACTGAATAGGCGCCGAGGCTGCACTCCTTGTGGGTGCCGCCTTCTGCAAGGAAGGCGGTCGCGGCTCAGACTCCGGGTCTAGCCCTTACTCTTTGGCATGGTTCTGGGACAGGCGGGTGGTGGAAAAGAAAAGGTAGGAGCTAAGAAAGTAAGTAAAAGAAATGAAAAAAGCAAGTAATAAAAAAAGAGTGAAAAATGCAGTAAAAAAACACAAAAGTAGGGAAAAACGCAAAATATAGAATCAGGAATAGAGAGGGATAGATAATAAATAAAATAGATCAAAAAAAAGTTTCTAGAAAGAAAGGATTGAAAAGATACAGGGAGGATAGAAAACCAGGCCACAGAACCAGAGCAAAAAGTGAAAAACAAGATGGCCGTGCCCATTGGCGACCGCATGGGTAAGTTCACGCGATATTTCCCCCGAGCACGCAAAAAGCGTCCCCGAACACGCAATACGCGTTCCCGAACAGGAAAAACCCATCTCGAACAGGCAAAAGAAGCAACTCTGCGTGCTCGCGGAACTTCACGGAGCTCGCAGAGTTTTTTTGCGACTTCGTGGAATTCTGCGTAGCGCGACTACGCAAACTTCGCCCAGGGTTATCAGAAAGAAGGAACAGAGGTGCAAAAAGAGGGAAAAGGGGTGCAGAAAGAGGCACGAGGGTGCAGAAAGAAGCAATAGATGTGCAGAAAGAAACATAAGAAGTGCAGAAAAAAGGAACAGAGGTGCAGAAAGAGGCAACAGGGTGCAAAAAGAAGGAAGAGGGGTGGAGAAAGAGGCAAGGGGGTGTAGAAAGAAGCAAGAGAGCTGTAGAAAGAAACAAAAGAAATGCAGAAAGAAGGAACAGAGGTGCAGACAGAGGCAAGAGAGGTGCAGAAAGAGGGAAGAGGGGTGCAGAAATTTGCAAGACAGGTGCGGAAAGAAACAAGAGCAGTACAGAAACTATCAAGAGAGGTGCAGAAACAGGTAAGAGGGGTGCAGAAAGAGGCAAGAGGGGTGCAGAAATTTACAAGAGAGGAGCAGAAAGAAGCAAGAGCAGTGCAAAAGAACCAACAGAGGTGCAGAAGGAGGCAAGAGAACTGCAGAAAGAGGCAAGAGAGTTGCAGAAACAGGTAAAAGGGGTGCAGAAAGAGGGAACAGGTGGGCAGACTGAGGCAAGAGAGGTGCAGAAAGAGGCAAGAGGGGTGCAGAAAATGACAAGAGAACTGCAGAAAGAGGCAGGAGGGATGCAAAAAAGGAAGAAGGGTGCAGAAAGAAACAAAAGAAGTGCAGAAAGAAGGAACAGAGGTGCAAAAAGAGGGAAGAGGGGTGCAGAAAGAGGCACGAGGGGTGCAGAAAGAAGCAAGAGATGTGCAGAAAGAAACAAAAGAAGTGCAGAAAAAAGGAACAGAGGTGCAGAAAGAGGCAACAGGGGTGCAGAAAGAGGCAACAGGGGTGCAGGAAGAGGGGTGGAGAAAGAGGCAAGGGGTTGTAGAAAGAAGCAAGAGAGCTGTAGAAAGAAAACAAAAGAAGTGCAGAAAGAAGGAACAGAGGTGCAGAGAGAGGCAAAAAAGGTGCAGAAAGAGGGAAGAAGGGTGCAGAAAGAGGCACAAGGGTTGCTGAAAGAAGGCACAGAGGTGCAGAAAGAAGCAAGAGAAGTGCAGAAAGAAGCAACAGAGGTGCAGAAAGAGGGATGAGGGGTGGAAAAAGAGGCAAGAGAAGTGCTGAAAGAAGCAACAGAGATGCAAAAAGGTGGAATAGGGGTGGAGAAAGTGACAAGAGGGGTGCAGAAAGAAGCAAGAAAGTTGCAGAAAGAAACAAAAGAAGTGCAGCAAGAAGGAACAGAGGTGCAGAAAGAGGCACGAGGGGAGCAGAAAGAGGGAAGAAGGGTGCAGAAAGAGGCACAAGGGTTGCCGAAAGAAGGCACAGAGGTGCAGAAAGAAGCAAGAGAAGTGCAGAAAGAAGCAACAGAGGTGCAGAAAGATGGATGAGGGGTGGAAAAAGAGGCAAGAGAAGTGCTGAAAGAAGCAACAGAGATGCAAAAAGGTGGAATAGAGGTGGAGAAAGTGGCAAGAGGGATGCAGAAAGAAGCAAGAGAGCTGCAGAAAGAAACAAAAGAAAAGCAGAAAGAAGGAACAGGGGTACAGAAAGAGGCAAGAGGGGTGCAGAAAGACAGAAGAGGGGTGCAGAAAGAAGCACAAGTGGTGCATAAAGAAGCAAGAGAGGTACAGAAAGAAGCAAGAGTAGTGCAGAAAGATGCAACAGAGGTGCAGAAAGAGGCAAGAGCGGTGCAAAAAGAGGGAAGAGCAGTGCAGAAAGAGGCAGGAGGGGTGCACAAAGTAGCAAGAGAGGTACAGAAAGAAGCAACAGAGGTGCAGAAAGAGGGAAGAGGGGTGGAGAAAGAGACAAGAGAGGTGCAGAAGGAAGCAACAGAAGTGCAGAAAGAGGGAAGAAAGATGGAGAAAGAGGCAAGAGGTGTGCAGAAAGAACCAAGAGAGGTGCATAAAGTAACTAAAGAAGTGCAGAAAGAAGGAACAGAGGTGCAGAAAGAGGCAAGATGAGTGAAGAAAGAGAAGAGGGGTGCAGAAAGAGGCACAAGGGGTGCAGAAAGAAGCAAGAGAGGTATAGAAAGACACAAGATAAGTGCAGAAAGAAGCAACAGAGATGCAGAAAGAAACAAAAGAAGTGCAGAAAGAAGGAACAGAGGTGGAGAAAGAGGCAAGAGGGGTGCAAGAGGGGTGCAGAAAGAAGCAAGAGAGGTGCAGAAAGAAGGAACAGAGGTGCAGAAAGAGTCAGGAGGGGTGCAGAAAGAGGGAAGAGGGGTGCAGAAAGAGGCAAGAGAGGTGCAGAAAGAGGCAAGAGGGGTGCACAAAGAAGTAAGTGAGGTGCAGAAAGAGGCAACAGAGGTGTAGAAAGAGGCAAAAGAGGGTCAGAAAGAAGCAACAGAAATGCAGAAAGAGGCAAGAGAGGCGCAGAAAGAAGCAAGAGTGGCTTGCACACCATTAGTACCAATTTAACACCCACATTTAGCAATAAGTAACAGGTGACCATTCTAGGTTTACAAAGGACATTCCACCACGCTGTAACACTTGTCGCTGCATTTTTGGTAACGTTTGAGCCGTTTGAGCTAGAAACAAGGCTTTTTCTGTTCAAATCTGCAGATTAGGCAGCACATGATGGAATATGTGGCTAATGCGGAAAATGTATAATTGTGCGAAAGTTGGTGCAGCCAAACAGTCGCATAATTTCAGTGGCCCTGCTCATGCCTCTGACTAGGTCCAAAAGTGCTCCTCAGTGAATCCTTCTTTTTTTTGTCTCATTGAGTTCATAGTTTAGCTTCTATGGAAATGAGGAAGACTAAACCTGAGGTTACCACTCCACAACACAGACTATCATACCACATAATTGCTCTCCATAACATATAATCCCACTCTACATAATTCCTATACACTAAATACCACATACTTTCTATCCACATAATTTCACTGCACAACATACCACATAATTCCACTAAACACATAGTACATCCACTCCATTCCAAAAAACCTTAGTAAAAAACTTTTACACTTACGCCGATAGCTCTAACTCTTGCAAATGCGAGACCTATTAAATTACAAATTTTTCTTTAACTGGTAGTCACGTTTGCAGAGTGGTGGAGAAAGGGGGCTGGGCCTCCAACCAGTGCTCAGGAATTCCGCTGCGTAGGACTTACAGGAGGTACCAGGGGGGCTTCTTGGCCCCCAAAGTCCCTCAGGAGTAAGGTGGACTTCATCCCCCAACCAGTACTGTGCCAGGAGGCGTGTTTACAGAGTGGTGGAGAAAGGGGGGGTGGCCTCCGAAGACCTCTTAGCAATCCCACTGTGTTAGACTGCTGCTCGGGGGATGAAGTCCACTTTAGTCCTGAGGTCCTTAGGACACAAGAGGACCTAATTGCCCCATCAGCAGTGCGCCAAGAGGCGTGTTTGTAGAGTGGTGTAAAAAGGGGAGTGGCCTCGGACCACCTCTCAGCAATCCCACTGTGTGGGGATTACTGGAGGTACCTGGTGGCCTAGTTGGCCCCTAGGGACCCTCAGGATTCAAGGGGACTTAATACCCCAACTTAGAACGCTCCAGGAGGTGCGTTTGCAGAGTGGTGCAGGGAGGGGGCAGGGCCTCCGGCGAGATGCCAGCTTTTTTTTGTTGTTGCTAGAAAGGGGGCTGTGTGGCCCTCATTTTTAAATATGTTGGGGCCCCATCCCCCAGGGCCTGACCCATTTTTAAAAAATAAAAAATAAAAAACGAGAAGGGGGCTGCGCGGCCCCCCTCCCTTGTCCGATTTTGGCCCCCGGGACTCCATCCCCCGGGGCATGGCCTCCTTTATTTTTTTAATACTTATAGGGAAGGGGGGCCATGCGGCCCCCTTCCCTGGGCCACTTTTGGCCCCGGGGACCCCATCCCCCGGGGCCTGGCCTCGTTAAAAAAAATATAAATAAATAAATTATATGGGAGGGGGGCCACTAGGCCCCCCTTCCTTGGGCCGATTTCAGCCCCGGGGACCCCATCCCCCGGGGTCCGGCCATTCATTTTTTTTCATTAAAGGGAGGGTGCGCGTGACCCCCCTCCCAGGCCACTTCTGGCCCTGGGGACCACATCCCCTGGGGCCGGTCCTCACGTTGGGGACCGCGGGGGGAGCCCCAATGCCCCCGCGGTCCCAGCCGGCTCCCTGCCTCCTGCGGGAGCCGGCATTGCTTTTGGACAAGGGGAGCTGCTATCATGCATCTCCCCTTGTCCAAAAGCAATTCTGCTTCGCTTCATGGAAGCAAGAGCAGGTTTCCTGCTCTCGCTTCTATGAAGCGAAGCAGTGTTTGCTATGGCAGGGCGGGAGCCGTGCCCCTGCCCTGCCATAGCAAATGGCAATATCCCGGGGTGGGCACCCCGGGACATGGCAGGAGCCGGCCCTCGGGGTGGCGGTCCCCAGGGCCATCGAGGGCTCCAGGAGGGGGGCCGCGTGCCCCCCCTCCTAGCATTTTTAAAGCCCCGGGGAGGTGTTGGTCCCCGGGGCCCCGCAACTGACCTCCACCCTTTATTTAAAATTGCCCCGGGGAGGTGGTGGTCTCCGGGGCAGTGTGGGGAGGGGCAGGAGCCCCCCACACTTATCTAAATTAGTTTAAGCTCTGGGGAGGTGGCGGTCCCCAGGGCTTGGGGGGCCCACGAGGCCCCCCGCACATAATTACGAATGCCCTGGGGAGGTGGCGGTCCCTGGGGCAGCATTTTTTTTAAAAAGCCCCGGGGAGGTGGTGGTTATTAATTGCCCCCGGGACCCGGGGGCTTGGAACAAATGAAGCACAGGATTCGCGCACCCAGCGCGAATTCGGCAGATTTAAAAAAATAAATAATGCTTTTTTTGGCCCTGAGCAGGCCTAGGGAGTCAGGGTGTTTCTACCCTGCCCCCTTTTCTTGTTTTTTAACCTTTATTTTACTGTTTCCTGGCTGCCAACACATTCTGGTTTGGAGTGTTGGCAGCCAATCAGAATTAAGCTCGTGCTAGGGAAGATTCGCGGCTCCTCCTCGGTGCTCAGATATCGATATTTTTATTTTTTTAATTTCTCAGCAACTATTGAACGGATTTACACCATTTAAAAAAAAGTGCTTTCTTAACCAAGAGCTACCTTTTTACCAAATTTGATGTAATTCTGTTCAGCAGTTCGGGCTGTAGCCTGTTCCAAAATTCCTTTTTTCTCGGCCCTCGCTTGACGACTCACCCCGAAACTTTCAAGACAGGAGCTGACCGGAGCTGGTCATTAGTTTTGAAAATTTCGCGAAGATTCGTCAAACGGAGCTAAAGATATTGGCAAAAGAAAAAACGCTTTTTGAATAGAAACAAGGTCCTAACTATAACTACCTACTGGCAACCACCAGTAGGTAATATAGATATATAGATATGTATACATGCATACACACATATGCACAAATTTCTCTAACCCTCTAGATACAAGTGCCAAAAATGCCTTTGTAGATGAAGCACCACAGACGTATACTGTACAGCATATTTGTCTGAGCTGACAAAGGCTGCTAAGTTGTTCCCTAAACAGGTGGTCCGGAGAAAGGTGCCCAACAATGACCAGAAGGTCCACCCCATGAGAACTGGCCAACAAGTTTACATTTGTAACTATGTCTGGAAATGGAAGGATATAAATTTTGACTGACCTTGTTTGTAAAGATGGTCACCCCCACTGCCCTCAAGGTAGATGGCAGGAAACCATAGATCCACCTATGAGATGTTTGGATGTACCTTGCTTCACATCAAGTGCTGCCAGCGATGTAAATGGGACAAGAGGGGGGAAGAAGATTGGGAATATAAAGATACCCACCTCCATCTTTGCTTTTGGGACAATGTTTTTTATTTTACAAGAAAAAAGCAATGTATTTTTGCTCTATTTTACTTTTTATGTCTTTTCATGCTACTGTTGAATTTCTATAGTAATGCATGCTTAAGCTCTACTCCTTATGTCACAAATCTGTGAAGAGAAATGTCTGTACATGATAATGTGTCCAATAATATTCATGCTAGCTTGCTAAATAACATGTGGTATCAACACATGTCAGTAATAGGATTCGAAAGCACAAATGAATCCTGTTTTGGTTGCTCATTGATACCCCATGCCACAGGATCAGATAGATTACATTCAACTAGAGAAGTGTCCCCGGGAAAAGCTTTATGTCTTTTACACCATTACCTTTGTAGGATTAAAGCCCTCATGCAGCCGACACCTGTTAGAGTAGAACAATTTAGAGTTAACACCACAAAGTATGACTCCCTAGTAGAAATATTACACATTCTTATAGCTAGACAGGGCATTAAGAATGAAATAGCACCAATGCAGACAATAGGTCATAACAAGACTACAGAATGGATAGAAAAAGTTCTAGATTTAGGCTTTTTTGGACTGATACACCAGTCCACGGGATGTAACACTTACCTAGTAAATCCCTTACCCCAGATTGTGCTCACAGACCAGAACTTAGAATTACTGGATCACTTTATGCCCATGACTAATGGCATTCCAATATTGAGTTTCCTTGTAGAGTCATATCTGTATGGAATGGCACTAATATTAGTCAGGATACAATAGGGAAATATGTGATGATAATATTGTGTGATACACTTGGATAGATAGTACAGTGAGTCCGCGCACAGTCATGAAACTAACTTCTGTTCCTTAATGTTTCAGTGGAAACAGCATCGTCAATGTAGGTAGAAATATCAACTGCAATAGCACAATAGATAATGCTGACATGCAGGGGGGCACCTCTAGCCCCATTGACTATTGTTGGCAGTGTGCAGAACTGCTATATACCCAGTTGCCACCTAATTGGACTGGCCTCTGACTTTAGTCACTTTTCACACTCCAGTCTTGGTTATCCCAGAAGTCAATTTCAACATTGAATGATCGCCCCATGAGCCATTCAACAACTTTGTTACATCATCACTTGAGGAGAAGAGCTGCAGAATATTATGGTATTTCCACTTGGAAAGATGTTCCCCAAGAACACAGGTTGTTCAATGATGCTCAGTTGTTCTTTCGGAAGTGTTCTACCATTTGTTCAGGCAAAAGCAATTCTTGATGGCTACAAATAATTAGATGGGAACTCCTGAAGGCAATTAATTCCACTAAAAATGGATTCAATGCCATAAAGGAAAAGCTGCGTGATGAGAGAATGATGATAATGTAGCATCATTATGTACTTGATCTTATGACGGCCATGGAAGGAAGAGCTTGTGCCAAGATAGGAACTGCTTGCCATACAAACTTTGCACAATCTACAAAAGAAAATAGTATATGAAGGAGGTCCCCCAGATGAATGGTTTAGAGGGTGGACTGATTGGCTACCATCCTGGATGTCAGGACTGTTTGAGACATATTGCCATTTTTCATGCTGTTGCTTTTGATGTATTTTGGCATTCAAATTAATTATAACTTGTTGTGGAAAGATAGTTACAAAGGTGGGAGGGATGTTTACAGCTGGGACACCTACACAAGTAGTAAATGCTTAGGGTAATACATATCATTTGATACCAAGTGCAGATTCAGGATTACAGAAAGTAGTTGAAATATCAACTAGAGGGGGAATGTTAAGGAGAAAATAAAATGTGAAGAAATCCCGCTACCCTAGATGTTCAGCAAGTTTTAGTCAAATGGAATAACATGTTTAATGAACCTTGAAGAGACTGCAATCACAGCACACAAGCACATATTTTATTGTAAATAGAGCGTGGCTTAGAAATGTAGGTGAAAGGTAACTTCAGTTACATACGCACAGAGTCAGATAAGAAGCTTTGGGAGCAGAACGATAAACATGCAAACACGTTTGAAGGGAAGTTAATGATGTACTAAAACTTTGTTAGACTTACAATAGGAGAATGTAGAGAAAAGGTTACGAGTTTAAAGGACACAGGTGATGTGATGTTTATGTAAAGGTTTATGATTTACTAATGTATTCTTTGACCTGTTATTGGCTTTTGAGATAATTGTAATGTCAGCTGATTTTTTCGTGTACGTAAACGGCTGCCTGAAAGCAGCAAATTAAGACCAGCTGTTTACCTGTTTGGGGATAGATGCTCTCCCTGCCGCGACAGTAAACTTGCTTTAGCCTTGTCAAGAGAAGTCTTGTCTTTCTTTATTTTAGTTTTCCTGCAACAGGTGCCTGGCTGACTACGCTGGCAAAGGAGGCAACAAGGCCAGATGTTGGCTACACCTGCCGGTGACAGGGTAGGCCCCTTTGAAGTTAATCAAGTTCCTCGGCACTACCCTGATGGTCATCCTGTCAGAGATACATGCTACCTCCCCACACCAGCCTTTGTCTCAGCTCTGGGAGCAAGATCACCTCACCAAAGGGGTCATTCAGCTCCTGGGTAACAGTTGGATGCAAATGTGCTTCTAGAGGGTTTAGGCAAGCAAAAGGTGACATTTAAACATTTTTTGCAAAATATTTATCACAAATCTGATTTTGCATGTAAATGGGGCCTATAATAAATATTTTTAAAAGTCCAACAATGAACTTTGTAGGTGTTTCCTAGGGGAGATAACAATTGTAAATTTATTGTTGTATCTCAATATTTTCCTATGGAACAGCTAACCCTACTTCAGTGAAAATAGCATTTTGGACCTTGCCACTGTAAAGGCATGTTTAACATTAAACGTTTACATGTCCTACATTTAAATACCATGCACCCTGCCCTATGGGAAATTAAGGTCTACCAGGTGTGACTTACTAATATTTAAAAGGAGGATTTAGGCCTGTTAAAAGGTGTTATTTTGGCAGGTTTATTCTGTAGTTTTAAAACTGCACAGGCAGGCTTCAGTGGAAGGTCTGCAGTCATGTTTTGCACTGTCACTCTTTTGGTGGCTCAATGGGTGCTGCAGTCCACTAGTGACATTTAACTTACAGGCCCTGAGTACACTTTGCATCATATACTAGGGAGTTACAGGTAAGTTAAATATGCCAATTAGGAGTATAGCCAATTTCAACAGGTTTTAGGAGTCAGAGCACATGCACTGGGACCTGGTTAGCAAAGTCCCAGTGCACAGAGTCAAAAAAACTAGCAGCATCAGTTTAAAAAATATGGGGGTGATCATGCAAAAAGAGGCATTTTCCTATAATAGCCTAGATTAAAATCAGTGTGAAAGGCAGATTTGGAGGTGTAGACATTAGCCATCATGTTATTACTATCTGCGGGAAGGACCACATTTTAAGTCATTTGACTATCTTAAACAACTCATTTTCACGTTTTAAATCTGTTCTTGAATCCCAGCCATCGAATAATATCTGATCATCTTCTCAGGGGATCTTTTGACCACTCCATACACATGCTCATCATCTACAAGCATTTATTTTATGCTGAGAGACCTTTGAATCTGGAAGGCCTACCTTTCTAACACCTTTGCCCAGACAATCAATGTCTGCTGGTTTGCGCTCCTCATTCACTGCAAGTCATCAGTAAGGTTACAGTGAGGCTGATTAACCGAGCCTTCATCTTCTTCTGATTGAATTCACAGCTTAGATATGGACTCTGAAAATAACTTTATTCCCCAATTTTGTACAGAGGACTAAACTGACCGGGATTTATTCCTGCTCGTGCACTCCATCCAGGCCCGGAAGAGTACTTTTTTGTGAATTACTCACTCCGAACTGAACACAGAGGATCCCTTATTCAATATATCTGCCTGCGATTCATTCCTGCACACTTACTCCATCCTGGCTAGGAGGAGTACAACTTTGTGAATACATTCACCTTGGATGTCTGCAGGTTACATACCAGTCCTGAGGAAGACCCCTTGTGATGTTCATACAATAACACGCATATCCTGGGTCGCAACGTCGACGCTTAATCTATCCACGTCCTAAAGTCACTTTACCTTATCAATCATTGTCAAAGTCAAGACAGGGTGCAAGCAGAACTACACATACTATAATAAGATGGATTCTTCAAGAAACATTATGCTTTGTCCTGATATGTCTATGTATATCTGTTAGTTTTTGTGAATATGCACTGAGTAGTGTCACTCCACGCCATTGAAACTTCACGTTACATCAGTCTTGTGTTTTTTGTCCTGTGATTTAACTTTGTTACAGCCATATATATCATGATGCATTTAAATGATATATAAATAATAAATATTAAATATGTTCTTCGTTTGGTGTGCTTTGAATTACCCCTTTACCTTCATAACAAATTGTGTGATTGTTGTTGACTTTTTGTCATTGAAACTAAGCAATTGATTTACCCAACAGAACACACAGTAGCAATTACCAGACAATCAATTTCAGCATGGACAACCTAGGCTTCCCCTATTAATGTAACAATCACCACATACAACTCTGAACTCATATTAATTACAATCCCTTTGCTACAGATTTTCGCCTATGTTTTCCTTATTTTGTCGGACCAGGCCTTAGTCAGTGTCATAATAATGGATGACCTTGGTACGAAACCCAAAGTGACATAGGGCTGCATACTAGTCTACTACACCAAAAAATGGAATTTGAAGAACAACCCATGCTATTTACGTAATTTCCTATGGCCATTGAACGCCTACCACTGACAACTGTCACAGAGATCCCTGATCACCTCTATTAAAATGTGTTTTGAGCCCTCAAACACTAGGCTCCAAAACAACACCTCAAAGATACTACCTTCAGCAGGAAGAAAACTGTTGAATCAATGATGACCATAAGGGAAAAAATGGCAGTTAAAAACAGAAAGTAGAACAAGAAAAATGACCCATAAATCACAAAAGCAAAAAAAGAACACTTTTAGTTCTGATAGAAATCACAAAGAGTTCCCAGAAAAAAGTGTTCCAAATCTACAGTCATCTGGTGGCACCAAAATCATTATAGCTCATCCTAGTTACCTTTAAAGAAATATGTCAAAATCTAACTTCCTTCTTCTGTAGCCGTAGGCGCTCAAAGTAGGAGTTTATGGGTGCTGCAGCACCCCAAAATAACCATAATGGAGTTCGGAAAGGTAAATGAGCAATAAAGAAGCCTTTGCATTTTGTTTTAATCTTGTCACCTTTGGTGTGCATGCATAGACAGAGGCCAAATATCAGGCAATGCCGTTTGACAAATTGCTGCTTATTCTTTTAATGTGGACATTGGTGTTAGATGATTTTGTAAAGTGAACTATGTAACAATCTTGTTTTGGAACAAGTAGGGTGAAAGGAAAGGCAGTACAATGTTATTTTGTTTTCTAACACATCAAAATTTAAACACATGGGGGCAGATCTACAAGAAAGTGCCGCAGCGTGGCACTGCAAGCCCTTTGGCTGCGCCACGCTGCGGCACTTTCAGAGCACAGGAATGCGACATATTTACAAGAATATGTCGCATTCCTGTGCTCTCCCCTGCGCTGGCGCACAAACAGCTGCCAAGCGCCGGCGCAGGCACCCTTGCACCATGGTGCAAGGATGCCTGTGCCATGGGGAGATTGTGTTTGTGCAGGAAGGGGCACCTTTCTGCACAAAAACAATCAGTACAGGCTTTTTCCTCTTTCAATGCATGCTGTAGAATGCAGCACGCATTGAAAGAGGAAAAAACGAGGACGGTGCGCCTCGCTACGCCACCTCTAGGGTGGCGTAGCTTTCAGACGCATCTCCAGATTTACGATTTCTTGTAAATCTGGAGATGTGTCTTGTTCCATGGGTGTTGCGTGGGAACACCCACAGCAACACCCATGGAACGCCCCTTCAACGCAAAGTGCTGCGTGTGAAGGGACGGTATTTACAAGGAGAGGAAAAGTCACACATGGTGGCTTTTCCTCTCCTTGTAAATATCGAGGAGCCCCCTGCGCCACCAGTACGTCACGAAAAGTGACGTACTGGTGGCACAGGGGGCTTGTAAATCTGCCCCATGTAATTTAACTGTACACATTTCAAAATATATCAGTGGTTCAGAAGGCCCAAACGGAGTGCATTTTTGTGGAATTCTGAAGTGTGAACAGGAATACATATTTTAATAGGATCAAAACAAATTAAGACACTACTTGCAGTGATGTGCAAATTATATATATTTGCTGAAATCCAATTTCCAGATATTATCATTTGTGTACAATATAGTTTTATCAGTAAAACTGCATGTCTGTGCACATTTAGTTGCCATTTCATTTGAAAATGTGCTATCTGTAAAATACAGTGCACTACCACACCATGCTTTAATAATATAATATGCTCCTAAATGTATCACCAGCTACATACCTCACCCTTACCACTTTCCTGCTGAATGGGCATGTGTTATTTGCTACATTTGTTCTTTGTGAGGTGGATTTTTCACAATCGCTGTAGATTTACTGATGTAACATTGAAGGCAGTACCCTTCGGGAGCCTGAGGATTAACCATCTATGGTTTAAAAATGTAACACCCAACTTATAGATTTCGTCCTTGGGAAATCCTGATTGCTCTTGAAAAGGTCAATGGACCTTTGCCACCGGACGAAAAGAAACATAAACTATGCATTTATCATTGACAATTAGAATTTTAAATGTTCAGTCAATAATGAGAGGTTGGTGAAGTTTTCAACACCTTTATTTATCTTAAAAGATTAGTATTGTTTTGGTCATCTTTATTAAAATGAATCCTTTTACAGAAATATTGATAAAAGATTGAGTAGTGAAAGCATAAATCAATACACAGTCTTCCATGAAGGAAAGCGTCATTAAACTAGCTAAGGGGCATAACCTATTCTAAATAGAACCCATAAAGAGTTCCTCTTGGACAAGAGCAAAGTGAGAATATAAGAAGAACTTCCCATAAAGAGTTATTCTGGAAACTCAAAGGAGTTCCCTACAGCTGCAGTAATAACCGTCAGTAATAGAATGATCCCTGCAGTAGCACTGATGGAAAAAAATAAGTCACCTTTAGCAGTAGTCGACGGTAACAAGTAAAAGATCAACTTGTCAGGAGAAGAGCCGAAAGGCAGGGATGATAGATCTGGGTCTCTCAGTCTCGTATCAGTGTTTTTGGGGTCTCTTCTTTACATCTGGTCTGCTAACTAGCTAGGAACACTCATTAATATAAAACCACACAACACTGCATCGAACATATTAGGCGTTGACTCTTCTGCTCCAATGGAAACCGCTTATCCGATGGTGTCGTCAATCTTCCAATGTCTCTTCTCCCCATTCCCACAGTAAACATTCACGTCAATATATTGTTTAAACATTGTTTCAGGACTCTGTTACATGAAGGAAAGTTCTCAAGAGAAACTTCTTCCCTAAGCTAAAGGATGCGCTATGAGTTTCAGTGTGAAGACAAAGGCTTGTCAGAGATCGGAGGCAAACTAGCAATAATATTCTGATGCAGCACAAATAAAATGTCTTAATCATTATTTAGTATAACAAACACAGCAGCTCTCATTGTACTAAGATAAATGACAGATTGTGAGATGTAGGAACAAAATGTAACAGATTTGAAGTCAGCACGTTCTTAGGCAAGTTGCTGGTGCTAGGCAAAATGTTCTAAATAAACATCTATTAAGTTGTGAGTAAGAGTCAAGAGAAAAAGGCTTGAGTCCTAACTAAAAGTGCACATTCAAAAATGATAGCCTAGTACAAAAAATGTTCATACATATTCCATTTTCTACAAGCAAATACGTTTCTCCTACAATGTTAATTATTAATGAAATATGTTGCGTTTATTAATTATACATTAGAAGGATTTTGTTCACGTTATGAAATGGGCACAATTTGGGCCTGATTCACAGAACTAACTTACGTCAAAAACGTAAAGTTAGTACTTTTTGGTATTCACAGAATACACTTACTCATTTTGGTATTCACAGAATGAACTTACTCATTTCGGTATTCACAGAAGTTAGTAGTCCTAACTTTAGGACTCCTAAATGCCTTCTGTGAATACCGAAAGTCTTAAAGTTAGGATTATTCTCAGTTTAGGAGTAGTAAAGTTAGATTTACTACTCCTAAACTGAGAAAATCCTAACTTTAAGACTTTCGGTATTCACAGAAGGCATTTAGGAGTCCTAAAGTTAGGACTACTAACTTCTGTGAATACCGAAATGAGTAAGTTCATTCTGTGAATACCAAAATGAGTAAGTGTATTCTGTGAATACCAAAAAGTACTAACTTTACGTTTTTGACGTAAGTTAGTTCTGTGAATCAGACCCAATGTCTATATGTCATTTTCCATGTGAAAACATTACTGCAGTAATTTAAACACATTCTAAAAGTGCAATTCTAACATGGTCTGCAAGCAGAATCTTATTTTTGAACTAATTTCCTTCAAATCCCTCCCTCTTGATGATTTTAATTATCACACAAATTGGTTTCACATAAGAATTTACATCTTCAGATGTGTCTCGTCTTTTTCTTTTGATTCCCCTTGAGAGATAATGTGATTTCAGATAATCGTCATTCATTATTGCCCTAGACCCATGTCTCTTTTGTACCTTTTTCTTTGAAAATTGTCCTGTCTTTTGCTCAAGAAGTTTTTATAGCTCAGAAAAAGGATGTAAAGGAATATTATGCAAAGTCCTATTATCAATATTGGCATTTGTATGACTTTTATTATACCCTTCCAAGCTGTCGAAAAACAGTTTCTAATTGTGCTCAATCCTTTCCCAAAATTCTCATATAAACTTGGTGTTTCCAAATCATGTAATTCAGGTTCTAGACCTGAGATGTTCCTTGCAAAGCCTTCTATTGCTTGCTCTCGTCTGGTATGAATGCACAGCAGTGAGTTCATTTCAGCATGTTACAGACCCTTCCTTTTTCAGCGAGTATGATGTCTAAAGCAAGACGATCTTGCAAAACCATGGACCTTCATAGCAATTAATTCAGTGTTAATTAAGAGTAAAGCTCCTGATGTGCTTGTAGCCATTTTTTCAATTACGGTAGCTAGTTTTCTGAACTTTTCATCATTTAGCATGATCCCTACTGGTGGTATCAGTGCTCCAAATATTTCTCCTACTAAAGCAGCTCCTGTCTCTGTGCTGCATTTCTGTCTGTGTGATGGTACTAATGTTAGTGCTTCTGTGCTTGTAGCATGATACATCTTTAGAATTAGTAGGCCTAAATAGCAGGTTCCTTGCCAATCAGTAGGTAATAAGTAGTAAGCATTCAGTCCACAAACGTAATATACTCTTGCATTTTCGTTTCCCTGTAAAATTTGCCATGACCCTCCCATTAGTTCAAATGTATGTTCACAACTGCTCATCCCTACATGTCTTGTCCTTTTTAAAGTTCTTCTTTTATAAAAAACAAATTTTTCCCTTGTGCCGGCTGTCTAGTCTGAGTTTTGGATAAACCCTTTTCTTTATAAATTTGTTTTATTCCTTTTCCATGCATTTTCTAAAACATCCCCTTTTCTGTCTGCTGTCTTTGTCGAGTACGTGTACTTTTCCTCTAAAACCATATTATAAGCCTTCTCTGCAGGTCGCATTAAGCATATTACGTTATTTTTGAAAGCCTTCACACTATCTACAGGCAAGTGTGGAAAGAAGCAATACCAAACAGTGTCCATTGTTTTTGCTTGCGGGTGCAAATTCATGCTCTCTATTAAAGGCACTCTAGATAGCACTAAGTCATAATTTGAGTAGAAATATTCAAAGTGTCCTCACCTATAAACTAATGAAAGCAAAATAATACAAGAAACTGCATAAGACAAATGGATGTGATAATAGGTGACTTCATCAGAAACAGAAGTTGGCAAGTGTGTACACACATAATAATCCTTAAAATACAAGGCATTAATGTATTCTTGAACAAGTCTGGAGTATACATTAGTAGAGTAATCTTTTTCTCATAACTCACAAATGTTTTAGGAAAAATACTATCACTAAAATGTTGTGCACATGTACTAGTGACATCAGTCCCGGGGAGGCTCTAATTCAGGGGTTAGATAAAATCCTACTAAAACTATTATGATCATTACTACTGTTATTATAAAAACCAAACACACGATACATTTATACTTATTTCTTATGCAACACATTGTTCTTAATTCAGTACTTTGTTAATTTGCCTTAAGGATTAGCAGACGATTTTCTTTTGAAGCTTCAAAAAGTTTTTCTTAGTTTGCTTGTTAGAGTACTTCCCTAATTGACAATCCTTAACCCTACTCCGTGTTCTTCTAAATAATTATCCCTATTCTTCTGTAACTTTCTTCTCGGATCTAGGTTAGTCTTCTGCAAAACTAATAATTAAAACAACAAACATCTAATAGGCAATTCAGAGTTGTTTCTTCTGATTGCACTAAGTTCGTTTTTGCTTTTCCAAATTGAGTCTTTTAAGTAGCAATGTCTCTCTTACTTTCAAGGGGGTTCTAACAGTTCAGGATTCATGTTGCACAGCTCTTCTAAAGTCACATTCAGTGCTGCATTTACTCAGTAAAACCATTCAGGCACAGAATACCTTTGACAAGGTACTCGAGTTCTTCCAGACATCCTTTGAACTTGATGATGTGGATCAAAAGAGCTTTCGTCTTCTGTCTCACTCTCTTCAGACACTGCCTCTGGGATGCGCTATTGATGTGCTTCTCCTAACTCTCTCTTATGCAAAGCTCCTTGGACACTCTGCTTGATGACGTATTCTTTTTGTCCCAGAATTTGTTCCTTCACTGGGATCTTGTTCCTCTCCTCATTCAATTTCACAGATACTTTCAATTTGTGGTTCAGTTTCTGCTACTTCTCCACTTGAGACCTCAATAACACTTTGTGTTATTTCATGCACCTGTACTTGTCTTTCAGTTAGTTTATCTTCACCCCTTTCTTCTCCTTGCACTTCGGCTGGTGCCGGTGCTGCAGGTCTTGGTGGTCTCTCGATTGGTCGTGCAACCACTAGTGCTCTTTTCTCTGGATCATAGACCAAAGATGCTTCCTCTGGATTACTCACTCTCCTGGTGTGTGAGGCATGTATCCAGTTCGAAATCCCATCACATTTAACAGCAGAGATCATTGTTAGTATGATTTGGTAGGGGCCTTTCCATCTGGGTTCAAGACAAGTCTTACGAACGTGCTTTTAAATCACTACCCAGTCACCAGGACTGAGGTCGTGGCACTGTTCTTGATGAGGGTCTCATGCAGCAGCTGACACCTGATGAGAGACAGAATGAACCACATCAGCGAGTGTTTTGCAGTAGTCCAAAATCATATAATCTGTGAGGTCCACTAGGGCATTTGCAGGCACAGCTGGTTGTCTCATTGCCCTTCCCATCAGAATTTCATGGGGTGTAATCCTGTCTTCCTGTCTGGAATACTTTGGACACTCATCAGCACCAATGGTAAAGCATCTGGTCATTTCAGTGAGGTTGAGGCACAGACTTTTGCCAACCTGCACTTTATTGTTCCATTCATTTGCTCAAATATGCCTGTTGCTTCTGGCCTGTAACTGAATTCTAGCTTCTGTTCAATCTGTAATGCAGCACAGCATATTCCTCACTTCATTGTTGAAGTGTGTTCCTCTATCTGACTTAAGAAGGTCCGGCATCCCAAATTTCAGTATGATCTCCAGTAATAACAACTTAGCTGCAGTGAGACTGTCATTTCTCCTTGTATGGTAGGCTTCCACCCATCTTGAGAATACACAGATAATAACTAGGACATATCTCAACCCGTTATGCACAGGCATCTCAATAAAATCCATCTGCAGTCTGTTAAAAGGGCCATATGATCTCCTTATGTGTGTGTTTCTAACATGTGTTTTCCTTCCTACATTTAGCTGTTGACATATGACACACCTTCTGCATTTTTCATCAACAATCATTTGGAACTTGGGGTTAAACCAGCTTTGTCGAAAGAGTTGTGCCATGGCATCTCCCCCTAAATGTGTGTACCCATGGTAATATCTGATCATTGGAAATAACAAGCTGGCAACACTGGCCTTCCATCAGCTGACATCCAAATGTCATTTGAATTCTTTGCACAACCTGAACTGATCCACCCATTTTGCTCTGCTTGAGACACATTTCTTGCACACTTTTTAGTTCCTCCAAAGTATCAGTTATTTCCATCATCATTGCAAAGTCACTTTCTTCCTCAGATTAGTTTGTGAAACCGCTATTAAATATGCATGCTAGCAGTGCACAAAACCTGGCTACAGAGTCAGCATATCTGTTGCACATGTCAATGTACTCGCTGTCCTGGACATTTTATAACAGCAATTTCACTGGGTAACTGTAAAGCTTTGAGCAAATCCTTCACATTTTGCCCATTTTGGATCGGCGTTCCTGTGGAAGTAAGAAACCATTTTGCGACCATAATTGCCCAAAATCATGAACTACACCGAAGCCATATTGGCTGTCAGTGAAGATGGTGACTTTCATTTGCACAGTCAGACTGCAAGTTTGAGTAAGGGCAATTAACTGCGGAGAAAACAGATTGAAGTAGGAAGCTTTGATCACATCATTTATGGAGCACACAGCACACAGCATTTGCTGCTTTTAGTGTGCCTTCATTTCCTCTTAGACATGAACCATCAGCAATTAGGACATGGTCAGGCTCATTTAGTGGTTCATCCTTAATGTCGGGTTTTGGTTTAGTGTATAGTTCAGTGACACTTCATGTAGGCAATCATGATCGAACTCCCAGCATTTATCATTTTGTTCAATTACAGGCATCACAGTAGAAACATACAATACATTGCAGCGTTTCATTGTGACATTATGAGAGGTAAGGAGACTCTTCTCATACCGGGTAAGTCTATTATGGGTCAGGTACAGAGTTTTTGTTTTAGTCAACAGTAATTCCACTGCGTGTGGAACCATTACTAAAGGGTGTCCCATCACCATGTTTTTGCTCTTTTCCAGACTAACACTCACTGCTGCAACTGCCTTCGAGCAACCGGGGAGTTCTGACGCTATAGGATCAAGTGTAGTTGAAAAATATGCCACCGGTCTTCGGGCCTCTCCAAGTTTTTGTGTCAAAACTGAGAGTGCGCACCCATCTCTTTCACTGCAAAACAGAATAAACTCTGTTGTATAATCTGGCATTCCTAGAGCTGGGACGCAACACAATTTCTCTTTCAGCTCTAGGAAAGCTTATGTGCATTAGCTGTCCCATTGAAGTGCAACAGACACATCTCGATGTGCCAGCCTAAGTAGGGGCTTTGCCATCTATGAAAAGTTCAATATCCACTGTCTACATTAGCCGACCATTCCTAGAAACATCCTGATCTCTCTTTGTATTCGTGGTGGATTCATAAGCACAATGGCTTCTACTTTCTCTGGTGACACCTTCCTGACTCCTTTCATAATAACATGTCCCAGATACTGAACTTCTTTTTAACAGTACTGCAGTCTACCTGGAGACACTTTGTGTCCATTTTCTGCATAGTGATTCAATAATGCAATGGTGTCATACTTACAGGCCTCACAAGTGTCTGAGGCTACAAATAAGTCATCAATGCACTGCACAAGGGTAGACTCACAGGGCACATGTAGGGACTCAAGATTTTTCTTTACGATTTTGTTGAATATGGAGATACTCTCTATATATACCCTTGAGGAACGCGACGCCACGTGATTGTCTTCTGTTGGAAAACAAAGAAGAATAAGTACTGGCTATCTGCATGCAATGGCCCTGAGAAGAAAGCCTGCCACAAATCAATAACTGTAAACCATTCTGCAATACAAGGAATTTGGAATACCACTGTAGCAGGATTTGGAACAATGGGTCAAAAAGGCACCAGTATTTCATTGACCAGTCTCAGGTCCTGCACTATCCTATACTTGCCATTCGGCTTTTGTAAACCCATTATCAGTGAATTACATGGGCTCCCAATTAACTTTCTCAGTTGCATTTCTAAATCATATGTTTCATCACTGGCTGTGTTCCTGCAATAACCTCTGGAAACAAGTGATAGGATGGTGTTCTAGGGAAAATAGCATTTGGCTTACATTTTATTTGGACTGGTTCTACACCCTTTATAAGTCCAATGCCTTTACCTGTGCGATCCCAAACGTCTACATTTACAGTTTCTCTTAGAAATTTGGGCAATTCAGAATTTGTCAATAAAGGGAACCTTCCTACTTCAGTATTTTGCCTCAACATCCTCATCATTGGTCTGGAAAGCTACACCGTCTGGTGTGCAATATATTGCGCAATTCAGCTAACACAAAATATATCTTCCCAACAAATTTACTGGACAGGGATCCCAGAACACAAATTGATGTTTTTCTTCAAAGGTTCCTATCTTTATGGGAAAGTGTTTTGAAATAGGATTCAACATTTGTTTATTTGTAACCCCAATTACTTGGATAATTTTCCCTGACAGAGGCAAATCTGGAACTTCCACAGTTCTAACTGTGGATTGGTAGCTCCTGTGTCAATCAGGAATGACACATCATCAACATAAACATTAGCTTCTATATAGGGGCCACTCTGGTCTACCTCTAAGACTGCCCCAATTACACAATCCTTTCCTTCTCTCAGGCACAGTCATTGGAAATTATCAGAGGTGAACTCATCAGCTTTGAATAATGGGTATCATAGCGGCTCTCCGAGTGATCTCTCTACACAGGTAAATTAACTCATGTCTTTGGTACTGATCTAAATTATCAAACTCCAGGCAGCCTTTGATCAGCTTTCTATTGTTAATTTAGGAATATCCAATGGTTTGTCTTTTTTTTCCTCTACTTCTTTTGGGGGCTCCGTAGCTTCTGTTCTTCGTTCCCTAGTAATTTCTTCAAGTCATGCTGGTAAACCTCTAGTTTCATTGCCAATGAAATCATTTGGAGCCAAGAGAGCCATAAAGACAAAGGTTCATCCTCCAGCAACTAGAACCTGCAAATTTTGTGGGGTCTCCACAGAACTAGCTGTGCATTTTTGGTTTTCGGTACATTTCCAACAACTAGTGTTGTTAAGACTTCTGATCTTTTCTTGATTTGGGGTGGTGCAGTAGGAACCACTTGTGGTACAGCTGGATCAGAGTCCATGGGAACCACTGCTATAGATCTTCTCACAAATGGTGGGGCAATTTGCAAAATCTGTAAGGGTTGTTCAACTGGAAGTGGTTCTGATTCCACTGGGGCTGTAGCTATTGTCTGACTTGCACTAGCACTTATTTCTCCTGAGTCTGTATATTTTTCAGTTGCTGGCTTAGAAGACAATATTTGTTCTAATATTTCATCTCCCGAATCAGTATCTGACGTATCCCCTTCTTGCTTAACCTTGTCCTTATCCTTCTTTGTATTTTCTTGTGTAAGTACTGGATATAATCTGGTTCCTTCAATAATACCCTTTCTCCATCTATGCTGTTTATCCCATAAAGTATTTTCAACCATTTTCATTTCTCTTCCTGCCCTTCTCTAATATTATTCCTTTTCTTTTTGCCTCTTAACCTTTTCCCAAGCATTAAATGCCTCATATTCCATAGGTCGAGGTGGTGGCTTCATTTAATACAATTTTCCTTTCAAATGATCTGGAATTCTGGTATTAAATGTCCTGTATCTCAGAAAACATAAAGCACCCTCATCTTCCGTAATTCTCTCCCATTGTTTTAGCCATAGACATAAATTTAATGCATGTTCGGTAGGTAGTCATAATGTATGCTGGAGTACCTTCAGGAGGTGCCTCCTCCCCTTTTCGTACAGGAATAAGGACTTCTCCCTTCATGAATTTCTTAAAATCCTTAAAACATTTCATAATGACAGTTGAATATCAGATGTCACATAAACCAAATGTTTTGATTCTGTTCCGTATACGTCAAATTTTTTGTTCACCAATTATATGACAGATTTGATTTCATGCGATTCTCTATCAAATCCTAAGACAGAAACCAAATCAACAATATCCAATATCAGTGCAGCACACAAAACCTATTAACCAATGACAGCGCAAAAGTACATCAACTGTCCAATCATAGTGCAAAACACTATGATGTCTGACTCAATCCTCACAGCAGCTCACCCTCCTTCACAATTTTCTTCACTTCAACTCGTTCTTTCAATTTATCTCTTAAATAACCTCTGCTTTGCTCTCCTAAGGACATTTAAACAAAACAATCACTGAAGAATAATCCACACACGGAAGTGACTTCTCGACCAGTGAAAATTCACACGTAGCAATGCAGCTTCACCAGTTTGCGCAGTAAGGTTCCACCAAGATTAACAGAGATTAATCAAACACAACTGCTAGTATGTAATGTTACCTATGGAAGTGATGGTACCTCACACTTTACATCAACTTTTCGTGTAAACAAGTTTGAACATTTATTATTATTATTATTAATATTATTATTATTATTATTATTATTATTATTATTATTATTATTATCCCGGGATCTTTTGACTTATATGAGCCTGAAATCAACTTCTTCTCTTCAAAAACATTTCAACATTTTTCCTATTACTCACTCATAAAATCTGAAAGAGAAAACACATACAACCACTACACTTACAACTACAACATTTTTGCCCTATTAATACTCACACCTTCAAAACTGCAACCACCAAACCACAACCGCTTTGCCGCTCCATCTGGATCAGGGCACTGGAAATTGAAATCAAGGATTATTTGAAAATAGCTTGGGTACTAATTTTAAAAGCTCCATTCAGGGTGTAAACCATAACTTTACAACCAGAAACTGCAGGAATCTGAGGATTAACCTAGTATGGTATAAAGATCTAACACCCAACTTACAGATTTCGTCCTGGGAAATCCTGTTGGCTCTTGAAAAAGGTCACCGTTTTAGAACAGAGCTACCACAAAAACATAAACTATGCAAATATCATCAAGAATTAGAATTTTAAATGTTCCGTCAATGATGAGAGGTTGGTGAAGTTTTCAACACCTTTATTTATCTTAAAAGATTAGTACTGATTTGGTCATCTTTATTCAAATTAATCGGTTTACAGAAATATCGATAAAAGATTGATTTGTGACAGCATAAATCAATACACAGTGTTCAATAAAGGAAAGCTTCATTAAACGAGCTAACGGACCTAACCTATTCTAAATAGAACTGATAAACAATTCCTCTCAGAAAAGAGCAAAGTGAGAATATAAGAAGAACTTCCCATAAAGAGTTGTTCTGGAAACTCAGCCAAGTTCCATATAGCTGCAGTAGTAACCATCAGTAACAGAATGATCTCTGCAGTAGCACTGATCAGAAAAGGGTCTTGGATAGAATAACATAAGTCACCTTTAGCAGCTGTCAGTAGCAAGTAAAAAATCAACTCTCCAGGAAGAGTCGAAAGGCAGGGATGATAGTTCTGGATCTCTCAGTTTCGTATCAGGGTTTGTGGGGTTTCTTCTTTGCATCTGGTCTGCTAACTAGCTAGGAACACACATTAATATAAAATCGCACAATATTGTATCAAACATATTAGGCGTTGACTCTTCTGCTCCAATGGAAATCTCACATCCAATGATGTTGTCAAGCTTCCGATGTCTCTTCTCCTGATTCCCACATAAACATTCACGATGATATATTGTTTAAACATTGTTTCAGGACTCTGTTACATGAAGGAAAGTTCTCATGAGAACCTTCTTACCTAAGCTAAAGGATGCACTATGAGTTTCAGTGTATATCATTATTATTATTAGTGTAATCATTATTTATTCTAACAAACACAGCAAGTCTCACTGTATTGAGGCAAATGACGAAATATGAGATAAGGGAACTAAATGTAACATAGATTTGAAGTCAGCACATTTTTAAGCAGGTTGCTGGTGCTAGGCAAAATGTTCTAAATAAACGTCTATAAAGGTGTGAGTAAGAGTCGAGAGAAAAAGGTTTTAAGGCCTAACTAAAAGTGCACATTTAAGAATGCTAGCTTAGTACACATTTTTTTTTAGACATATTATTCCATTTTCTACAAGCAAATACGTTTCTCCTACAATAATAATTATTAATTAAATATTTTACATTTATTAATTATACATTAGAAGGATTCATTTCACAGTATGAAATAGGCACAATTTGTCTACGTGTAGTTTTTCTATGTGAAACCATTACTGCAGTAATTTAAGTCCATTCTAAAAGTGTGATTCTATCATAGGGGACGAATCCGATGTGGGCAGGAAGGGCTCCGACCGTCGGTTGGAACCCTCCTGCCCGCATCGAATGTGCCGTTTGGATTCCTTTCCGACTGAGCCATTCTGATGGGCTCGGTCAGAAATGAATCCAACTCAGTTTTCCGGATGGCTGACGACGGGCTTCAGTACGGGCCTTCAGTACTCCCCTGGCCGGCTCTTTCCGGCCAAGGGAGTACGATGGCAGAAAAAGGCAGTGGGAAACTGTCTTTGGGGGCCCCCACCAGGTGTGTGGCAGCCGAATGATGGCCTACTTGGCACCTATGGTGCCCCCCTGTTGATCCCTGCACCCGGTGGCAGGCACCTTGAGGTGCCTGCCAACGGGTGCAGGGATGAACTGCACCCCTGCTCTTTCAATGAGAGCATGCATTCCTTTCAGAATGCATGCTCTCATTGAAGGATATAGGCATGTGACCGAACAAGGTTCGGTCGCATCCTAGTTGCAGGTCTGTAACCGATGAGATGAGGTTGCTCGGTTACAATTCCTGACCGATGTCGGATGGACTCCAGTCCGTCCGACATCGGAATCAAGCCCATGGTCTGCAAGTCAAATCTCATTTTTGAACTAATTTGCTTCAACCTCCACTCTGAAAATTGTACCAGCACCACTGTTTGTAGCACAAATTACACTATCTGACTAAATATTGTACAACATTTTTATCTCCTGCCTCTAAATATTATGTAAAACAACAATTCCAGTTAACACTCTTGGAACTGTCCATGGTTCAGGAAGTATATAGTGTGAAATCTTTGTCGTGCTTCCAAAAATCTGCCCCACTATTTGCAGTGCGATACCAATCAGCTTAGTGTCGGCAGCACATGTTTCACATATCACTAATCTCATCATAATCTCATCAATACTTTCTTATTGGCAGGAAACTATTGTGATCACCTCAAACATGCTACAACCACATCACTTTAAAGATAGAAAATGCTGACGCTGACATTTTGACCAATTACAGGCTTATCGTTCATCTTTCTTCCAGTACAAAGGCTTTGGAATGTGTGGTGTGCTTGTAAATCTTTGCTCACTTTGAAATCAACAACTTGACTTTCAGTCACGCTTTCAACCATGGTGGGAAACTGACACCGCATAAATTAACATAAGAGAGAAATTCCTTTCTGCTGGAGACCAAATCCAAGGATTGGCGCTCTCCACAAACATCTTCTACTTAGTCTTTGCCTCTGTAACTAGCACTGTCGATGTTAATCACATTGACCATCACCTATAAATGGATGCTATTCAGATCTACCCCTAGCTGGAAGAGGGATCTGGAATCCACAGCAAAGTAGCTGTTTGCCAGAGCAAAATCCAGTAATCAGTGCAGCTTTACTGGCTCTTCCTTAATTTTTCCGAATACTAAGGTACTGATCTTGGGGCACGTGAACCCAACAACTTTTTAATTTCCATGGTCTGACTCCCTAGGGGCTTAATGATCACCATTGCAGAAGATTTATTACTTGAGTACCGTTGTAGATTATGCCTTCCCTTTCTAAGTGAATTCCATAACAAAGGATGATATATTCAATTGATGCTAATTACAGGGGATACTGCCTCTATGCAACTCCTAGAAAATTGTTTTAATGTTTGGATTTTTTTTTTGCAGTTTTATATAATGAGCAGTCGACCCGTAGATATTGGAGCGCTTTACAGTAGCATCACTGACATTACACAAGATCGCATTACTTTTTTAGCCAAGTGGATATTAAGCTATTTGCACAGAATTACAGGATGTTGAGCTGACACTGAGACTCGAACCTGGTTGTCCATTTCCACAGATAGTAGATCTGTCTATAACGCCACATTTTCTTCACATTTGATTTCCATGCTTGACTTCTGCAATACCATTTACACCAAATCCCTCAAAATGAGCTGTGCAGGCTCCAAAGAGCAAAAAAATCATGCAGTCTGACTCATCATTGATTTGCGACTCTTACAATACATCACACCGAATCAGAATAGTGTTCACTGGCATCCCATCAAGTAAATAATGCCATTCAAGACACTATTCCAAACAAACTCAGCACCTCATGGCTGTGCCCCAAAATGTCTTTCCCTGGTCTATAAGCTTAGCTTAGCTACAGCTATAAGCAATACACACAGACAGCTGTGCCCAGCTACTCAAAATAATCTCACACTCGCCTGCACTAGATTCAAAAGCTTTGGAAGCAGAGCCCATTATATAATTGTTTTCTTAATCTGGGATGCCCATTTTGATCACGTGAGTCTAGGAGGAGTATTTCTCAAGTTCCAGAATTGACTCAAGAATCACATGTTCGGATAAATGTCTGAATATTGACTACAGGAATATTGTAGGCAAACTATTGAAAACCAAAATATTGTGGAAGTATACAAATTCTTAACTAAACTGCTATGTATATTGAATAAACATATACCTTGATGGTGCATTTATTTGGTATTAAGTAAAACAAACTTATATTTGCCCATAAAAAATTACCTTGTTGATAGTTAGATCGTTGATATTTTTGCAATAATATTTTGTAGCACAATATTTAAAACTCGATATTCCAGGACCATACCACAAGTTCATATTGACCTGTGGCTAGGAGGCACACCCCCTGCATTAAACAACGAGTCAGACACTTAAGATCAGTTTGCATCTTCCACCAACCCATTTACTGGTTCACTGAAGTTCATGGATTCACCTACTAAGTCTCTAAGATCTTACTATCTCAATTGGGGAATTAGAGATTGAGTAGAAAAGTGTTGTGGACCAAAATATTGAATATCAAAATATTAAGAAGATTAGTTCATATAGGTAACACTTACTATTCTTAACTTCACATCTACGGACATTGAAGATGGGGAGAAGAAGTGGAGTTAAGTATAGGAAACATATACTTAGCTATAAATACTTACCTTCATTATATTTTGGTTCTCAATGTTTGGCCCCACGATAGGTTCTGGTCGATATTGTGGTGGAATACCCTGGTGATCGTACAGCTCTACCTGGAATCGTGTGAAGAGGCTACCCTTACAACTGGTATATCTCATGCATGATCCATTTTCACAACATCTGCCTTTCAACGGAAGTCGTGGACTGAAAACACATTGAGGCATGCTGTTGAACCAGCTGTACTCCCCACTAACACTCCTCTGGTTTACAGAAGACTCTGTGGGGCATATTCACAAGCCGATATCGCCGCTTTAGCGGGACTTTTTTGCCGATAAAGCGGTGATATTTTTATCGCAATATTCACAAGCTGCCGAAAACAGTCATTAGCTACATATTTTCCGCGTTAGCAACCGCTTTCAATATCGCAGAACCTGTTAGCGAAATTTATCGCTAATGAGATGCAATGTAGGCGTTCCCTTGCTAAAAGTCACGCTAACACCACATCGCCCTATTCACAACGATGGCCCTGAGCGGCGAAGCGATAAAAAAAATGACGCTAAGGCACGTTAGCTGCAGGAACTTAAGACCAGAAAAAATCAGGTCTTAACATGGGTGAAAATCAGCTGTATATAAGGGAAACTATCCCAGAGCCTCATTTGAACACCCACTGATGCCATGGAGGTACTAATCATGCAGATTGGAGTACCAAGAAGGCCACAACAAGCACCCCCACTGCCACCCCCCCCGGACCCCGCCGAGGCTGCGCAGAATAAGACAGCGTGTCAATCACAGACGCATCAGCCTCACAGATCTAATGCCAGAGGATGTCATAGCCCACCACAGGCTCAAAAGGACAGCCATCCACTGCATCCTGACACAGTTAGCCCACAGGCTGACTGCACCAACACAGCGGATAACCAACATCCCTCCGCAAACAAAGCTGCTGGCTGTGCTGCACCTGTTGGCCTCTGGTACATTCCAACCAACAACTGCCAGAGTCGGAGGAGTCTCACAGTCATCACTGTCAAAGTTCCTCACAACTGTATTGGATGGCATCAACAGCCTGATACCACAACACCTTCACTTCCCCAATACTGCGCAGGAACAGTTGGAGATCAAGCAAGGGTTCTACGCCATAGCTGGCTTCCTGCATGTGTTGGGGCAATTGACTGCACACATGTCCTACTTGTGCCTCCTGCTGACACTGCACACATATACCGCAACAGAAAGCACGCACATTCCATCAATGTGCTGGCAATAGTGGATCACCGGGGCATGTTCACCAATGTCGTAGCCAAGTTCCCAGTCAGTGTGCATGATTCCTACATATTCCGCCAGTCCATAATCAATCAGCGCTTTGAGGATGGCACGTATGGAAATGCACTTCTCGTTGGTAATTACTAACTTAAGACACACCTCAACTACACAATCATAGCACACATAACTGTGAGAAAGCACACGTTCAAAACTCACACACAACATGCCAATTAACATGCCCACCTAACAGACACGACAACACCAGTAACTGTTGAAACTGGGGCCAGCCATGTAGCCAAACCATCACCAAAGGCATAGCCCCACCGCCACACATCAGCAAATGTGGGGAGAGGTGGCAACCAAGTATGTGCAATGTAGGCAAGCGACCTACAAAGAAATAATGTGCACAAGGCCGAGTGTGGCAGTGGAGTGCTGGATAGTCTTGATTGTGCAGAGTACAGACATGTCCAAGTGGGAATATATTGTGATCCCGTTGTCCATCCTGATGGCAAAGACAGCGTTGTTGACTGTCCTACCTGATGTGGGGTGTGAAGCATGCGAAGGCAGCATGGATGACGCAGAGCCTGTTGAAATATCTGCAGGCCACTGCATAGACCTGTATGTACATGAAGAGGGAGAAGTCAAGTATGATGCCTATGTATCTAGAGTTGCCGTGGGTTTGGCTGGCAAAGACGGTGGCCCACCAGGTGTTGCCACATGCCGATGGGGTGGACAGGAGGATGAGGACTAATGTTCCCTCCTTGTAGAGCACCCACCATCTGATGAAGCTCCATGTAGCAACTTGCAGCAACAATCCCTGCGACACCAGTCTGGTGTGTGGGGGTGCCTCTTTGAGGGAGAGTATGAGCTAGGTGTCATTGTAGGTGGTGATGTCCAATGTTCACCTTCCTGTAGCTAAAGTTCTACTCCAGGCATCTGCAGATGCATCTGTCAACTTTGATGTTGTGTGTTAACGAAGTGGCATACATAGCACGCTGTAAGCTGGAGTTGCACATTGGGGCAAGTGTGCATGTGCATCAGTCCATACATGTCACAAAAATCTAGACTGTGCTGTTGGTGTTGCCTGCAGCGGTGTGGCTGTTGCTGTTGATGGTGGAAAGTAACAGATCCTTGCTGACCCAGCTCCTGTAAGTCTGCATGGCACCTGCTGTGTGTTTGTGTGTCATGGTGTTACATGAGGAGAAACTGTACGCTGTGCTGGTCACAACATGGGCATTGAGTGGTGTTGATGAGGTGGACGCAGTTTCCACATGTGAAGATGGTGTCAAAGGTGTGCCCTGCCTTGTGGATCAGTGTTGAGAAGAGTTGTCTCAGTTCGATGTTAGCAAGCATCTGGCAGAGCTAAATGGATTATATGAGTACTTGTGGTATGTGAGGTGGAGTCTATGATCATGGATGAGTACGTAGCCCATGGAGTAGATGACGTGGTGTGTGAGGACGTTGATGGTGAATGCTAAGTGTTCACACCCCCTGTGTCCCCTGCAGATGAGGGTGTGGCAGACTGTTGCCTTGTGGCATGTCTGTACCTGAAAAAGCATGTTCTGTGCCTTGTGGAATGTATAGTGGCAGCGGCAGCAGCTCAACAGAACGTGAGCCGTGTCTGTTGTGGCCCATTGGCATCTAAATGTTCTCCTGGTGTTGACTGTGAGTAGTGCGGATGTGTGGCAGCGCCAGATGGCATGAGAGCCAGGGAGTCTGCTTGTGCATGTGTCAGTCTTGTGGACATGTGCATACAAGCCTGACATTGGTGCACTGTTGGAGTGGCAGTAATGCAACAGTGCAGCCCACACAAGTGAATATGCTCGGGGGGAGGTAAGAGCATCTTGTAGGCAAGGTAATTTGCATTGATGCTGTTCAATTGTCCAGAAGCCACACAGGGCAAAGATTAATCACAAACTAGCAACAATCACACACCACAAAAATATTAACCGTGGCCACAAAGCATGCATAACCACTAATGGACACATCTCTCCATTACATGTTACAGGTGATCAAGGCTATGCACTCCCCCCATGGATGATGACACCACTCCGAGCCACCAACACCCAGGCCCAGAGGCAGTATAATTTGGCCCATGTACGCACCAGGGGCATTGTGGAGCGCACATTTGGCGTGCTTAAGTCACGTTTCCGTTGTCTTGACATCACAGGTGGAAGACTGTTGTACAGCCCAGAAATTGTCTGCAAGATGATCATAGCATGTTGTGTAATGCACAATATATGTGTAAGCACCAATGCCCCATGGATCCAAGTGCCAGATGCACCGTACGATGCTCCGGATGATGAGGAAGATGAGGCAGGTGGAGCACACCCCACAGCTACTGCAGCAGGAACAGCCCAAAGGAGACGAATCATAGACAATTTCTTCACATGAGCACGTCATATCGTGACTGTCCTTACCAATCATATATCTCCTCAAATAGAACCAAAGCACAGTATACATAAATTATGAAATACCACACACATACCCTGTGTGCATGTTTATCATCTGCATGAGTACATCCAACATCTCAAATAGAAAATGATGGTGGACCTGTCACCTCTGGACAGATATGCTGATCAGTGTGACAGAAGTCATAAACTAAACATGTAAGGGTGTCAAATGTATTTTGAAAATCAAATGTACCAAGTGTCACATGTGGATAATAATCACATCTAGGATCTGAATAGTGGTAAACTATGGTGTCATATGGGGTAAATTATGGATATTAGGGTGTCATTTGGGGTAAATCATGAATATTAGGGTGTCATTTCGGGTAAATTATGAATATTAGGGTGTCATTTGGGGTAAATTATGGATATTAGGGTGTCATTTGGGATAAATAATGAATATTAGGGTGTCATTTGGGGTAGATAATGAATATTAGGGTGTCATTTGGGGTCAAATTATAATTAACATCTTAGATTTTGCAATTATCAATGATAGTTCATTGAAATAAGATTCATCTGTGTAAGAAGGTGCACTTAGCGTGCAAAACTGCACGCATTTTCGACAATGCGATCATTTTAATCATGCAAACGATGGAAAATACATTGCTAAACACATTGGTCCATACGGAATGTCACCCAAAATCCTATTTGCGTGAAGATTTTTATCGCTAAGTCAAAAACGGGTCGCAAATACACAGGAAGTGATGTCAGCATGCTTACTGTCTCATGGAGTTGTGCTGTGCACTTTCTGTTTCACTTTTGAGCACATTGCTGGTGATTGTGGAGAGTGTTGGAGGTGTTTGGTGGTGTGTGCTGGAGTTTTGAGAGTTGGAGAGTGTTGCTGTGTCCTGTGTCCTGTCGATTGTGTCCCTGTGAAGTGTTGTGTCCCTGTATTTACGTGTTATATTGTCTTTTGTCCTCAAACTTGTCGGGTGTTTGTCTTGGGGTAGCTAACTTTATTTGTAGTTTTAGGGGATATTAACCAGGGTCATTTAAAAAATGTTCAAGTGGGGTTAGGTGTGTGCAGGGAGATGGTGGGTGTGAGCAGGGAGGGCGGGATGTCCAAGGGGGCTTTGGGTGGCTTCCTCTGGATGATCAAGTTTTTCCTGCCCTTGATGGTGGAGAGGGGAGAACGTATCCTGGCCGGATACCCCATCAGTGTGCGCAAGCAGAGGTGGGAGCGTGTGCGTGCGCAGATGAAGCACGTATATGGAGTAGACCGCACTGTGCGCCAGTGGAAGCACCGCTGGCAGGATAGCATGGCACAGGAGGGTGACCTGTTGGACTACGTGGGAGTCATGGGTGGCCTACAGTGTGGTAAGTTAAAAGTATACATTTATTCATGAATACTGTAAGAAATAAACTTATATGCAGTGTGGGACACACTGTTGTCCATGTTTCGAAATGTGTGCAGGATTAATATTGTCTGTGTACAGGAAGGGTGACTGTACATGAACAATCCAAAGGCATTGTTACTGTGACCTGTGTGCTGGCCTAGAGGCAGTGTAAAAATTGATGGCATCATTAACTGTGGTGCGTTACCTACGCTGCCCTTGAACATAGTCTCTGTGTGACAATGTTAGAGATAGGGACAAATGCTCTAAGTAAATAAGACATCTCCAGAGTGTCATGACACCACCAACATCTGTGAAACTGCCGTGTGCGATCTGCAGCCATGCATTTGTACACAGAGCATGTATTACATCATGTTTTGTGTAGAAATGGGGCCTTGTGAATGTGTCACTCAAATAGTATGTGCAGGTTTGCTAAGATTATTGTCTTGTTTGGCCCGACTCAGCATTCACAGGTCTTGTGTGAATGGCATGCAAAGTAGACACAGTCATATAGCCAACATGAAGTACAACCCTACAGTAATGTAGCTTATTATGCTATGGTGATGACTTGTATGATGAATATGACCTGTGTGAGTCATCGTCTGATACCAAGCATATTTTACTTTTGCTGTCTCACAGGCTGGATCGCATCCGATCATCACACGGGGGACATAGACAGATTCAAGGACCCACACGCCACTGGTGAGTTTGTACATCATATATTGTCACAGTGCTGTGTGATGACTGTCTGGGTCAAATGACCAACGTTGTAGTTTGCAGTCATGGGTGTGTATCAGCATGTGCCATGACTACAGTGTCGTGCTCTGGTGGCTCAGTGGACAAAATAATCCACTGCAGGGGCCTATGTTCGACCTCATGGTCAGCAGGTTAAATTCCCGGAGGGTCCACTCAGCCTTTCATCCATCTGCGGTCGATAAAATGAGAAGCATTGAGTTGGGCAACAATAAACATCTGTCATTCATTGCCAAGATACCTCTTTGGTGTGAGACGTGCGCTTTCACAAATACACATGTCATGATGTATTGTGGAAGACATAAGTGTGTACAAATTGGTAAGTGAAGGTGGAGCTATGCATTTGTCTCCCAGTTGTGACTTTGCACATGACCAGTCAGTGATACACATGGTGATTGGGTCTATGGTTTCGGTCACAACAGCACATGCATGCGGATTAAAGAGCGCACTGATTAAGGCTGGGCGTAGTTCGCGAAGTAGCGCTACGCGAAGCTACGTGGAGTGCAGTTCGTCACTACGCGAGCTTTGCGTCAGCACTCACGCGAACTGCGTAGTGCGTGTTCGTCAATGATTGCACAGTGCCGGATGCTTGTCCGCACTGTGCAAATCATTAACGTTGCAGCTTGCACAGTGCGAGCTGTCTTTTACATGCCAGACTACGAGTAGATTTTGTACTCGAGCAGCAGCATTCTCAACGCGGACTGGTAGTTTCTCATCGCGAGCGGTCGCGAGCATACGCGACTCACTCGCAATGAGTACACTCTGACCTTTCATCCATCTGCGGTTGAGAATCTCGAGGAGCATTTAGTTTCCACGCTCGCGATCGACAACTTGATGTTGCTGATCGCGAACGAAAAAGTCTCGCCGTGGATGTGCACTTTACTAATGCTCGCGGTACGACGCAACTGTGGACGTTGAGGACCGCGTAGCAAATCTGTAAGTGACGGTGGCACTATGCATTTGTCGCGTAGTTTGCAACTGTGCTACGTGCCCAGTCGCGTGATGCACATGGTGATTGGGCTATAGCTTCGGTCACAACTACGCGACGTAGCGTAGTTGACTTACCCAGAGTTAGCACTGATAGGAGAGGAGACATGTAAGTGGTGTTGCAGATGAGCATCATCAGACATGGAATGCATGTACATCCTTGAGTGAGATGACAGTGCAAGTGTGCACGATCATGCACAATTAGGCAGTGGTTTGCAGTCCGTGCGTGCTCAGACCCAGGTCTGCACTGTGATTTAGTAGGTATGCTGCATGACAGCTTCACAGAAGTGGCAGTGCAGATCTTTGCGCCAAGCATATCAATGGCATGTCCACCAAACACCTAGCTAAGAAGACCCTCTGAATCCCATTGCCATGTATGGCCACTGCAATGGTGTTGTCGAGCTGTCTCCATGGGGTCATTCCATGTCAGACTCTGGATCAGGTGTACAAGCTCATCTGTCCCAATTTTTGACATTACTCCACATCCATGTCTCAGGCATGCTTTAACTCTGCGATTATTGCAGTGCCATAATATTTTCCCAATTCATGCCCCTTGAACGCTATCTGTGAGAAAACATTACACATGATATCACTAAAACCGTCATGACTCCAGGGTGCCGTCACTATGGTGATTGCATTGTAACAGATTGTATTGTAAGTGCCTGAGTACCTTGATTTAATACGGTGTGATATTAGCAGATCAAGGACATGCATGAGTGACAATTTAGAGTACAGGATGTCTCACACTTTCAAACATCATTGCGTCACCTATTGTGAATTAGTGGTGGAGAGGGGTACAGCACCTCATGTACAAGTCAGTGTTCAGCCACCCAACGGGTTTCCATGTCTGCTGCATGAAGCAGCACACATGTAAGTCCCAATCTGGCATTTTCTGTTTGTACATGTGCAGGAAGGGACACCTGCCTGTGCATTAACATACATCCCTGCTTGCAGACACCCTTGCACTCTGGTGCAAGGGTGCCTGCATTGTCGCTAAGTTGTGAAACTTAGTGCTATCGCAGGGGGAAACACAAGTCTGCAACATATCCTTGTGAATATGGTGCAGCCCTGCATTTACAAAGTGGCCGAGAGAGGCGTTAAGCCAAGAAGCCTAACGCCTCTCCCCGCCACTACCTAGTGAATATCACCCTGTCAGTCTAAATTGGTTGTGACAGTACATGTCCCATGCCATGCACTGTTATGTCAGTCTCCCCAGCCTGTAGTCAGTGATCCAGGATTCCACTTTTAGTTGTCATGCTCACTCACTGAATTCACATAGTTACTTCAGAGTGTAGGCACCCATGTTGAAGTGATCTTGTATCATGTATTTTAATGGAGAACATTGACATAGTGTGAATGACTCACAATTTCACATTGTTCTTATTTTACAGACAACATGACGCCTGCGGAGTCACATGCCTTCCAGGTGAGGAAGGAGCAGTACCAACACATCAAGAAAGTCAGCAAAGGGTACCGCAACATGGCGCGTAGGTACGCGGAGGAACGTGCGGCTGGTACATGGAAAGCGTTGTCCGGGGTCTCAATTCGTGGCCAAGCCAGTGGCACCCAGCCCAACCCAGGCCCCGCTGGCATCAGTGGTGGATCCCAGCCTGCACCGTCTGTGTCCCATCCCCCTACTACTACCCCCACACAAGGGACAATCCCACCTGTACCAGCGGATCAGGTGATGCCATTTACTCTCTGTGACAAAAAACTGATCATGGACAATAACGTGATGCTGGCAGAGTTGAGAAGGGAAATGTCAGAGCAGACAAGGCAACTCTTGGACATTAAAAAACACCTGGGAATACCATAGTGTCTGGCCACGTTGTGCCCCATCCCCCTCTTCTCCCTTCCCCCAAAGTTTTATCTCATAGTTTATTTAGTGTTAGGTAAGTATTTTAAGTGTTAGGTAGTGTAGTTTTAGGTCAAGTATAGTTGGTGTTAGATTTTAAGATAGTTTTAGATTTCATCATAGTATAGTATTTGGGGATAAGTTTCCTTTTCCTTTGGGTGGGGGGTTGATGTATTTCTAAAAAATCTTTTTAAAAAATTATGTAAAAAAAAAAATACATTTGTGTAGCTTAAATGTGTAGTTAGTTTATGTATAGCTTAGATATCTGTCCTGTATCGTGGTGTACCATAAGGGTGGGAGGGGGGGTTGATGTTTTTGATATGTCTTGCGTGTTTAGGATTAGTTAGGGTAGATAGTTTAGGTATATTTTCTCTTCATTCTAGTTAGTTTATTTCATCTTAGTAGTAGTTATGAATATAGATAGTTTAGTAGAAATGATTTTGTTGATTTTATAATAAATGTTCACTATTTTGCCATTCTGCTTGCACTTATGTCAGTGGTGATATGGTTGAGTGTTAATTTTTGGATTGTATGCATGTAATCTCATCACTGGACTCTCCGCTGAATGTTTAACTGTGCTCATGACATGTTAGTTAGCATGATGATTGTTTGTGGCAGGATACCTTAGATGTGAGCACAGTAAACTTGCATGGATAACAGTGGGGCAGGTGGGAATTACGGCCTAGTCTAGGGGCAGTCGTTCGTGAAGTTCTACATCTTAAGTGTGACTCACGGAGTTGGCCAGCACATTGTTGCCCTTTTACAACACAATGTAGGGGCATGGCATTGAGAGGAGGTTGTGATAGCTACTGTTATCCATCATGGAGATGGATGTATGTGCAGGGTACCACAGACTGCGTAATTGCCTGGCATCTCACATGCTCCTTGCACAGAGTCCATCTACATTGCACAGACCTTGGCACACTTGCTGCATAGTGCAAGTCTGTCAGATTCATTTGATTTACAGGTTCCTGTGCATGGGGGCTGATCCTCAAGGACATGCCAGTATGAGTATTTCTGTGGGTCAATTGAAAAGTGCATATGGCAGTCCAGTGGGCATGATTCACGTAAGTCATCTGAGAGTAAGTAATGAGTTGGCATTTTCAAGTATTCACAACTGGCATTGAGGAGTACTGCAGTTAGATGTACTGACTTTAATTCTCATAAATGCCTTTGAGGAATCTCAAAATATTGTGAAGTCATAATTTAGTCAGTGTGAAAATGTTTGTACGTGCAGACAGTTCTGCGGCATACAGGTGGGGAAATGTTGCATTGCTCCCTGTAGTGCCAGTGTTATGGCCACTTCTCCCAGCTGTTACCTTTTGGCATTGGCTCATAGTGATGCCACCCTTGACAAATTTGCTCTGCTTCTGACTGTATGCTCAGTGCAGTACAACACACATCCATTGTCACATTGCCCTATCCGTTCACAGTGGTCACAGCAAGTGAGTGTTCAAAAGAAAGTAAGCATTGTACGTCCACAGGAAGGGGCTAATTGACGCCTTACATTTTGGTGTGAGTCCCTATTGCTAACTCTACTTCACTGAGGCAGACATTGTGGTTCAATTAGTGGCTGGTAGACATTTGCCCTTAGGTATCTTCATCAATGTGTATGTGTTGTGCATCATCTTGGGATGTGACATGCAATGTGCACCCTCACAACAGCCTTCGCCCACCCTGTAGAGTGTGAACAGATATGCCAATAGACATTCTCTTTGCAATAGTAACGGGGGACACTACTTGTGTCCTGCAACAGAGTTTGGATTATTTACACACATTCCTATTGCCTTCATGGATGTTGGCCTAAGTTGGGATCTTGATAGATTGTTGTATTGGAGCAATGGGGACACAGCTACTTCACACATACACGTTCATCTCACTGCCCATCTGGATCACAGTGTAAACTGTACTTTTGTGCCATTTCCCTGGGTGTACTTACAGTTGGATTCACTGCTCCTACATTTTGACAGACTGCCATACTGGATTGGTCATGGAAAACAGACAACTATGTGACTTTGAAATATTTATTCAAATGTCCGTCGACATGGCTGGAGCCTGGACCAGTACTTGGCCATGCAATCCCCACATTACATTGATGCCCAGTGGAGGGCCAGACAGAGTCCTTTAGGGTTGAGAGGTCCAGAGGATGAGGAAGAGTTCAGTCAGCAGGCTGATTGCTGTGTCATTGGTAACCAGAAAATATTATGGCAGTCCATGTTGAGGTCCAAGGTGAGTGTCACAGAGTGTTTCGGGGGACTGTGGAAGGTGATACTAGGGGGCATGATGCTGAGCCCAAAAGCAAGTTGAAACTGGCCATTTGGCATGGATGAATGCTAACGCTTCCTTCTTTGCAAAAAGGCAGAATCATCCATCCCCATCTTCGTCCTCTGATGTGTCATGTGCCTCACCTGTGGGTGGTGGTATATTGGCTGCAGCACTGTGAGGCACTGACACATCAGGGGGTGGAGATGTGGATGTAGAAGCAGCAGCAGCAGCATTCATCTGCGCCAGGCCTTGTTGCAGCAAAGCAGTGATGATGATCTGCAGGGCATGAAAAATGCCAGCTACATCTCACTGGTGTGCAGCTGTGGCAGCCATTTGTTCCGCCTGCATCCGCTCCATGTTCTCCATTGTCCTTCGCATGCGGCCCAACTCCTGGCTGCCATCGCTGGAGCCACCCTGACTGGACAGTTGTTCCTGTCTCTGAGTCATGACTCCAGCAATGGCAGCCAGGGACTGTTGGAGAGCATTGAGCGGACTGTGGGGGTCCGTGATGTTTGTGAGCTGGTCCCGGATGGAACTCAGACACCCACTTACGGAATCAAGTTTGCCCGCCAGGCTGTCAAACCCCACCCGCACCTGATGAGCCATCTCCTCCTGGACCTCTAACACACGGCGTTGGAATGCGGTGGGGCCGGGGAGGGAGACAGGGTGGGGGTAGTGAGCTGCTGGCATACGGCCGTGACGGGGTTGCAGTACATAAATCAACTGAATGAGATAGAATTACGATTGTAGCGCGCCGGATCGCCATTTGATGGTGCGATGCGGCGCGTCATCAATGTAAATGCGCTTTTGAGTTGATTTAGTTGTATACTTTACCTCCGTTCGGCCGTGACACCAGTGGAGTTTACTACCGCCCACCCTGCCCTTCTGCCTGCTCCCACCGCCTGCAGCTTACTTCCCTCCAGGAGCCGCTGACTGTGTACTTGTACATTGTCATTTAACATTTTGCAGCTATGACAAATGTAATTGGCAAGTTTACACACACACAAGCAGCACCAATTGTGTCCTCTGTTCAGTTGAGGAAGTGATGCAATTTGTCCCACATCGTAGTCAATGTTGACGAGCTGCGATTTAGATGTGTGTGCACTACATTGTGGGATACTCGCACATTCAGCTGAATTTTTAATACCCCTTATCCCTTTCAGGCAGTGGGCCTTCACTTCTATGCATTGACAATACTGAGATGTAGCAACCTGGGGTGTATATGGGTGTTCGACAGAGTTGGGGCACTTGTGCATTTATTGTAAGCAGATGTCTTGTTTACATCAGGGGTTGTATGTACACGAGGATGTGTCAGAGTATGACCTGCTCCTTTAAGGATGTGGCCCACACTCAGCCACCTCAGTGACGTGGCCTGCACCATGTTGAGACGTTTGGGGGGCGGGCATGCTATACATCATGCACTGTCACTTGCCTTGTGAGTGTGGCTCCCAGACCCGCACCTTTGCTGGGTGGTGCACATGTGCATGTGCTAGTGGCGAGATTAGTTATGGGTGAGGAGGGCCCCGTTTATGTGCATTGGCTACTAAGGCATATTTGCTGTTTAAATGTGTGCTGCACTATGCTGTACACATGTGCATCCAGGTCGCTTTGTCTATTGTGATTTGTCTTGCATGCATTGCTTACTGCACTCCTGTTGGCTTATCCATTGTGAGTATGGTGCTGCATGAGTTTCTCTTGTTGTTGCTGGATGGACAGACAGTGTCAACACACATTACCCTCAACGGTGAAACCACGTGCAGTGTGTAAGTGGGCCTGGATTTGTGAATGTGGATTTCCGATTTCGTATTTGTGCTGCTCAGACATTGTAACCACCAGCCTACCAACAGTTGCAATTGAGAGGGTGATGTGTGTTCGTGTATGTGCCATGCAGATGTGCACATGGGTGATACATGCTGTCCTGGCTCAGATTATTCAATGCATGGCTTTGCGTGTGGGTGACAACAACCATGACTGCATATTTGTTCACTGACACCGATGACTTAACAAACAGATAGGTTTTCATGCACATTATGTTGTGATGTGCAACTCACCCCAGGACTGATGTTGAATTTTTTTTTTTCTGTATGGCATATGTGTACACTTGAGAGTGTAGGTGTGCAAATCGGCCTAAGGGGTGTGTGTGCCATTTGGCTATTTGTCATTATTAGTTGCAACTTTGCTATCCCTGCTTGTAGTCATACTTTGTTTGTCATACTTCTTTACAGGGAAATTGTAGTTCTGTGAGTCTGGCACACAGACAAGTCTTGCAGTGCATATTTTGTTGACACATTCCTGATGGGCATTGTCCCTGCACTGTGGTGTTGTGGGCATTGCCGCACTGCTCATTGTATTCCATTGTGTTTTGTGTGTAGTCTGCTGTTTGTGTGCATTGTGGGATATGCACCTTTGAGCCAGTAGGCTGCTTGCTCATTTTATCGTGACATTGCATGTGTTTCTAGTATGCAGACTCAATAGATGGTTTCTCACGTGGGAGTGCTGCAAGGCGTTGGTGCGGTGCAGTGGTGCAGGTAGGGAGAGTGGCAGGATGGGGTGTGGTGGATTTGGACATATGAGGGCTGGAGTTAGGTTAGTGGCTAAATGATTTTAAGTAGTTACCTTGCACTTGCTGCATCGCCGAGTTGGCAATGCAGCAAGCGAAAGGTAGTTAGATTTATTTATGGACTTACCTAACTCGGGCCCGTCGTGTGTCCGACTCCACTACCCCACATCCGGCCCCTCCCCCGCCCCGCCACCCCGCACCACCGCCCCGCAGCACTCCCACTGCAAGCTGTCAATGTGTACACAGGACTGCATCTCATGGACAAGCAGGCAGACACATTTACTGTAGATGTGTCAGGATGTCTACATGGCCCCCTTGCCTCATCAGCACACATATACATATCGTCTGCACAGGGCCACATCTCTCTGATACTAGACATGGGGATGCAGTGTGTGTGTGACTGATCATGTGCATGAGTGGGCATGCCACCACCAATGTCAGCAGACATGCAGCATTGTGCACGTGTGTCTGGGTTGTGTGCAAGATTGTGTATGTGCAGTTGTGTCACCCTTGATGCACATGCACAATCTTGCACATGACTCCAACATACGGGCACATGCATATGCATGGTGTTGAGGTGAGAGGGCCTTTTTGACAGCCTGCTGCATCTAAAATAAATGTGTGCCTTTGCTCTTTCACGTAGGCCTTATTGTGTGGTGTGAAATGATACTTGAACTATATTTGTTTGAGTTTTCAGAACACATTTCCAGGTCTGTGAGCCCACCAATATGTGTCTTGGAATTTATTGGTTGAGTAGGGTGTTATGTGTATGCCATCTTGGGCAAGGGGATCAGTGACAAGTTCCGCATTCATTGTGGGTGTGCACTGCAATGTATTTAATTGTGCATGGGTGCCATTGGGCCCATATCCCCCGTCCCCCCAGTCCCTGGTTGGTACTCACCCTGTTGCTGTTGTGACTGCTCCTGTTCAGCAGTATCCTGTCCCGGAACTCCAACCACCGCCTCCTCGCTGATGACAGTGGACACCTGTTCCTCCAACGGATCCAGCTCCTCCTGTGGTGCTGGACTCCCACCTCCAGTCTGCATTGCTGCTTTCAGGTTTGCTGCAAGTTTCAACTTAGTTTTGCGCTTGACATCATGCCAGCACTTCTTGCAATCGTCCACTGTCCTCCTCACCTCTCCAACAGCATTCACCTTGGACACGATGGACTGACATATTGCATTTTTGGTTGCCAATGACACAGTGGAGGTGACAAAAAGTTGTTGTTGGTGTTCGGTCACCTCCGCAATCAGGACCTGGTTTTTCTGCTGACTGAACCGCGTCTTCCTCTTCTCCTTGGACTTCCCCTGGGTCTCTGGCTGGTCCTCCTGGGTGTTTGTGGGGTTGTTGTTGGCCTCTGTGCTTGGTCCAGCTTCCTCCATGGCTTCTCTCAGGACTTCCTGCTTTTTTTTTTTTTGGTGGTGTTTGGGCTGCTTAGCAGGCGTTTTATAGTGATTTTTCCCGCCTCCCTTGGGAAATACAAGCCTGGCGCTAGTTAGCGATCCGTTTCGGATCGCTATTTGGACCATCGCCACTTTTTCCGCGTTAGCGTGAGAATATTAATCGCCGTAACGCTGTTCTTATCGCTTGACTTTTGACGCAGTACAGGAAACTATCGCCTGCTAGCGGCGTGTTGTGAATACGCCGCTAATAAGGCGATAATTTCCGGCATTACGCAGCGATAAAAAAAGTCACGCTAACCGAGCTTGGCGATAATTATCGCCGTTTGTTGTGAATATGCCCCTTAGATGGCTATTTAACTCTGCCTGGCTATGTTCAAATAACCTAAAATAAAGAAATACATCTGACCGGCTTCTCCCCACCAGAAAGGTTTGGCATTTAAATAAAGGAATACTGCATGAAGACATACATTTTAGTTCATGGTGAAATCTACTTCACACTCAGAAATCGAAAGAGAAATGTAGAAAAGGTAATAGTCCCAGCCAATGTACTTTACTGAAGTTGTAATCATTTATTTCTCCGCTATTCTTTGTGGTTTGTAAATATGTCATTTTTTACTTTGCTGTATTTATGATGTTTTATCACGGTTTGCTTTTTTTTCCGTTGTCAAAGCTGTTCTTTGCCTTTTAGCACAATAGAGGAGTAGCTGTTTTTCTATGCACTGAAAGAAGCTCTCTTGTGATGTCTCTCACCGTGCCTCTGGTGGCTTCAGCTTTGGGAAAAGCAGTCATTATGCGCTATCCTTCTGTGTCCCCACTGAAACAGGAAGACGGTGCGAGCATTCAAACTGACAACACCTGTAATCTTTTCCTCTGAGAGTTTTGTGTTGCTGTAAGTGCAATTTTTATTAATGGATATAAAAGAAGTGTCTGCCAGCTACTACCAGCTGCGAGTGAAGAAAGGAATGTGCAATGTAGTGCTATTACAATACTGCCTTCATTTCATTTCAGACCGGATTTGTTTTCATGTGCAAGTTAAGCAGAAGTTATTTGTACGTACAGCTGTACGGCAACTGGATATAGTGAAACCACAACGATTAATATACACTTTTCAGTCGGTCGTTGCGAATTTAATGCCTGGAGTTTTTACTGGTAATCTTCATTACTCTGATTCCTTATCCCTCTTCTCATTACTTACAATATGCATGGGTGAGGACAATCCTTTCTACAGTCATCGCCTATCAAGCACCTCTCAAAAGAAACAAAGCAAAATAACCCCAGCCTACCTTAACTATTAAAGCACAACTTAAAGCATGCCTGCCAAGTCTCACGCATCAGGTGTGACTCTAACGCATTTCAGTGTGGTGTTCCGCATCACCGCACTGAAATGCATTGTCACGCATTTTAATGCCACTGTCTCACTCTGCCATACTGGCGCTGAACTGGCTATGCCAGGCTGCTAGCGCCCGCGCCAGTGCCTGTGACACCTGTGCACCGGCTCTGCTGCTCCCCGCAGACTTGCCAGCAGGCTCAGTAAACAATTACTGATTTTGTGCACTGCTGCCTGCTTAGTGCTACAATGTATCTTTTAGTCCTGCTGGCTACATTGAAATTCCCGCCCACTGGCGGCGCTGACTCACTGCCCAGTCCGAGACCTGGGGCGGGTCCTGCCCTCAGCAGTGGTTGCTACTGGCTCCTAATATGAGTGACCGCAGTTAAAAGTTTGAGAGGTTGGCTAGGCTGCGTGACAGCGCTGCTCGCACCGCGGCGGTAAATTTAAATCAATGAGGAGTGACCCTCTCTGAGCTGCGCCTGCTGTGAGCCTGATGGGGATCGGCGGGGGCGCGCGCACGTTTGCCATTCCCAATGGAGTCGAGTGAAAAGTTGCGACCAGACTCTGGGGAGTAGGGCAGTCGGCCCGTAACCGGAATTCCGTGCTCTTCTTGCAAGTAAGTGTGAGACCAGAGTGTCAAATGTTCTTTTTAACGCTTGCCTGGGATAATATGTAGAGTAAATGGAGTGTATATGACCGCGCTTCCTCTGCATTTTCTTGCTTCTTGGCAGTTATGGATGCAAGAAACTAATTACTGAAGTTTCCGGAGCACATTTTCCAGCCACCTCAGTGTGAGACATGGCGCCGCGGCGAGACATCACCTCCTGCTGCCAGAGCGGCTAGTTTGTTGCTGTGGAAGGAAGGTGGCTGGCCAATGGTTTACAGGACGGCTTCGCAATCATGGTGCTCAGCTCGTAGAGGAGAGCCTCAGCGCTGCTTGCTGCTCGCAACGGCCCGGGCCTCCATGTGCTGTTAGCACTACCAGCTGTTATATTAAAAAATCTTATGACCCCCGTGCCGAATTCAATGATTGCCGAGGAACACTCCAGTGGAGTCAGTGACTTGGTTGCAGCGGCCGCATGGGAGAGAGGCCCTGGTGTAATGCTCTGCTTCTTCAGTCAGAAATATATCACTGATACCATCCCCAGCGAAGGCTCTGCAGGTTAATTTTAAATTATTACTTTTGAGGGGTGTTATCATACTGAGTTATGTCCAACCAGATTTTTATTGCTCGAAAAACATGATTTTGTGCATTCTAAAATGGCAGTTCGCATTTTCGGCTGTATATCACAGTAAGGAAATACTTCCCATGGCCTCATTTTTAGCCATATCGCTTGAAAAGCTGCATTACCTTTGCAACATATCGGCACCCCCAGCATGTGGTCCTCTCTGTTTTCGGAAAGCACTCTGGCATTTAGAAACTAAAAGTGTTCCAATCTGTACATAATGCGCGGTTTCACATATGGAAGCATTTCAGCCAGAACTGCTTTAACACTGAGCGGGGGATATTCTCAAGAACGTGTGTTAACTATCGCCAAATTCGCTTAACGCAACTTCTCACATCGCAGTCTATCGCGGGAAAATAACACTGTGTTAACGTCGTATTCCCAACACGGCGGTAACATGCGATAGTTTCGCGATAACACGGAAAATGACTGCGAGTAACTCACCGGGACGGCGATAAAAATCCAAAGCCGAACGTGAAAAAAGTTGCGATGTGCCCAATCATGATAAGACAATCAGCGAAAAGCAGCGCCAGGCCTGCAAATCACACACGTCATGCGGGAAAAATCACCATAAAAGCAGAAAAAAAAACACAAACAAAAACCGAACCACAGCGAAGCACAATGGAGGCAGCCGGAGCTGGTACAGAGGACGGCCAGAACCCCACAAGCCCCACGGAGGTCCAGTCTGGGACCCCGGGGACAGGAAAGGGCAAGGACAAGAAGAAGAGGAAGACGAAGTTCAGTCCGCAGGAAAACAGGATCCTGATCACAGAGGTGGTAGAACACCATCAACAACTGTTCGTCACTTCCACTGTGTCATTGGCAACCAAAAATGCAACATGGCAGTCCATCCTGGACAAGGTGAATGCAGTCGGAGTGCTGAGGAGGACAATGGAAGAGGTCAAGATGTGCTGGAATGATGTCATGCGCAAAACCAAACAGAAACTCACCAACAACCAGAAGGCAGCAATGCAGACTGGAGGTGGGAGTCCAGCGCCACAGGAGGAGCTGGATGACATGGAGGAAATGGTGTCCACAGTCATCAGTGGGGAGACGGTGGCAGGAGTTGGGGGACCGGACACTGCTCAACATGACCGGACACAACAGCAAGAGGGTGAGTAACCACCAGGGACTGGGGGGACAGGGGGAGATGGGCACAATGGCACACATGCACAATCAAGAATAGCACACTGCGCACCCACAATGACTCTGGGTCATGCCCCTGATCTCCTTGGCATACTGCAGCACACATAGAAACAGCAAGTGGGCCCCCGTCCACAATGTGCACAGAGGGGGCGCTCCCCACACATCACTAATCTCACAACAAACCCATGCACATGTGCCGAACCCAGCAAAGCGGCGTGTCAGTGAGCCACACTGACAATGCAAGTGACACTGCATGACGAATAGCATGGCTGCAGTCAATATACCATAACATGTTGCATGCCACGACACTGAGGTGGCTGAGTGTGGACCACATCCGTAAAGGAGCAGGTCACACTCTGACACATCCACCTGCACAAACAACCCCTGACCTCAACAATACACCGCGGACAAACCATGCCCCACAGTCCCAACTCCCACCAAGAGCCCAATTTACCCAAGTATGCAACATCTCAGCACTGTAGAAGCACAGAAGTCAAGGCACACCGCCTGATAGGGATAAGGGCCAGCCACATCAGAGCTGCAGGGGCGACTCTCCCAAAATGCAGCACACACACATAATATTCAGAGGACATCAACATTGACAACAATGTGGTATGAACTGCAACACGTTCACAACAGAACAGAGGACCCAAGTGGTGCCGCTTGTGTGTAGAAACTGGCCAATCACATTTGGCATAGCAGGGAAACGTGGGATGAAAATGTACAAGTACAAACACACATCCGTGATGTTGTCGAAATGTCCACTGTCCCGCATCAAATAGGCAGCTCCTCCCAAACAGTCACAATGTACATTGTCATGCAGTCTTATTTGTAAATTTGTACAATGCGTCAACATACATGTGAACACAATGTTAAACTGCATCTACCCTTCACATTGCAGAGGGAGAACCAACACCTCCTGCAGAGCAGACCCAACCTCTCTTCACTGATGACGAAGAGGACCACACCACCATCGACCCCAACGCCCTCCAACAGCTCATGGACACCCTCAGGACCCCACGCCCAGGAGCAGGGCAGCCCAGCTGCATCGAGGAAGCCCCACCCCCTGCACAGACCACACAGCAGGAAGCACCTACCACCACGGCTGACTTCCAGGACCCCCACGAACAACACATGGCCTTCCAACGCCGCGTGTTGGAGTACCAGCTGAAGGTGGCTGATCAGGTGCGGGTGGGGTTCGACCGCATGGCAGCCAAACTTGATGCCATACATGGGTGTCTGATTCACATCAGGGACCACTTTCAGTCCCTAACGGACACCCACAGTCAGCTCCATGATCTCCAGCGATCCATGGCTGACATCGCTGGAGTCATGATACTGAGACAAGAACAACTGTCCAGTCAGAGTGGCTCCACCGATGTCTACCAGGAGTTGGGACAGATGCGGGGGCTCATGGAGAACATGGTGCGGATGGCGGCGGACATGATGGCTGCCATGGCTGCACACCAGCGGGATGTGGCTGGGGCCTTCAATGCCCTGCAGCACATCGTCATGGCATTGCTGCCTCAAGGCCTTGCTCAGATGAGTGCTGCTGCAGCTTCTACATCCACATCTTCACCCCCTGATGTCTCAGTGCCTCACAGTGCGGCAGGCAATCCACCACCACCCATGTGTGAGGCACATGTGCCATCAGAGGACGAAGATGCGGGTGAACCAACCTTACTGGTAAGGAGGAGGCAGTAGCATTCATCTCCGCAAAATGGTGGGTTTATGCTTGGTCCTGCCCTTTTCATCATCACCTTCCACTGTCCCCCGATACACTCTACGACACTCACCTTGGACCTCGACATGGACTGCCATCTCCTGTTTGGTTACCAATGACACAGCGATCAGACTGCGGACTGAACTCTTCCCCTTCCGATGTACTTGGCATTCCCTGAAGGACTCTGGCTGGCCCTCCACGGGCCAATAATGTGAAGTGGGGTTTGCATGGCCCTGTACTGCTCCAGCTGCAACACTCCACTGGATGTGAATTAAACATTCAGAATCGCACAGATGTGTCAAGCCTTTTATCATTCACGTATGTGAGTATGGTTGAATGTAGGGTGAGAGATTCCCCCTGACGTCCATGTTGCTCATGTCATGGAACTTGAGTGACAGGGTGCAACAGTGCCGATTGCGGTCCGGGTGGCGAAGTCACTACAACAGGGACACACGCATCAGTTACTTCCATGTCCAGCCCAGAACTGGAGCACGCCCAGACCCCCGGGTTCATTGTTCCCACCCCTACGCTGGCCTGCCATACGCCAGGCCAGTCCACTCCGCTTACGCTTACAGGGGGGGGACAAGGCTAAATGTCCCAGGTCGTCCCTGTAGTGATCTGCTGATCACTGGTCTAGTAGTCAGCATGCCACGGCCACTCCATGAGGGCTCGTTCAGACCCACACCACACCCATCCAGCACAGGCATCACAGGACATGTGACCCTGCCAATCAAAGGGGCCTAGCACGTCACATACCCCACTGCCGGTGTGGTAGTCCGCGGGGGGAACTGGGGGGGTGGAGGGCCTGGGGGTGGTGGCGGTGGGTGTTGTGGCCCTCTTGGGGCTCCGAGCTGCATGATCAGTAGCTCCATGGCATCTGTTGTTCTTCTGGTGTGGCTGTGGGCTGGGCTCCCTTTCATGGTGCAGGTTGTTGTCCGACTTAACACCAGGTAAGAGCAGATGTTAAATCCCTGCTGCTAACGCGCCTTATCGCATGTTTTTGAATCTTATCGCCGATCTGGCTGGTCGTTGACAATGTTGCGAAGTGGTGTTTTTGTGGCTTTTTGCACCGGAACGCCTACTCTGCATATCATTAGCGTTAGTTGCCGGTATCATTTGTGGCGATGTTTTTTGCGGCTACTATCGCAAGAAAACTGGTGATGTCGGCTGTTAGCACCTGCTTGTGAATGGTGCGATAAATTTATCGCCACTTTGGCTGCGATGAAGTGCCGCTAACTCGGCGATAAGTCCTTGGGAATATGCCCCAGCGTGTCTTTCCCCAACACAACAGACACGCATTCGCTTCTGCCTCGCCCTCGTGGTTTTCTTGAGGTGATATTGTTGCTCGCAGCATACCAGCCGTTGAACAGTCACTAGACTAAGTAACAAACCACTTCTCGCCATTTTGATATTAACCAGCCGCACTCTCGGTCTGAGGTTTGACACTCATTTAATTAAATTACCCTTTTGACATAAATGAGGCTACTATTGTCACAATAGTGGAGTGCATAAAATGAGACATAAACAACAATGCGTTGCTTTTCCACGCTATACCCTGGATAGTGCTTCATGTTTTTTAAAAGTACACAGTTTTAATATTTCAATTCTGCACCTCAACATTAGCACGTATTTTAAAACTACAACCAAGGTCTGATCTAAGCTGGTGATAAGTGGAGTACTGAACACCTCGAGCGAGTGAGATAAATGTCACTTGACCCCTCTGATTGGTAACGTTTTGTTGGCTAGTACTCTAACAGACTGAGCCCTATAAAAAATTCTCCCCCCCCCCGTTTTTCTGTCTTGGCAGTAAATTGTTCTTTAATGTCAAAAGGGATTTGCTAGAGCGCTATCGTTTCCAGCTGGTGGCATCCGTACCTGTCCCAGCTGAGTAAAATGGGGTAGATAGGAATCTCTTTAAAGCTCCTGTGAACTTGACATGTTCATTCATTGTCTCATTTTCATAAGGAAGAGTTGCAGACCATGGTAGTTAAGAGGGAATCTTTTTGCCTCCGGAACACTGCAAGAATTTCTAAGCATTGCTTGAAAATGAGGCATTCTGTTGTGATTGCGCCATGTACATTTCTGCCTCAGTTGTGGAGTGTTATATAAGCTGTCAATAAAATAGTTTTAGAAGCAATTCTTCCTGCAAAGTGCTGCCAGTGGAGAAATGTAGTTTGTGTTTAAGCCATACCCTTAATTAGATAAGCCATGCATGCCCCTTTAAGAGACCTCCCCTTCTTTCAGCCAACTTAGTTAAAACCCTGATGTCAAGCTCTTCTATTTCTGTTGCTTTGCTGCAGTTTTAAAATGATCTTAAGAGTTTATGGTTGCTCAAATAGGTGTTATTTATATGTTTCCCTCACCTCCATTGCTTGGTTTTGCGCTTGAGAAAGTGTCACTCATAGACGTTGAAATGTCACTCATAATTACACTGAAATTCTGAAAATGTCACACATAGCAATCTGAAACCTTGGCAGCTATGAACTTATTCCTAATAATACTGAGCCTCCACAAACACTACCAAACAAAGAAGTGCTGGAGGGATGGAACGCAAGGAATGGGACAAGGAATAAGTAATTGGAGTAATGAAGATTATCTCCTCGTCTGTGTTCCTCTAACAATCCTTAAATATGAGTTTATCTCCATTCATGAAGAACCTAATCACCAAACTTGACTTTTCCTTACCAATCAAAGATGGCTCCCATACCAAAGGTATGAATGCATCACTTCCTGGTTATTTCCTGTTTTCTTTATTCTGCAGCTGACTGCCATCTTAGCTTCAGGTGTGTGTATTTTGTTTTAGCTTTTTCCCTCAGACCTGCTTTAGCAGTTTCGGTCATTTTCTGGAGATCACGCTCGTGTGCTAGGCATGCAGGATCCTGGAGGACGTCTGTGGTGTGCTGGGCAACTTGTGGTGGCCTCGGAGGATGTTGGTGAGCCTTATTTTTCTTTTTTGCTTTCTTTTTGTTTGCATCAATGTGTTTATGTGTTTCATCTATGCCCCGATGTTTCTAGGGTGTGGGGCACTCATGCGGCATCTGTTCAGGCTGATTTGGTATTTGGTAATGCAGGAATCAGAGGGCGCACGGCGCTGCCTGATTCCAAAATGGCACCAGCAGAGTTCTGTTCCGGCATCCCGGCTCTTCAGCCTGGCCCTCGTTGTGGGCGGGGGCTGTGTTACAGGTCACGTGGCACTTGCATATGACACCCCCACTCTATCCAGGTGAGGCGTCCTTGCTCTTCTGCCTGGCTTATGCCCCACTGTTACAGGCATGCAGGGTGCCTGCTCATGGTCAGCAATCCCTGATTTCCAGCTGGCTTTTCGAGAAGTATATTCCTGTGCTGGTCATGTTGCTGTGCTTCGCACTTCCTCGCTGACTTGCGGTCGCTTGCTCCTTGGGGTTGCGGACACTGTAGCCTATAGGTTGGCTCTTCCTCTGTGGGTTATGGTTTTCCTTCCTGCTGTTTTATTGATTGAGTGTGCACAGTTGTGTGTCTATGAGATTGGTTTTCTTTGAGGGCGGGCCTGCTTCCCTCCTTTCTGAGGACGCTCCTGTGGGGGTGGGACCTTCTGCTGAGATGGCTGTGGCCCCTGATCTCTCAGATGGGGGTTGCCTCCTGCTGGGGTCCCTCGGTTAATTCCCTCCGTGGATGGGGGAGTGATGTGGTCCTTTGGGGCTGTTTGTGCAGGGCACAGTCTTGCCCTTTTTGGAATGTTTATTTTGTTTACTTTATTGGTGCCCCTCCGCTGGCCGGTTTGGGTCTGGCTTTACTGGAGCTCGCTCTCGGCACTCTCCCAGTTCTGGTGGTCCCACTCCTCTGCTGACCTCAGGAGCAGGGATTTCAGCCCACATTGCCTCTGTTGTGGGAAGTCACATTGGTTCTCCCGTGTGCGTGGTCTGGTTGCCGCTCTCTTCTTGTCCTTCTGGTAGGGCAGTTTGACAATGATGAGCAGGGCCTCCTCTCTGTTGCTGGGTGACAAAGTATGGCAGGCCTGCCTGGATTTTTATGTATGTGTTTTCCTGTCTGCTTCTAGGTGATGCCTCCTCAGGTGCAGTAGGCCTTTTGCCCCACAGGGTCTTGAGGGTGGGTGTGGCTCCTCGCATATGCTGGAGCTGCTGCATATCATGTTAGCCACCGCAGAGGATTCTGCTTTGCATCTGGAGTTGGGGATCCAGCCTCCATAGTTGCTGTGGCTTCATATTGTGGGGTTTTGTCTTTCCCATCAGTGGGTGTTGATTCCTTTCAGGGCTTATTTTTGTAGTTTCTCCTTGCCCTTGTTTGGTTCACTTTGTCTTTTCCGGGTTTTGTTTCCATGGCTGTGGACAGTGGTGTGTGCCTAGCTCTCTGCCTGTACATTTGACCCTGGTGGTCTCTTATTTGGGTCAATGGTATCCACTTATTGATTTTGCAGGAGACTTTCCCTGTACATGACTGGTGGGAATGGCCTTAGAGATGATGGGACTTGCTTCTGGTGGTTCCATTCATCTTTCCGTGGTGCTTTGCCCCTACACTTCCTGGCCCACTGGGCATCGGGTGCATTCAGCCCTATTCTGGCCTTCAGGGTGTCATTCTGTTCTCCTTCTTGTGTTACTCCAGTTGGTGTCTCCAGCTGTTCTGCCTCGCTTATGGAATGGCGGTGTCCTGCCCTTCGTCGGTCTTGTAGTTCTCTACTCCCAGGCAGTGGCGGCTCGCAGAGGTAATGCCGTGAGGTGGTGAGGCGGGCGGGGCTGGGTGGGAGGGTAGTGGAGTCCGACATACGACAGCAGGTATTTATTTATTTATTTACGTTCACCTTTGCAGTTGTATGTCGAACTCTACTACCCCCCACCCAGCCGCGCCCCGCCTCACCGCCCCACAGTGTTACCTCTGCGAGCCGCCACTGCTTCCAGGACTGGGCTCTTCCATCTCACCTGCTCTGTTTTACTGTCTGGAGCGTCCTCTTCCTGTTCTGGGTCCTGCCCATCAGGCTGGCATCCACCCCACTGGGTGTTCTCCATGCCTTGGCTCCTTTGGGGGGTGTTTTACTTTCTGTGGTGTTCGTCCCTTCCCTTCTCTGGATGGCTGGCTGGTTGTCTCTCCTTTTTTCTTTCCGTGACCAGTTGGTGGTTCTCAGGGTGCCCACCCTGTTGCTGATTGTGGCTTCTTGATCTACTGGGTGTGGCTCCTTTGTCCAGCAGTGCCTGGTTCTCCTTGTCTTCGGGTCCCGCTTTCGGTTGATCTTGGGGGTGGTCTTTGGGTCAGTGGTGCATTGTGTTCGTCTCCACTCACTTTGGTCCTCGCTCCTTTTTTGCCCCTGGGCTTCTGCAGGGCTGTGGCTCCCCTGTCGGGGTGATGTCCTCTACGTTGGCCCTTCTCACTGGGTGGGGGGATGCACCTGTCTCCCCTTGTTCGCCATCTCTCATGGCTTTATTTCCATTGCCTCGGAAGTAATTGACTCTGGTCCAGTGTCTCTTTGTTCCCGCAGGACTCTCCTGTGGTAGTGGGCCCCACTCCTTTGTCTGGGGTTTTTCCTTTGGTTCCTCTTCTCGTGCTAGTTCTCATGCCCATTGCCAGTGGGATGGATTGAGATACCACTCTGGGGGGGTCCGCTGCTCTGGGGCAGTGGTGCCCGGTGGAGGCGCTTTCTTTTTTACCACTTGGTTGAGGCTGTTGGCAGTTCCTTGCACATGGTGTGTGTCTACCAAATGGACAGCTTGTCAACTCCTTCGGCAAGCTGGTTGTGCCCCTCTCTGCTTTTTGAGGTTTGCAGGGAATTCCGGGTAGGAAAACGTTGGGGGATCCACGCAAGCCATACCTCGCTGGACTCCCCCAGGTGTCTAGTTTTTAGAAATGTGTGGGTTTGGTAGTTTCCCAAGATGGCCGCAGAGCCCAGGGCCAAAAACCCAGGTGACCCCCCTTGCAACACCAGGTTGTTTTGTGATAGGTAATTTTGATGTCTCCTCAATACGTTTTGGGCCCTTGCCTGTCGCGGGTACTTGGTCCACCCACACGAGTGAGGTATCATTTTTATCAGTAGACCTGGGGGAACACTGGGTGGTAGGAAATATGTGTCAGCCCGGGCATTCCACAACTTTCCCTCACAGAAATTTGAGAAACAAGTGATTTCTTTCAGCTAAATTTGAGGTTTGCAGGAGATTCTGGGTAGGAAAACGTTGGCGGATCCACGCAAGCCATACCTCCCTGGACTCCCCCTGGTGTCTAGTTTTCAGAAATGTGTGGGTTTGATAGGTTTCCCTAGATGGCCGCCGAGCCTGGGGGCAAAAACCCAGGTGAACCCCCCTGCAAAACCAGGTCGTTTTGTGATAGGCAATTTTGATATCTCCTCAATACGTTTTGGGCCCTTGCCTGTAGCGGGTACTTGGGCCACCCACACGAGTGAGGTATCATTTTTATCGGGAAACCTGGGGGAACGCTGGGTGTTAGGAAAGTTGTGTCAGCCCAGTGATCCCACAACTTTCCCACACAGAAAATTGAGAAAAAAGTGATTTTTCCAGCTAAATATGAGGTTTGCAGGGGATTCTGGGTAGGAAAACGTTGGGGGGTCCACGCAAGCCATACCTCCCTGGACTCCCCCAGGTGTCTCATTTTCAAAAATGTGTGTGTTTGGTAGGTTTACCTAGATGGCCGCCGATTCCGGGGCCAAAAACCCAGGTGACCCCGCTTGCAAAACCAGGTAGTTTTGTGATAGGTAATTTTGATGTCTCCTCAATACGTTTTGGGCCCTTGCCTGTCGCGGGTACTTGACCCACCCACGCGAGTGAGGTACTATTTTTATCGGAAGACCTGGGGAAATGCGGGGAGGATAGAATTTTGTGGATCCACACAGATTTCAGAACTTCCATCTCAGAAATGTGAGGAAAATTTGTTTTTTTTTTTACAAAGTTTGATGTTTGCAGGGGATTCTGGGTAAGAGAACCTGATGAGAGCCACACAAGTCACCCCCTCCTGGATTTCCCTGGGTGTCTAGTTTTCAAAAATGTATAGGTTTCCTAGGTTTCCTTAGGTGCCGGCAGAGCTAGGGTTCAAAATCTACAGCTAGGCACTTTTGCAAAAAAGGGTCAGTTTTCACTGTAAAAATGTGGTGTGTCCACGTTGTGTTTTGGGCCGTTTCCTGTCGTGGGCACTAGGCCTACCCACACAATTGAGGTACCATTTTTATCGGAAGACTTTGGGGAATGCGGGGTGAGTGGAACTTTGGGGATCCACACAGATTCTAGAACTTTCCATCACAGGAATGTGAGGAAAATGTGTTTTTTTTTTACAAAGTTTGAGGTTTGCAGGGGATTCTGGGTAACAGGACCTGGTGAGAGCAACACAAGTCACCCCCTTCTGGATTCCCCTGTGTCTAGTTATCAAAAATGTATAGGTTTGCTAGGTTTCCCTAGGTGCCGGCATGGCTAGGGTTCAAAATCTACAGCTAGGCACTTTGCCAAAAAAAAAATCCGTTTTCACAGTAAAAATGTGGTGTGTCCACATTGCGTTTTGGGCCATTTCCTGACGCGGGCACTAGGCCTACCCACACAAGTGAGGTACCATTTTTATTGGAAGACTTTGGGGAATGCGGGGTGGGTGGAATTTTGTGGACCCATGCAGATTTCAGAACTTTCCATCACAGAAATGTGAGGCACATATGTTTTTTTTTTTTACAAAGTTGGAGGTTTGCAAGGGATTCTGGGTAACAGAACCTGGTGACAGCCACACAAGTCACCCCTTCCTGGATTCCTCTGGGTGTCTCGTTTTCAAAAATGTATAGATTTGCTAGGTTTCCCTAGGTGCTGGCAGAGCTAGGGTTCAAACTCCACAGCTAGGAACTTTGCGAAAAAAGGGTCAGTTTTCACTGTAAAAATGTGGTGTGTCTACGTTGCGTTTTGGGCCGTTTCCTGTCACGGGCACTAGGCCTACTCACACAAGTGAGGTACCATTTTTATCGGAAGACTTTAGGGAATACGAGGTGGGTGGAATTTTGTGTATCCACACAGATTCCAGAACTTTTCATCACAGAAATGTAAGGAAAATGTGTTTTTTTTTACAAAGTTGGAGGTTTGCAAGGGATTCTGGTTCCCTTTTAAGGACGGTTTCCCTCACACACCAGAGGTGTCATGCTTCATCATGGGGAATCCTCCTCGCATCATGAAGCCTGGTCATGATGTGGGCTACAACCCCCTCGCTGCGAGGGAGGAGCTCAGGGATGTTTTCAAGTGAGAGGGGTATTCCTAAAACCCAAAGTGAGCGGTGTGTATGATGGGAGATGTGCAGTGCTGATGGATAAATGGTTAAAATTAGCTACAAGTTTAGCCAACTACAATTTATTATTGCTACCCTGTGCTAGGGTTAAAAACAAATGACGTGTAGTGCTGCTGCCGACATTAGTTGCACTGAGTAGTGATCAACATGTTTCAGCCTCAGACCGAGACAGTGTCGTGGCTTTCATCAGGATCTTTATTAAAGCTACTGCTGTGTGTAGGTGAAAAATTTAAATAATAATTGCAAAGATAGCAATGCGTCGGTGTGTTAAATGAAAAATACTAAACCAGTGATCCAGCAGTTCAAAGGAATCACGGGTAGGACCTGTGGATAAGACATAAAAAAACAAACTGCGCGATTAAGTCAGTATAATAAGGTGCTGTGCAGTTGACCCACATGTAGACTTAACAACATTAAAAAAATAAGCATCTATACAACTGGTTCATGCAAAAGTCACAAGTCTTTTGTGTAACAGAGGATGTACGGTGACTGTGGACATATTTATGTAGTTTCCTATGAATAGCGTCACTCACCTGCAAAAGTCAGGTTTCGTGCCACATCTGTCCTTGGCTACTACCCTAAGGTACACACGCCCGTCCAACCTAATAAGTAGAGGCTGTGGTGTTAAAAAGAAGAAGAGATGCCCCAAGTTTAAAAGGACAAGCATTAAAGAGATAGCATCGAGTGAAATGGAGACCGAAGCCTATTCTCTAGTCTGGTAAGGTGAACATCGCAAGGTTCTGGAAAGGGGAGAGAGAGTGACAAGCTGTCTATCACAATCAAACCCTGCTTGATTGCTAGCATGGGGATGCATGTTTAAGGTCTAGTGTATGGATAGCTATGAGTGTAGCGCGTGTAGTACATGATAAGGATACCGACTATGGAGGGCCCATGGGAAACAGGGACCTAAAAGGATGTGCGTAAGTCTAAGCGGCAGACCCCTGTAGAAGATAGGTCGCCTGGCCGATATAATATCAATGTATGAAATCGAGCGCCTGGTCAATGTAATATGCCCCAGACTGCAGTAAACATTTAATTTGTGTCACGGAACAAAGAAACAGCTGGTAACTCAGAAGTCCTCAGTTTTGTACCCACATTTAGTGGAGATTTGTTCCAGCTACACCAAGAGGCCCACCAATTCTTTCACAAAGTGAGGTTACACCTCTTCTTTGCTTACAAGACTCCTGACAACACAGGAATGGATCCAACCAATACCAATCTTCGCCACAAATCCACGTTCAATCCCCCCATCAGATTACTACCTGCAGAAGTAGCTACTTTTGAGAAAGCTGTTCTCAATGACCTGAGGTCCATATTGAATACACTACCCAGAGCCTGCAATAATATCCCCAAAAGGGAACAACAGACATTACGAACCCTCAGCAAGGACAAAACCAGTAGTATCAAGCCAGCTGATAAAGGCGGTGCGACAGTGATTATGGACACCTCCATTTGCAGGTCCGAATGTCTACGGCAATTGGGTATGACAACATCTTACCTCCCACTACAGCTAGATCCAACTGATAGGATCATGAACACCATTACTACCATGGTTACAGATGCCCTAGACAACAGATGGATTACACCCAAAGAAGCAGATTTCCTTAGAACCAAGGAACCCACCATTCCATACTTATACATACTTCCAAAAATTCACAAAACCCAAAGACCACCACCAGGGAGACCTATCATCTCTGGGATTGGGTCTGCCCTCAAACCACTATCCCAATTCGTATATTTCTTTCTCAGACCCCTGGTCAAACTCATGCCTACCTATCTACAGGATACAAAGAACGCACTATGCCTACTGAGAGAGACTGCATTCAACAGCGAGACCGATTTCTTGGTGTCGTTTGATGTTGAATCACTGTATACGTGTATTCCACAGGACCAAACCTTAGCCACCGTAGAGAGCCTTCTCAAACGCAACCAACCTGACACGATTACACCAATATCATTCATCATGAAATGTGCTACCTTGGCGATGAAAGAGAATTCTTTCAGTTCGAAGACCAACTCTATTTACAAGTGTCTGGCACTTCAATGGGTAGCACCTTCGCCCCCAGCCTGGCGAATCTGTGCATGCATGTTTTAGGGATTACGCCCAATGATGACGACCGGGGATTTGGAAGACCGCTTATCATGGTGGACTACCCTGTTATTTGGAGCTCCTCGTATTTGCTAGGAGTGTCCCTTCATTGTTCTCTAGTCAAGACATTTCTTGATTAGTTGTCCCCGCTAATTGGTGGGCCAACTAGAAGCACTGACTTATCATAATATGCTGATACGATTACTGATTGTGTTTTCGCTGACGGGATTATTGATCTTGATAAAGGATTTTTTCTATTTCTGATTTTTGAGCTCTGAAGAAGTTCTCAAGGCTTGTGCCTTTAAAGAACGAAACGCATTGGCTGCTTTTAAGATCTTATGTGGATGCTTAAATAAAGGATTAAATCAAAGAAAATACAAAAGGACTGAAATGTATTCTGTTCGGTGCACTAATTTTTGTTGAATCTGTTATGTTTTTGAAGAAGATCTCGTCCTGTCTGAACTCAACCATTACCTTCCGCATCTTCTGCTATGGAAGAGATACATCGATGACATCCTGGTTGTGTGGTGTGGTGACTCCTCCTCCATCACGTTATTCTACCAATGGCTGAACATGCAGAATACACACCTCTGGTTCACCTGCAATTACAGCAGAGAACGGCTCCCTTTCCTGGACCTCCTAATTGTCCCTTGTGATGGCCATCTCAAAACTTAGCTCTACCAGAAACCGATGGCCTGGACCACTCTCCTGCAATACGATAGCCATCATCCTAAATCCCTGCACGATAACTTACCCTTCGGCCAGTTTCTTAGACTTAGATGGAACTGCTCTAGCATAGATAAGTACAAAGAACACGCAACCAAACTACGGAGTAATCTCCTGGACAGACACTACCCTGCATCGCTCATAAAGAAATCAGCAAAACGAGCTCTCAACAACAACAGGGACGCTTTGCTTGACACCACTCCAAATAGAGAGCCTCATAAAAGACTTGTCTTTGGGAACACATTCAGCACCCTTTCCAATGAAGTAAAAAGTCTATCAACAAGAACTGGAACATCCTTAACAAAGGTACTCAAGCCCTGGAAAAACCCCTATTTGCTGTCAAACGGGGTTGGAATCTAAAAGATAGTCTAGTACACACCAGACCTCCTCCAGCACCACCCAGTAGGCAGATTACACTGTGGGGCCTTCCGCCGGTCCAAGGCCACTTTCCCTGTGGCAGCTGCATAGTCTGCACGCAAACTACGACAACCAAGATGATTGACATTGGCACGGACAAACCGTGGGAACTCAGACACCACACCAACTGCAATAGCGAACAAGTGGTATACCTTATAACTTGCCTTGCGGCCTCAGATACGTGGGCATGGCCACTCGCAAAGTGAGAATTCAAATTCTTGAACATAAAAGTACCATCAGATGTGCTAAGCAAACCACCAAGCTCACCAAACATTTCCTTGAAATGAATCATCATGCGGACACCATGAGATGGACAGTATTAGATAAACCTAATCTTCACACTACCACACCCAACTTAACAAAAAGATTGTTGATAACCGAACAGAGATGGGTATTCAGGCTGGGTACCTCTGAGAATAGGCTGAATGATGACATATCATGGTTGGCACTGTCTTAGTTACCCGCCCACAGCCAGTTCCACATTTATTTACACAATCTTGTGTCTCACGCTCCATGCTCCTCATACATTTACTCAACTAGCCAATACCAGTGCTCCTTCGCAACCAATACAGGGCACCCATTGAGCCCGTATCCCTGCTCAGGGCCCCCTTACTTCTTCCTGATACCAGGCACTATCCACCCTTTGACCTAACACAGGGCCAGCACCGGCGCGACAATTTTCAACACTCCTTTAGGCCTTCAACTGTTAAGTACTTTAATTATTTTTTCATTCGGATGTACTTTACATTTTGGCCCCCACTTTCTGCAATAATGTATGGAATCTGCCAGCATTCATATTCTTACTACCAGTCAGACCAGCAATCGGGACCTTAACTGCGCTGCACTTCTGCCCCCTGGGCCCGAGAGAACCACATTTCCCAGCTTGCCCGAGCCGTTTCCAGGAAGCGGTCGCGAGGTCACCAAGAATGCATTGGATATTTGCCTGTCTTGTTCAAGCTGGCATTCTCTGCATTTCCTGTCCCTGGACACACTCCATGGCTTTCCCCGCTGCAATTGAAGTGGTAAGTGCTGACGATGTAATTTACGATGTTTCTCAAGGGCTCGGGCATCTCCCGAGATTCCGTTCGGCTGTAACTTTGTTACACCTAGGTTCTTTATTTTGGGGAACACACGGAATCTTGATGCTGACTTTGACGCATTCGATTGCCAAGGCGATCCATCTAACCTCATTTGTGTACCTCCCTGAGCAAGTACCTGCATGGTTATAGGACTACTCTCACGAGTCCTCATAACCTGCGCTGTTCGGCACACCCTAGAGCACAACCTTTATTTAGCACTATTCCCTGCTAACACTGAGCAGTATGTGCTGGCTATTTAACTATCGATGCTGCACATGGGCTCGGGCATTTCTTGACACTCCGGCTAACTCCTTCTGAGTTACCTGCTGTTTCTTGATTCCGTGACACAAATTAAATGTTTGCTGCAGTCTGGGGCATATTACATGGGCCAGGCGCTTGATTTCATACATTGATATTATATCGGCCAGGCGACCTATCTTCTTCAGGGGTCTGCCGCTTAGACTCAGGCACATCCTTTGAGGTCCCCATTTCCCATGGGCCCTCCATAGCTGGTATCCTTATCATGTACTACACGCGCTGCACTCATAGCTATCCATACATTAGACCTTAAGCATGCATCCCCATGCTAGAAACCAAGCATGGTTTGATTGTGATAGACAGCTTGTCACTCTCTCTCCCCTTTCCAGAACCTTGCGATGTTCACCTTACCAGACTAGAGAATAGGTTTTGGTCTCCATTTCACTCGATGTTATCTCTTTAATGCTTGTCATTTTAAACTTAGGACATCTCTTCTTCTTTTTGACGCCACAACCTCTACTATTAGGATGGACAGGCGTGTGTACCTTAGACTAGTAGCCAAGGACAGATGTGGCACGGAACCTGACTTTTGCAGGTGAGTGAGTCTATTCCTAGGAAACAACATAAATATGTCCACAGTCACCATACATCCTCTGTTACACAAAATACGTGTGACTTTTGCATGAACCAGTTGTATAGATGCTTATTTTTGTAACGTTGTTATGTCTACCTGTGGGACAACTGCACAGCACCTTATTATACTGACTTAATCGCGCAGTTTGCTTTTTATGTCTTATCCATAGGTCCTACCGGTGAATCCGTTGAACTGCTGAATCACTGGTTTAGTATTTTTCATTTAACACGCCAACGCATTGCTATCTTTGCAATTATTATTTACTTTTTTCACCTGCACACAGCAGTAGCTTTAATAATGATCCTGATGAAAGCCACAGCACTGTCTAGGTCTGAGGCTGAAACATGTTGATCACTACTCAGTGCGACTGCATCTAATGTCGGCAGCAGCACTACATGTCATTTGTTTTTAACCCTAGCACAGGGTAGCAATAATAAATTGTAGTTGGTTAACCTTGTAGCTAATTTTAACCACTTACCCATCAGCACTGCACGTCTCCCATCATACACACCGCTCACATTGGGTTTTAGGAATACCCTTCTCACTTGAAAACATCCCTGAGCTCCTCCCTCGCAGCAAGGGGGTCCTAGCTCGCATCATGACCAGGCTTCCTGATGCGAGGAGGATTCCCCATGATGAAGCATGACACATCTGGTGTGTGAGGGAAACCGTCCTTAAAAGGGAAACCCCCCTCCAGAATAGTTGTTCCCACCCCTTGACTATTACTTTGTGACTTCGGACCCGAGGGCTCTTTGTGTGATATTGAGTCTTCAATTGGGGAGTGTGCCCTCGCTGGTCCATTAAATCTCCTCAGGCCCCCCACGTGTGTATATGGGGTGATGAGGTCCCCTTGCCTCCCGAGGGCCTCAGGAATAAAGTAGACTTCATCCCCCAAGCAGCAGTGCACCAGAAGGTGCATTTGCAGAGTGGTAGAGAAAGGGGGCATGGCCTGTGACCACCTCTCATCAATCCAGCTGTGTGGGGCTTACTAGAGGTACAGTAGGGCTAGTTGGTCACCAGGGACCCTCAAGAGGCAAGGGGACTTCATACCCCAACCAAGAGCTTACTGGAGGTAACAGGTAGGCTACTTTGCCCCTAAGAATCCCCAGCAGGTGAAGGGGACTTCATCCCCCAACCAAGAGCACGCCATGAGGCACGTTTGCAGACTGGTGGAGAAAGGGGGGGTGGCCTGCTATCAGAACTCAACAATCCTGCTGTGTGGGACTTACTGGAGGCAATAGGAGGGGTAGTTGGTCCCCAAGGACGTCCTTGGGGACCAACTACTCCTTCTGTTACCTCCAGTAGGTCCCACACATTGGGATTGGAAAGAGGTCTTCGGAGGCCACGCCCCCTTTCTCCAACCCTCTGCGAACGCACCTCCTGGTGCGAGAAACACGTACCATAGCACTCCCTACAACAATCAACATGAAGTGCTTCCACTTCTCTTCGAAAGTTGTAGATCCAACAGTTGAATGACAGAAGCCAAGTATTTTTCTCATTGAAGCTTGTATTTTTAGTCAGGAAAAAACAGCCGACACGTGTTTCATCACACAAGTGACTTTTTCAAGGCTAGAAGACGTGGTTCAGCATCACTGGTCCTGTGCAAAGGCCACTAATAGGCCACAATATATTAAAGGATGAAGTTATGTTATGTTATGTTAGGTGGATTTATAAAGCGCATGGCTACCCCAACATCGGGGCATCCCAGCGCTAGCAGACTAGGGAGGTCAAAACAGGATGAGCTAAGTGGAAGAGAAAAGCCAAGTTTTAATCAATTTCCTGAATGCCCAATGATCTTGTGTGCTCCGCACAACAAGAGGGGCGTCATTCCAAAGGGCGGGGGCCAATGCCTTAAAGGAGCGTCCACCCGCTCTCTGCCTGCGCACTCTTGGAGTGCTAGCCAGGTGCAAATTGGCAGAGTGCAGAGCCCGCCCTGGAACGTATAAAGAACAGAGCCCTTGCAGGATTTGAGGGGCTTGGCCATGTAGGATCTTGTGCGTGGTGCAAAGAGTCTTGAACTGGACTCTCTGTTCAATCGGCAGCCAGTGGAGATGGCGAAGGAGATGGGAAGCATGATAGTGCTTCGGTAGGGCAAAAAGGGTACGTGGTGCCGCATTCTGTGCCCGTTGGAGTCTTTTGATGACAGCTTTATTAACTCCAAGTAGGAGCCCATTACAATAGTCCAGACGGGACAGCACAATTGATTGGACAATCGTTTGGTGGATAGATGGATCAAAGAATCCCAGGATGGGTTTCAAACCGTGTAGGAGGCCAAAACAAGTCCCCACCACTTTTTTCGCATGGTTCTCGAATGAAAGGGCATTGTCCATCAGAACCCCTAGATTCTTAACTGCCATTTTTGGTTGTGGAGGAGTGCCTAGAGCCTTCGGCCACCATTGGTTGTCCCATTGATGTCTGTCCCGACCTACCAGGAGCACCTCAGACTTGGTGGAGTTCAATTGTAGGCAGTTTTCTGCCATCCAGTCTGAGATGGCCAGAAGGTCCTCTTGGAATTTCACTTGATCCTGTTTAACGTTGTTGGAAAAGGTAAACACCAGCTGGGTATCATCAGCGTGAGATACCATCTTGATGTTCCTGCTTTCGCCAAGAGGGCCAATGGGCGGACATATACATTAAACAGCGTGGGGCTCAGAGCAGAGCCCTGCGGGACACCACAGCTGAGGGGACAGACGCTGGAGCGATAGGGAGGGGAGTGGATCTGAAAGGTGCACTCGGTCAAAAAAGATGCAAACCAGGCTAGAGCCTTGCCTTTAATCCCAATCTCCCCCAGCCGTTGAAGAAGGATCTTGTGGGAGACAGTATCAAAGGCTGCGCTGAGGTCAAGTAAAACCAATGCCGAGGTGTTACCTTCATCCATCACAGCCCGTAATTGCTCTGTAACTGCCAGTAGAGCAGATTCCGTGCTGTGTCTGGCCCGGAAACCATTTTGTGATCCATCCAGAATCTCATTTACTTCCAGGTATTGAGTCAGGGCGGTGTTTACATGGGACGCCATAATTTTAGCCAGATACGGGAGTAAGGAGATTGGGCGGAAGTTCTCCGGCAGAGATGTATCTAATGTGGGCTTCTTCAGCAAGGGAATCACCTTAGCATGCTTCCATGATTTAGGAATCTCCGCAGTTTGAAGTGACCTATTAATCAATTTCCGACCCTCAATCAGGAGGCAGTCATAACATTTCCTAAAAGGTCAGGTTTTAATGGGTCGTCGGGGGAGCCAGTTTTGACCTTGACTGCAAGCACATCCAAATCTTTAAAGGACATGGGAGGTAGATCTTGTAAGGAATAGGCTATGACTGTCATAGAGGAGTTCGCTAGAGGTTTGGAGACTCTTACCCTTGTTTCCAGGGCACTGTAGATGCCTTCTACCTTATCGATGAAATGTTTGGCCAGTGACTCACAGTGTGTGTTATCAGATATGATATTAATATCCTCTGCTGGGAGTTTCACCATCTCTTTCAGCAGGGAAAAAATGGTTTTGGAGGGGTTGGGGCTTGACGAGATCAGGTTGGAATAGAACGAAGCTTTGGTCTTTTGTACAAGTTTGTGATAGGCTTTAATTGCTTTCCTATAAGTGATTTTTTCATTAGCGTTATAGTCAGATCTCCAGGCCCGTTCTAAAATTTTGCATTTTTTCTTTTCCTTGGTCAAGGTCTCGTTGAACCATACATGGGTTTGAGTACGTTTGGCACTACTCATTTTCCTTGGGATGCATTGATCAAATCATATATTTCGATAAGCACCTCTGTTGTGCGGATGATTGTCCAGCTGTCCCGAAAAGAGGTCCTGAGTATGGGGGAGAAATTTCAAAAGAGTGTTGTATATAAACACGTGGGTGAGTCTTCTCTGCGGGGATCCAATTTTGTCCCGCTGATGTATATCTTGTCATATAAAGGGGAAGAGGAGAAGAGCCATTATAAGCCCCCTATGTATGATCTATCATCTCTGCCGCAAGTCGATGGCATCACTACTGGTTGAGGGATGAAGTCCGCTTTACTTCTGAGGGACCTGGGGGGCCAAGAAGCCCTCCTGGTACCTCCTGTAAGTCCTATGCAACGGAATTCCTGAGAGCTGTTTGGAGGCCCAGCCCCATTTCTCCACCACTCTGCCAATGTGACTACTACTTAAAAAAACTAAGAAATTCACTGAAAAAGCCAAAGGTTACAGGGAAGTTATAGTTAGGAATTAGCATTTAAAAAACCTTAGAAATTCACTGAAAAAGCCACAGGTTGCAGGGACATTATAGTTAGGAATTAGCATTTAAAAAACCTTAGAAATTCACAGAAAAAACCACAGGTTACAGGAACGTTATAGTTAGGCTGACATTTCACTCGTACAAAACCAGAGAAATTCAGCCATTATAGTTAGCTGAGCTAACTATAATTCGCGCCCCCTGCAATGCACTGCTTATGACCTCACATATTACATCACTCATGACATGGTCAGTAACATCACTGATGACATCTCAATTAACATGACTGATGACATCATCCAGTGTCTGTGAGTGTTTTTTAAAAGTTTATGGGGCATATTATCAAGGATCTGCGATATTTATCGCAAAGCGCGCTTTGCGCTGTTTTTTTTATCGCCGGCTATCGCTGGATTTCCTTGCCGTGATAGCGCGGTATTATCAACGCGTATCGCAAAGATGATAGGAAATCCAGCGATAGCGTGTAAAACCAGCAATAGCGTGAGAATTCCAGCGCTAAATCAACAGCGCTAATGAAAAGCTTGCTAATAGGCAAGTGTGTACTTAACCCAACAATCCACCCCCCATTGACAAGATGGTTAAGGCAAGTTTTTTTCAGGCGTTAAGTTCCAGCGATAAGCGCGGTTAGCGCGAATTTTCCTATCGCTTCGCGGGCATTGATAATAGGGGGAAGTTGTGTTTGCGACTGTTTCAATGGAGTTTTAGTCAGGAATGCCTACTTTGCATGTCATTAGCGATATATATCGCTGACATGCTTAGAGGTTAAAAAACGGCCGCTATCGCTAATAAACTCACGCTATGGCCCGTTAGCTGCAGCTTGTTAATAGTGTGATAAAAATATCGCTGCATTAGCGGCAGAAAAGTGCCGCTAACGCGGCGATAAAGGGCTTGATAATATGCCCCTATGAGTGTTAAATATATATACCCAGGTGTATTGGTGAATCAGTGGGTGTATGAGTGACTGTACGGATGACTCAGTTGGTGCATGACAGACTGTATAAGTGAGTGATTAGATGTCTAAGTGAATGTATGGGTGAGTGACTGGTTGTGTGAATGTATGTGTCTGTCTATCAGTTGATGTCTAAGTGGGTGAATGTGCATCTTAGTTTGTACGTGAATGGCTATATGGGTGATTGATTGGTTGTCTGACTATGTCTATGTTGTCTGGGTATCTGTGTTTGTGGGCGAGGAGGTGTGTGACTGCCTGTATGGATCAGTGAGTGGGTGAGTCAGTGGCTGTATGGGGTACTGTTGCATGTGGGAGAAGTTGTATGGGTAAATGAGTGTCTGTATGGCTGTGTCGGTGATTGAGTGCATGTGTCAGTATGGTTGAGTAACTGAGTATGTGAAAGGCAGTAAATGTGAGTGATGGGGTGTATGAGTGACTGTATCCATGAGTGATTGAATGTGAGAGTGGATATATAGATGAGTGCATGCTTCTTTCAGTGACTGTATAGCTGAGTGAGTATGTGTTACTATTTGTATGAGTAAGTAAGTAGGTGGGTATGTAACTGTTTGGGTGAGTAAGTGGCTGTATGATTGACTGTATGCGTGAGTGTCTAGGTGTGTGAGTAGTTCTATGGGTGACCCACTCAGTGTGTGAGCACCTGTATGACTGTATGAGTGGATATGTCAATGGCTGTATTAGTAAGTGAGTGGGTCTATGAGTGGCAGTATGGGTGAGCAAGTGGATGTATGTATAGCTCAATGAATCAGTGGGTGGGTGTGTAAGTACTGGTATGGCTCTGTGAATGGGTTTCTGAATGGTTGTGTGGGAGTGACAGTGGGGGTATAAAAGATTCTATAGGGGTGTGAGTGGGTGCGTCAGAGATACTGTGGATGATGTCATCACTGATGTCATCAGTGGTGTCATTTGAGATGTCATCAGTGATGTCATCAGTCATGTCACTGACCATGTCATGAGCAATGTAATATGTGAGGTCATAAGCAATACATTGCGGGGCACGAGTTATACTTAGCTCAGCTAACTATAATGGCTGAATTTCTCTGGTTTTGTATGAGTGAAATGTCAGATTAACTATAACGTTCCTGTAACCTGTGTTTTATTTCCGTAAATTTCAAAGGTTTTTTAAATGCTAATCTCTAACTATAACTTCCCAGAAACCTGTGTTTTTTTCAGTGAATATATATACACACACACGCACACATTATATATATATATATATATTCACTGAAAAAATATAACAGTTACAAGGACGTTATAGTTAGTCTCAGATTTCACTCATACAAAACCAATGAAATTCAGCAGTTATAGTTTCAAGATCTAACTATAATTTACGCACCCACAATGCACTACCTATGACCTTACATATTGCATAACTCATGACATGGTCAGGGGCTTCACTGATGACATCTCAAATAATATCACTGATGAAATCACTGATGACATCATCCACCTAACGACTCAGACCCCCACTCATACCCCATATAAACCTCTCATATACCCACTTACACACTTACATAACTAATTGCATACCCATTCTCACACCCATTTGAGTACTCACAAAATCACTCACTAATTGTTACAGGCACACACACACCCATTCACTCACTCATACAGGCAGTCATACAACATTCATTCACCCATACTATTACTCACACACTGACTTATGCACCCATAGAGACATTAAAACAGCCACACAGTATTCTATTCAGCTAATATTACCCTAACTTTTTCTCCTATACAGCTACTGACAAGGCCACTCACACAACATAAACCCACTCATTCAGATATACAGCCACCCAGATGCTGACTCATTCACCCATGCAGCTATTTACACACCCACTCACTCACCCATACAACAACTAACACAACCACTCACTCACCCACACAGATACTTACAACCCCACTTACTTAGTCATATAGATAATAACACGTGTACTCACTCATCTACATAGTCAATGATACAAGTGCACATTCGCCCATACATTCAGTCACATACTCACTCACCCATATGTTCACTGACACAGCCACTCACTCGACCATACAGAGACACACAGCCTCTCACTCACCCATACATGCACTCACACATCCACTCACGTACACATGCAGCCACTCAGATACTCATTCACCAGTACAGCTACTCACACAGCCACTCACTCACATATAGAACTACTCACACATCTACTTGTTCACCCTTACAGCAACACATAAAACTACTCACTCAACAAAACAGCGACAGACACAGCCACTCATCCAACTGCACAGCCACTCACATACAAATGCAAACATTCACACATCCACTCAGATGACATATATTAAAAATAATATCACTAATCAGTAGTACTGAAAGAATAATAATTTAACTTATGCAATAGTTTATTTTCTATCTTTAAATCTCATAATCGTTTTTACACACTTGCACTGACTGGATGATGTCATCAGTGGTGTCATCAGTTTTATCACTAGTGGTGTTACTGACCATGTCATGAGTGATGTAATATGTGAGGTCATAAGCAGTGTATTGAGGGGATATAAGTTATAGTTAGCTCAGGTTACTATAACTGCTAAATTTCTATGGTTTTGTGCATGTACAATCTGAGCCTAACTATAATGTCCCAGTGTTTTTTTCATTGAAGTTTAAAGTTTTTTTAAAATCCATTTCCTAACTATAATAGCCCTGTAACCCTTGGCTTTTTCAGTGAATTTCTAAGATTTAAAAAAAAATTCTATTTCCTAACCATAGTGTCCCTGTAAACTTTGTTTTTTTAGTGAATTTCTAAGGTTTTTTTAAATTCTATTTCCTAACTATACCATCACTGTAACCTTTGATTGCTTTCAGTGAATTTCTATATTTTTTAATGTTATTTCCTAACTATAACTTGTACTCCTAATACTTTACAACTACACTACACTTCATGGAAACTCCTGAGTAGGAAAATAAACCCTCTTTCATAAATAATGAGTCTAAACCACTCTAACTTTAACTAATACACTACAGTCTGTTTAATACCATTCCCCGCACAGTCTCTTAACTGAGTTTTCATAGCAACCACTTTGGAACACTCTCTTGAACCAGTAGGTCACAAGGTCACAACACATTCTAGAAGAAACACACTAATTTCAAAATGAACAGCAGCAGGTGTGGTTGACTATTCAGAATTAAAAACATTTCCAAGTTTGCATTATTTTTTTTACTTTTACCACAGCTAATCACAAATCTACTTACTTATCCTTTAAAGACTCTACCTAATTATATCAACATGCATATTCACACCATCCAATCAAATATGTAAGCTTTTGAACCAGCTCCTGTCCTCCATTTTAACTGCCTTTTATTTTGCAAACTGTCTCATTCAGCTCCAGCCTTCTCCTGTGTGCTACTGTTTTCTCGCTTAAAAATAGTTTGTGTGTGGATTGTGGGTCACAACTATGGGGCCAATTCCGATTCCGGCCGGAAATCTCTCCGACCGAGCCGGACCCGGAGAGAATTCCGACCGAATCGGACCCTAGCAGTCCGACCGGACGAGTACGATGCATTCGCATGCTATTGGACTCGATTCGGTCGGACTCCCATTGAAGTCAATGGGAGCCGGTCGTACGACGCGTACGCGGGCTCCCATTGACTCAATGGGTGCGAGGCGGACAAGGGCACCCCCTACAGCGGGTACGCGTCCATGCGCATCGCGGCATACATGCACAGGTAGGGGGGACCCATGAGTCCCCCCTGTGTGCGACTTGCGTGCCTACGCATACAGGGGGGTCCGGCGCGGACCCCCAAAGTCCGGCTCCGACAGCTTTTTCGAGCCGGACGGCGTGAGTCGGTCGGACTGCTCACGGCGCGCATCGTACTTACCCGGCCGGGAAACGTCTCCATAGCGCGGTGCGAGTCGTGTCCATGCGAGTCGGTCGGAGCGTGTTGAAGCCACGTACGAGTCGGTCGGCGATTTCGCGGGAGCTTGCATCGTACTCGCTCGGCCGGACCCGCGTACGATTCGGTCGGGAAACAGGGCTCCGAATCGGATCCGGTAAATCCGAATCCGATTCGGAGCACTACCGGCCGAGATCGGAATCGGCCCCTATGTCTTTTGGGCCAGAGAGTGTGCTAGAAAGAGTGGCATTGACAGGGACTTGCATTTGCCTAATGTGGACATTACTTGGATTGGCCAGAGAGGATTAAAGTGACATCAATTGCTGCCTTTGAAAGCATTACAGATTTCCAACACCCTGGCCTCATGATTGTGCACTGTGGTGGCAATGACCTAGGCACATTTACTGGGGTGCAACTGTAAATCCTAATGAAGGATACCTTTGTTCAATAAATTGTACTTTTCCCTCAGACTGCCTTGGTATTCTCCAACATAAGTCAAAGGCAGAAATGGAAGTGGTCAAACAAATTCTGTCCACAGATAGACAAAGTCAGGAAACAAGTCAATAAAAGTGCTTCTGCATTCCTCAGAGACCATAACATGGGCTCTATCTACAACAACAACAACTTGTGCTTTGACATGGATGGAATCTATAGAAGAGCTGGAGTTCAGGTCACAGATAAAGGCAAAAGGGAGTTTCTCCGCAACTTAAAACACTGCATCCTGTTTTAAGTGTAGTAATCATATACACACAATAAAGACAAAGGCTCTTCTCAGAGCCACCAAATTTCCCAAAATGTTGTCCATTTTCTTTTAAAATGCAACAGACACCAGCACATTAAAAATTCACAACTATATAAGTGATTCTGTGCATCACACTGGGTGAGTCACAGTCTGAATGAGTCTGTGAGTAGATTTATGAGTCTCTGAGTGGGTCTGTGGAGGGGTTTGTAAGTTTCCAAGTGGGTCTTTGAGTACATGTGTGAATGTCTGTGTGGGTCTGTGAGTGGATGCATGAGTGTCCGAGTGGGTCTGTGACTGGGAATGTGAGTTTATGAGAGGGTCTGTGAGTATCTGAGAGGGTCTATGGGAGGGTGTTTGAGTGTATGAGTGGGTCCGTGAGTGGGTGTGTATGTATCTGAGTGCATTTGTAAGTGGGCGCATCAGTGTCTAAGTGGGTCTGCCAGTGTCTGTGTGAGTCTCTCAGTGGGTTTCTGAGTGGGTGTGTAAGTGTCTGAATTGGTCTGTGAGTGGGTGTATCGCTCTATGGATTGCTCTGTGAGTAGCTGTGAATATCTGAGTGTCTCTGAGTGGGTGCATGAATGTCTCAATGGGTCTGTGAGTGGGTGAATAATTGTCTGAGAGGGTCCATAAGTGGATAGGTGAGTCTCTGACTGGGTGAGTGACTAGGTGCATGTGTGCCAGTTTGGGTCTGTGAGTGGGTCATTATGTCTCTAAGTGTATGCTTGAGTGGGTGCATGAATCTCTGAGTGGGTGAGTGAGTGGGTGCCTATGTGCCTATGTGTCTCAGTGGGTCTGTGAGTGGGTGCATAAGTGTCTGAGAGGATCTATCAGTGGATGTGTGAATATCTGAGTGGACCTCTGACTGGCTGCATGACTTTCTGATTGTGCCTGTGAGTGGGAGCACTAGCGTCTGAGTGAGACTGGGAGCGGGTCTATCAGTCTCTGACTGGGCCCGGAACTGGGTGCATGACTGTTGGAGTGAGTGTGTTCATGACTGTCTGAGTGTCTCATTCACTGCATCTGTAAGTCTCTGAGTGATCCTGTGAGTGTGTGCACGAGCCTCTCAGTGGATCTGTAAGAGGATACATTAGTGTTTTAGTGGGTCTGTGAGTGAGTGTGTGAGTGTCTGAGTGAGTCTATGACTAGGTCCATGTGTGTCTGAGTGAGTCTCTGAGTTGATGTGTAAAGTGTCTGAGATGGTCTGTGAGTGGGTTGCATCAGACTCTGAGTAGATGTGCGAGTCTCTGAGTAGGTCTGAAAGTGAGTGTGTGGCTCTGAATGGGTATGTGAGTGAGTGTAAGGGTGGGAGTGGGTTTAAGAGTGGGTGCAGAAGTGTCTGACTCAGTCTCTGAGTTGGTGCATGAGTGTCTGAGTAGGTGAGTAAATAGGTGTATGACTCTAACTGGGCCTGCAAGTGGGTGTGTCAGACTCTGAGGGGGTCTGTGAGTGGGTATGCAAGTGTATGACTGGGTCTGTGAGTGGTTGCATGAGTATCTGAGTGTGTCAGTGAGTGTGTGTGTGAGTGGGTGCATGAATGTCTGAGTGGGTCATTGACTCTGTGCATGAGTCTGAATGGGTCAGTGAATGGGTACGTGAGTGTCTGATTGGTTTGTGAGTGGTTGCAAGAGTGTCTGATTGGGTCTGTGAGTGGGTATGAGAGTGTCTGAGTGGGTCTGTGAGTGGATGCATGAGTGTCTGAGTGGGTCAGTGAGTATGTGTGTGAGTCTTTGACTGGGTCTGTGAGTGGGTGCACAAGTGTCTGATTTGGTCTGTGCGTGGGTTCCTAAGTGTCTGAGTGGGTCTGGAGTCTGTGTATGAGTATCTGAGTGTATTTGTGAGTGGGTGCGTGGATTTCTGATTGGGTCTGTGAGTGATTACATGAGTGTCTGAATGTGTCTGTGAGTGGGTGTGAAAGTGCCTGAGTAGGTCTGTGAGTGGGCGCGTCAGTGTCTGAGTGGGTCAGTGAGTGTGTGCGTGAGTCTGAGTGGGTCTGTGAGTAGGTATGTGAGCATCTGATTGGATCTGTGAGTGGTTGCAAGAGTGTCTGAGTGGGTCTGTGAGTGTGTGTGTGCTGAGTGGGTCTGTGAGTGGGTCCATGAGTATCTGACTAGGTAAGTCAGTGAGTGCATGCATCTCTGAGTGGGTCTGTGAGTGGGTGCATGAGTGTCTTATTGGGTCTGTGAATGGTTGCATGAGTGTCTGAGTGGGTCTGTGAATGGGTGTGAGTGTCTGAGTGAGTGAGTTTATATGTGAGTCTGAGTCAATCTGTGACTGGGTTCATGAGTGTCTGATTGGGTCTGGGAGTTGTTGCATGAGTCTCTGAGTAGGTCTATGAGTGGGTGTGCAAGTGTCTCTGTGAATGGGCGTGAGGGTGTCTGAGTAGGTCTTTTTAGTAGGGCATGAGTATCTCAGAGGGTCTGTGGGTGGGGGTTTGAGTGTCTGAGTGGGTCTGTGAGTGAGTGTAAGAGTATGAGTGGGTGCATGAGTTTCTGTGGGGGCTCTGAGTGAGTGCATGAGTGCCTGACTGGGTCTATGAGTGGGTGCATAAGTGCTTGAGTAGGTCTGTGAGTGAGTGCATTAGTGTCTGAGTGAGTGTATGAATATTTTTTTCTAATGCATCTCTGACTTTAGAAACCTTGCTGCTAATTAGAACCTTAAGTCACAGCGGAGCTTATATCGCACTGTAGTTGCATCTACGAGCCTAGTATTTTGGCAAAATATGGTTCTGACAACTGCCACGAGTTATTACTTACCTTAAGAACCTTTTGAGTTGTTTTAAATGGTTTTTAATCCATTTTTTTTATGGCTACGCAACCTTCAACGGACTATTCCAAGGATGGTGTGTATGTAGGGACACAAACAACAATGTACTTTCTGCCCCCCCCATAAAACACATTCTCTTATCATGAGGTGCTGTGTTTAGAGTTGAAATTCTGGTACCCTTATATGGGTTATGTGTGGCATGCTCAGGTTTTTCTCAGGGTATGCCCAGACGTGGGTCCCTTGCTCACTTTGCCACTGGATTCAAGCTAGCCTGGCTGATGATGGCTGAATAGCCAGAAACCGGTCCCAGGATGCTTGTTTCCAGTCCAGGGAAGACATGGCTTGGCAGTTCGGGCTGGACTGTTCCCATGAGGCACAGGGTCAGACTGATTTGCATATGGCCATGTCTGAACTGGGGTGGTGGAGTGAGCTAAAGAATGATGATGGATTAAACCCAGATCAGTTGACTGGGGGTGAGTGTTTGATTAGCTCAAGCGCTCCGTCTATCATCCCCTTTGGAATCGCTTTGTTCGCCCTAAGTTGGCAGGGTATGCCCAGACGTGGGTCCGTTCCTCACTTTGCCACTGGATTCAAGCTAGCCTGGCTGATGACGGCTGAATAGCCAGAAACCGGGCCCAGGATGCTTGTTTCCGGTCCAGGGAAGACATGGCTTGGCAGTTCGGGCTGGACTGTTCCCATGAGGCACAGGGTCAGACTGATTTGCATATGGCCATGTCTGAACTGGGGTGGTGGAGTGAGCTAAAGAATGATGATGGATTAAACCCAGATCAGTTGACTGGGGGTGAGTGTTTGATTAGCTCAAGCGCTCCGTCCATCATCCCCTTTGGTATTGCTTTGTTCGCCCTAAGTTGGCAGGGTATGCCCAGACATGGTTCCCTTGCTCACTTTGCCACTGGATTCAAGCTAGCCTGGCTGATGACGGCTGAATAGCCAGAAACCGGTCCCAGGATGCTTGTTTCCGGTCCAGGGAAGACATGGCTTGGCAGTTCGGGCTGGACTGTTCCCATGAGGCACAGGGTCAGACTGATTTGCATATGGCCATGTCTGAACTGGGGTGGTGGAGTGAGCTAAAGAATGATGATGGATTAAACCCAGATCAGTTGACTGGGGGTGAGTGTTTGATTAGCTCAAGCGCTCCGTCCATCATCCCCTTTCGTATCGCTTTGTTCGCCCTAAGTTGGCAGGGTATGCCCAGACGTGGGTCCCTTGCTCACTTTGCCACTGGATTCAAGCTAGCCTGGCTGATGATGGCTGAATAGCCAGAAACCGGTCCCAGGATGCTTGTTTCCGGTCCAGGGAAGACATGGCTTGGCAGTTCGGGTTGGACTGTTCCCATGAGGCACAGGGTCAGACTGATTTGCATATGGCCATGTCTGAACTGGGGTGGTGGAGTGAGCTAAAGAATGATGATGGATTAAACCCAGATCAGTTGACTGGGGGTGAGTGTTTGATTAGCTCCAGCGCTCCGTCCATCATCCCCTTTGGTATCGCTTTGTTCGCCCTAAGTTGGCAGGGTATGCCCAGACGTGGGTCCCTTGCTCACTTTGCCACTGGATTCAAGCTAGCCTGGCTGATGGCGGCTGAATAGCCAGAAACCGGTCCCAGGATGCTTGTTTCCGGTCCAGGGAAGACATGGCTTGGCAGTTCGGGCTGGACTGTTCCCATGAGGCACAGGGTCAGACTGATTTGCATATGGCCATGTCTGAACTGGGGTGGTGGAGTGAGCTAAAGAATGATGATGGATTAAACCCAGATCAGTTGACTGGGGGTGAGTGTTTGATTAGCTCAAGCGCTCCGTCCATCATCCCCTTTGGTATCGCTTTGTTCGCCCTAAGTTGGCAGGGTATGCCCAGACGTTTGTCCCTTGCTCACTTTGCCACTGGATTCAAGCTAGCCTGGCTGATGACGGCTGAATAGCCAGAAACCGGTCCCAGGATGCTTGTTTCCGGTCCAGGGAAGACATGGCTTGGCAGTTCGGGCTCGACTGTTCCCATGAGGCACAGGGTCAGACTAATTTGCATATGGCCATGTCTGAACTGGGGTGGTGGAGTGAGCTAAAGAATGATGATGGATTAAACCCAGATCAGTTGACTGGGGGTGAGTGTTTGATTAGCTCAAGCGCTCCGTCCATCATCCCCTTTGGTATCGCTCCCTTCCTAGGAAAGCAAGAGTATCACTCTGTAGCTAGTATGGATTTTTAAACAATAGTTGTATACAGGATAGTTTGCACCACTATGGAACATGCAGCTTCCTGATTTGAACACTTGCATGCAGTGAGGTGCCCAGACCCAACTTGTTTCATTAGTTTTCTATTTTAGTCCAATATGGACGACTGCCTCTAAGGCCCATGAATCTTTTAATAGTGTTCCTATTACCACTATCATTCTACGATGCACTCAATACCATTTTGGTGTACTGTTTGACTATTGGCCTCAGAGTCTTTGAATCAGGCTAATTGGTAACATTGATGAGAAAACATACCTTAATCCCTTTTGTATTATATAAGAAGGCATTACTTGTCACTTCATAAAACTCTTTACTTGGGACCTAATGTTTTTGAAATAAATAAAACTCAATTGTCTAGTTTTCTGGCACTTAGACTTTTGATATACTTTATGTTCCAGTTATGACATCCCATTTTTTAGTTGTAATTATTAACTTTGGGGATGCTGAGCTCTGAGATGTACTTTTATCACTTAGGATGCTTTTGCCTTTTATTTGAGTGCAATCCAGATGTTTGTTTGTCCCTTTGTGAGTTTGGTTGTTTTGGATCCGCCTACAATATCATCCAAAACATTACTGGTAAGACCTTTGGTTTACTGATGACCCCCTTATAATCTGTGGGTGGGGTCATATGTTCTTACCACATAGTTAACTGTGCTAATATTCTCATTGGACTTATTGTTCTAAATCTTTGTCTACCCCCCAATGTTTTTTCTTTCTTCAAGTATCATGATTTTTTGGAGTTTGTCTTACACACTTCCATTACCACTGTCCTTATGCTTTGTAAAAGTACCCACTCACGGGTTTTAGATCTATTCTTGCATTCTGTCTTTTGCTTCCTTGCTCCCACTCTTTACAAACATATCCATATTGGTGGATGGTTTGTAACTCTCCTTTTTAGTTTGCCTTTCCTAAACTCCTCACTTGTAATGTTCATGTGTAAAGTAGACATGATTCATTGCTGTTTCTATGTTTGTTAATGAGATTAAACTTGCTGTGTCACGTCTCCAGACCAACTAAGTTTAAATCAACTGAATGGGTCTAATCTTTGAATGTATTTGGTTTTTACCATGATGAGAGAGTTTTTAATGGTGTTTTTTTAAGGTGTGGTTACTCGACTCTATGTATATAATCACACCATACACTATGTATTATTATGTTTAAAGAATATGAACTTATATGTGCCCCTTACATTTTTGTACCCCTGAGGAAGCCCTCGAATGGGCAAAATGTGTTGGTTGCGTCTTATAAAGAACACAATTTAAAAAAAAGACACAAGCAAAGGACTTACTTGTCTTATTGTGCTTTTTGCTTCCTGTTTTCTGAAGGTCTACTGTTTAACTTTATATGTATATGTTGGCCTGTTACCTCTCATTTTGTGTGTAACTATACCTAATGTATGGCCAATTGGTAACTGACCATTCGAGGTGGGCAACCTTTATATTGAATAGTACGCCAGGAGCCATATTACACAAAGTGCTCCGGAGACACAATGGGCGTTTGGCCCGCTTTGTGCGCCCCAGGGCACTTTGGTATTACAGAAAGGGCCACAGATGCTTGTGCAGTCTCTTCTGTAATACCGACAGCGCTGGACCACATAAAGCACCAGCTCTATCTTCAGGGGGCATTCCCCTCATTTGCATGGGGGCGTGCCCCATGAAAATGAAGGAATGCCTTTGCACCCTTGCCGTATTACAGATGTGGGTGCAGAGGGAAAGAAGCTCTCAGGAGGCCCACTGACAGTGCACCACCTAAAAGGTGATGCACTGTCAGTGTGCCCCCTGATAGCAGCCCTCTGAAGGAGGGAGCATCCCCTTGCAGGCAGGTGCAGTCACTGACTGCACCTGCCTGCAAAGGGATCTCTAATCCCCCTTCAAAGTGCAGGCAGGTTGCTGCCTGCACTGTGCGCCCCCAGGGCTGTGCGAGTTCGTGGGTGCCCTGGGGGCAACGCATTCCATGTAATAGCGCACACTTTCCCTGTTTGCACCTGGCGCACCTGTTTTAAAGTGCGCTGGGTGCAAACAGTGAAAGTGCACCCTTTACATAATGGGGCTCAGGTGGTGCGGCATCAGGGTCCCTAGCTGCCAGTGTTTGTTTGTTTTATAGTTTAGATTACAGTGGATAACTACCATATTACTTTTGACTCAATTCTGTACAGTTTGGGTCCATAACTTACATTACTTACATAATGGGTGTAAGTATTTAGAAAATGCATGTCCTCCTAATGCACCATAACTGTGTAGAGGTATAGAACACATTATAAATCTTTGTATTCAAGAGTAACTCTGTGTACAGGTGACAGTAGACTTGTGTTCATTATGTTCCACATAAGTATTTTTGTACTGCAGAAAAAGTTTCCAACAAGGCAAAGATTCTACGTACTACATACTAAGGGGCATATGTACAACAGAATGACGGAGCGCAGCGTTAAGCAAAACTTCCTAACGCCACGCTCTGCCTTTCTGAAAACACAGGAATGCACAGTATTTACAAAGATACGGAGCGCCCGTGCGTTACCCCTAGTGCCAGCGCTAAATTAAGCTTCCTAGCGCCAACGCAGGCACCCTTTCACCACACTGCAAGGGCGCCTGCGTTCGGGGGAATTATTGTTTATGTGCAGGAAGGTGTGCCTTCCTGCACATAAACAATCAAAAAGGGCAATTTGTAACTCCTATGTGTGCTGCATTGTGCAGCACACATAGAAGTTGCAAATCGTAAAAAAGTTTATGATTATTTATGTGCAGGAAGGGACACCTTCCTGCACATAAACATCCATTACAGGCGTTTTGCTGTTTCTATGTGTGCTGCACAATGCAGCACACATAGGAGTTACAAATTGCCCTTTGTGATTGCAAAAAACCAGGAGAAATAAAGCATTTCTCCTCATTTTGCCATGTTAAGACCAAGTTTTCCCTAGTCTTAATTCTGGCCCTGCCCCATATTTATGCCACCCTTGTAAATATGGAGCAGTATCAAAATCAATGGGTGTTGAGGCGGAATACCCACCACAACACCCATTGCCCACCCCTTTCACGCTTAGAATAGCATGAAAGGAGGCCTTACCTGGCAGTTCGGGCTGGACTGTTCCCTTGGGCGCAGGGTCAAGACTGATTTGCAAATGGCTGGGTCCAAACTGGAATGGCATGGTGAGCAAAAAAACGATGGATTTAGGCCCAGATCTCTGTACTGGGGTGAATGTATGACATTGTTCTGCATTCTGTCCATCAATTGTTCTTTTTGCATTATTTACAAGGCAGTGTTAAGCCACGATAAGTGGCTTAACGCCGCCTTGTAAATAAGGCAAAGACCCTATTGGCACAGGAACGTCATAAAAAGTGACGATCATGTGGCGATAGAGGCTTGTAAATATGCCCCTCAGTATTGTAAGCAGCCATGAGTTATTGAAGAGAATCGTCTCAACATGACAATTTCTACTTAACATTGAAGACTGTGTGCACCAGGTACTAACCTATGTACGTGTGCTTGTAGAAAGGCTATCTGTAAAGTTTTCACTCTAGTATGAACAGTGCGGGTAGTAGAATGTTCAGCACCTTCAGATCATTGTTATTTTAGTGAAAATGTATTTTTGACAGCTGTTGCATAGAGTGTGCACTGTTCATAGTAGATATTTTTAAATAGCCTGTGGTGTATTTCTTATGAAAGTTTTAGTGTTTGCAAAAAGTGTGATATAAAGTAAACTCTCTCATAGAGTAAGTACTGTTTACAGTACTGAGTTCTCTGCTGATATCAACTTCATTTCTTAGCGTACGTTCGGTGTGTGATGCAGATAAAAGTTGTCCATAGTTGGGCATTTGTTTTGGAATTGGCGTTCACTATTTTGAATTTCTCTGAACAGTTGTATACTGATATAACACCATATTCAATGAGGGTTTCCCACATATCTGTGGCTGATTGTTAATGTGACCTATGCTAAGTGTAAAGCCATAGCAATTTATACAGCAATATGTGGGAAAACAAAGCTTGGATGATGTCATCTGTGATGTCATCAGTGCTGCCATCAATTATGTCATTCGAGATGTCATCAGTGATGTGATAAATGATATCATAAAATATGTCATGAGTAAGGTCATATGTGACGTCATAAGCAGTGCATGGCGTATGAGCAAGTTATATTTAGTGCTGCTAACTATAACTGGTGAATTTCAGTGTTTTTTTGTTTGTTTTTTGGTCAAGTATTTTTTATTGGTTAAAAAGGAGCAAACATTCAGAAATACATGCAATACAGGCAAAATCCAAGCAATACAAGATGCACATGAAAATACAGTTGATGACACAGAGCAAATTGGTACGGCAGAGTCTGAGAAGTTAAACAGATGAGCGAGGAGGGATGCATCCGCAATATTACTAATCAGAAAAAATTTGATCAGGAGCACGAAAATAACCGTACTACCAGCAAGACTAAGGGGCCGATTCCGATCTCGGTCGGAGGCGGACCCAATACCATTCGGTCGGGAAAAAAGCCATGCGAAAGCCTGTTTCCCGACCGAACCGTACGCGAGTCCGGCCGAGCGAGTACGATGCGGACGTCGCCGACCGACTCGTCCGGGCGTCCCGACAACTCCGACCGACTCGCTCGGACTCGAACCGCTCCGACCGACTCGCTCGGACCCGATTCGCACCGCGCAATGGAGACGTTTTCCGGCCGGGTAAGTACGATGCGCACCTCGACCGCTCCGACCGACTCGCGCCGTCCGACTCGAACTCGCTGTCGGAGCCGTACTTTGGGGGTCCGTGTCGGACCCCTGTACGCGTGCCCGTGCGAGGCGCACACAGGGGGACCCAAGGGTCCCCCCTACCTGTGCGTGTACGCCGCGAAGCGCTTCGCGGCGTACTCGCTGTAGGAGCGCCCTTGTCCGCCTCGCACCCATTGAGGCAATGGGAGCCCGCGTACGCGTTGTGACGACCGGCTCCCATTGAGTTCAATGGGAGTCCGACCGACTCGTGTCCGATAACATACGGACGCATCGTACTCGTTCGGTCGGACTGCACGGGTCCGATTCGGTCGGAAATCCCTCCGGGTCCGGCTCGGTCGGAGAGATTTCCGGCCCGAATCGGAATCGACCCCTAAGTATGGTGTAAAGCAGTACCAAGAAAACTGACAGTATTTGTATCACCTATGGTACATAGAAAAACCTGGGGGGAATGTCTGTGTTTTTTAAGTTCAAAATGTTAATGTTCACACTGACAAATTCACCTAACTATAACGTTACTTTAACATATAACTGAGGGGCTTTAGAAGTGTAGTCCTGTTGTGGATTAGGACGTAAAGGACTAAAGTCAGATGTTAAAGTCTTTGATCAGGTCGAACCTTGTTGGTGTCATCGTAGTCGATGTCAAATTGCACCTAGGTCCCAGTCCACTGCTACCATTGACTATCATTGGTGCTTTGTGCTTCTTGGAACTAGTTTTAATTTAGAAATTCATACCTCTGGTTCCCCTTATTGGATTTTTGTCATTTTGGTGTCATTTTCTTTAGTAAATTTTGCTCTATTTTATCATTGTCATTCTATGATTTTTATTGTTTTATATTTCACCTTTATTACTGTTTTAGCACTGCACAAATACTTTACACATTGCCTCTACGTTAAGCTTGCCTTCTCTGTGCCATAGCTATCAGGGGGTTGAGCGCAGGTTATTTTAGTGACACTAAAGGTTCACACTGACATGGGTTGTGTTTGTTACTTGAGTTGGGTACTCACTTACCTCAATGATACTCAAATTTCCTACAATAGATATGTATTGATATATTGCATTATTGTTTCTTTAGATCTTTTGTGTAGAGTGCATGTGATCGATTACCTAGTCCAGAGAGAATACCGGGGCATGTCAGGGGAGCTGGATTGGAGGGGGCTGGGAGTGAATGTCAAGTCAGACATACTGGAATTTTTTTGTGTTCCACAGTGAGTAGAGGTCATTTAGAAACAGAACGTCAGCCGATAGCATCGGAACCAGGTATGCTTTGGTTTAGGCTAGAAGGGAGAGGACATTCAGATCTCAAAGGAGGTGGGTCTTCTTTGACTCTTCATTAGCTGCAAGTCTCTCTTTGCGAAGTGCAGTGCAAATTTGGTGAATATTAGTGCATAACTTTATTGCTATTATACTATGTAGCTAGAGGAAGACCAATATCAATTGTAGTTAATGATTTGCAGGACAGGGAACTATTTAGGATAGAGGTTCAAGGGAAAATAGCATTGGTTACTGAAACAGTTAATTTTTTCCTACAAATAATTAAATGCGCTTTAATATAGTACTACTACTAAACAGTGTCTACCACCCAGGGGAAGGAACAAAACAGGAGAGCCCTCACAGGTCGGCGCCCAGGGTCTCACTGGCACTGCAGATGAAGAAACTCCTTCTGGTGCTGGGAGGTCATTTTTATTTAATCTTCTTAGATTTAACAATCACTCTCACCTAATATTCATCACGGCTCTCTGTATTTTCTTTTTTATTGTATTTTTCTTAATTTATGCTCAACTTTCCTTTAATCTTCCAATTTTCCTCCACACACCTCCTAGTATTCCCTTAACATTCCATTCAATTTCTGCTGCCTTATTCTTCCTGTCTCTAATGTTTTCTCTTTCCCCCTTTTCCTGGCTATGGCAGCAACCTCTCACCTACCCTCCTTTACATTTCCTCTTTCCATTGCCTTCTCCATCCTTTAATCATTGTTTTCCTGATTGTTTCCTTTCCAAGCCATTTTTACAATATTTTAAATTTGTTTTATAGGGTTGCATGATACACTGTTTGATTTTTAAGTAAACTTTTAAAAGTGATACTTTGGCTAAAAAAAAGTATACGTTCTTTAGGTGTTTATTTGAACTTGTGCAAATACTGTGGTTGACTGTGTGATACTACTAAGTGAGGGTTCTCTGGTTTTTGTCTAGCACGTACCCAGGAGGAGGGAGGAGGGCCAGGACAACCACCCTGTAGTGGGGACAACAGGGGAATGAGGCTGCTAGAATGAGTAGTGATAGTAAGTGAATTTCTGTTCTCAATAACAACTGCTGTATTTGCTAAGGTATTCCTTTCTTGCCTAAGCCATGTCCCCAGTCAATTTTAAACTATCCACCGTCTAATGTTTCTGTTTCTGCCTTGCTGCCAAATACATTAATGAGCAGAAGAGGTGTGTTGCCAATTGCCCACCACCAGTGCCCACCCATATCAATACCTTACAGCCCACCACATCATGGCACCTACCAAATTTCTCTCTCAACTTCTCCCTGGGTTTCTTTTTCTCCTATGACATCCCTTGCACCGGTCTGCCTTCTATCTTCCATTAACCATGAGGAGTTGTTTATGAGTTATGTCATGGAACCCAACTGGTTCCTAGCCAAACCTGAATCAATCCCAAGACCTGATGTTTTAAATAAGCAAACCTTACCTAACACTCACCAGCAAGTAGCAGCCTAACCAAGGTATGTAGTTGTACTGTAATGTTTATGGGAATAGGTTGTGGTGTGGGGTCTGTGCGATTCATGGCTGGATTCTGGAGTAGGGAAAGAGTAGGGACATGACATCGATTCACCAAAATGCTAGGGGTAGATGAATTTACAACATATACCATTTGACCTTAATGACATCACAGGAAGTGATATCATATGACCTTTGACTGTGAATGTTCACAGAAAGTGATGTCACTTGACATTAATCCTGATGAAATCACAATAACTGACAACACTGAAACTCCATGAATGACTGCATGATTAATTTGACTGATATTACGGTGCTGACATGATCCTTGTACGTGGTGGAGCCTAATACTTCCCATATATTGTAGTAAGCACTGTACATCTCGGACACCCAAGATCTCACCTGCAGTTCTGCAAAGATCCTCCGTGAGCGAAACCCTCTTCAATGCATTCATGATTCCTCTAGCCAACATCAACTGCTCTCACAACATCAACACCCTCTACTAAGCCAACAATAGGCAACTGATTCTCTCCTTCACGGACATGACGCCCAGTGCCTGGATCAAGTTCAATGCCTACATGACTTACATCACCCACTGGATGAAGACCAACTGCCTGAAGCTGAAAGCCGACATGAATGAAATTGTGATCTTCAGGATTAGCACTTCACTTTGGGACTCTACCTGGTGCCTAACAGAGCTAGGACCAACACTCACCCCTACCACCCATACCAAGAACCTCTAAATTGTCATCGACAGCAGACTCGCCATGACTGCCCAAGTCAATACCGTGACCTCCTCATTCTTCTTTACCCTTCAGATGCTGAAAAAGATTTTCAAATGGCTCCCAATCAGCACCCGGAAAACGCTCACAAGCAAGCTGGACTATGGGAACACCCTCTATGCCAGACTCAACAGAAAACTCTCCAGAGGGCTGCAGGCCATTCATAACTCTGCAGCCAGAATCACTCTCAACCTCTGATGTCGGACTCACATTACACAAAACCTGAAAGAGCTCCACTGGCTTCCCATTCACAAACAAGCACAATTCAAACTCTTCTCCCACACTTCCAAGGCACTACATAACACTGGTCCTGCATACCCCAATAATCGCATCTGCTTTCACGAACATTTAAGACACCTCCTCTCATCCTGGATCCTACTTGCACACATTGTACACCTACTGAAAACCAGATCCAGTGGTCGAGCCTTCTCCTAAATAGCTCCTAAAGAGTGGAACGACCTACCACAGCACATAAGAGCCTCCTTTTCACTTTTTAAATTCCACAAGTAGCCGAAGACCTGGCTTTTCAAGCAGTCCCACAAGGTGCTAAGTTTGGCTAGACTGATACCTGCTCAGATCCAGGATACCCTACCGGGTGATAGTTCAGTCTACAAATCTGCACAACATAACTTAAGCAAGAGAATCGAGTGAGCAAGAATTCTGATGAGATTCATGGAGGTTCTGCCTTTCCCCTGTTAGAATTCTGAAATATATGGGATCAAATGGTGCAATTCAAGGCACAATATTCACATTAATTTGCTATTAAGCCATAGACACTGAAATAGAATGCATTAAATATTCACATTATTTTATGCTGTGCCAAGCCAAAGAAGTCTGACACTCCAGAGGAGTGGATGTAAGTCAATTTAATGCATGCCTTTAGCACGCATACCTTTTCAACACACACACACACACATATATATATCTATATATATCAATATATATATATATATATATATATATATATATATATATATATATATATATATATATATATATATATATATATATATATATGTAACAAAGGTTACAGGCAGGGACGTTATAGTTAGGTTGTTGCTTACCCACTCAAGCCTATAGAAATTCATCAGTCATAGCTATACGTATATTTATACTTATGTTGAGAAACTATAACTCGGAGCCTAAAGTTACTTAACAGCAGGAGTTATAGTTTCTTCAGATAAGTATAAATAAAACTATAACTATTGAATTTCTATGGTTAAGTATGGGTAAAATGTCAACCTAACTATAAAGTCCCTGTAACCTTTGTTTTTTTCAGTGAATTTCTATGTTTTTTTAAAGTAAAGTAACATATAATCATTACACATTAATACAACCCCCGCCACGCACAGTCTTTGGCCGTGTGCAGCAGGGGTTGGCCACAAGGCCCGGCCTATGGCCAGGCCCTGCGGCCAATCCCCCTGCATGCAACCAACGCCATGCAAAGCCTTTGGGCGTGCATGGTGGGGGTATGGTGTGTGAGGTTTCTTTTTCCCCATTGGGCTTTGGATGTGTGAATCCATCGTGGATTTACACTGAGTGTACCATTGTGCACAGTGGCGGACCAGCCCAAAATAAATATTGGGAAACTTTTTGCCCATGAGGGGTCCCTCAGAGACCCCTCCATGTGTCCTATGGAGTCAGGATACCTCTATCCTGACCTCTTATGTGTGTTTTTATTTATGATTTCTCCCCAGGAGCCCAGACAAGAAACAAAATGGCAGCCGCAACTTTCCTTTCATGTTACGGCCAGCCAATCAGGGCCTTGCTTTTCACCTGTATCCGCAGATCCCCCATGGGTACCCGTGATACGTGAAGGATCCACGTCCCTATAAAACAAAAATTTTCTTTCCTTAAAATCTTTGCCCCAAATCACAAAAAAGCACAATCTGTGGACTAAGATCTAGCTTTCTGCTTAATTTGGTGTAATTCCGTTCAGCGGTGCGGGTTGTAGCTGTGTCTATAACTTGCAAAATCCCCATAGACATTGCATGGGGAAAAAGCATTTTTAGATCCCCCTTTATCTCGGCCCCCTACTTGACGAATCACCCGGATATTTTCCAGACAGCAGTTGAACTAACTTGCATTCTAGTTTTTAAACTTTTGTCAAGATTCGTCAAAAGGAGTCAAAGCTATTAGCAAAACAAAAAGCGCTTCGTCTATGAGAAAAGTTGGTCCTAATTATACCTACTGGCTATCGCCAGTAGGATAGGGATTTTTCTTGTCTACTAATTTAAATTTAAAGTATTTCAATTCATGTGAGCCCTGCATGATCATGTTAATTTATGCACTTTATTCTAATGTGACCACAGCTCTAAAGGAGGAGTGACAAGCATTTTGTAGTGTGTCTTCTATGTTTTTGTGTTTTGCATATAAAAGTGTGGTGAAAATGACACTTTTTGGATTGATAAAGGCTGTTGATCAGCCATAACATGCCTTCTTTGAGCTGCAGGGCCAGGAGAGGCCTAATACATTAAATTGTTCTTTATTACCTCAGTCTTTGCATCTGTGTTCTCAACCTTGGTGGAGTTGGGAGGTAATTTGGATATTTAAATATGTGGCCAATACCTATCTAAGTCGAAATGCGTAATCTACCGTCTGTCTCAATAAATCTGTGCACATATATATATATATATACGGCTGAGACCCAACTACTCTCTCTCGGATTGACATTTTGCCCTGAGAGCAACTTTAACTATACACAATCTCGAGTCGATATTTATAAATTTATCAGGAAATTGAAGTTGATTAAATTCTTCCAACTTAAAAACTCCTCGAAAAACAATTGTGATGAGTCTTTTCCAGCAGCAAGGGGTTCTAATCTACAAGTATCGGATACAGACACACTTAAACTTCTCAATTCTTTGGCCACCAACACAGACATTGATTCCAGATCTACACAGGAAATTCTTCATGAGACTGGTATCACCATCAGTAGCTCCGCTAGCAGTCCGTTTTGTCCAACATCCACTTTTGTACACAGTATGCCTAAAGACGCTATCGATGTATTCAATGACATGGTCACAGAAGACCTTAAAACATTAAATAGATCCACCAAATCTAGACATCGACACATGTGAAATTTTGAACTACAATATCACAATCTTATGCATAAACTAAGGGACAACAAAAACCAAATCATAAATAAAGCGGACAAAGGAGGTAATATTGTCTTGTGGCCAAGAAACTTGTAAATGGATGAAGCTATGTTGCACTTGAATGATACAGAATGCTATAGGATGGCATCTTTCATAGATCTTAAAAAGGTGAAAGATATGGTCTTTAACCTCTTCCATGCTCGTGACGGCCGGGAGCCGTCACGCGTCACAGTGGGCGTGTGCGCAGGACGGTCCCCGGCCGTCCGAATCCCCGCCCTCTAATAGAAACGCCCGCACAGCGCGGAAATTCCGCGCGCACGGAAGGGGTTAAAGAGCTATTCCAGTGGAAAAGACGTGGTCTAATCAGCAAGAATGAGTTCTTGTTTCTTAAAAATTAACATCCTATAACACCGACACTGTGTTTCATTCCTATAGTGCATAAGAACATTACCCCTACTCCAGGAAGACCCATCATCTCTGCACAAAGGAGTCTCCTAGAACCGGTCTCTAAATTTGTTGATTATTTTTTACAGGAATTTGTTCTTAGCCTACCTTCATTCATCAAAGACACTGGAGACTTTCTTAACAAACTTAAAACTATTACTTGGGACAGTGAATATTTATTGATAGTTATGGACATAACTTCTCTATATGCTAGTATCCACCACAGTGATGGTATCAATGCAGTTACTTACTTCTTGGGGCAGCGTGACATACATTTTCATGAACACAACAAAATGATTATCGACATGATCGAGATTTGCCTCAAAAATAACTTTTTTCTGTTCAATAAACAGGTTTACCATCAACTGCGGGGAGTGGCTATGGGGGCATGTTTCTCCCCCAGCTACGCATGTCAACATGTGGGCTGGTGGGAGGAGCATGTCCTCAGGGGTCAACACAGGGCTGTTTATGATAAACATGTCCAGTATTGGTGGAGATTTATAGATGATGTGTGCCTAATTTGGAAGGGTTCTAGAACATCAGCTACAGAATTCATAGACACCATCAACACCAACACTCTTAACTTAAATTTTACTGCATACATTGGCACTACCAGTGTGGAATTTTTAGATGTATCAGTCTACATTGAGAAAGGACAATTACAGACTAAACTGCACAGAAAACATACGGCGGGGAACTCTGTTCTCCATGCTAAGAGTTCCCATCCTAGACATCTTATTCGCAGTATTCCGTATGGGGAACTTCTGCGGATTCGCCGTATTTGTAGCACTGACAAAGAATTAGAAATCTGTCAAAATGAAGCCACACTAAGATTTCTAGCGTGAGGCTATAACAACAAGGATCTGATCTCAGCCCGCATCAAAGCTAATACTCTGTCACGTGATCATTGTCTCAGTGCTACTACTAGTCAGGCAGATGAGGAAGTAACAACTTTTAGCATTACCAATGACTCCCCACAAGAAATAAGACTAATCACTGCTTATTGCAGGCAACAAAAACAGATTAGAAGAATTGTATATAAAAACTGGCCTATTGTTCTAACTGATCTTACTCTATCCCAGATTTTACCCCCTCTACCTTCAGTGACTTTTAAACGAGCACCATCTATGAGGGATGTTTTAGTTAGGAACAGCCCAGAAGTCACTTCCACTACCATATATATGGTAAGGTCCGTACTTTTAACCAGGTTGCTCAGTATTGCTGCTCTAAAAATAATTTTTTGTGTGATCTATTAGTGGAAAGCAAAAAATGTTTTTTTATATATATATAAAATATTTCTAATGTACTAAGTGGACCAGGGTCTGTGTAAATTAGATGAATTGATCAGACCGGGTTAACATTCTATTGTTTACAGCACTTAGCACTTTATGACAACTATTAGATTTCATAAATAATGTTTACAGCACCTAGCACTTTATGACAACTATTAGATTTCATGAATTTAAGACCACACCGTCAATAGCTGAATAGGAATATCATCTTTTAAAATGCTTATGAACTCCTTTTTAAATAGGGGATAATAGAGACTTGTTATAATGTTAAACATAGTCCTGGCAATGTTTACAGCACAATAGCACTTTAATATCAAAGTACTGTTCATGGACTTGAGATGGTTTTAAAGTATGGCAACAAAAATAGGTAAAAGGATATTGCCTACTGACATCCACTTGATAATGTCCCACAGATTGATAGCTTGGAGTTTAGGAGGAGTCTCCTATACCATCCCCCCTCTTTTCCTTATTTTATTATATACCATACCTATACCCTCCTTATATCATTATTTACTAGACTATGTTGTTCTTGAACAAAATTATAACACTTTAGTACATTTTTTCGTCCTTCTCCCCTGTCTTTTTGTCAGAACAGAATATACATTTAGTAAAACTAAATTAAACCATCTAAAAGCCCATTCCACGACAATATGCCATGATAGTAACAATATCAATAGGTTTAGTCTGGGTAACAGTCAATTAGTGTCATCAGTGATGTCATCAGTGATGTCACTGACCATGTCATGAGTGATGTAATATGTGACGTCATCAGCAGTGCATTGCGGGGGCGCGAGTTATAGTTAGCTGAACTAACTATAACGGGGGAATTTCACGGGTTTTGTACGAGTGCAATGTCCAACTAACTATAACTGTCCCTAAAACCTATGGTTTTTTCAGTGAATTTCAAAGGTTTTTTAAATGCAAATTTCTAACTATAACGTGTGTGAAACCTATGGTTTTTTCAGTGAATATATAAATATATATATATTTATATATATATTGCAGGCTTCGTCTCCAAACATCCACTGCACTCGGACAGACGAACGCGGACCCAAAGTTCCTTGTGCAAATATATTTATTTCATATGCCCTGCATCTCCGCCATGACGCGTTTCAGCCCCACCTGGGCCTTGACCACAAATATTGCCATTTGTTTAACCCTTATTTGAAGTGCAAGTGCAAGAACGTGACAGTCAGGTGACCGCTAGTATACATGGAAAATATACTGCATAGTATTCATATCACTGTGAGCGCTGACACAGCGAGATCACGTTGTGCAAAATGAGCATACATTTGATATAATAAATACATTAATGTAAAATATGTTCATAAATATATGTAATATTATAAAATAAAAATTAATTCAAATGTAAACAAGAGACATGGTAATTGGTATTTAAAATCTTATAAAAGCATTCAAATAATCAGAATTGCATTAAAAGATCATTTTAAAATACCATCAATCATAACCACCTTATTCTGGTCATTGATTAAAATCAGTCTCATTAGCACATAGAGGCATACCCATGTAAAAACGATCTTTAACCCTTTGGGGCTCACAAAAAGATGTAATTGTAAAAGCGCAGTTTTACACATTTCATGACTGTAATAAAATCATACGCTACATGGTTTCCAGTTATTATGATCTTTGTGTCTGTTGCGCTTAGTCTGATAAAGCCCCAGTGGGCCAATCCTCACTCCATGTGTAAGCAGTCTATATATATATATATATATATATATTATATATATTATATATATATATATAAATCAACAAAATCGCCCGAAAGCTCGAGGGCACACACAACGGCAGGGGAACCATTTAGGCTTTCACACTGGCAGCCTGCATCACAGGCAACTTGTATTTTTGTTCTGGACAAATCTTCCTTTGACCGTACGCGTTTCAAGGCTTGCTCCCCTTCATCTGAGGTCTCTGCATCTGCTGATCTCGCAGGCGGTTCACTGCATGCCACTCCTCTTATACTGCCCTGAGTGGGCCTCGCACATCGTGAGTCATATTTGCTGCATGCTGGGAAATTGAGTCCCGTTATGAACAATTATTTGCTTTAAGTAAGTCCTGCTCAGTCAACAAAGATTAAAAGCATATATTCTGCCCTGAGTGGGCTCCAGAACAAAACACAAGTGAATTCGCCACCTCCGCCGTGCCGTATTGTCAAGCAGGATTGGTTCCCGCCAACAGCCTCCTTCGTAAATCCTCAGATGGTGCTGCCCTCCACGGCAGGGCAGCCGTGTGTAAACACTAATCAACAAAATCGCCCGAAAGCTCGAGGACGCACACAACGGCAGGGGAACCATTTAGGCTTTCACACTGGCAGCCTGCATCACAGGCAACTTGTATTGTTGTTCCGGACAAATCTTCCTTTGACCTTACGCGTTTCAAGGCTTGCGCCCTTCGTCTGAGGTCTCTGCATCTGCTGATCTCGCAGGCGGTTCACTGCATGCCACTCCTCTTATACTGCCCTGAGTGGGCCTCGCACATCGCGAGTCATATTTGCTGCATGCTGGGAAATTGAGTCCCGTTATGAACAATTATTTGCTTTTAGTAAGTCCTGCTCAGTCAACAAAGATTAAAAGCATATATTGTGCCCTGAGTGGGCTCCAGAACAAAACACAAGTGAATTCGCCACCTACGCCGTGCTGTATTGTCAAGCAGGATCGGTTCCCGCCAACAGCCTCCTTCGTAAATCCTCAGATGGTGCTGCCCTCCATGGCAGGGCAGCCGTGTGTAAACACTAATCAACAAAATTGCCTGAAAGCTCGAGGGCGCACACAATGGCAGGGGAACCATTTAGGCTTTCACACTGGCAGCCTGCATCACAGGCAACTTGTATTGTTGTTCCGGACAAATCTTCCTTTGACCTTACGCGTTTCAAGGCTTGGGCCCCTTCGTCTGAGGTCTCCTGCATCTGCTGATCTCGCAGGCGGTTCACTGCATGCCACTCCTCTTATACTGCCCTGAGTGGGCCTCGCACATCGCGAGTCATATTTGCTGCATGCTGGGAAATTGAGTCCCGTTATGAACAATTATTTGCTTTAAGTAAGTCCTGCTCAGTCAACAAAGATTAAAAGCATATATTGTGCCCTTAGTGGGCTCCAGAACAAAACACAAGTGAATTCGCCACCTCCGCCGTGCTGTATTGTCAAGCAGGATTGGTTCCCGACAACAGCCTACTTCGTAAATCCTCAGATGGTGCTGCCCTCCACGGCAGGGCAGCCGTGTGTAAACACTAATCAACAAAATCGCCCGAAAGCTCGAGGACGCACACAACGGCAGGGGAACCATTTAGGCTTTCACACTGGCAGCCTGCATCACAGGCAACTTGTATTGTTGTTCCGGACAAATCTTCCTTTGACCTTACGCGTTTCAAGGCTTGCGCCCCTTCGTCTGAGGTCTCTGCATCTGCTGATTTCGCAGGCGGTTCACTGCATGCCACTCCTCTTATACTGCCCTGAGTGGGCCTCGCACATCGCGAGTCATATTTGCTGCATGCTGGGTCCTGCTCAGTCAACAAAGATTAAAAGCATATATTCTGCCCTGAGTGGGCTCCAGAACAAAACACAAGTGAATTCACCACCTCAGCCGTGCTGTATTGTCACGCAGGATCGGTTCCCGCCAACAGCCTCCTTCGTAAATCCTCAGATGGTGCTGCCCTCCACGGCAGGGCAGCTGTGTGTAAATATATATATCTATATCTATATCTATCTATATGCATATATATAGATATAGATATATATAAAATCACTGAAAAAAATCAAAGGTTACTGGGCTGTTATAGTTAGGCTCAGCTTTCACTCATATAAAACCATAGAAATTCAGCAGTTATAGTTAGCTGAGCTAACTATAACTTACACCCACAATGCACTGCTTATTACCTCACATATTACATCACTCATGGCATGGTCATTCACATCACTGATAAGAGTTATACATATATACCAAGGTAAGTGGCTGTGTGAGTGCCTGTATGGGTGAGTACGTGGGTGTGTAAGTAGTATATAGAAGAGTGAGTGGGTATGTCAAAAACTGCAAACATGAGTGAGTGGGTGTGTGCATTTTAGAATAGGTGAGCGAGTGTGGGTGTCAGTGGGTATATGAGTAACTAGGTGGCTATGCAAGTATCTGTATGGGTGAGTGAGTGGGTGTGTATATATCTGTAATGGTGACTGAGAGGGTGAATGAGTGGCTGTATGGGTGAGTGTATGGGTATGTCAGTGGCTGTAAATAGTGAATGATGGGTATATGACTAGCTGAATGGGTAACTGAGCAGGTCCATTAGCGTCTGTATGGGTGAGTGACAGTATGCATGAGTGGTTGTATAGGTGCATGAATGGGTGTGTAAGTGGGTATATGGGTGAGTGAGTGGGTATGTCAGTGGCTGTATGGGTGAGTGAATGGGTGTATGAGTGGCTATATGGGTGAATCAGTCAGTGTGAGAGAGGTTGTATGTGTGAGTGTGTGCTTGTCTTAGTGACTGTATAGGTGAGTGAGTACATGTGTTAGTATATATATGAATAAGTGAGTGGGTGTGTGAGTAACTGTATTGGTGGGTGAGTGGCTGTGTGAGTACCTGTATGGGTGACTGATTCAGTGTGTGAGTGGCTGTATGGGTATATGAGTGGGTGTGCAAGTGTCTATATGTTTGTATGTCTGGATGTGTGAGTGGCTGTATTGGTCAGTGAGTAGGTGCATGAGTGGCTGTAATTTGTTAGTGGTTGCGTAAGAGTGAGTTGATGTGTGAGTGGCTCTATGGATCAGTGAGTAGGTGTGAGACTCTTTGTATGGGGTTGCAAATAGGTATTTCAGTGGTTGTGTGGGAGTGGGTGTATGAGATATTGCATGGGAGTGTAAGTGGGTGTGTGAGTAGTTCTGTGGATGATGTCATCAGTAATGTCATTTGAGATGTCATCGTTATGTCATCAGCGATGTCACTCACCATGTCATGGGTGATGTAATATGTGAGGTCATAAGCACTGCATTGTGGTGGCTTACGTTATAATTACTACATAACTGCAATGTTCCTGTAAACTTTGGTCTTTTCAGTGAATTTCTGTTTTTTAAAATTGTTTTCCCTAACTATAATGTCCCTGTAACCATTGTTTTTTAAGTGAATTTCTAAGGATTTAAAAATTCTATTTCCTAACTATAATGTCCCTGTAATCTTTGTTTTTTTGTGAATTTCTATGTTTTTTTAAATTTCCTAGCTATAATGTCCCTGTACCCTTTGGTTTAGTCAGTGAATTTCTAAGGTTTTTTAAATTCTATTTCCAAACTATAGCGTGCCTGTAACCTTTGATTTTTTTCAGTGAATTTCAACGTTTTTTAAAATTTTATTTCCTAACTGTAACATGTTGAAGTTTAATTTCTTTGAAATGAGCATAATGCCAGAGTGAATCCTGCCCTGCATATTTATACAAGAAAAGGTCACAGTTTTGTCTAACACCTCTACCCAACTGGAGTATTTTTTTACTGGCTAATTAATAAGTGCTACCCCGTCGGGTAAATGTATAGTCCATCTCCTAGACTACAGCTGTGTAAAGAACGCAGAGGAAATGTCTCCAGTGACATTGTGTGTCTGTAACTTTGCGACTGTGATTGTTGCTCTAGCGTCAACAGATAACTTTACAAGGTGGAACTGCAGAGAAAACAAACTTCGTTGATTTGCACTTTACAGAAGTAAGTGCTTCTTTGTTTGGTGGAGATGTGATCATATTCCTAGACATCAAGTCCCCTTCTCCAAAATTGGTGGGTAACGTGCTCGGGGGGCCTTCTAGTAAGCTGGCCATCATCCTGGGAAAAGGGTGGGAAGACGTTGCATATCACTAATATATATGGGGCGGTACCAAATGGGCGGAGCTTCAAGGCAAGTTACATACTTCTAGTTTGCTTTGTTTATATCTGTAAGTGCTTCCCGTTGAGGTTTTATTACTGTGAAATGAGCATTGTGCCAGAATGAATCCTGCCCTGCGTATTTATCCAAGAAGATGCCACCATTTTGTGCAATACCTTTACCCAACTGCAGTACCTTCTACTGGTTAATTAGTAAGTGCTACCTCGTTAAGTAAATGTATAGTGCATCTCCTACACTACAGCTGCATAAAGGACGCTGAGGAAAGGTCTGCAGTGACCTTGAGTGTCTGTAACTTTGCCAATGTCATTGTTCTTTGCACGTTTTCACCAGATAACTTTTTAAGATGAAACTGCAGAGATAACAGACTTGGATGATTTGTACTTTACAGAAGTAAGTGCTTATTTTTTTACTATGGGCGGTGGGCCCCGCAGACCCCTTTCTCAGGCAGATTTTGGCCCTGGGGATCCCATACTTGAGGCCCGGCCATGTCACCTGGGTGTCCCTAGGGTACCCAGTGTACAATGGGACCACAGGGAGAGCCTCACGGTCCCGTGGTCCCAGCTGGCTCCCCACCTCCTGTGGGAGGCTGCAATGCTCTGACAGACAGGGGCCTGCTGAAAGGTAGCTGTCTGTCTGTCAGAGCAATGTTTTCATCTATTTCCCTGCACACATATTTGTGTGGAGGGAAACAGGCGAAAATTCCGCTTTCTACAAACCGGAGCTGCTTGACAGTTCCGGCTTCCAGAAAGCGGAGTTATGTTTGCTTTTGCTTGGTGGGAGCTGGCAAGCAAAAGCAAACAGCTACCTCCTGAGGGTGGGCACCTCAAGAGGTAGCAGAAGACGGACCTGGGGGAGCGGCGATCCCTAGGGCTATCCAATGCTCCACAAGGGGGTGCAGCCCCCCTCCATTGTAGTATTTAGCCCCGGGGATATGGTGGACCTCGGGGCCGGGGGTCCACGACAGACCCCCTACATTAATTTATTTCAGCTATGGGGAGGTGGTGGTCCTGGGGACTGCGGGGTGCCACGTGCCAGCCTTATTTTTGATAAATTGGCCCCGGGAGGTGGCAGTCCTCAGGGCTGTGGGGGGCGTGCGGGTCCCCCACATTCATTTTATGTTTAGCTCCAGAGAGGTGGCGGTTCCAGTGATTGTGGGGGGCCACTCAGGCCCCCCTCATTAATTTGATAAGTTTAGCCCCGGGGAGGTGGCGGTCCCTGGGGCACAGGCAGGCCCAATGGGCCCTCCCCATTCATATTTTTGAATGCCCCAGGGAGGAAGCAGGCTGTGGGGGGCCATGCAGGCCACCCGCATATATTTGAGATTTGCTCTGGGGAGGTGGCAGTCCAAAGGACGTGGGGGCACACCCGCATACATTAAAAGCAATACCCCAGGGAGGTGGTGGTCCCCGGGGCTTTAATGAGCCTGAGCAGGGGGGGCCCTCTTTTTTTTAACTCCTCATGCCTCTGTGACCTGACCCACTTGGGGACTAATTGTTGCAGAAGCATGGGAGCCCATGCGTCATTTAAAAAACATTTTTTTAATGCTTTTTCTGCCCTGTGGGGTTTTAAAGAGGCCTAGGGGGTCAGAGTATTTCTACCCTGCTCCCTTCTCTTTTTTACATTTTTTGGTGGGACTCAGCTGAAGTTGAGTGCCAAGGTGGGTGGCAATACTTCCTGGTACAGAAATATCGAGTCCTAAATATCATGTGTGAGAAATATCCACAGCAAGAATATCGTGGTCAAGAATATCGATTTACGGTAAGAAATATCGATTTCAAAAATATAGAAGTGTTTAATATCATTTGCAAAAATATAGTTATTTAAAATATTGATTGTTTAATTAGTGTTATATATTTTAGTATATATTTTAAATATATGTGATGTATTATATTTGTATATGAATTGTTTATATTTTCTAATATATGTGTTAAATTTTTAGTAGTTATTAATTTTATTTTAATTGAATTTTGCGTTTTTAGTTCTGCAGCAGGTTGTGGGTTTACTGGGTAATAGGGTGGAAAGTAATTTATTTATATTAAATAATTATTATTTTTTATCTATTATTTATTTAATTGAGATTTTATAGTGTTGATTGTGTAAAGTAATTTATTATAAATTAATTAATAATTTGTTGTTAATTAATATTAATTATATTTGGTAATTAATTATGGAAATTGTACAATTCATTTTAGGTGCACATTTTGGGGTTTATAGGGTTAAAGGGTGGGAAGGAATTTATTTTTGATTAATTAATAATTAGTTGTTAATTGATATTAAATCAATTTACTTAAAATTAATTATGGCAATTGTATAATTAATTTTAGAGTGCAGGTTGTAGGGTTTATAGAGGTAAAGGGTTGGAAGTAATTTATGTTTTATTAATTAATAATTATGTGTTAATTAATTTTACTTTATTGTAAATTAAATATGGAAATTGTGTAATTACTTTTAGGTGTCTGTTGTGGGGTTTATAGTTGTAAAGGTTGCGAAGTAATTTGTGTTTAATTAATTAATAATTAGTTGTTAATTAATATTGATTAATTAATTGATATTTGTTTATTTTTTTGTGTGTGGTTTTTACTTTTAAAGGGCTAAAGGGTGGGTATTAAATACATTTTACTTACTTTATAATTCGTTAAATAATAGTAAAAGTTTCTTTAAAAAAAAATAATTGTGTCATTCATTTTTTTATAGTATAATTTTAGGTGTGTGTTGTGGGGATAATAGTAGTGTGGAAATTTAATTACTTTGTATTACTTTAATTTGTTTAATTAATAGTATTTCTTTATTTGGTAATTAATTATGTTAATTATGGAAGTACATTTTTTTTAATTTAGAGGTGAGTTGTGATTTGTGTGGTGTTATAGGGTAGGAAATAAAATAAATAAATGTATGTAATAATACATGTTTTTGTTTGTAATTATTTTATAGTTAAAAATATTTATTTGTTAGAAGTTTATTTTTATTTTATTTTATATAATATTTGTACGTATTTGTCATATGTAATTAACATTATAATATATTTGTATTTTAATTTTTAACGTATTTATATATTTATTTAGTTTTTAAAATATTTTGTTGTTTTTTTATAATATTTTTTTGGTTTTATTTTTGAACTGACTGGAATTGGAATAGTAAATTCTATACCTCTGCTATCCAACATTTTCCGTACTGTTGCACTGACTGGAGTGGGAATAGTAATTTTGTAACCCCTTGCTATCCAACACTTTCCCTACTGTTGCACCCACTGGCGTGGGAATAGTAAATTTTACCCCTCCGCTACCCAACACTTTCTCTACTGTTGCACTGACTGGAGTTAGAATAGTAAATTGAATCCCTCCGCTATCCAACACTTTCCCTACTGTTGCACTCATTGGGAATGGAATAGTAAATTTTACCCTTTCACTATCCAACACTTTCCCTACTGTTGCACTGACTGGAGTGGGAACAGTAATTGTTATCCGTCCGCTATCCAACACTTTCCATAGTGTTGCTCTCATTGGAGTGGGGATAGTAATTTTCACCCCTACGCAATCAAACACTTTCCCTACTCTTTCACTAACTGGAGTGGGAATAGTAAGTTTTAACTCTCCGCTATCCAACACTTTCTCTACTGTTGCACTCATTAGAGTGGGAATAGTATTTTTACCACTGCGCTATCCAAAACTTTCCCTACTGTTACACTCACTGGAGTGGGAATAGTAATTTTTACCCCTTTGCTATCCAACACTTTCCCTACTGTTGCACTCACTGGAGTGGGAATAGTAATTTTCACCCCTCCACTATCCAACACTTTCCTTACTGTTGCACTGACTGGAGTTGGAATAGTAAATGTAATCCCTCCACTATCCAACACTTTCCCTACTGTTGCACTCATTGGTTTTGGAATAGTACATTTTACCCTTTCACTATCCAACACTTTCCCTATTGTTGCACTCATTGGAGTGTGAATAATAATTTTACCCCTCCGCTATCCAACACTTTTTCTACTGTTGCACTCACTGAAGTGGGTATAGTAATCTTTACCCCTCCGCTATCCAACATTTTCCCAACTGTTGCACACACAGGAGTTGGAATAGTAAATGTAATTACTTCGCTATCCAATACTTACCCTAGTTTTGCACTCACTGCTGTGGGAATAGTAAATGTTACACTTTCGCTAACCAACACTTTCCCTAGTGTTGCACTCATTGGAGTTGGAATAATAATTTTTACCCCTCTGCTATCCAACACTTTCCCTAATGTTGCACTGACTGGAGTTGGAATAGTAGATTTTATCCCTCTGCTATCCAACAATTTCCCTACTGTTACACTCACTGGAGTGAGAATAATAATGTTTACCCCTCCGCTATCCAACACTTTCCCTACTGTTGCCCTGACTGGAGTTGGAATAGTACTTTTAATCCCTCCGCTATCCAACACTTTCCCTACTGTTACACTCACTGGAGTGGGAATAGTAATTTTCACCACTCCGCTATCCAACACTTTTCCTACTGTTGCACTCACTGGAGTGGGAATAGTAATTTGTACCCCTCCGCTATCCAACATTTTCCCTACTGTTGCACTCACAGGAGTTGGAATAGTAAATTTCATCCCTCCGCTATCCAACACTTTCCCTACTGTTGCACTCATTGGGAATGGAATAGTAAATTTTACCCTTTCACTATCCAACACTTTCCCTACTGTTGCACTGAGTGGAGTGGGAACAGTAATTTTTACCCCTCCGCTATCCAACACTTTCTCTCCTGTTGCACTCACTAGAGTGGGAATAGTAATTTTTACCCCTCCGCTATCCAACACTTTCCCTACTGTTGCACTGACTGGAGTTGGAATAGTACATTTAATCCCTCCACTATCTAACACTTTCCCTACTGTTACACTCACTGGAGTGGGAATAGTATTTTTACCCCTCCGCTATCCAACACTTTTTCTACTGTTGCACTCACTGGAGTGGGTATAGTAATCTTTCCCCCTCCGCTATCCAACATTTTCCCTACTGTTGAACACAGGCGCTTTAAGGTCATGCACAGCGCATGGGAACTATGGAATAAGGTGCAGAAAGCCATGATAATCCCGAAAATGTATTATTATACACCATTATGGCGTTCACATGCATTACCGCACTCCTTTTATGATATGATGGGAAGGTACTGGGAACGACTCGGTTTAACGTCGGTAGGAGACATATTTGAATCAGACCAGCTACTCTCTTTCGGTGCTATACAACAGAAGTTTGGGATTCCAACCAGACAATATTTTAAATATGCTCAAATTCAAAAATCTTTTGCTGGTCGTAGGCCAATGATATCCCCTGGGGGAAGAATCCCACTAATGGAGCTAATAGCAGGGAGTGGTAGAAGAATCAAGAATATTTATAGTATATTGTTACAAAGTACTCAGGATGATTTGGAGAAAACTGAAGCCACGTGGGTTACGAAATTAAATGATCCAGATGTCGATTTGTATTAGGCTCTGCTATTAGCGGATAAAACTTTTCGCTCAACTAACCTAAAGGCGCAACATTATAAAACTTTTTTTAATTTATATTTTATCCCTGCTAAACTTTTCAACTGGGGCAAAGAGAAGATGATAAATGTCCAAGATGCGGGGAAGGACCAGCTACTCTGGTGCATATGTTTTATGATTGTGCTAGGCTACTATCAGTTAAAAATGAGATGGTAAGGTTCTGGGAGGGGCTGCTAGGACAGAGAATTATTCTATCCCCTACCCTGATGATAATGGGCCACGATAACAGTTTGGATATAGATACTGTGGAAGAATATTTTATATTTATCTTCGTAGCTGTTCTCAGGATACTTATAGCTTCAAGATGGAAGGATGTGGACTCCCTCACCTTTCAAATGTGGTTAGCACGCCTCCTAGGGGTCTATAATCAAGAGATAGCACTTTATTCGTGCCGGGGCAGGGAGGCAAGAAAGTTGGGGCAGGCAATTTGGGCACCCATAGCTAGGTGGAGAGAGAACATGAAATGCCCTAATACTAGCAGGAGGAGAGGAAGCGGGGAAGTGACTTAAGCTGTACTGTAACGTACCCCACAATAATAGGCTATAATAGGCTTCTGGTCATTGCTTCTATTGAGATTTTATCACTCTATGTATTCATTTTCCTCTGTATTGTTGTGCCTTATTTATTATGCTCTTAACGGATCCAATGCAATAATATTTATGAAATGCTTTACAAACCAACAGATATTAATTTTTTTGCAAATGATACCTTTTATATATAGACATTTTAAATAATGTATTGCCCGTATATACATGAAATGTTGAATAATATTGTAATTGGTTTTAATGGGTATATTAAAAAAAAAAATTTAAAAAAAGGAGTGGGAATGGTAATTTTTACCCCTCCTCTATCCAACACTTTCCCTACTGTTGTATTCATTGGAGTTGGAATAGTAAATTTACCATTTCGCTATCCAACACTTTCTCTACTGTTGCACTCATTGGAGTGGGAATAATAATTTTTACCCCTCCGCTATCCAACACTTTCCCTACTGTTGCACTCATTGGAGTGGGAATAGTGATTTTTACCACTCTGCTATCCAACACTTTCTCTTCTGTTGCACTCATTTGAGTGGGACTAGTAATTTTACCTCTCCTCTATCCAACACTTTCCCTACTGTTGCACTGACTGGAGTTGGAACAGTAAATTGAATCCAGTCCGCTATCCAACACTTTCCCTACTGTTGTACTCATTGGAGTTGGAATAGTAAATTTACCATTTCGCTATCCAACACTTTCTCTACTGTTGCACTCATTGGAGTGGGAATAATAATTTTTACCCCTCCGCTATCCAACACTTTCCCTACTGTTGCACTCATTGGAGTGGGAATAGTAATTTTCACCCCTACGCAATCCAACTCTTTCCCTACTGTTGCACTGACTGGAGTGGGAATAGTAATTTTTACCACTCTGCTATCCAACACTTTCTCTTCTGTTGCACTCATTTGAGTGGGACTAGTAATTTTACCTCTCCTCTATCCAACACTTTCCCTACTGTTGCACTGACTGGAGTTGGAACAGTAAATTTAATCCGTCCGCTATCCAACACTTTCCATACTGTTGCTCTCATTGGAGTGGGGATAGTAATTTTCACCCCTACGAAATCAAACACTTTCCCTACTCTTTCACTAACTGGAGTGGGAATAGTAAGTTTTAACTCTCCGCTATCCAACACTTTCCCTACTGTTGCACTCACTGGAGTGGGAATAGTAATTTTCACCCCTCCACTATCCAACACTTTCCTTACTGTTGCACTGACTGGAGTTGGAATAGTAAATTTAATCCCTCCACTATCCAACACTTTCCCTACTGTTGCACTCATTGGTTTTGGAATAGTACATTTTACCCTTTCACTATCCAACACTTTCCCTACTGTTGCACTCATTGGAGTGTGAATAATAATTTTTACCCCTCCGCTATCCAACACTTTTTCTACTGTTGCACTCACTGAAGTGGGTATAGTAATCTTTATCCCTCCGCTATCCAACATTTTCCCAACTGTTGCACACACAGGAGTCGGAATAGTAAATGTAATTACTTCGCTATCCAATACTTACCCTAGTTTTGCACTCACTGCTGTGGGAATAGTAAATGTTACACTTTCGCTAACCAACACTTTCCCTAGTGTTGCACTCATTTGAGTTGGAATAATAATTTTTACCCCTCTGCTATCCAACACTTTCCCTAATGTTGCACTGACTGGAGTTGGAATAGTAGATTTTATCCCTCTGCTATCCAACAATTTCCCTACTGTTACACTCACTGGAGTGAGAATAATAATGTTTACCCCTCCGCTATCCAACACTTTCCCTACTGTTGCCCTGACTGGAGTTGGAATAGTACTTTTAATCCCTCCGCTATCCAACACTTTCCCTACTGTTACACTCACTGGAGTGGGAATAGTAATTTTCACCACTCTGCTATCCAACACTTTTCCTACTGTTGCACTCACTGGAGTGGGAATAGTAATTTGTACCCCTCCGCTATCCAACATTTTCACTACTGTTGCACTCACAGGAGTTGGAATAGTAAATTTAATCCCTCCGCTATCCAACACTTTCCCTACTGTTGCACTCATTGGGAATGGAATAGTAAATGTTACCCTTTCACTATCCAACACTTTCCCTACTGTTGCACTGAGTGGAGTGGGAACAGTAATTTTTACCCCTCCGTTACCAACACTTTCTCTCCTGTTGCACTCACTAGAGTGGGAATAGTAATTTTTACCCCTCCGCTATCCAACACTTTCCCTACTGTTGCACTGACTGGAGTTGGAATAGTACATTTAATCCCTCCACTATCCAACACTTTCCCTACTGTTACACTCACTGGAGTGGGAATAGTATTTTTACCCCTCCGCTATCCAACACTTTTTCTACTGTTGCACTCACTGGAGTTTGTATAGTAATCTTTACCTCTCCGCTATCCAACATTTTCCCTACTGTTGAACACAGGCGCTTTAAGGTCATGCACAGCGCATGGGAACTATGGAATAAGGTGCAGAAAGCCATGATAATCCCGAAAATGTATTATTATACACCATTATGGCGTTCACATGCATTACCGCACTCCTTTTATGATATGATGGGAAGGTACTGGGAACGACTCGGTTTAACGTCGGTAGGAGACATATTTGAATCAGACCAGCTACTCTCTTTCGGTGCTATACAACAGAAGTTTGGGATTCCAACCAGACAATATTTTAAATATGCTCAAATTCAAAAATCTTTTGCTGGTCGTAGGCCAATGATATCTCCTGGGGGAAGAATCCCACTAATGGAGCTAATAGCAGGGAGTGGTAAAAGAATCAAGAATATTTATAGTATATTGTTACAAAGTACTCAGGATGATTTGGAGAAAACTGAAGCCACGTGGGTTACGAAATTAAATGATCCAGATGTCGATTTGTATTAGGCTCTGCTATTAGCGGATAAAACTTTTCGCTCAACTAACCTAAAGGCGCAACATTATAAAACTTTTTTTAATTTATATTTTACCCCTGCTAAACTTTTCAACTGGGGCAAAGAGAAGATGATAAATGTCCAAGATGCGGGGAAGGACCAGCTACTCTGGTGCATATGTTTTATGATTGTGCTAGGCTACTATCAGTTAAAAATGAGATGGTAAGGTTCTGGGAGGGGCTGCTAGGGCAGAGAATTATTCTATCCCCTACCTGATGATAATGGGCCACGATAACAGTTTGGATATAGATACTGTGGAAGAATATTTTATATTTATCTTCGTAGCTGTTCTCAGGATACTTATAGCTTCAAGATGGAAGGATGTGGACTCCCTCACCTTTCAAATGTGGTTAGCACGCCTCCTAGGGGTCTATAATCAAGAGATAGCACTTTATTCGTGCCTGGCAGGGAGGCAAGAAAGTTGGGGCAGGCAATTTGGGCACCCATAGCTAGGTGGAGAGAGAACATGAAATGCCCTGATACTAGCAGGAGGAGAGGAAGCGGGGAAGTGACTTAAGCTGTACTGTAACGTACCCCACAATAATAGGCTATAATAGGCTTCTGGTCATTGCTTCTATTGAGATTTTATCACTCTATGTATTCATTTTCCTCTGTATTGTTGTGCCTTATTTATTATGCTCTTAACGGATCCAATGCAATAATATTTATGAAATGCTTTACAAACCAACAGATATTAATTTTTTTGCAAATGATACCTTTTATATATAGACATTTTAAATAATGTATTGCCCGTATATACATGAAATGTTGAATAATATTGTAATTGGTTTTAATGGGTATATTAAAAAAAAAAAAGGAGTGGGAATAGTAATTTTTACCCCTCCTCTATCCAACACTTTCCCTACTGTAGCACTGACTGGAGTTGTAAAAGTAAATTTAATCCGTCTGCTATCCAACACTTTCCCTACTGTTGTATTCATTGGAGTTGGAATAGTAAATTTACCATTTCGCTATCCAACACTTTCTCTACTGTTGCACTCATTGGAGTGGGAATAATAATTTTTACCCCTCCGCTATCCAACACTTTCCCTACTGTTGCACTCATTGGAGTGGGAATAGTGATTTTACCACTCTGCTATCCAACACTTTCTCTTCTGTTGCACTCATTTGAGTGGGACTAGTAATTTTACCTCTCCTCTATCCAACACTTTCCCTACTGTTGCACTGACTGGAGTTGGAACAGTAAATTGAATCACGTCCGCTATCCAACACTTTCCCTACTGTTGTACTCATTGGAGTTGGAATAGTAAATTTACCATTTCGCTATCCAACACTTTCTCTACTGTTGCACTCATTGGAGTGGGAATAATAATTTTTACCCCTCCGCTATCCAACACTTTCCCTACTGTTGCACTCATTGGAGTGGGAATAGTAATTTTCACCCCTACGCAATCCAACACTTTCCCTACTGTTGCACTGACTGGAGTGGGAATAGTAATTATTACCACTCTGCTATCCAACACTTTCTCTTCTGTTGCACTCATTTGAGTGGGACTAGTAATTTTTACCTCTCCTCTATCCAACACTTTCCCTACTGTTGCACTGACTGGAGTTGGAACAGTAAATTTAATCCGTCCGCTATCCAACACTTTCCATACTGTTGCTCTCATTGGAGTGGGGATAGTAATTTTCACCACTACGCAATCAAACACTTTCCTTCTCTTTCACTAACTGGAGTGGGAATAGTAAGTTTTAACTCTCCGCTATCCAACACTTTCCCTACTGTTGCACTCTCTGGAGTGGGAATAGTAATTTTCACCCCTCCACTATCCAACACTTTCCTTACTGTTGCACTGACTGGAGTTGGAATAGTAAATGTAATCCCTCCACTATCCTAAATCCGTATTTGTAAAGCGCGAACTACTCACCCTTACGGGTCTCAAGGCGCTGGGGGCCGTCGTGGAAATTAAGTGAGCTATTGCCCAGAGTCACATGGTGCTGAGCTGAGCTGCCGCCGGAGCCAGGGATCGAACCGTGAACCCTGTGCTCCGAAGTCAGCTGCCCTGGCCGCTGCACCACACCTCTCCACACTTTACCTACTGTTGCACTCATTGGTTTTGGAATAGTACATTTTACCCTTTCACTATCCAACACTTTCCCTACTGTTGCACTCATTGGAGTGTGAATAATAATTTTTACCCCTCCGCTATCCAACACTTTTTCTACTGTTGCACTCACTGAAGTGGGTATAGTAATCTTTACCCCTCCGCTATCCAACATTTTCCCAACTGTTGCACACACAGGAGTTGGAATAGTAAATGTAATTACTTAGCTATCCAATACTTACCCTAGTTTTGCACTCACTGCTGTGGGAATAGTAAATGTTACACTTTCGCTAACCAACACTTTCCCTAGTGTTGCACTCATTGGAGTTGGAATAATAATTTTTACCCCTCTGCTATCCAACACTTTCCCTAATGTTGCACTGACTGGAGTTGGAATAGTAGATTTTATCCCTCTGCTATCCAACAATTTCCCTACTGTTACACTCACTGGAGTGAGAATAATAATGTTTACCCCTCCGCTATCCAACACTTTCCCTACTGTTGCCCTGACTGGAGTTGGAATAGTACTTTTAATCCCTCCGCTATCCAACACTTTCCCTACTGTTACACTGACTGGAGTGGGAATAGTAATTTTCACCACTCCGCTATCCAACACTTTTCCTACTGTTGCACTCACTGGAGTGGGAATAGTAATTTGTACCCCTCCGCTATCCAACATTTTCCCTACTGTTGCACTCACAGGAGTTGGAATAGTAAATTTAATCCCTCCGCTATCCAACACTTTCCCTACTGTTGCACTCATTGGGAATGGAATAGTAAATTTTACCCTTTCACTATCCAACACTTTCCCTACTGTTGCACTGTTGGAGTGGGAACAGTAATTTTTACCCCTCCGCTATCCAACACTTTCTCTCCTGTTGCACTCACTAGAGTGGGAATAGTAATTTTTACCCCTCCGCTATCCAACACTTTCCCTACTGTTGCACTGACTGGAGTTGGAATAGTACATTTAATCCCTCCACTATCCAACACTTTCCCTACTGTTACACTGACTGGAGTGGGAATAGTATTTTTACCCCTCCGCTATCCAACACTTTTTCTACTGTTGCACTCACTGGAGTGGGTATAGTAATCTTTACCCCTCCGCTATCCAACATTTTCCCTACTGTTGAACACAGGCGCTTTAAGGTCATGCACAGCGCATGGGAACTATGGAATAAGGTGCAGAAAGCCATGATAATCCCGAAAATATATTATTATACACCATTATGGCGTTCACATGCATTACCGCACTCCTTTTATGATATGATGGGAAGGTGCTGGGAACGACTCGGTTTAACGTCGGTAGGAGACATATTTGAATCAGACCAGCTACTCTCTTTCGGTGCTATACAACAGAAGTTTGGGATTCCAACCAGACAATATTTTAAATATGCTCAAATTCAAAAATCTTTTGCTGGTCGTAGGCCAATGATATCTCCTGGGGGAAGAATCCCACTAATGGAGCTAATAGCAGGGAGTGGTAGAAGAATCAAGAATATTTATAGTATATTGTTACAAAGTACTCAGGATGATTTGGAGAAAACTGAAGCCACGTGGGTTACGAAATTAAATGATCCAGATGTCGATTTGTATTAGGCTCTGCTATTAGCGGATAAAACTTTTCGCTCAACTAACCTAAAGGCGCAACATTATAAAACTTTTTTTAATTTATATTTTACCCCTGCTAAACTTTTCAACTGGGGCAAAGAGAAGATGATAAATGTCCAAGATGCGGGGAAGGACCAGCTACTCTGGTGCATATGTTTTATGATTGTGCTAGGCTACTATCAGTTAAAAATGAGATGGTAAGGTTCTGGGAGGGGCTGCTAGGGCAGAGAATTATTCTATCCCCTACCCTGATGATAATGGGCCACGATAACAGTTTGGATATAGATACTGTGGAAGAATATTTTATATTTATCTTCGTAGCTGTTCTCAGGATACTTATAGCTTCAAGATGGAAGGATGTGGACTCCCTCACCTTTCAAATGTGGTTAGCACGCCTCCTAGGGGTCTATAATCAAGAGATAGCACTTTATTCGTGCCGGGGCAGGGAGGCAAGAAAGTTGGGGCAGGCAATTTGGGCACCCATTGCTAGGTGGAGAGAGAACATGAAATGCCCTGATACTAGCAGTAGGAGAAGAGGCGGGGAAGTGACTTAAGCTGTACTGTAACGTACCCCACAATAATAGGCTATAATAGGCTTCTGGTCATTGCTTCTATTGAAATTTTATCACTCTATGTATTCATTTTCCTCTGTATTGTTGTGCCTTATTTATTATGCTCTTAACGGATCCAATGCAATAATATTTATAAAATGCTTTACAAACCAACAGATATTAATTTTTTTGCAAATGATACCTTTTATATATAGACATTTTAAATAATGTATTGCCCGTATATACATGAAATGTTGAATAATATTGTAATTGGTTTTAATGGGTATATTAAAAAAAAAAAAAAAAAAAAAGGAGTGGGAATAGTAATTTTTACCCCTCCTCTAACCAACACTTTCCCTACTGTAGCACTGACTGGAGTTGTAAAAGTAAATTTAATCCGTCCGCTATCCAACACTTTCCCTACTGTTGTATTCATTGGAGTTGGAATAGTAAATTTACCATTTCGCTATCCAACACTTTCTCTACTGTTGCACTCATTGGAGTGGGAATAATAATTTTTACCCCTCCGCTATCCAACACTTTCCCTACTGTTGCACTCATTGGAGTGGGAATAGTAATTTTTACCACTCTGCTATCCAACACTTTCTCTTCTGTTGCACTCATTTGAGTGGGACTAGTAATTTTTACCTCTCCTCTATCCAACACTTTCCCTACTGTTGCACTGACTGGAGTTGGAACAGTAAATTGAATCCGTCCGCTAACCAACACTTTCCCTACTTTTGTAATCATTGGAGTTGGAATAGTAAATTGACCATTTCGCTATCCAACACTTTCTCTACTGTTGCACTCATTGGAGTGGGAATAATAATTTTTACCCCTCCGCTATCCAACACTTTCCCTACTCTTGCACTCATTGGAGTGGAAATAGTAATTTTCACCCTTACGCAATCCAACACTTTCCCTACTGTTGCACTGACTGGAGTGGGAATAGTAATTTTTACCACTCTGCTATCCAACACTTTCTCTTCTGTTGCACTCATTTGAGTGGGACTAGTAATTTTTACTTCTCCTCTATCCAACACTTTCCCTACTGTTGCACTGACCGGAGTTGGAACAGTAAATTTAATCCGTCCGCTATCCAACACTTTCCATACTGTTGCTCTCATTGGAGTGGGGATAGTAATTTTCACCCCTACGCAATCAAACACTTTCCCTTCTCTTTCACTAACTGGAGTAGGAATAGTAAGTTTTAACTCTCCGCTATCCAACACTTTCCCTACTGTTGCACTCATTGGAGTGGGAATAGTATTTTTACCACTGCGCTATCCAACACTTTCCCTACTTTTACACTCTCTGGAGTGGGAATAGTAATTTTACCCCTTTGCTATCCAACACTTTCCCTACTGTTGCACTCACTGGAGTGGGGATAGAAATTTTCACCCCTCCACTATTCAACTCTTTCCTTACTGTTGCACTGACTGGAGTTGGAATTGTAAATTTAATCCCTCCACTATCCAACACTTTCCCTACTGTTGCACTCATTGGTTTTGGAATAGTACATTTTACCCTTTCACTATCCAACACTTTCCCTACTGTTGCACTCATTGGAGTGTGAATAATAATTTTTACCCCTCCGCTATCCAACACTTTTTCTACTGCTGCACTCACTGGAGTGGGTAAAGTAATCTTTACCACTCCGCTATCCAACATTTTCCCAACTGTTGCACACACAGGAGTTGGAATAGTAAAATGTAATCACTTTGCTATCCAATACTTACCCTAGTTTTGCACTCACTGCTGTGGGAATAGTAAATGTTACCCTTTCGCTAACCAACACTTTCCCTAGTGTTGCACTCATTGGAGTTGGAGTAATAATTTTTACCCCTCTGCTATCCAACACTTTCCCTAATGTTGCACTGACTGGAGTTGGTATAGTAGATTTTATCCCTCTGCTATCCAACAATTTCCCTACTGTTACACTCACTGGAGTGAGAATAATAATTTTACCCCTCCGCTATCCAACACTTTCCCTACTGTTGCCCTGACTGGAGTTGGAATAGTACTTTTAATCCCTCCGCTATCCAACACTTTCCCTACTGTTACACTCACTGGAGTGGGAATAGTAATTATCACCACTCCACTATCCAACAATTTTCCTACTGTTTCTCTCACTGGAGTGGGAATAGTAATTTGTACCCCTCCGCTATCCAACATTTTCCCTACTGTTGCACTCACAGGAGTTGGAATAGTAAATTTAATCCCTCCGCTATCCAACACTTTCCCTACTGTTGCCCTCATTGGAGTTGGAATAGTAAATGTTACCCTTTCGCCATCCAACACTTTCCCTACTGTTACACTCATTGGAGTGGGAATAATAATTTTTACCCCTCCGCTATCCAACACTTTCCCTACTGTTGCACTGACTGGAGTTGGAATAGTATATTTTATCTCTTCCCTATCCACGACTTTCCCTACTGTTGCACTTGTTGGAGTGGGAATAGTAATTTTTACCACTCTGCTCTCCAACACTTTCCCTACTGTTACACTCACTGGAGTGGGAATAGTAATTTTTACCCCACTGCTATCCAACACTTTCTCTACTGTTGCACTCATTGGAGTGGGAATAGTAATTTTTACCCCTCCTCTAACCTACACTTTCCCTACTGTTGCATTGACTGGAGTTGGAATAGTAAATCTAATCTGTTCGCTATCCAACACTTTCCCTACTGTTGCACTCATTGTAGTGGGAATTAATCATTTTTACCCCTCCGCTATCCAACACTTTCCCTAGTGTTGCACTTATTGGAGTTGGAATAGAAATGTTTACCCCTCTGCTATCCAACACTTTCTCGAATATTGCACTCATTGGAGTGGGAATAGTAATTTTACCCCTCCTCTATCCAACACTTTCCCTACTGTAGCACTGACTGGAGTTGTAAAAGTAAATTTAATCCGTCCGTTATCCAACACTTTCCCTACTGTTGTACTCATTGGAGTTGGAATAGTAAATTTACCATTTCGCTATCCAACACTTTCTCTACTGTTGCACTCATTGGAGTGGGAATAATAATTTTCACCCCTACGCAATCCAACACTTTCCCTACTGTTGCACTGACTGGAGTGGGAATAGTAATTTTTACCACTCTGCTATTCAACACTTTCTCTTCTGTTGCACTCTCTGCAGTGGGAATAGTAATTTTTACCCCTTTGCTATTCAACACTTTCCCTACTGTTGCACTCACTGGAGTGGGAATGGTAAGTTTTATCCCTCCGCTACTCAACACTTTCTCTACTGTTGCACTCACTGCAGTGGGACTAGTAATTTTTACCTCTCCTCTATCCAACACTTTCCCTACTGTTGCACTGACTGGAGTTGGAACAGTAAATTTAATCCGTCCGCTATCCAACACTTTCCCTACTGTTGCACTCATTGGAGTGGGAATAGTAATTTCACCCCTAAGCAATCCAGCACTTTCCCTACTGTTGCACTGACTGGAGTGGGAATAGTAAGTTTTAACTCTCTGCTATCCAGCACTTTCCCTACTGTTTCACGCATTGGAGTGGGAATAGTAATTTTTACCACTCTGCTATCAAACACTTTCCCCACTGTTACACTCACTGGAGTGGGAATAGTAAGTTTTACCCCTCCGCTATCTAACACATTCCCAACTGTTGCACTCATTGGAGTGGGAATAGTCATTTTTACACCTACGCAATGCAACACTTTCCCTACTGTTGCTCTCATTTTAGTGGGGATAGTAATTTTCACCCCTGCGCAATAAAACACTTTCCCTACTGTTTCACTAACTGGAGTGGGAATAGTAAGTTTTAACTTTCCGCTATCCAACACTTTCCCTACTGTTGCACTAATTGGAGTGGAAATAGTAATTTTTACCCCTACGCAATCCAACACTTGCCCTACTGTTGCACTGACTGGAGTGGGAATAGTAAGTTTTAACTCTCCTCTATCCAACACTTTCCCTACTGATACACTGACTGGAGTTGAAATAGTAAATGTAATCCCTCCACTATCCAACACTTTCCCTACTGTTGCACTCATTGGAGTTGGAATAGTACATTTTACCCTTTTGCTATGTAACACTTTCCCTCCTGTTGCACTCATTGGAGTGGGAATAGTAATTTTTACCAGTCTGCTATCCAGCACTTTTCCTACTGTTGCACTCATTGGAGTGGGAATATTAATTTTGACCCCTCCGCTATCCAACACATTCCCTACTGATACACTGACTGGAGTTGGAATAGTAAATGTAATCCCTCCGCTATCCAACACTTTCCCTACTGTTGCACTCATTGGAGTTGGAATAGTACATTTTACCCTTTTGCTATCTAACACTTTCCCTCCTGTTGCACTCATTGGAGTGGGAATAGTAATTTTTACCACTCTGCTATCCAACACTTTCCCTACTGTTACACTCACTGGAGTGGGAATAGTAAGGTTTACCCCTCCAGTGTCGAACACTTTCCCTACTGTTATACTCACTGGAGTGGGAATAGTAAGTTTTACCCGTCCGCTATCCAACACTTTCCCTACTGTTGAACTCATTGGAGTTGGAATAGTAATTTTTACCCCTACGCTATCCAACACTTTCCCTACTGTTGCATTCACTGGAGTGGGAATAGTAAGTTTTACCCCTCTGCTATCCAACACTTTACCTACTGTTGTTCTCATTGGAGTGGGAATAGTAATTTTCACCCCTAAGCAATCCATCACTTTCCCTACTGTTTCACTGACTGGAGTGGGAATAGTAAATTTTAACTCTGCGCTATCCAACACTTTCCCTTCTGTTGCACTCATTGGAGTGGGAATAGTAATTTTTACCACTGTGCTATCCAACACTTTCCCTACTGTTACACTCACTGGAGTGGGAATAGTAATTCTTACCCCTTTGCTATCCAACATTTTCCCTGCTGTTGCATTCACTGGATTGGGCATGGTAAATTTTACCTCTTCTCTACCAAACACTTTCTCTTCTGTTGCACACACTGGAGTGGGAATAAAAGTTTTTACGCCCCCCGCTATCCAACTCTTTCCCTACTGTTGCACTGACTGGAGTTGGAATATTAAATTTAATCCATCCGCTATCCAACACTTTCCCTACTGTTGCACTCATTGGAGTTGGAATAGTAAATTTTACCCTTTCACTATCCAACACTTTCCCTACTGATGCACTCATTGGAGTGGGAATAGTAATTTGTACCCCTCCGCTATCCAACATTTTCCCTACTGTTGCACTCACAGGAGTTGGAATAGTAAATGTAATCCCTCCGCTATCCAACACTTTCCCTACTGTTGCACTCATTGGGAATGGAATAGTAAATGTTACCCTTTCACTATCCAACACTTTCCCTACTGTTGCACTGAGTGGAGTGGGAACAGTAATTTTTACCCCTCCACTATCCAACACTTTCTCTCCTGTTGCACTCACTAGAGTGGGAATAGTAATTTTTACCCCTCCGCTATCCAACACTTTCCCTACTGTTGCACTGACTGGAGTTGGAATAGTACATTTAATCCCTCCACTATCCAACACTTTCCCTACTGTTACACTCACTGGAGTGGGAATAGTATTTTTACCCCTCCGCTATCCAACACTTTTTCTACTGTTGCACTCACTGGAGTGGGTATAGTAATCTTTACCCCTCCGCTATCCAACATTTTCCCTACTGTTGAACACAGGCGCTTTAAGGTCATGCACTGCGCATGGGAACTATGGAATAAGGTGCAGAAAGCCATGATAATCCCGAAAATGTATTATTATACACCATTATGGCGTTCACATGCATTACCGCTCTCCTTTTATGATATGATGGGAAGGTACTGGGAACGACTCGGTTTAACGTCGGTAGGAGACATATTTGAATCAGACCAGCTACTCTCTTTCGGTGCTATACAACAGAAGTTTTGGATTCCAACCAGACAATATTTTAAATATGCTCAAATTCAAAAATCTTTTGCTGGTCGTAGGCCAATGATATCTCCTGGGGGAAGAATCCCACTAATGGAGCTAATAGCAGGGAGTGGTAGAAGAATCAAGAATATTTATAGTATATTGTTACAAAGTACTCAGGATGATTTGGAGAAAACTGAAGCCACGTGGGTTACGAAATTAAATGATCCAGATGTCGATTTGTATTAGGCTCTGCTATTAGCGGATACAACTTTTCGCTCAACTAACCTAAAGGCGCAACATTATAAAACTTTTTTTAATTTATATTTTACCCCTGCTAAACTTTTCAACTGGGGCAAAAGAGAAGATGATAAATGTCCAAGATGCGGGGAAGGACCAGCTACTCTGGTGCATATGTTTTATGATTGTGCTAGGCTACTATCAGTTAAAAATGAGATGGTAAGGTTCTGGGAGGGGCTGCTAGGGCAGAGAATTATTCTATCCTCTACCCTGATGATAATGGGCCACGATAACAGTTTGGATATAGATACTGTGGAAGAATATTTTATATTTATCTTCGTAGCTGTTCTCAGGATACTTATAGCTTCAAGATGGAAGGATGTGGACTCCCTCACCTTTCAAATGTGGTTAGCACGCCTCCTAGGGGTCTATAATCAAGAGATAGCACTTTATTCGTGCCGGGCAGGGAGGCAAGAAAGTTGGGGCAGGCAATTTGGGCACCCATAGCTAGGTGGAGAGAGAACATGAAATGCCCTGATACTAGCAGGAGGAGAGGAAGCGGGGAAGTGACTTAAGCTGTACTGTAACGTACCCCACAATAATAGGCTATAATAGGCTTCTGGTCATTGCTTCTATTGAGATTTTATCACTCTATGTATTCATTTTCCTCTGTATTGTTGTGCCTTATTTATTATGCTCTTAACGGATCCAATGCAATAATATTTATGAAATGCTTTACAAACCAACAGATATTAATTTTTTTGCAAATGATACCTTTTATATATAGACATTTTAAATAATGTATTGCCCGTATATACATGAAATGTTGAATAATATTGTAATTGGTTTTAATGGGTATATTAAAAAAAAAAAAAAAAGGAGTGGGAATAGTAATTTTTACCCCTCCTCTATCCAACACTTTCCCTACTGTAGCACTGACTGGAGTTGTAAAAGTAAATTTAATCCGTCCGCTATCCAACACTTTCCCTACTGTTGTATTCATTGGAGTTGGAATAGTAAATTTACCATTTCGCTATCCAACACTTTCTCTACTGTTGCACTCATTGGAGTGGGAATAATAATTTTTACCCTCCGCTATCCAACACTTTCCCTACTGTTGCACTCATTGGAGTGGGAATAGTGATTTTACCACTCTGCTATCCAACACTTTCTCTTCTGTTGCACTCATTTGAGTGGGACTAGTAATTTTACCTCTCCTCTATCCAACACTTTCCCTACTGTTGCACTCATTGGAGTGGTAATAGTAATTTTCACCCCTACGCAATCCAACACTTTCCCTACTGTTGCACTGACTGGAGTGGGAATAGTAATTTTTACCACTCTGCTATCCAACACTTTCTCTTCTGTTGCACTCATTTGAGTGGGACTAGTAATTTTTACCTCTCCTCTATCCAACACTTTCCCTACTGTTGCACTGACTGGAGTTGGAACAGTAAATTTAATCCGTCCGCTATCCAACACTTTCCATACTGTTGCTCTCATTGGAGTGGGGATAGTAATTTTCACCCCTACGCAATCAAACACTTTCCCTACTCTTTCACTAACTGGAGTGGGAATAGTAAGTTTTAACTCTCCGCTATCCAACACTTTCCCTACTGTTGCACTCACTGGAGTGGGAATAGTAATTTTCACCCCTCCACTATCCAACACTTTCCTTACTGTTGCACTGACTGGAGTTGGAATAGTAAATGTAATCCCTCCACTATCCAACACTTTCCCTACTGTTGCACTCATTGGTTTTGGAATAGTACATTTTACCCTTTCACTATCCAACACTTTCCCTACTGTTGCACTCATTGGAGTGTGAATAATAATTTTTACCCCTCCGCTATCCAACACTTTTTCTACTGTTGCACTCACTGAAGTGGGTATAGTAATCTTTACCCCTCCGCTATCCAACATTTTCCCAACTGTTGCACACACAGGAGTTGGAATAGTAAATGTAATTACTTCGCTATCCAATACTTACCCTAGTTTTGCACTCACTGCTGTGGGAATAGTAAATGTTACACTTTCGCTAACCAACACTTTCCCTAGTGTTGCACTCATTGGAGTTGGAATAGTAGATTTTATCCCTCTGCTATCCAACAATTTCCCCTACTGTTACACTCACTGGAGTGAGAATAATAATGTTTACCCTCCGCTATCCAACACTTTCCCTACTGTTGCCCTGACTGGAGTTGGAATAGTACTTTTAATCCCTCCGCTATCCAACACTTTCCCTACTGTTACACTGACTGGAGTGGGAATAGTAATTTTCACCACTCCCCTATCCAACACTTTTCCTACTGTTGCACTCACTGGAGTGGGAATAGTAATTTGTACCCCTCCGCTATCCAACATTTTCCCTACTGTTGCACTCACAGGAGTTGGAATAGTAAATTTAATCCTCCGCTATCCAACACTTTCCCTACTGTTGCACTCATTGGGAATGGAATAGTAAATTTTACCCTTTCACTATCCAACACTTTCCCTACTGTTGCACTGTTGGAGTGGGAACAGTAATTTTTACCCCTCCGCTATCCAACACTTTCTCTCCTGTTGCACTCACTAGAGTGGGAATAGTAATTTTTACTCCTCCGCTATCCAACACTTTCCCTACTGTTGCACTGACTGGAGTTGGAATAGTACATTTAATCCCTCCACTATCCAACACTTTCCCTACTGTTACACTGACTGGAGTGGGAATAGTATTTTTACCCCTCCGCTATCCAACACTTTTTCTACTGTTGCACTCACTGGAGTGGGTATAGTAATCTTTACCCCTCCGCTATCCAATATTTTCCCTACTGTTGAACACAGGCGCTTTAAGGTCATACACAGCGCATGGGAATTATGGAATAAGGTGCAGAAAGCAATGATAATCCCGAAAATATATTATTATACACCATTATGGCGTTCACATGCATTACCGCACTCCTTTTATGATATGATGGGAAGGTGCTGGGAACGACTCGGTTTAACGTCGGTAGGAGACATATTTGAATCGGACCAGCTACTCTCTTTCGGTGCTATAAAACAGAAGTTTGGGATTCCAACCAGACAATATTTTAAATATGCTCAAATTCAAAAATCTTTTGCTGGTCGTAGGCCAATGATATCTCCTGGGGAAGAATCCCACTAATGGAGCTAATAGCACGGAGTGGTAGAAGAATCAAGAATATTTATAGTATATTGTTACAAAGTACTCAGGATGATTTGGAGAAAACTGAAGCCACGTGGGTTACGAAATTAAATGATCCAGATGTCGATTTGTATTAGGCTCTGCTATTAGCGGATAAAACTTTTCGCTCAACTAACCTAAAGGCGCAACATTATAAAACTTTTTTAATTTATATTTTACCCCTGCTAAACTTTTCAACTGGGGCAAAAGAGAAGATGATAAATGTCCAAGATGCGGGGAAGGACCAGCTACTCTGGTGCATATGTTTTATGATTGTGCTAGGCTACTATCAGTTAAAAATGAGATGGTAAGGTTCTGGGAGGGGCTGCTAGGGCAGAGAATTATTCTATCCCCTACCCTGATGATAATGGGCCACGATAACAGTTTGGATATAGATACTGTGGAAGAATATTTTATATTTATCTTCGTAGCTGTTCTCAGGATACTTATAGCTTCAAGATGGAAGGATGTGGACTCCCTCACCTTTCAAATGTGGTTAGCACGCCTCCTAGGGGTCTATAATCAAGAGATAGCACTTTATTCGTGCCGGGGCAGGGAGGCAAGAAAGTTGGGGCAGGCAATTTGGGCACCCATTGCTAGGTGGAGAGAGAACATGAAATGCCCTGATACTAGCAGTAGGAGAAGAAGCGGGGAAGTGACTTAAGCTGTACTGTAACGTACCCCACAATAATAGGCTATAATAGGCTTCTGGTCATTGCTTCTATTGAGATTTTATCACTCTGTGTATTCATTTTCCTCTGTATTGTTCTGCCTTATTTATTATGCTCTTAACGGGTCCAATGCAATAATATATATGAAATGCTTTACAAACCAACAGATATTAATTTTTTTGCAAATGATACCTTTTATATATAGACATTTTAAATAATGTATTGCCCGTATATACATGAAATGTTGAATAATATTGTAATTGGTTTTAATGGGTATATTAAAAAAAAAAAAAGGAGTGGGAATAGTAATTTTTACCCCTCCTCTATCCAACACTTTCCATACTGTAGCACTGACTGGAGTTGTAAAAGTAAATTTAATCCGTCCGCTATCCAACACTTTCCCTACTGTTGTATTCATTGGAGTTGGAATAGTAAATTTACCATTTCGCTATCCAACACTTTCTCTACTGTTGCACTCATTGGAGTGGGCATAATAATTTTTACCCCTCCGCTATCCAACACTTTCCCTACTGTTGCACTCATTAGAGTGGGAATAGTAATTTTACCACTCTGCTATCCAACACTTTCTCTTCTGTTGCACTCATTTGAGTGGGACTAGTAATTTTTACCTCTCCTCTATCCAACACTTTCCCTACTGTTGCACTGACTGGAGTTGGAACAGTAAATTGAATCCGTCCGCTAACCAACACTTTCCCTACTTTTGTACTCATTGGAGTTGGAATAGTAAATTGACCATTTCGCTATCCAACACTTTCTCTACTGTTGCACTCATTGGAGTGGGAATAATAATTTTTACCCCTCCGCTATCCAACACTTTCCCTACTCTTGCACTCATTGGAGTGGGAATAGTAATTTTCATCCTTACGCAATCCAACACTTTCCCTACTGTTGCACTGACTGGAGTGGGAATAGTAATTTTTACCACTCTGCTATCCAACACTTTCTCTTCTGTTGCACTCATTTGAGTGGGACTAGTAATTTTTACTTCTCCTCTATCCAACACTTTCCCTACTGTTGCACTGACCGGAGTTGGAACAGTAAATTTAATCCGTCCGCTATCCAACACTTTCCATACTGTTGCTCTCATTGGAGTGGGGATAGTAATTTTCACCCCTACGCAATCAAACACTTTCCCTTCTCTTTCACTAACTGGAGTGAGAATAGTAAGTTTTAACTCTCCGCTATCCAACACTTTCCCTACTGTTGCACTCATTGGAGTGGGAATAGTATTTTTTACCACTGCGCTATCCAACACTTTCCCTACTTTTACACTCTCTGGAGTGGGAATAGTAATTTTTACCCCTTTGCTATCCAACACTTTCCCTACTGTTGCACTCACTGGAGTGGGGATAGAAATTTTCACCCCTCCACTATTCAACTCTTTCCTTACTGTTGCACTGACTGGAGTTGGAATTGTAAATTTAATCCCTCCACTATCCAACACTTTCCCTACTGTTGCACTCATTGGTTTTGGAATAGTACATTTTACCCTTTCACTATCCAACACTTTCCCTACTGTTGCACTCATTGGAGTGTGAATAATAATTTTTACCCCTCCGCTATCCAACACTTTTTCTACTGCTGCACTCACTGGAGTGGGTATAGTAATCTTTACCACTCCGCTATCCAACATTTTCCCAACTGTTGCACACACAGGAGTTGGAATAGTAAAATGTAATCACTTTGCTATCCAATACTTACCCTAGTTTTGCACTCACTGCTGTGGGAATAGTAAATGTTACCCTTTCGCTAACCAACACTTTCCCTAGTGTTGCACTCATTGGAGTTGGAGTAATAATTTTTACCCCTCTGCTATCCAACACTTTCCCTAATGTTGCACTGACTGGAGTTGGAATAGTAGATTTTATCCCTCTGCTATCCAACAATTTCCCTACTGTTACACTCACTGGAGTGAGAATAATAATTTTTACCCCTCCGCTATCCAACACTTTCCCTACTGTTGCCCTGACTGGAGTTGGAATAGTACTTTTAATCCCTCCGCTATCCAACACTTTCCCTACTGTTACACTCACTGAAGTGGGAATAGTAATTATCACCACTCCGCTATCCAACAATTTTCCTACTGTTGCTCTCACTGGAGTGGGAATAGTAATTTGTACCCCTCCGCTATCCAACATTTTCCCTACTGTTGCACTCACAGGAGTTGGAATAGTAAATGTAATCCCTCCGCTATCCAACACTTTCCCTACTGTTGCCCTCATTGGAGTTGGAATAGTAAATGTTACCCTTTCGCCATCCAACACTTTCCCTACTGTTATAATCATTGGAGTGGGAATAATAATTTTTACCCCTCCGCTATCCAACACTTTCCCTACTGTTGCACTGACTGGAGTTGGAATAGTATATTTTATCTCTTCCCTATCCACGACTTTCCCTACTGTTGCACTTGTTGGAGTGGGAATAGTAATTTTTACCACTCTGCTCTCCAACACTTTCCCTACTGTTACACTCACTGGAGTGGGAATAGTAATTTTACCCCACTGCTATCCAACACTTTCTCTACTGTTGCACTCATTGGAGTGGGAATAGTAATTTTTACCCCTCCTCTAACCTACACTTTCCCTACTGTTGCATTGACTGGAGTTGGAATAGTAAATCTAATCTGTTCGCTATCCAACACTTTCCCTACTGTTGCACTCATTGTAGTGGGAATTAATCATTTTTACCCCTCCGCTATCCAACACTTTCCCTAGTGTTGCACTTATTGGAGTTGGAATAGAAATTTTTACCCCTCTGCTATCCAACACTTTCTCGAATATTGCACTCATTGGAGTGGGAATAGTAATTTTTACCCCTCCTCTATCCAACACTTTCCCTACTGTAGCACTGACTGGAGTTGTAAAAGTAAATTTAATCCGTCCGTTATCCAACACTTTCCCTACTGTTGTACTCATTGGAGTTGGAATAGTAAATTTACCATTTCGCTATCCAACACTTTCTCTACTGTTGCACTCATTGGAGTGGGAATAATAATTTTCACCCCTACGCAATCCAACACTTTCCCTACTGTTGCACTGACTGGAGTGGGAATAGTAATTTTTACCACTCTGCTATTCAACACTTTCTCTTCTGTTGCACTCATTTGAGTGGGACTAGTCATTTTTACCTCTCCTCTATCCAACACTTTCCCTACTGTTGCACTGACTGGAGTTGGAACAGTAAATTTAATCCGTCCACTATCCAACACTTTCCCTACTGTTGCACTCATTGGAGTGGGAATAGTAATTTCACCCCTACGCAATCCAGCACTTTCCCTACTGTTGCACTGACTGGAGTGGGAATAGAAAGTTTTAACTCTCTGCTATCCAGCACTTTCCCTACTGTTTCACTCATTGGAGTGGGAATAGTAATTTTACCACTCTGCTATCAAACACTTTCCCCACTGTTACACTCACTGTAGTGGGAATAGTAAGTTTTACCCCTCCGGTGTCGAACACTTTCCCTACTGTTGTACTCATTGGAGTGGGAATAGTAAGTTTTACCCCTCCGCTATCCAACACATTCCCAACCGTTGCACTAATTGGAGTGGGAATAGTCATTTTACCCTACACAATGCAACACTTTCCCTACTGTTGTCCTCACTGCAGTGGGAATAGTAAGTTTTACCCCTCTGCTATCCAACACTTTCCCTACTGTTGCTCTCATTGGAGTGGGGATAGTAATTTTCACCCCTACGCAATCAAACACTTTCCCTACTGTTTCACTCATTGGAGTGGGAATAGTATTTTTACCACTGCGCTATCCAACACTTTCCCTACTGTTACACTCTCTGGAGTGGGAATAGTAATTTTTACCCCTTTGCTATTCAACACTTTCCCTACTGTTGCACTCACTGGAGTGGGAATGGTAAGTTTTATCCCTCCGCTACTCAACACTTTCTCTACTGTTGCACTCACTGCAGTGGGACTAGTAATTTTTACCTCTCCTCTATCCAACACTTTCCCTACTGTTGCACTGACTGGAGTTGGAACAGTAAATTTAATCCGTCCGCTATCCAACACTTTCCCTACTGTTGCACTCATTGGAGTGGGAATAGTAATTTTTACCACTCTGCTATCAAACACTTTCCCCACTGTTACACTCACTGGAGTGGGAATAGTAAGTTTTACCCCTCCGCTATCCAACACTTTCCCTACTGTTGCCCTGACTGGAGTTGGAATAGTACTTTTAATCCCTCCGCTATCCAACACTTTCCCTACTGTTACACTCACTGAAGTGGGAATAGTAATTATCACCACTCCGCTATCCAACAATTTTCCTACTGTTGCTCTCACTGGAGTGGGAATAGTAATTTGTACCCCTCCGCTATCCAACATTTTCCCTACTGTTGCACTCACAGGAGTTGGAATAGTAAATTTAATCCCTCCGCTATCCAACACTTTCCCTACTGTTGCCCTCATTGGAGTTGGAATAGTAAATGTTACCCTTTCGCCATCCAACACTTTCCCTACTGTTACAATCATTGGAGTGGGAATAATAATTTTTACCCCTCCGCTATCCAACACTTTCCCTACTGTTGCACTGACTGGAGTTGGAATAGTATATTTTATCTCTTCCCTATCCACGACTTTCCCTACTGTTGCACTTGTTGGAGTGGGAATAGTAATTTTTACCACTCTGCTCTCCAACACTTTCCCTACTGTTACACTCACTGGAGTGGGAATAGTAATTTTTACCCCACTGCTATCCAACACTTTCTCTACTGTTGCACTCATTGGAGTGGGAATAGTAATTTTTACCCCTCCTCTAACCTACACTTTCCCTACTGTTGCATTGACTGGAGTTGGAATAGTAAATCTAATCTGTTCGCTATCCAACACTTTCCCTACTGTTGCACTCATTGTAGTGGGAATTAATCATTTTTACCCCTCCGCTATCCAACACTTTCCCTAGTGTTGCACTTATTGGAGTTGGAATAGAAATTTTTACCCCTCTGCTATCCAACACTTTCTCGAATATTGCACTCATTGGAGTGGGAATAGTAATTTTACCCCTCCTCTATCCAACACTTTCCCTACTGTAGCACTGACTGGAGTTGTAAAAGTAAATTTAATCCGTCCGTTATCCAACACTTTCCCTACTGTTGTACTCATTGGAGTTGGAATAGTAAATTTACCATTTCGCTATCCAACACTTTCTCTACTGTTGCACTCATTGGAGTGGGAATAATAATTTTCACCCCTACGCAATCCAACACTTTCCCTACTGTTGCACTGACTGGAGTGGGAATAGTAATTTTTACCACTCTGCTATTCAACACTTTCTCTTCTGTTGCACTCATTTGAGTGGGACTAGTCATTTTTACCTCTCCTCTATCCAACACTTTCCCTACTGTTGCACTGACTGGAGTTGGAACAGTAAATTTAATCCGTCCACTATCCAACACTTTCCCTACTGTTGCACTCATTGGAGTGGGAATAGTAATTTCACCCCTACGCAATCCAGCACTTTCCCTACTGTTGCACTGACTGGAGTGGGAATAGAAAGTTTTAACTCTCTGCTATCCAGCACTTTCCCTACTGTTTCACTCATTGGAGTGGGAATAGTAATTTTTACCACTCTGCTATCAAACACTTTCCCCACTGTTACACTCACTGTAGTGGGAATAGTAAGTTTTACCCCTCCGGTGTCGAACACTTTCCCTACTGTTGTACTCATTGGAGTGGGAATAGTAAGTTTTACCCCTCCGCTATCCAACACATTCCCAACCGTTGCACTAATTGGAGTGGGAATAGTCATTTTTACCCCTACACAATGCAACACTTTCCCTACTGTTGTCCTCACTGCAGTGGGAATAGTAAGTTTTACCCCTCTGCTATCCAACACTTTCCCTACTGTTGCTCTCATTGGAGTGGGGATAGTAATTTTCACCCCTACGCAATCAAACACTTTCCCTACTGTTTCACTCATTGGAGTGGGAATAGTATTTTTACCACTGCGCTATCCAACACTTTCCCTACTGTTACACTCTCTGGAGTGGGAATAGTAATTTTTACCCCTTTGCTATTCAACACTTTCCCTACTGTTGCACTCACTGGAGTGGGAATGGTAAGTTTTATCCCTCCGCTACTCAACACTTTCTCTACTGTTGCACTCACTGCAGTGGGACTAGTAATTTTTACCTCTCCTCTATCCAACACTTTCCCTACTGTTGCACTGACTGGAGTTGGAACAGTAAATTTAATCCGTCCGCTATCCAACACTTTCCCTACTGTTGCACTCATTGGAGTGGGAATAGTAATTTTTACCACTCTGCTATCAAACACTTTCCCCACTGTTACACTCACTGGAGTGGGAATAGTAAGTTTTACCCCTCCGCTATCTAACACATTCCCAACTGTTGCACTCATTGGAGTGGGAATAGTCATTTTTACACCTACGCAATGCAACACTTTCCCTACTGTTGCACTCACTGGAGTGGGAATAGTAAGTTTTACCCCTCTGCTATCCAACACTTTCCCTACTGTTGCTCTCATTGGAGTGGGGATAGTAATTTTCACCCCTGCGCAATCAAACACTTTCCCTACTGTTTCACTAACTGGAGTGGGAATAGTAAGTTTTAACTTTAAGCTATCCAACACTTTCCCTACTGTTGCACTAATTGGAGTGGAAATAGTAATTTTTACCCCTACGCAATCCAACACTTGCCCTACTGTTGCACTGACTGGAGTGGGAATAGTAAGTTTTAACTCTCCTCTATCCAACACTTTCCCTACTGATACACTGACTGGAGTTGAAATAGTAAATGTAATCCCTCCGCTATCCAACACTTTCCCTACTGTTGCACTCATTGGAGTTGGAATAGTACATTTTACCCTTTTGCTATGTAACACTTTCCCTCCTGTTGCACTCATTGGAGTGGGAATAGTAATTTTTACCAGTCTGCTACCCAACACTTTTCCTACTGTTGCACTCATTGGAGTGGGAATATTAATTTTTACCCCTCCGCTATCCAACACATTCCCTACTGATACACTGACTGGAGTTGGAATAGTAAATGTAATCCCTCCGCTATCCAACACTTTCCCTACTGTTGCACTCATTGGAGTTGGAATAGTACATTTTACCCTTTTGCTATCTAACACTTTCCCTCCTGTTGCACTCATTGGAGTGGGAATAGTAATTTTTACCACTCTGCTATCCAACACTTTCCCTACTGTTACACTCACTGGAGTGGGAATAGTAAGGTTTACCCCTCCAGTGTCGAACACTTTCCCTACTGTTATACTCACTGGAGTGGGAATAGTAAGTTTTACCCGTCCGCTATCCAACACTTTCCCTACTGTTGAACTCATTGGAGTGGGAATAGTAATTTTTACCCCTATGCTATCCAACACTTTCCCTACTGTTGCATTCACTGGAGTGGGAATAGTAAGTTTTACCCCTCTGCTATTCAACACTTTACCTACTGTTGTTCTCATTGGAGTGGGAATAGTAATTTTCACCCCTAAGCAATCCATCACTTTCACTACTGTTTCACTGACTGGAGTGGGAATAGTAAATTTTAACTCTGCGCTATCCAACACTTTCCCTTCTGTTGCACTCATTGGAGTGGGAATAGTAATTTTTACCACTGTGCTATCCAACACTTTCCCTACTGTTACACTCACTGGAGTGGGAATAGTAATTCTTACCCCTTTGCTATCCAACATTTTCCCTGCTGTTGCATTCACTGGATTGGGCATGGTAAATTTTACCTCTTCTCTACCAAACACTTTCTCTTCTGTTGCACACACTGGAGTGGGAATAAAAGTTTTTACGCCCCCCGCTATCCAACTCTTTCCCTACTGTTGCACTGACTGGAGTTGGAATAGTAAATTTAATCCATCCGCTATCCAACACTTTCCCTACTGTTGCACTCATTGGAGTTGGAATAGTAAATTTTACCCTTTCATTATCCAACACTTTCCCTACTGATGCACTCATTGGAGTGGGAATGATAATTTTTACCCCTCTGCTATCCAACACTTTCCCTACTGTTGCACTGATTGGAGTTGGAATAGTAAATTTTATCCTCTACTATCCAACAGTTTCCCTACTGTTGAACTGACTGGAGTGGGAATAGTAATTTTTACCCCTCTGCTATCCAACACTTTCCCTACTGTTGCTCTCATTGGACTGGGGATAGTAATTTTCACCCCTACGCAATCAAACACTTTCCCTACTGTTTCACTAACTGGAGTGGGAATAGCAAGTTTTAACTCTCCGCTATCCAACACTTTCCCTAGTGTTGCACTCATTGGAGTTGGAATAGTAAATTTTACCCTTTGCTATCCAACACTTTCCAGACTGTTGCATTCATTGGAGTGGAAATAATAATTTTTACCCCTCCGCTATCCAACACTTTCCCTACTGTTGCACTCATTGGAGTGGGAATAATAATTTTACCCCTCCGCTATCCTACACTTTCCCTAGTGTTGCACTTATTGGAGTTGGAATAGAAATTTTTACCCCTCTGCTATCCAACACTTTCCCTACTGGTACACTCACTGGAGTGGGAATAGTAATTTTTACCCCTATGCTATCTAACACTTTCTCGAATATTGCACTCATTGGAGTGGGAATAGTAATTTTTACCCCTCCTCTATCCAACACTTTCCCTACTGTAGCACTGACAGGAGTTGTAAAAGTAAATTTAATCCATCCGCTATCCAACACTTTCCCTACTGTTGTACTCATTGGAGTTGAAATAGTAAATTTACCATTTCGCTATCCAACACTTTCTCTACTGTTGCACTCATTGGAGTGGGAATAATAATTTTTACCTCTCTGCTATCCAACACTTTCCCTACTGTTGCACTCATTGGAGTGAGAATAGTAATTTTCACCCCTACGCAATACAACACTTTCCCTACTGTTGCACTGACTGGAGTGGGAATAGTAATTTTACCACTCTGCTCTCCAACACTTTCACTTCTGTTGCACTCATTTGAGTGGGACTAGTAATTTTTACCTCTCCTCTATCCAACACTTTCCCTACTGTTGCACTGACTGGAGTTGGAACAGTAAATTTAATCCGTCCGCTATCCAACACTTTCCCTACTGTTGCACTCATTGGAGTGGGAATAGTAATTTCACCCCTACGCAATCCAGCACTTTCCCTACTGTTGCACTGACTGGAGTGGCAATAGTAAGTTTTACCACTCTGCTATCAAACACTTTCTCCACTGTTACACTCACTGGAGTGGGAATAGTAAGTTTTACCCCTCCGGTGTCGAACACTTTCCCTACTGTTGTACTCACTGGAGTGAGAATAGTAAGTTTTACCCTTCCGCTATCCAACACATTCCCTACTGTTACACTCTCTGGAGTGGGAATAGTAATTTTTACCCCTACCCAATGCAACACTTTCCCTACTGTTGCACTCACTGGAGTAGGAATAGTAAGTTTTACCCCTCTGCTATCCAACACTTTCCCTACTGTTGCTCTCATTGGAGTGGGGATAGTAATTTTCACCCCTACGCAATCAAACACTTTCCCTACTGTTTCACTAACTGGAGTGGAAATAGTAAGTTTTAACTCTCCGCTATCCAACACTTTCCCTACTGTTGCACTCATTGGAGTGGGAATAGTATTTTTTACCACTGCGCTATCCAACACTTTCCCTACTGTTACACTCTCTGGAGTGGGAATAGTAATTTTTACCCCTTTGCTATTGAACACTTTCCCTACTGTTGCACACACAGGAGTGGGAATACAAGTTTTTACGCCTCCCGCTATCCAACTCTTTCCCTACTGTTGCACTGACTGGAGTTGGAATAGTAAATTTAATCCATCCGCTATCCAACACTTTCCCTACTGTTGCACTCATTGGAGTTGGAATAGTAAATTTTACCCTTTCACTATCCAACACTTTCCCTACTGATGCACTCATTGGAGTGGGAATGATAATTTTTACCCCTCTGCTATCCAACACTTTCCCTACTGTTGCACTGATTGGAGTTGGAATAGTAAATTTTATCCCTCTACTATCCAACAGTTTCCCTACTGTTGAACTGACTGGAGTGGGAATAGTAATTTTTACCCCTCTGTATCCAACACTTTCCCTACTGTTGCTCTCATTGGAGTGGGGATAGTAATTTTCACCCCTACGCAATCAAACACTTTCCCTACTGTTTCACTAACTGGAGTGGGAATAGCAAGTTTTAACTCTCCGCTATCCAACACTTTCCCTACTGTTGCACTCATTGGAGTTGGAATAGTAAATTTTACCCTTTTGCTATCCAACACTTTCCAGACTGTTGCATTCATTGGAGTGGAAATAATAATTTTTACCCCTCCGCTATCCAACACTTTCCCTACTGTTGCACTCATTGGAGTGGGAATAATAATTTTACCCCTCCGCTATCCAACACTTTCCCTAGTGTTGCACTTATTGGAGTTGGAATAGAAATTTTTACCCCTCTGCTATCCAACACTTTCCCTACTGGTACACTCACTGGAGTGGGAATAGTAATTTTTACCCCTATGCTATCTAACACTTTCTCGAATATTGCACTCATTGGAGTGGGAATAGTAATTTTTACCCCTCCTCTATCCAACACTTTCCCTACTGTAGCACTGACAGGAGTTGTAAAAGTAAATTTAATCCATCCGCTATTCAACACTTTCCCTACTGTTGTACTCATTGGAGTTGGAATAGTAAATTTACCATTTCGCTATCCAACACTTTCTCTACTGTTGCACTCATTGGAGTGGGAATAATAATTTTTACCTCTCCGCTATCCAACACTTTCCCTACTGTTGCACTCATTGGAGTGGGAATAGTAATTTTCACCCCTACGCAATACAACACTTTCCCTACTGTTGCACTGACTGGAGTGGGAATAGTAATTTTTACCACTCTGCTCTCCAACACTTTCACTTCTGTTGCACTCATTTGAGTGGGACTAGTAATTTTTACCTCTCCTCTATCCAACACTTTCCCTACTGTTGCACTGACTGGAGTTGGAACAGTACATTTAATCCGTCTGCTATCCAACACTTTCCCTACTGTTGCACTCATTGGAGTGGGAATAGTAATTTCACCCCTACGCAATCCAGCACTTTCCCTACTGTTGCACTGACTGGAGTGGCAATAGTAAGTTTTACCACTCTGCTATCAAACACTTTCTCCACTGTTACACTCACTGGAGTGGGAATAGTAAGTTTTACCCCTCCGGTGTCGAACACTTTCCCTACTGTTGTACTCACTGGAGTGAGAATAGTAAGTATTACCCCTCCGCTATCCAACACATTCCCTACTGTTACACTCTCTGGAGTGGGAATAGTAATTTTTACCCCTACGCAATGCAACACTTTCCCTACTGTTGCACTCACTGGAGTGGGAATAGTAAGTTTTACCCCTCTGCTATCCAACACTTTCCCTACTGTTGCTCTCATTGGAGTGGGGATAGTAATTTTCACCCCTACGCAATCAAACACTTTCCCTACTGTTTCACTAACTGGAGTGGAAATAGTAAGTTTTAACTCTCCGCTATCCAACACTTTCCCTACTGTTGCACTCATTGGAGTGGGAATAGTATTTTTACCACTGCGCTATCCAACACTTTCCCTACTGTTACACTCTCTGGAGTGGGAATAGTAATTTTACACCTTTGCTATTCAACACTTTCCCTACTGTTGCACTCACTGGAGTGGGAATGGTAAATTTTATCCCTCCGCTACTCAACACTTTCTCTACTGTTGCACTCACTGGAGTGGGAATAGTAATTTTCAACCCTCAACTATCCAACACTTTCCTTACTGTTGCACTGACTGGAGTTGGAATAGTACATTTTATCCCTCTACTATCCAACACTTTTCCTACTGTTGCCCTGACTGGAGTGGGAATAGTAATTTTTACCACTCTGCTATCTAACACTTTCTCTACTGTTGCACTCACTGGAGTGGGTATAGTATTTTTACCCCTACGCAATGCAACACTTTCCCTACTGTTGCACTCACTGGAGTGGGAATAGTAAGTTTTACCCCTCTGCTATCCAACACTTTCCCTACTGTTGCTCTCATTGGAGTGGGGATAGTAATTTTCACCCCTACGCAATCAAACACTTTCCCTACTGTTTCACTAACTGGAGTGGAAATAGTACGTTTAACTCTCCGCTATCCAACACTTTCCCTACTGTTGCACTCATTGGAGTGGGAATAGTATTTTTACCACTGCGCTATCCAACACTCTCCCTACTGTTGCACTCATTGGAGTTGGAATAGTAAATTTTACCCTTTTGCTATCCAACACTTTCCGGACTGTTACATTCATTGGAGTGGAATTAATAATTTTTACCCCTACTCTATCCAACACTTTCTCTACTGTTGCACTCATTGGAGTGGGAATAATAATTATTACCCCTCCGCTATCCAACACTTTCCCTAGTGTTGCACTTATTGGAGTTGGAATAGTAATTTTTACCCCTCTGCTATCCAACACTTTCCCTACTGGTACACTCACTGGAGTGGGAATAGTAATTTTTACCCCTCTGCTATCCAACACTTTCTCGAATATTGCACTCATTGGAGTGGGAATAGTAATTTTTACCCCTCCTCTATCCAACACTTTCCCTACTGTAGCACTGAGTGGAGTTGTAAAAGTAAATTTAATCTGTCCGCTATCCAACACTTTCCCTACTGTTGCTCTCATTGGAGTGGGGATAGTAATTTTCACCCCTACGCAATCAAACACTTTCCCTACTGTTTCACTAACTGGAGTGGGAATAGCAAGTTTTAACTCTCCGCTATCCAACACTTTCCCTACTGTTGCACTCATTGGAGTTGGAATAGTAAATTTTACCCTTTTGCTATCCAACACTTTCCAGACTGTTGCATTCATTGGAGTGGAAATAATAATTTTTACCCCTCTGCTATCCAACACTTTCCCTACTGTTGCACTCATTGGAGTGGGAATAATAATTTTTACCCCTCCGCTATCCAACACTTTCCCTAGTGTTGCACTTATTGGAGTTGGAATAGAAATTTTTACCCCTCTGCTATCCAACACTTTCCCTACTGGTACACTCACTGGAGTGGGAATAGTAATTTTTACCCCTATGCTATCTAACACTTTCTCGAATATTGCACTCATTGGAGTGGGAATAGTAATTTTTACCCCTCCTCTATCCAACACTTTCCCTACTGTAGCACTGACAGGAGTTGTAAAAGTAAATTTAATCCATCCGCTATTCAACACTTTCCCTACTGTTGTACTCATTGGAGTTGGAATAGTAAATTTACCATTTCGCTATCCAACACTTTCTCTACTGTTGCACTCATTGGAGTGGGAATAATAATTTTTACCTCTCCGCTATCCAACACTTTCCCTACTGTTGCACTCATTGGAGTGGGAATAGTAATTTTCACCCCTACGCAATACAACACTTTCCCTACTGTTGCACTGACTGGAGTGGGAATAGTAATTTTTACCACTCTGCTCTCCAACACTTTCACTTCTGTTGCACTCATTTGAGTGGGACTAGTAATTTTTACCTCTCCTCTATCCAACACTTTCCCTACTGTTGCACTGACTGGAGTTGGAACAGTACATTTAATCCGTCTGCTATCCAACACTTTCCCTACTGTTGCACTCATTGGAGTGGGAATAGTAATTTCACCCCTACGCAATCCAGCACTTTCCCTACTGTTGCACTGACTGGAGTGGCAATAGTAAGTTTTACCACTCTGCTATCAAACACTTTCTCCACTGTTACACTCACTGGAGTGGGAATAGTAAGTTTTACCCCTCCGGTGTCGAACACTTTCCCTACTGTTGTACTCACTGGAGTGAGAATAGTAAGTATTACCCCTCCGCTATCCAACACATTCCCTACTGTTACACTCTCTGGAGTGGGAATAGTAATTTTTACCCCTACGCAATGCAACACTTTCCCTACTGTTGCACTCACTGGAGTGGGAATAGTAAGTTTTACCCCTCTGCTATCCAACACTTTCCCTACTGTTGCTCTCATTGGAGTGGGGATAGTAATTTTCACCCCTACGCAATCAAACACTTTCCCTACTGTTTCACTAACTGGAGTGGAAATAGTAAGTTTTAACTCTCCGCTATCCAACACTTTCCCTACTGTTGCACTCATTGGAGTGGGAATAGTATTTTTTACCACTGCGCTATCCAACACTTTCCCTACTGTTACACTCTCTGGAGTGGGAATAGTAATTTTTACACCTTTGCTATTCAACACTTTCCCTACTGTTGCACTCACTGGAGTGGGAATGGTAAATTGTATCCCTCCGCTACTCAACACTTTCTCTACTGTTGCACTCACAAGGAGTGGGAATAGTAATTTTCAACCCTCCACTATCCAACACTTTCCTTACTGTTGCACTGACTGGAGTTGGAATAGTACATTTTATCCCTCTACTATCCAACACTTTTCCTACTGTTGCCCTGACTGGAGTGGGAATAGTAATTTTTACCACTCTGCTATCTAACACTTTCTCTACTGTTGCACTCACTGGAGTGGGTATAGTATTTTTTACCCCTACGCAATGCAACACTTTCCCTACTGTTGCACTCACTGGAGTGGGAATAGTAAGTTTTACCCCTCTGCTATCCAACACTTTCCCTACTGTTGCTCTCATTGGAGTGGGGATAGTAATTTTCACCCCTACGCAATCAAACACTTTCCCTACTGTTTCACTAACTGGAGTGGAAATAGTACGTTTTAACTCTCCGCTATCCAACACTTTCCCTACTGTTGCACTCATTGGAGTGGGAATAGTATTTTTTACCACTGCGCTATCCAACACTCTCCCTACTGTTGCACTCATTGGAGTTGGAATAGTAAATTTTACCCTTTTGCTATCTAACACTTTCCGGACTGTTACATTCATTGGAGTGGAAATAATAATTTTTACCCCTACTCTATCCAACACTTTCTCTACTGTTGCACTCATTGGAGTGGGAATAATAATTATTACCCCTCCGCTATCCAACACTTTCCCTAGTGTTGCACTTATTGGAGTTGGAATAGTAATTTTTACCCCTCTGCTATCCAACACTTTCCCTACTGGTACACTCACTGGAGTGGGAATAGTAATTTTTACCCCTCTGCTATCCAACACTTTCTCGAATATTGCACTCATTGGAGTGGGAATAGTAATTTTTACCCCTCCTCTATCCAACACTTTCCCTACTGTAGCACTGAGTGGAGTTGTAAAAGTAAATTTAATCTGTCCGCTATCCAACACTTTCCCTACTGTTCTACTCATTGGAGTTGGAATAGTAAATTTACTATTTCGCTATCCAACACTTTCTCTACTGTTGCACTCATTGGAGTGGGAATAATAATTTTTACCCCTCCGCTATCCAACACTTTCCCTACTGTTGCACTCATTGGAGTGGGAATAGTAATTTTCACCCCTCCGCAATCCAACACTTTCCCTACTGTTGCACTGACTGGAGTGGGAATAGTAATTTTTACCACTCTGCTATCCAACACTTTCACTTCTGTTGCACTCATTTGAGTGGGACTAGTAATTTTTACCTCTCCTCTATCCAACACTTTCCCTACTGTTGCACTGACTGGAGTTGGAACAGTAAATGTAATCCGTCCGCTATCCAACACTTTCCCTACTGTTGCACTCATTGGAGTGGGAATAGTAATTTCACCCCTACGCAATCCTGCACTTTCCCTACTGTTGCACTGACTGGAGTGGGAATAGTAAGTTGTAACTCTCTGCTATAAAGCACTCTCCCTACTGTTTCACTCATTGGATTGGGAATAGTAATTTTTACCACTCTGCTATCAAACACTTTCCCCACTGTTACACTCACGGGAGTGGGAATAGTAAGTTTTACCCCTCCGGTGTCGAACACTTTCCCTACTGTTGTACTCACTGGAGTGGGAATAGTAAGTTTTACCCCTCCGCTATCCAACACATTCCCAACTGTTCCACTCATTGGAGTGGGAATCGTCATTTTTACCCATACGCAATGCAACACTTTCCCTACTGTTGCACTCACTGGAGTGGGAATAGTAAGTTTTACCCCTCTGCTATCCAACACTTTCCCTACTGTTGCTCTCATTGGAGTGGGGATAGTAATTTTCACCCCTACGCAATCATACACTTTCCCTACTGTTTCACTAACTGGAGTGGGAATAGTAAGTTTTAACTCCCCGCTATCCAACACTTTCCCTACTGTTGCACTCATTGGAGTGGGAATAGTATTTTTTACCACTGCGCTATCCAACACTTTCCCTACTGTTACACTCTCGGGAGTGGGAATAGTAATTTTTACCCCTTTGCTATCCAACACTTTCCCTACTGTTGCACTCACTGGAGTGGGAATGGTAAATTTGATCCCTCCGCTACTCAACAGTTCCTCTACTGTTGCACTCACTGGAGTGGGAATAGTAAATGTAATCCCTCCACTATCCAACACTTTCCCTACTGTTGCACTCATTGGTTTTGGAATAGTACATTTTACCCTTTCACTATCCAACACTTTCCCTACTGTTGAACTCATTGGAGTGTGAATAATAATATTTACCCCTCCGCTATCCAACACTTTCCCTACTGGTGCACTGACTGGAGTTGGACTAGTACATTTTATCCCTCTACTATCCAACACTTTCCCTACTGTTGCACTGACTGGAGTGGGAATAGTAATTTTTACCACTCTGCTATCCAACACTTTCTCTACTGTTGCACTCACTGGAGTGGGTATAGTATTTTTTACCCCTCCGCTATCTAACTCTTTCCCTACTGTTACACTGACTGGAGTTGGAATAGTAAATGTAATCCATCCCCTATCCAACACTCTCCCTACTGTTGAACTGATTGGAGTTGGAATAGTAAATTTTACCCTTTTGCTATCCAATACTGTCCGGACTGTTGCATTCATTGGAGTGGAAATAATAATTTTTACCCCTCCGCTATCCAACACTTTCCCTACTGTTGCACTGACTGGAGTGAGAATAGTCATTTTACCCCTCCGCTATCCAACACTTTCCCTACTGTTACACTCACTGGGGTGGGAACAGTAATTTTTACCCATTTGATATCCAACACTTTTTTTCTGTCGCACTCATTGGAGTGGAAATAGTAATTTTAACCCGTCCTTTATTCAAAACTTTCCCTACTGTTGCACTGACTGGAGTTAGAATAGTAAATTTAATCCGTCCGCTATCAAACATTTTCCTACTGTTGTAGTCATTGGAGTTGGAATAGTAAATTTTACCCTTTCGCTATCCAACACTTTCTTTACTGTTGCACTAATTGTAATGGGAATTTTAATTTTTGCCCCTCAGCTATCCAACACTTTCCCTACTGTTGCACTGACTGGAGTGGGAATAGGAAGTTTTAACTCTCCTCTATCCAACACTTTCCCTACTGATACACTGACTGGAGTTGGAATAGTAAATGTAATCCCTCCGCTATCCAACACTTTCCCTACTGTTGCACTCATTGGAGTTGGAATAGTACATTTTACCGTTTTGCTATCTAACACTTTCCCTCCTGTTGCACTCGTTGGAGTGGGAATAGTAATTTTTACCACTCTGCTATCCAACACTTTTCCTACTGTTGCACTCATTGGAGTGGGAATAGTAATTTTTACCCCTCCGCTATCCAACACATTCCCTACTGATACACTGACTGGAGTTGGAATAGTAAATGTAATCCCTCCGCTATCCAACACTCTCCCTACTGTTGCACTCATTGGAGTTGGAATAGTACATTTTACCCTTTTGCTATCTAACACTTTCCCTCCTGTTGCACTCATTGGAGTGGGAATAGTAATTTTTACCACTCTGCTATCCAACACTTTCCCTACTGTTACACTCACTGGAGTGGGATCAGTAAGTTTTACCCCTCCAGTGTCGAACACTTTCCCTACTGTTGTACTCACTGGAGTGGGAATAGTAAGTTTTACCCCTCCGCTATGCAACACTTTCCCTACTGTTGAACTCATTGGAGTGGGAATAGTAATTTTTACCTCTACGCAATCCAACACTTTCCCTACTGTTGCATTCACTGGAGTGGGAATAGTAAGTTTTACCCCTCTGCTATCCAACGCTTTACCTACTGTTGTTCTCATTGGAGTGGGAATAGTAATTTTCACCCCTAAGCAATCCATAACTTTCCCTTCTGTTTCACAGACTGGAGTGGGAATAGTAAATTTGAACTCTGCGCTATCCAACACTTGCCCTTCTGTTGCACTCATTGGAGTGGGAATAGTAATTTTTTCCACTGTGCTATCCAACATTTTCCCTACTGTTGCATTCACTGGATTGGGCATGGTAAATTTTACCTCTTCTCTACTAAACACTTTCTCTTCTGTTGCACTCACAGGAGTTGGAATAGTACATTTAATCCCTCCGCTATCCAACACTTTCCCTGCTGTTGCACTCATTGAAGTTGGAATAGTAAATTTTACCCTTTCGCTATCCAACACTTTCCCTACTGTTGCACGTATTGGAGTGGGAATAATAATTTTTACCCCTCCGCTATCCAACACTTTCCCTACTGTTGCAGTGACTGGAGTTGGAATAGTAGATTTTATCCCTCCGCTATCCAACACTTTCCTTACAGTTGCACTCACTGGAGTTGGAATAGTAATTTTTACCTCTCCGCTATCCAAGAATTTCCCTACTGTTGCACTTATTGGGTTGGGAATAATAATTTTTACCCCTCCGCTATCCAACACTTTCCCTACTGTTACACTTACTGGAGTGGGAATACAAATTTTTACACCTCTGCTATCCAACACTTTTTCTACTGTTGCACTCATTGGAGATGGAATACTAATTTTTACTGCTTCTCTATCCATCCACTATCCAACACTTTCTCTACTGTTGCACTCAATGGCGTGGGAATCATAATTTGTACCCCTCCGCTATCCAACACTTTCCCTACTGTTGCACTGACTGGAGGGGAAATAGTAATTTTTACCCCTTTGCTATCCAACACTTTCTCAACTGTTGCACTCACTGGAGTGGGTATAGTATTTTTTACCCCTCCGCTATCTAACTCTTTCCCTACTGTTACACTGACTGGAGTTGGAATAGTAAATGTAATCCATCCGCTGACCAACACTCTCCCTAATGTTGCACTCATTGGAGTTGGAATAGTAAATTTTACCCTTTTGCTATCCAACACTTTCCGGATTGTTGCATTCATTGGAGTGGAAATAATAATTTTTACCCCTCCGCTATCCAACACTTTCCCTACTGTTGCACTGACTGGAGTGAGAATAGTAATTTTTACCCCTCCGCTATCCAACACTTTCCCTACTGTTACACTCACTGGTGTGGGAACAGTAATTTTTACCCATCTGATATCCAACACTTTTTTTTCTGTCGCACTCATTGGAGTGGAAATAGTAATTTTAACCCGTCCTTTATTCAAAACTTTCCCTACTGTTGCACTGACTGGAGTTAGAATAGTAAATTTAATCTGTCCGCTATCAAACATTTACCTACTGTTGTAGTCATTGGAGTTGGAATAGTAAATTTTACCCTTTCAGCTATCCAACACTTTCTTTACTGTTGCACTAATTGTAATGGGAATTTTAATTTTTACCCCTCAGCTATCCAACACTTTCCCTACTGTTGCACTGATTGGAGTTGGAATAGTCATTTTTACCCCTACGCAATCCAACACTTTCCCTACTGTTGCACTGACTGGAGTGGGAATAGTAAGTTTTAACTCTCCTCTATCCAACACTTTCCCTACTGATACACTGACTGGAGTTGGAATAGTAAATGTAATCCCTCCGCTATCCAACACTTTCCCTACTGTTGCACTCATTGGAGTTGGAATAGTACATTTTACCGTTTTGCTATCTAACACTTTCCCTCCTGTTGCACTCATTGGATTGGGAATAGTAATTTTTACCACTCTGCTATCCAACACTTTTCCTACTGTTGCACTCATTGGAGTGGGAATAGTAATTTTTACCCCTCCGCTATCCAACACATTCCCTACTGATACACTGACTGGAGTTGGAATAGTAAATGTAATCCCTCCGCTATCCAACACTCTCCCTACTGTTGCACTCATTGGAGTTGGAATAGTACATTTTACCCTTTTGCTATCTAACACTTTCCCTCCTGTTGCACTCATTGGAGTGGGAATAGTAATTTTTACCACTCTGCTATCCAACACTTTCCCTACTGTTACACTCACTGGAGTGGGAATATTAAGTTTTACCCCTCCAGTGTCAAACACTTTCCCTACTGTTGTACTCACTGGAGTGGGAATAGTAAGTTTTACCCCTCCGCTATCCAACACATTCCCTACTGTTGAACTCATTGGAATGGGAATAGTAATGTTTACCTCTACGCAATCCAACACTTTCCCTACTGTTGCATTCACTGGAGTGAGAATAGTAAGTTTTACCCCTCTGCTATCCAACGCTTTACCTACTGTTGTTCTCATTGGAGTGGGAATAGTAATTTTCACCCCTAAGCAATCCATAACTTTCCCAACTGTTTCACTGACTGGAGTGGGAATAGTAAATTTTAACTCTGCGCTATCCAACACTTGCCCTTCTGTTGCACTCATTGGAGTGGGAATAGTAATTTTTTCCACTGTGCTATCCAACATTTTCCCTGCTGTTGCATTCACTGGATTGGGCATGGTAAATTTTACCTCTTCTCTACTAAACACTTTCTCTTCTGTTGCACACACTGGAGTGGGAATACAAGTTTTTACCCCCCCCACAATCCAACACTTTCCCTACTGTTGCACTGACTGGAGTTGGAATAGTAAATGTAATCCATCCGCTATCCAACACTTTCCCTACTGTTGCACTCATTGGAGTTGGAATAGTAAATTTTACCCTTTCACTATCCAACACTTTCCCTACTGATGCACTCGTTGGAGTGGGAATGATAATTTGTACCCCTCCGCTATCCAACACTTTCCCTACTGTTGCACTGACTGGAGTTGGAATAGTAGATTTTATCCCTCTGCTATCCAACACTTTCCCTACTGTTACACTCACTGGAGTGGAAATAGTAATTTTTACCCCTCTGCTATCCAACACTTTCTCAACTGTTGCACTCATTGGAGTGGTAATAGTAATTTTTACCTCACCTCTATCCAACACTTTCCCTACTGTTACACTGACTGCAGTTGGAATAGTAAATGTAATCCATCCGCTATCCAACACTCTCCCTACTGTTGCATTCACTGGATTTGGAATAGTAAATTTTACCCTTTTGCTATCCAACACTTTCCCTACTGTTGCATTCATTGGAGTGGGAATAGAAATTTTTACCCCTCCGCTATCCAACACTTTCGCTTCTGTTGCACTAACTGCAGTGGGAATAGTAATTTTTACCCCTCCGCTATCCAACACTTTCCCTACAGTTACACTCACTGGAGTGGGAATAGTAAATTTAATCCGTCCGCCATCCAACATTTTCCTACTGTTGTACTCATTGGAGTTGGAATAGTAAATTTTACCCTTTCGCTATCCAACACTTTCTCTACTGTTGCACTCATTGGAGTGGGAATTTTTATTTTTACCGCTCCGCTATCTAACACTTTCCCTACTGTTGCACTCATTGGAGTGGGAATAGTAATTTTTACCACTCCGCTATCCAACACTTTCCCTACTGTTGCACTGACTGGAGATGGAATAGTAGATTTTTTCCCTTTGCTATCCAGCACTTTCCCTACTGCTGCACTCACTGGACTGGGAATAGTAATTTTTACCCCTCCGCTATCCAACACTTTCCCTACTGTTACACTGACTGGAGTTGGAATAGTAAATGTAATCCATCCGCTATCCAACACTCTCCCTACTGTTGCACTCATTGGAGTTGGAATAGTGCATTTTACCCTTTTGCTATCCAACACTTTCCCTACTGTTGCATTAATTGGAGTGGGAATAGTAATTTTTACCCCTCCGCTATCCAACACTTTCCCTACTGTTGCACTAACTGGGGTGGGGATAGTAATTTTTACCCCTCTGCTATCCAACACTTTCCCTACTGTTGCACTAACTGGGGTGGGAATACTAATTTTTCCCACTCTGCTCTCCAACACTTTCACTTCTGTTGCACTCATTTGAGTGGGACTAGTAATTTTTACCTCTCCTCTATCCAACACTTTCCCTACTGTTGCACTGACTGGAGTTGGAACAGTAAATTTAATCCGTCCGCTATCCAACACTTTCCCTACTGTTGCACTCATTGGAGTGGGAATAGTAATTTCACCCCTATGCAATCCAGCACTTTCCCTACTGTTGCACTGACTGGAGTGGCAATAGTAAGTTTTACCACTCTGCTATCAAACACTTTCTCCACTGTTACACTCACTGGAGTGGGAATAGTAAGTTTTACCCCTCCGGTGTCGAACACTTTCCCTACTGTTGTACTCACTGGAGTGAGAATAGTAAGTTTTACCCCTCCGCTATCCAACACATTCCCTACTGTTACACTCTCTGGAGTGGGAATAGTAATTTTTACCCCTATGCAATGCAACACTTTCCCTACTGTTGCACTCACTGGAGTGGGAATAGTAAGTTTTACCCCTCTGCTATCCAACACTTTCCCTACTGTTGCTCTCATTGGAGTGGGGATAGTAATTTTCACCCCTACGCAATCAAACACTTTCCCTACTGTTTCACTAACTGGAGTGGAAATAGTAAGTTTTAACTCTTCGCTATCCAACACTTTCCCTACTGTTGCACTCATTGGAGTGGGAATAGTATTTTTTACCACTGCGCTATCCAACACGTTCCCTACTGTTACACTCTCTGGAGTGGGAATAGTAATTTTTACCCCTTTGCTATTCAACACTTTCCCTACTGTTGCACTCACTGGAGTGGGAATGGTAAATGTTATCCCTCCGCTACTCAACACTTTCTCTACTGTTGCACTCACTGGAGTGGGAATAGTAATTTTCAACCCTCCACTATCCAACACTTTCCTTACTGTTGCACTGACTGGAGTTGGAATAGTACATTTTATCCCTCTACTATCCAACACTTTTCCTACTGTTGCCCTGACTGGAGTGGGAATAGTAATTTTTACCACTCTGCTATCTAACACTTTCTCTACTGTTGCACTCACTGGAGTGGGTATAGTATTTTTTACCCCTCCGCTATCTAACACTTTCCCTACTGTTACACTGACTGGAGTTGGAATAGTAAATGTAATCCATCCGCTATCCAACACTCTCCCTACTGTTGCACTCATTGGAGTTGGAATAGTAAATTTTACCCTTTTGCTATCTAACACTTTCCGGACTGTTACATTCATTGGAGTGGAAATAATAATTTTTACCCCTACTCTATCCAACACTTTCTCTACTGTTGCACTCATTGGAGTGGGAATAATAATTATTACCCCTCCGCTATCCAACACTTTCCCTAGTGTTGCACTTATTGGAGTTGGAATAGTAATTTTTACCCCTCTGCTATCCAACACTTTCCCTACTGGTACACTCACTGGAGTGGGAATAGTAAGTTTTACCCATCTGCTATCCAACACTTTACCTACTGTTGCTCTCATTGGAGTGGGAATAGTAATTTTCACCCCCACGCAATCCATCACTTTCCCTACTGTTTCACTGACTGGAGTGGGAATAGTAAATTTTAACTCTCCGCTATCCAACACTTTCCCTGCTGTTGCACTCATTGGAGTGGGAATAGTAATTTTTACCACTCTGCTATCCAACACTTTCCCTACTGTTGCACGTATTGGAGTGGGAATAATAATTTTTACCCCTCCGCTATCCAACACTTTCCCTACTGTTGCAGTGACTGGAGTTGGAATAGTAGATTTTATCACTCCGCTATCCAACACTTTCCTTACTGTTGCACTCACTGGAGTTGGAATAATAATTTTTACCTCTCCGCTATCCAAGAATTTCCCTACTGTTGCACTTATTGGAGTGGGAATCATAATTTTTACCCCTCCACTATCCAACACTTTCCCTACTGTTACACTTACTGGAGTGGGAATAGTAATTTTTACCCCTCTGCTATCCAACACTTTCTCTACTGTTGCACTCATTGGAGTTGGAATAGTAATTTTTACTGCTTCTCTATCCAACACTTTCCCTACTGTTGCACCCATTGTAGTGGGAATCATAATTTTTACCCCTCCGCTATCCAACACTTTCCCTACTGTTGCACTGACTGGAGTTGTAATAGTAGATTTTATCCCTCCGCTATCCAACACTTTCCCTACTGCTGCACTCACTGGAGTGGGAATAGTAATTACTACCCCTCTGCTATACAACACTTTCTCAACTGTTGCAATCTTTGGAGTGGTAATAGCAATTTTTACCTCACCTCTATCCAACACTTTCCCTACTGTTACACTGACTGTAGTTGGAATAGTAAATGTAATCCATCCGCTATCCAACACTCTCCCTACTGTTGCACTCATTCAAGTGGGAAGAGTAATTTTTACCCCTACACAATCCAACACTTTCCCTACTGTTGCACTGACTGGAGTGGGAATAATAATTTTTACCCCTCCGCTATCCAACAATTTCCCTACTGTTGCAGTGACTGGGTTTGCAATAGTAGATTTTATCCCTCCGCTATCCAACACTTTCCCTACTGTTACACTTACTGGAATGGGAATAGTAATTTTTACCCCTCTGCTATCCAACACATTCTCTACTGTTGCACTCATTGGAGTTGGAATAGTAATTTTTACTGCTTCTCTATCCAACACTTTCCCTACTGTTGCACTGACTGGAGTTGGAATAGTAAATTTTATCCGTCCACTATCCAACACTTTCCCTACTGTTGCACACATTTGCGTGGGAATCATAATTTTTACCCCTCCGCTATCCAACACTTTCCCTACTGTTGCACTGACTGTAGTTTGAATAGTAGATTTTACCCCACTGCTATCCAACACTTTCCCTACTGTTACACTCACTGGAGTGGAAATAGTAATTTTTACCCCTCCGCAATCCAACACTTTCCCTACTGTTGTACTCCCTGGAGTGGGAATAGAAAGTTTTACCCCTCTGCTATCCAACACTTTCCCTACTGCTGCACTCATGGGAGTGGGAATAGTAATTTTTACCCCTACGAAATCCAAGAGTTTCCTTACTGTTGCACTCATTGGAGTGGGAAGAGTAATTTTTACCCCTCAGATATCCAACACTTTCCCTACTGTTGCACTCATTGGAGTGGGAAGAGTAATTTTTACCCCTACACAATCTAACACTTTCCCTACTGTTGCACTGACTGGAGTGGGAATAGTAAGTTTTACATCTCCACTATCCAACACTTTCCCTACTGTTGCACTCATTGGTGTGGAAGTTGTAATTTTTACCCCTCTGCTATCCAACACTTTCCCTACTGTTACACTCACTGGAGTAGGAATAGTAAATTTTACCCTTTCGCTACCCAACACTTTCCCTACTGTTGCACTCACTGGAGTTGGAATATTAATTTTTACCTCTCCGCTATCCAAGAATTTCCCTACTGTTGCACTTAGTGGAGTGGGAATAATAATGTTTACCCCTCCGCTATCCAACACTTTCCCTACTGTTGCACTCATTGAAGTTGGAATAGTAAATTTTACCCTTTCGCTACCCAACACTTTCCCTACTGTTGCACTCACCGGAGTTGGAATAGTAATTTTTACCTCTCCGCTATCCAAAAATTTCCCTACTGTTGCACATAGTGGAGTGGGAATAATAATGTTTACCCCTCTGCTATCTAACACTTTCCCTACTGTTTCACTCACTGGAGTGGGAATAGTAATGTTTACCCCTCTGCTATCCAACACTTTCTCTACTGTTACACTCATTGGACTGGGAATAGTAATTTTTACCCCTCCCCTATCCAACACTAGTAATTTTTACCCCTCCGCTATCCAACACTTTTCCTACTGTTAGGCTCACTGGAGTGGGAATAGTAATTTTTACCCCTCTGATATCCAACACTTTCTTTTCTGTTGCACTCATTGGAGTGGGAATAGTAATTTTCACCCCTCCTCTATCCAACACTTTCCCTACTGTTGCACTGACTGGAGTTGGAATAGTAAATTTAATACGTCCGCCTTCCAACATTTTCCTACTGTTGTACTCATTGGAGTTGGAATAGTAAATTTTACCCTGTCGCTATCCAACACTTTCTCTACTGTTGCACTCATTGGAGTGGGAATTTAAATTTTTACTGCTCCGCTATCCAACACTTTCCCTACTGTTGCACTCATTGGAGTAGGAATAGTAATTTTCACCCATACTCAATCCAACACTTTCCCTACTGTTGCACTGAATGGAGTGGGAATAGTAAGTTTTAACTCTCCGCTATTCAACACTTTCCCTAATGTTGCACTCATTGGAGTGGGAATAGTAATTTTTACCACTCTGCTATCCAACACTTTCCCTACTGTTACACTGACTGGAGTGGGAATAGTAAATTTTACCCCTCCGGTGTCGAACACTTTCCCTACTGTTGTACTCACTGGAGTGGGAATAGTAAGTTTTACCCCTCCGCTATCCAACACTTTGCCTACTGTTGCACTCATTGGAGTGGGAATAGTAATAATTACCCCTACGCAATCCAACACTTTCCCTACTGTTGCACTCACTGGAGTGGGAATAGTAAGTTTTACCCCTCTGCTATCCAACACTTTCCCTACTGTTGCACTGACTGGAGTTGGAATAGTAGATTTTATCCCTCCGCTATCCAACACTTTCCCTACTGCTGCACTCACTGGAGTGGGAATAGTAATTACTACCCCTCTGCTATACAACACTTTCTCACCTGTTGCACTCTTTGGAGTGGTAATAGCAATTTTTACCTCACCTCCATCCAACACTTTCCCTACTGTTACACTGACTGGAGTTGGAATAGTACATTTTACCCTTTTGCTATCCAACACTCTCACTACTGTTGCACTCATTGGAGTTGGAATAGTACTTTTTAACCTTTTGCTATCCAACACTTTCCCTACTGTTGCATTAATTGGAGTGGGAATAGTAATTTTTACCCCTCCGCAATCCAACACTTTCCCTACTGTTGTACTCCCTGGAGTGGGAATAGTAAGTTTTACCCCTCTGCTATCCAACACTTTCCCTACTGTTGCACTCATTGGAGTGGGAATAGTAATTTTTACCCCTACGAAATCCAAGAGTTTACTTACTGTTGCACTCACTGGAGTTGGAATAGTAAGTTTTACCCCTCCGATATCCAACACTTTCCCTACTGTTGTACTCATTCAAGTGGGAAGAGTAATTTTTACCCCTACACAATCCAACACTTTCCCTACTGTTGCACTGACTGGAGTGGGAATAATAATTTTTACCCCTCCGCGATCCAACAATTTCCTTACTGTTGCAGTGACGAGTTGCAATAGTAGATTTTATCCCTCCGCTATCCAACACTTTCCCTACTGTTACACTTACTGGAATGGGAATAGTAATTTTTACCCCTCTGCTATCCAACACGTTCTCTACTGTTGCACTCATTGGAGTTGGAATAGTAATTTTTACTGCTTCTCTATCCAACACTTTCCCTACTGTTGCACTGACTGGAGTTGGAATAGTAAATTTTATCCGTCCACTATCCAACACTTTCCCTACTGTTGCACCCATTGGCGTGGGAATCATAATTTTTACCCCTCCGCTATCCAACACTTTCCCTACTGTTGCACTGACTGGAGTTTGAATAGTAGATTTTATCCCTCTGCTATCCAACACTTTCCCTACTGTTACACTCACTGGAGTGGAAATAGTAATTTTTACCCCTCTGATATCCAACACTTTCTCAACTGTTGCACTCATTGGAGTGGTAATAGTAATTTTTACCTCACCTCTATCCAACACTTTCCCTACCGTTACACCGACTGGAGTTGGAATAGTAAATGTAATCCATCCGCTAGCCAACACTCTCCTAACTGTTGCACTCATTGGAGTTGGAATAGTAAGTTTTACCTTTTGCTATCCAACACTTTCCCTACTGTTGCATTCATTGGAGTGGGAATAGTAATTTTTACCCCACCGCTATCCAACACTTTCCCTACTGTTGCACTAACTGGAGTGGGAGTAGTAATTTTTACCCCTCCGCTATCCAACACTTTCCCTACTGTTACTCTCACTGTAGTGGGAATAGTAATTTTACCCCTCTGATATCCAACACTTTCTTTTCTGTTGCACTCATTGGAGTGGGAATAGTAATTTTTACCCCTCCTCTATCCAACACTTTCCCTACTGTTGCACTGACTGGAGTTGGAATAGTAAATTTAATCCGTCCGCCATCCAACATTTTGCTACTGTTGTACTCATTGGAGTTGGAATAATAAATTTTACTCTTTCGCTATCCAACACTTTCTTTACTGTTGCTCTAATTGGAGTGGGAATTTTTATTTTTACCTCTCCGCTATCCAACAATTTCCGTACTGTTGCACTCATTGGAGTGGAAATAGTAATTTTCACCCCTCCGCTATCCAACACTTTCCCTACTGTTGCACTGACTGGAGTTGGAATAGTAGATTTTATCCCTCAGCTATCCAACACTTTCCCTACTGCTGCACTCACTGGAGTAGGAATAGTAATTACTACCCCTCTGCTATACAACACTTTCTCAACTGTTGCACTCATTGGAGTGGTAATAGCAATTTTTACCTCACCTCTATCCAACACTTTCCCTACTGTTACACTGACTGGAGTTGGAATAGTAAATGTAATCCATCAGCTATCCAACACTCTCCCTACTGTTGCACTCATTGGAGTTGGAATAGTACATTTTACACTTTTGCTATCCAACACTTTCCCTACTGTTGCATTAATTGGAGTGGGAATAGTAATTTTTACCCCTCTGCTATCCAACACTTTCCCTACTGTTGCACTCATTGGAGTGGGAATATTAATTTTTACGCCTACGAAATCCAAGAGTTTCCTTACTGTTGCACTCACTGGAGTTGGAATAATAAGTTTTACCCCTCCAATATCCAACACTTTCCCTACTTTTGCACTCATTGGAGTGGGAAGAGTAATTTTTACCCCTACACAATCCAACACTTTCCCTACTGTTGCACTGAATGGAGTGGGAATAGTAAGTTTTACATCTCCACTATCCAACACTTTCCCTACTGTTGCACTCATTGGAGTGGGAATAGTAATTACTACCCCTCTGCTATACAACACTTTCTCAATTGTTGCACTCATTGGAGTGGAAATTGTAATTTTCACCCCTCCACTATCCAACACTTTCTCTACTGTTGCACTAACTGGAGTTGGAATAGTAGATTTTATCCCTCAGCTATCCAACACTTTCCCTACTGCTGCACTCACTGGAGTGGGAATAGTAATTACTACCCCTCTGCTATACAACACTTTCTCAACTGTTGCACTCTTTGGAGTGGTAATAGCAATTTTTACCTCACCTCTATCCAACACTTTCCCTACTGTTACACTGACTGGAGTTGGAATAGTAAATGTAATCCATCTGCTATCCAACACTCTCCCTACTGTTGCATTAATTGGAGTTGGAATAGTAATTTTTACCCCTCAGCAATACAACACTTTCCCTACTGTTGTACTCCCTGGAGTGGAAATAGTAAGTTTTACCCCTCTGCTGTCCAACACTTTCCCTACTGTTGCACTCATTGGAGTGGGAATAGTAATTTTTACTCCTACGAAATCCAAGAGTTTCCTTACTGTTGCACTCACTGGAGTTGGAATAGTAAGTTTTACCCCTCCGATATCCAACACTTTCCCTACTATTGCACTGACTGGAGTGGGAATGGTAAGTTTTACATCTCCACTATCCAACACTTTCCCTACTGTTGCACTCATTGGTGTAGAAATTGTAATTTTTACCCCTCTGCTATCCAACACTTTCCCTACTGTTACACTTACTGGAGTAGGAATAGTAAGTTTTACCCCTCTATTATCCAACACTTTCCCTATTGTTGCAATCACAGGAGTTGGAATAGTAAATGTAATTCCTCCGCTATCCGACACTTTCCCTACTGTTTCACTCATTGGAGTTGGAATAGTAAATTTTACCCTTTCGCTATCCAACACTTTCCCTACTGTTGCACTCACTGGAGTTGCAATAGTAATTTTTACCTCTCCGCTATCCAAGAATTTCCCTACTGTTGCACTTAGTTGAGTGGGAATAATAATGTTTACCCCTCCGCTCTCCAACAGTTTCCCTACTGTTTCACTCACTGGAGTGGGAATAGTAATGTTTACCCCTCTGCTATCCAACACTTTCTCTACTGATGCACTCATTGGTGTGGGAATAGTAATAATTACCCCTCCACTATCCAACACTAGTAATTTTTACCCCTCCGCTATCCAACACTTTTTCTAATGTTAGCCTCACTGGAATGGGAATAGTAATTTTGACCCCTCTGATATCCAACACTTTCTTTTCTGTTGCACTCATTGGAGTGGGAATTGTAATTTTCACCCCTCCTCTATCCAACACTTTCCCTACTGTTGCACTCACTGGAGTGGGAATAGTAATTACTACCCCTCTGCTATACAACACTTTCTCAACTGTTGCACTCTTTGGAGTGGTAATAGCAATTTTTACCTCACCTCTATCCAACACTTTCCCTACTGTTACACTGACTGGAGTTGGAATAGTAAATGTAATCCATCCGCTATCCAACACTCTCCCTACTGTTGCATTAATTGGAGTGGGAATAGTAATTTTTACCCCTCCGCAATCCAACACTTTCCCTACTGTTGTACTCCCTGGCGTGGAAATAGTAAGTTTTACCCCTCTGCTGTCCAACACTTTCCCTACTGTTGCACTCATTGGAGTGGGAATAGTAATTTTTACTCCTACGAAATCCAAGAGTTTCCTTACTGTTGCACTCACTGGAGTTGGAATAGTAAGTTTTACCCCTCCGATATCCAACACTTTCCCTACTATTGCACTGACTGGAGTGGGAATGGTAAGTTTTACATCTCCACTATCCAACACTTTCCCTACTGTTGCACTCATTGGTGTAGAAATTGTAATTTTTACCCCTCTGCTATCCAACACTTTCCCTACTGTTACACTTACTGGAGTAGGAATAGTAAGTTTTACCCCTCTATTATCCAACACTTTCCCTACTGTTGCAATCACAGGAGTTGGAATAGTAAATGTAATTCCTCCGCTATCCAACACTTTCCCTACTGTTTCACTCATTGGAGTTGAAATAGTAAATTTTACCCTTTCGCTATCCAACACTTTCCCTACTGTTGCACTCACTGGAGTTGCAATAGTAATTTTTACCTCTCCGCTATCCAAGAATTTCCCTACTGTTGCACTTAGTGGAGTGGGAATAATAATGTTTACCCCTCCGCTATCCAACAGTTTCCCTACTGTTTCACTCACTGGAGTGGGAATAGTAATGTTTACCCCTCTGCTATCCAACACTTTCTCTACTGATGCACTCATTGGAGTGGGAATAGTAATTTTTACCCCTCCCCTATCCATCACTAGTAATTTTTACCCCTCCGCTATCCAACACTTTTTCTACTGTTAGCCTCACTGGAATGGGAATAGTAATTTTTACCCCTCTGATATCCAACACTTTCTTTTCTGTTGCACTCATTGGAGTGGGAATTGTAATTTTCACCCCTCCTCTATCCAACACTTTCCCTACTGTTGCACTGACTGGAGTTGGAATAGTAAATTTAATCCGTCCACCATCCAACATTTTCCTACTGTTGTACTCATTGGAGTTGGAATAGTAAATGTTACCCTTTCGCTATCCAACACTTTCTCTACTGTTGCACTCATTGGAGTGGGAATTTTAATTTTTACTGCTCCGCTATACAACACTTTCCCTACTGTTGCACTCATTGGAGTAGGAATAGTAATTTTCACCCATACGCAATCCAACACTTTCCCTACTGTTGCAATGACTGGAGTGGGAATAGTAAGTTTTAACTCTCCGCTATTCAACACTTTCCCTAATGTTGCACTCATTGGAGTGGGAATAGTAATTTTTACCACTCTGCTATCCAACACTTTCCCTACTGTTACACTCACTGGAGTGGGAATAGTAAGTTTTACCCCTCCGGTGTCGAACACTTTCCCTACTGTTGTACTCACTGGAGTGGGAATAGTAATGTTTACCCCTACGCAATCCAACACTTTCCCTACTGTTGCACTCACTGGAGTGGGAATAGTAAGTTTTACCCCTCTGCTATCCAACACTTTACCTACTGTTGCTCTCATTGGAGTGGGAATAGTAATTTTCACCCCTACGCATTCCATCTCTTTCCCTACTGTTTCACTGACTGGAGTGGGAATAGTAAATTTTAACTCTCCGCTATCCAACACTTTCCCTGCTGTTGCACTCATTCAAGTGGGTATAGTAATTTTTACCACTCTGCTATCCAACACTTTCCCTACTGTTACACTCACTGGAGAGGGAATAGTAATTGTTACCCCTTTGCTAACCAACACTTTCCCTGCTGTTGCATTCACTGGAGTGGGAATGGTAAATTTTACCCCTCCTCTACCAAACACTTTCTCTACTGTTGCACTCACTGGAGTGGGAATAGTAAATTTAATCCCTCCGCTATCCAACAATTTCCCTACTGTTGCACTCATTGGAGTTGGAATAGTAAATTTCACCCTTTCGCTATCCAACACTTTCCCTACTGTTGCACGTATTGGAGTGGGAATAATAATTTTTACCCCTCCGCTATCCAACACTATCCCTACTGTTGCAGTGACTGGAGTTGGAATAGTTAGTTTTACATCTCCACTATCCAACACTTTCCCTACTGTTGCACTCATTGGTGTGGAAATTGTAATTTTTACCCCTCTGCTATCCAACACTTTCCCTACTGTTACACTCACTGGAGTAGGAATAGTAAGTTTTACCCCTCTGTTATCCAACACTTTCCCTACTGTTGCAATCACAGGAGTTGGAATAGTAAATGTAATCCCTCCGCTATCCAACACTTTCCCTACTGTTGCACTCATTGGAGTTGGAATAGTAAATTTTACCCTTTCGCTATCCAACACTTTCCCTACTGTTGCACTCACTGGAGTTGGAATAGTAATTTTTACCTCTCCGCTATCCAAGAATTTCCCTAGTGTTGCACATAGTGGAGTGGGAATAATAATGTTTCCCTCCGCTATCCAACACTTTCTCTACTGTTTAACTCACTGGAGTGGGAATAGTAATGTTTTCCCCTCTGCTATCCAACACTTTCTCTACTGTTGCACTCATTGGAGTGGGAATAGTAATTTTTACCCCTCCCTATCCAACAGTAGTAATTTTTACCCCTCCGCTATCCAACACATTTACTACTGTTAGGCTCACTGGAGTGGGAATAGTAATTTTTACCCCTCTGATATCCAACACTTTCTTTTCTGTTGTACTCATTGGAGTGGGACTAGTAATTTTCACCCCTCCTCTATCCAACACTTTCCCTACTGTTGCACTGACTGGAATTGGAATAGTAAATTTAATCTGTCCGCCATCCAACATTTTCCTACTGTTGTACTCATTGGAGTTGGAATAGTAAGTTTTACCCTTTCGCTATCCAACACTTTCTCTACTGTTGCACTCATTGGAGTGGGAATTTTAATTTTTACTGCTCCGCTATCCAACACTTTCCCTACTGTTGCACTCATTGGAGTAGGAATAGTAATTTTCACCCATACGCAATCCAACACTTTCCCTACTGTTGCACTGACTGGAGTGGCAATAGTAATGTTTTAACTCTCCGCTATTGAACACTTTCCCTAATGTTGCACTCATTGGAGTGGGGATAGTAATTTTTACCACTCTGCTCTCCAACACTTTCCCTACTGTTACACTCACTGGAGTGGGAATAGTAAGTTTTACCCCTCTGCTATCCAACACTTTACCTACTGTTGCTCTCATTGGAGTGGGAATAGTAATTTTCACCGCTACGCAATCCATCACTTTCCCTACTGTTTCACTGACTGGAGTGGGAATAGTACATTTTAACTCTCCGCTATCCAACACTTTCCCTGCTGTTGCACTCATTGGAGTGGGAATAGTACTTTTACCACTCTGCTATCCAACACTTTCCCTACTGTTACACTCACTGGAGAGGGAATAGTAATTTTTACCCCTTTGCTAACCAACACTTTCCCTGCTGTTGCATTCAAAGGAGTGGGAATGGTAAATTTTACCCCTCCTCTACCAAACACTTTCTCTACTGTTGCACTCACTGGAGTGGGAATAGTAAATTTAATCCCTCCGCTATCCAACACTTTCCCAACTGTTGCACTCATTGGAGTTGGATTAGTAAATTTCACCCTTTCGCTATCCAACACTTTCGATACTGTTGCACGTATTGGAGTGGGAATAATCATTTTTACCCCTCCGCTATCCAACACTTTCCCTACTTTTGCAGTGACTGGAGTTGGAATAGTAGATTTTATCCCTCCGCTATCCAACATTTTCCTTACTGTTGCACTCACTGGAGTTGGAATACTAAATTTTACCTCTCCGCTATCCAAGAATTTCCCTACTGTTGCACTTATTACAGTGGGAATCATAATTTTACCCCTCCGCTATCCTACACTTTCCCTACTGTTACACTTACTGGAGTGGGAATAGTAATTTTTACCCCTCTGCTATCCAGCACTTTCTCTACTGTTGCACTCATTGGTGTTGGAATAGTACTTTTTACTGATTCTCTATCCAACACTTTCCCTACTGTTGCACTGACTGGAGTTGGAATAGTAAATTTTATCCGTCCACTATCCAACACTTTCCCAACTGTTGCACTCATTGGAGTGGGAATCATCATTTTTACAGCTCCGCTATCCAACACTTTCCCTACTGTTGCACTGACTGGAGTTTGAATAGTATATTTTATCCCTCCGCTATCCAACACTTTCCCTACTGTTACACTCACTGGAGTGGAAATAGTAATTTTTAACCCTCTGCTATCCAACACTTTCTCAACTGTTGCACTCATTGAAGTGGTAATAGTAATTTTTACCTCACCTCTATCCAACACATTCCCTACTGTTACACTGACTGGAGTTGGAATAGTAAATGTAATCCATCCGCTATCCAACACTCTCCTTACTGTTGCACTCATTGGAGTTGGAATAGTAAGTTTTACCTTTTGCTATCCAACACTTTCCCTACTGTTGCATTAATTGGAGTGGGAATAGTAATTTTTACCCCTCCGCTATCCAACACTTTCCCTACTGTTGCACTAACTGGAGTGGGAATAGTGATTTTTACCCCTCCGGTATCCAACACTTTCCCTACTGTTACACTCACTGTAGTGGGAATAGTAATTTTTACCCCTCTGATATCCAACACTTTCTTTTCTGTTGCACTCATTGGAGTGGGAATAGTAATTTTTACACCTCCTCTATCCAACACTTTCCCTACTGTTGCACTGACTGGAGTTGGAATAGTAAATTTAATCAGTCCGCCATCCAACATTTTGCTACTGTTGTACTCATTGGATTTGGAATAGTAAATTTTACCCTTTCGCTATCCAACACTTTCTCTACTGTTGCACTAATTGGAGTGGGAATTTTAATTGTTACCGCTCAGCTATCCAACACTTTCCCTACTGCTGCACTCACTGGAGTGGGAATAGTAATTACTACCCCTCTGCTATACAACACTTTCTCAACTGTTGCACTCTTTGCAGTGGTAATAGCAATTTTTACCTCACCTCTATCCAACACTTTCCCTACTGTTACACTGACTGGAGTTGGAATAGTAAATGTAATACATCTGCTATGCAACACTCTCCCTACTGTTGCACTCATTGGAGTTGGAATAGTACATTTTACCCTTTTACTATCCAACACTTTCCCTACTGTTGTATTAATGGGAGTGGGAATAGTAATTTTTACCCCTCCGCAATCCAACACTTTCCCTACTGTTGTACTCACTGGAGTGGGAATAGTAAGTTTTACCCCTCTGCTATCCAACACGTTCCCTACGGTTGCACTCATTGGAGTGGGAATAGTAATTTTTACCCCTACGAAATCCAAGAGTTTCCTTACTGTTGCACTCACTGGAGTTGGAATAGTAAGTTTTACCCCTCCGATATCCAACTCTTTCCCTAGTGTTGCACTCATTGGAGTGGGAAGAGTAATTTTACCCCTACACAATCCAACACTTTCCCTACTGTTCCACTGACTGGAGTGGGAATAGTAAGTTTTACATCTCCACTATCCAACACTTTCCCTACTGTTGCACTCATTGGTTTGGAAATTGTAATTTTTATCCCTCTGCTATCCAACTCTTTCCCTACTGTTACACTCACTGGAGTAGGAATAGTAAGTTTTACCCCTCTGTTATCCAACACTTTCCCTTCTGTTGCAATAACAGGAGTTGGAATAGTAAATGTAATCCCTCCGCTATCCAACACTTTCCCTACTGTTGCACTCATTGGAGTTGGAATAGTAAATTTTACCCTTTCGCTATCCAACACTTTCCCTACTGTTGCTCTCAATGTAGTGGGAATAATAATTTTTACCCCTCCGCTATCCAACACTTTCCCTACTGTTGCACTGACTGGAGTTGGAATAGTAAATTTTATTCGTACACTATCCAACACTTACCCTACTGTTGCACTGACTGGAGTTGGAATAGTAAATTTTATTCGTCCACTATCCAACACTTTCCCTACTGTTGCACTCATTGGAGTGGGAATCATCATTTTTACCCCACCGCTATCCAACACTTTCCCTACATGCACTGACTGGAGTTTGAATAGTAGATTTTATCCCTCTGCTATCCAACACTTTCCCTACTATTACACTCACTGGAGTCGAAATAGTCATTTTTATCCCTCCGCTATCCAACACGTTCCTTACTGTTGCACTCACTGGAGTTGGAATAGTAATTTTTACCTCTCCGCTATCCAAGAATTTCCCTACTGTTGCACTTATTGGAGTGGGAATCATAATTTTTACCCCTCCGCTATCCAACACTTTCCCTACTGTTACACTTACTGGAGTGGGAATAGTAATTTTTACCCCTCTGCTATCCAAAACTTCCTCAACTGTTGCACTCATTGGAGTTGGAATAGTAATTTTTACTGCTTCTCTATCCAACACTTTCCCTACTGTTGCACTGACTGGAGTTGGAATAATAAATTTTATCCGTCCACTATCCAACACTTTCCCTACTGTTGCACTCATTGGAGTGGGAATCATAATTTTTACAGCTCCGCTATCCAACACTTTCCCTACTGTTGCACTGACTGGAGTTTGAATAGTAGATTTTATCCCTCCGCTATCCAACACTTTCCCTACTGTTGCACTCATTGGTGTAGAAATTGTAATTTTTACCCCTCTGCTATCCAACACTTTCCCTACTGTTACACTTACTGGAGTAGGAATAGTAAGTTTTACCCCTCTATTATCCAACACTTTCCCTACTGTTGCAATCACAGGAGTTGGAATAGTAAATGTAATTCCTCCGCTATCCAACACTTTCCCTACTGTTTCACTCATTGGAGTTGGAATAGTAAATTTTACCCTTTCGCTATCCAACACTTTCCCTACTGTTGCACTCACTGGAGTTGCAATAGTAATTTTTACCTCTCCGCTATCCAAGAATTTCCCTACTGTTGCACTTAGTGGAGTGGGAATAATAATGTTTACCCCTCCGCTATCCAACAGTTTCCCTACTGTTTCACTCACTGGAGTGGGAATAGTAATGTTTACCCCTCTGCTATCCAACACTTTCTCTACTGATGCACTCATTGGAGTGGGAATAGTAATATTTACCCCTCTGATATCCAACACTTTCTTTTCTGTTGCACTCATTGGAGTGGGAATTGTAATTTTCACCCCTCCTCTATCCAACACTTTCCCTACTGTTGCACTCACTGGAGTGGGAATAGTAATTACTACCCCTCTGCTATACAACACTTTCTCAACTGTTGCACTCATTGGAGTGGGAATAGTAATTTTTACCCCTACCTCTATCCAACACTTTCCCTACTGTTGCACTGACTGGAATTGGAATAGTAAGTTTTACGCCTCCGCTATCCAACACTTTCCCTACTGTTGCACTCATTGGAGTGGGAATAGTAATGTTTACCCCTACGCAATCCAACACTTTCCCTACTGTTGCACTCACTGGAGTGGGAATAGTAAGTTTTACCCCTCTGCTATCCAACACTTTACCTACTGTTGCTCTCATTGGAGTGTGAATAGTAATTTTCACCCCTACGCATTCCATCACTTTCCCTACTGTTTCACTGACTGGAGTGGGAATAGTAAATTTTAACTCTCCGCTATCCAACACTTTCCCTGCTGTTGCACTCATTCAAGTGGGAATAGTAATTTTTACCACTCTGCTATCCAACACTTTCCCTACTGTTACACTCACTGGAGAGGGAATAGTAATTTTTACCCCTTTGCTAACCAACACTTTCCCTGCTGTTGCATTCACTGGAGTGGGAATGGTAAATTTTACCCCTCCTCTACCAAACACTTTCTCTACTGTTGCACTCACTGGAGTGGGAATAGTAAATTTAATCCCTCCACTATCCAACACGTTCCCTACTGTTGCACTCATTGGAGTTGGAATAGTAAATTTCACCCTTTCGCTATCCAACACTTTCCCTACTGTTGCACGTATTGGAGTGGGAATAATAATTTTTACCCCTCCGCTATCCAACACTATCCCTACTGTTGCAGTGACTGGAGTTGGAATAGTTAGTTTTACATCTCCACTATCCAACACTTTCCCTACTGTTGCACTCATTGGTGTGGAAATTGTAATTTTTACCCCTCTGCTATCCAACACTTTCCCTACTGTTACACTCACTGGAGTAGGAATAGTAAGTTTTACCCCTCTGTTATCCAACACTTTCCCTACTGTTGCAATCACAGGAGTTGGAATAGTAAATGTAATCCCTCCGCTATCCAACACTTTCCCTACTGTTGCACTCATTGGAGTTGGAATAGTAAATTTTACCCTTTCGCTATCCAACACTTTCCCTACTGTTGCACTCACTGGAGTTGGAATAGTAATTTTTACCTCTCCGCTATCCAAGAATTTCCCTAGTGTTGCACATAGTGGAGTGGGAATAATAATGTTTCCCCTCCGCTATCCAACACTTTCTCTACTGTTTAACTCACTGGAGTGGGAATAGTAATGTTTTCCCCTCTGCTATCCAACACTTTCTCTACTGTTGCACTCATTGGAGTGGGAATAGTAATTTTTACCCCTCCCCTATCCAACAGTAGTAATTTTTACCCCTCCGCTATCCAACACATTTACTACTGTTAGGCTCACTGGAGTGGGAATAGTAATTTTTACCCCTCTGATATCCAACACTTTCTTTTCTGTTGTACTCATTGGAGTGGGAATAGTAATTTTCACCCTCCTCTATCCAACACTTTGCCTATTGTTGCACTGACTGGAATTGGAATATCAAATTTAATCTGTCCGCCATCCAACATTTTCCTACTGTTGTACTCATTGGAGTTGGAATAGTAAGTTTTACCCTTTCGCTATCCAACACTTTCTCTACTGTTGCACTCATTGGAGTGGGAATTTTAATTTTTACTGCTCCGCTATCCAACACTTTCCCTACTGTTGCACTCATTGGAGTAGGAATAGTAATTTTCACCCATACGCAATCCAACACTTTCCCTACTGTTGCACTGACTGGAGTGGCAATAGTAATGTTTTAACTCTCCGCTATTCAACACTTTCCCTAATGTTGCACTCATTGGAGTGGGGATAGTAATTTTTACCACTCTGCTCTCCAACACTTTCCCTACTGTTACACTCACTGGAGTGGGAATAGTACGCTTTACCCCTCCGGTGTCAAAAACTTTCCCTACTGTTGTGCTCACTGGAGTGGGAATAGTAATTTTTACCCCTACGCAATCCAACACTTTCCCTACTGTTGCACTCACTGGAGTGGGAATAGTAAGTTTTACCCCTCTGCTATCCAACACTTTACCTACTGTTGCTCTCATTGGAGTGGGAATAGTAATTTTCACCGCTACGCAATCCATCACTTTCCCTACTGTTTCACTGACTGGAGTGGGAATAGTACATTTTAACTCTCCGCTATCCAACACTTTCCCTGCTGTTGCACTCATTGGAGTGGGAATAGTACTTTTACCACTCTGCTATCCAACACTTTCCCTACTGTTACACTCACTGGAGAGGGAATAGTAATTTTTACCCCTTTGCTAACCAACACTTTCCCTGCTGTTGCATTCAAAGGAGTGGGAATGGTAAATTTTACCCCTCCTCTACCAAACACTTTCTCTACTGTTGCACTCACTGGAGTGGGAATAGTAAATGTAATCCCTCCGCTATCCAACACTTTCCCAACTGTTGCACTCATTGGAGTTGGAATAGTAAATTTCACCCTTTCGCTATACAACACTTTCGATACTGTTGCACGTATTGGAGTGGGAATAATCATTTTTACCCCTCCGCTATCCAACACTTTCCCTACTTTTGCAGTGACTGGAGTTGGAATAGTAGATTTTATCCCTCCGCTATCCAACATTTTCCTTACTGTTGCACTCACTGGAGTTGGAATAGTAAATTTTACCTCTCCGCTATCCAAGAATTTCCCTACTGTTGCACTTATTACAGTGGGAATCATAATTTTTACCCCTCCGCTATCCTACACTTTCCCTACTGTTACACTTACTGGAGTGGGAATAGTAATTTTTACCCCTCTGCTATCCAACACTTTCTCTACTGTTGCACTCATTGGTGTTGGAATAGTAAATTTTATCCGTCCACTATCCAACACTTTCCCTACTGTTGCACTCATTGGAGTGGGAATCATCATTTTTACAGCTCCGCTATCCAACACTTTCCCTACTGTTGCACTGACTGGAGTTTGAATAGTATATTTTATCCCTCCGCTATCCAACACTTTCCCTACTGTTACACTCACTGGAGTGGAAATAGTAATTTTTACCCCTCTGCTATCCAACACTTTCTCAACTGTTGCACTCATTGAAGTGGTAATAGTAATTTTTACCTCACCTCTATCCAACACATTCCCTACTGTTACACTGACTGGAGTTGGAATAGTAAATGTAATCCATCCGCTATCCAACACTCTCCTTACTGTTGCACTCATTGGAGTTGGAATAGTAAGTTTTACCTTTTGCTATCCAACACTTTCCCTACTGTTGCATTAATTGGAGTGGGAATAGTAATTTTTACCCCTCCGCTATCCAACACTTTCCCTACTGTTGCACTAACTGGAGGGGAATAGTAATTTTACCCCTCCGGTATCCAACACTTTCCCTACTGTTACACTCACTGTAGTGGGAGTAATTTTTACCCTCTGATATCCAACACTTTCTTTTCTGTTGCACTCATTGGAGTGGGAATAGTAATTTTTACCCCTCCTCTATCCAACACTTTCCCTACTGTTGCACTGACTGGAGTTGGAATAGTACATTTAATCAGTCCGCCATCCAACATTTTACTACTGTTGTACTCATTGGATTTGGAATAGTAAATTTTACCCTTTCGGTATCCAACACTTTCTCTACTGTTGCACTAATTGGAGTGGGAATTTTAATTTTTACCGCTCCGCTATCCAACACTTCCCCTACTGTTGCACTCATTGGAGTGGAAATAGTAATTTTCACCCCTCCGCTATCCAACACTTTCCCTACTTCTGCACTCACTGGAGTGGGAATAGTAATTACTACCCCTCTGCTATTCAACACTTTCTCAACTGTTGCACACTTTGGAGTGGTAATAGCAATTTTTACCTCACCTCTATCCAACACTTTCCCTACTGTTACACTGACTGGAGTTGGAATAGTAAATGTAATACATCTGCTATGCAACACTCTCCCTACTGTTGCACTCATTGGAGTTGGAATAGTACATTTTACCATTTTGCTATCCAACACTTTCCCTACTGTTGCATTAATTGGAGTGGGAATAGTAATTTTTACCCCTCCGCAATCCAACACTTTCCCTACTGTTGTAATCCCTGGAGTGGGAATAGTAAGTTTTACCCCTCTGCTATCCAACACTTTCCCTACGGTTGCACTCATTGGAGTGGGAAGAGTAATTTTTACCCCTACACAATCCAACACTTTCCCTACTGTTCCACTGACTGGAGTGGGAATAGTAAGTTTTACATCTCCGCAATCCAACACTTTCCCTACTGTTGTACTCCCTGGAGTGGGAATAGTAATTTTTACCCCTCTGCTATCCAACTCTTTCCCTACTGTTACACTCACTGGAGTAGGAATAGTAAGTTTTACCCCTCTGTTATCCAACACTTTCCCTTCTGTTGCAATAACAGGAGTTGGAATAGTAAATGTAATCCCTCCGCTATCCAACACTTTCCCTACTGTTGCACTGATTGGAGTTGGAATAGTAAATTTTACACTTTCGCTATCCAACACTTTCCCTACTACTGGAGTGGGAATAATAATTTTTACCCCTCCGCTATCCAACACTTTCCCTACTGTTGCACTGACTGGAGTTGGAATAGTACATTTTATTCGTCCACTATCCAACACTTTCCCTACTGTTGCACTGACTGGAGTTGGAATAGTAAATTTTATTCGTCCACTATCCAACACTTTCCCTACTGTTGCACTCATTGGAGTGGGAATCATAATTTTTACCCCACCGCTATCCAACACTTTCCCTACTTGCACTGACTGGAGTTTGAATAGTAGATTTTATCCCTCTGCTATCCAACACTTTCCCTACTATTACACTCACTGGAGTCGAAATAGTCATTTTTACCCCTCCGCTATCCAACACGTTCCTTACTGTTGCACTCACTGGAGTTGGAATAGTAATTTTTACCTCTCCGCTATCCAAGAATTTCCCTACTGTTGCACTTATTAGAGTGGGAATCATAATTTTTACCCCTCCGCTATCCAACACTTTCCCTACTGTTACACTTACTGGAGTGGGAATAGTAATTTTTACCCCTCTGCTATCCAAAACTTCCTCTACTGTTGCACTCATTGGAGTTGGAATAGTAATTTTTACTGCTTCTCTATCCAACACTTTCCCTACTGTTGCACTGACTGGAGTTGGAATAGTAAATTTTATTCGTCCACTATCCAACACTTTCCCTACTGTTGCACTCATTGGAGTGGGAATCATAATTTTTACCCCTCCGCTATCCAACACTTTCCCTACTGTTACACTCACTGGAGTGGAAATAGTCATTTTTACCCCTCTGCTATCCAACACTTTCTCAACTGTTGCACTCATTGGAGTGGTAATAGTAATTTTTACCTCACCTCTATCTAATACTTTCCCTACTGTTACACTGACTGGAGTTGGAATAGTAAATGTAATCCATCCGCTATGCAACACTCTCCTTACTGTTGCACTCATTGGAGTTGGAATAGTAAGTATTACCTTTTTGCTATCCAACACTTTCCTACTGTTGCATTCATTGGAGTGGGAATAGTAATTTTTACCCCTCCGCTATCCAGCACTTTCCCTACTGTAGTACTCCCTGGAGTGGGAATAGTAAGTTTTACCCTCTGCTATCCAACACTTTCCCTACTGTTGCACTCATTGGAGTGGGAATAGTAATTTTTACCCCTACAAAATCCAAGAGTTTCCTTACTGTTGCACTCACTGGAGTTGGAATAGTAAGTTTTACCCCTCCGATATCCAACACTTTCCCTACTGTTGCACTGACTGGAGTGGGAATAGTAAGTTTTACACCTCCACTATCCAACACTTTCCCTACTGTTGCACTCATTGGTTCTGGAAATTGTAATTTTTACCCCTCTGCTATCCAACACTTTCCCTACTGTTACACTCACTGGAGTAGGAATAGTAAGTTTTACCCCTCTATTATCCAACACTTTCCCTACTGTTGCAATAACAGGAGTTGGAATAGTAAATGTAATCCCTCCGCTATCCAACACTTTCCCTACTGTTGCACTGATTGGAGTTGGAATAGTAAATTTTACACTTTCGCTATCCAACACTTTCCCTACTACTGGAGTGGGAATAATAATTTTTACCCCTCCGCTATCCAACACTTTCCCTACTGTTGCACTGACTGGAGTTGGAATAGTAAATTTTATTCGTCCACTATCCAACACTTTCCCTACTGTTGCACTGACTGGAGTTGGAATAGTAAATTTTATTCGTCCACTATCCAACACTTTCCCTACTGTTGCACTCATTGGAGTGGGAATCATAATTTTTACCCCACCGCTATCCAACACTTTCCCTACTTGCACTGACTGGAGTTTGAATAGTATATTTTATCCCTCTGCTATCCAACACTTTCCCTACTATTACACTCACTGGAGTCGAAATAGTCATTTTTACCCCTCCGCTATCCAACACGTTCCTTACTGTTGCACTCACTGGAGTTGGAATAGTAATTTTTACCTCTCCGCTATCCAAGAATTTCCCTACTGTTGCACTTATTGGAGTGGGAATCATAATTTTTACCCCTCCGCTATCCAACACTTTCCCTACTGTTACACTTACTGGAGTGGGAATAGTAATTTTTACCCCTCTGCTATCCAAAACTTCCTCTACTGTTGCACTCATTGGAGTTGGAATAGTAATTTTTACTGCTTCTCTATCCAACACTTTCCCTACTGTTGCACTGACTGGAGTTGGAATAGTAAATGTAATCCATCCGCTATCCAACACTCTCCCTACTGTTGCATTAATTGGAGTGGGAATAGTAATTTTTACCCTCCGCAATCCAACACTTTCCCTACTGTTGTACTCCTTGGAGTGGAAATAGTAAGTTTTACCCCTCTGCTGTCCAACACTTTCCCTACTGTTGCACTCATTGGAGTGGGAATAGTAATTTTTACTCCTACGAAATCCAAGAGTTTCCTTACTGTTGCACTCACTGGAGTTGGAATAGTAAGTTTTACCCTTCCGATATCCAACACTTTCCCTACTATTGCACTGACTGGAGTGGGAATGGTAAGTTTTACATCTCCACTATCCAACACTTACCCTACTGTTGCACTCATTGGTGTAGAAATTGTAATTTTTACCCCTCTGCTATCCAACACTTTCCCTACTGTTACACTTACTGGAGTAGGAATAGTAAGTTTTATCCCTCTATTATCCAACACTTTCCCTACTGTTGCAATCACAGGAGTTGGAATAGTAAATGTAATTCCTCCGCTATCCAACACTTTCCCTACTGTTTCACTCATTGGAGTTGGAATAGTAAATTTTACCCTTTCGCTATCCAACACTTTCCCTATTGTTGCACTCACTGGAGTTGCAATAGTAATTTTTACCTCTCCGCTATCCAATAATTTCCCTACTGTTGCACTTAGTGGAGTGGGAATAATAATGTTTACCCCTCCGCTATCCAACAGTTTCCCTACTGTTTCACTCACTGGAGTGGGAATAGTAATGTTTACCCCTCTGCTATCCAACACTTTCTCTACTGATGCACTCATTGGAGTGGGAATAGTAATTTTTACCCCTCCCCTATCCATCACTAGTAATTTTTACCCCTCCGCTATCCAACACTTTTTCTACTGTTAGCCTCACTGGAATGGGAATAGTAATTTTTACCCCTCTGATATCCAACACTTTCTTTTCTGTTGCACTCATTGGAGTGGGAATTGTAATTTTCACCCTCCTCTATCCAACACTTTCCCTACTGTTGCACTGACTGGAGTTGGAATAGTAAATTTAATCCGTCCACCATCCAACATTTTCCTACTGTTGTACTCATTGGAGTTGGAATAGTAAATGTTACCCTTTCGCTATCCAACACTTTCTCTACTGTTGCACTCATTGGAGTGGGAATTTTAATTTTTACTGCTCCGCTATACAACACTTTCCCTACTGTTGCACTCATTGGAGTAGGAATAGTAATTTTCACCCATACGCAATCCAACACTTTCCCTACTGTTGCAATGACTGGAGTGGGAATAGTAAGTTTTAACTCTCCGCTATTCAACACTTTCCCTAATGTTACACTCATTGGAGTGGGAATAGTAATTTTTACCACTCTGCTATCCAACACTTTCCCTACTGTTACACTCACTGGAGTGGGAATAGTAAGTTTTACCCCTCCGGTGTCGAACACTTTCCCTACTGTTGTACTCACTGGAGTGGGAATAGTAAGTTTTACGCCTCCGCTATCCAACACTTTCCCTACTGTTGCACTCATTGGAGTGGGAATAGTAATGTTTACCCCTACGCAATCCAACACTTTCCCTACTGTTGCACTCACTGGAGTGGGAATAGTAAGTTTTACCCCTCTGCTATCCAACACTTTACCTACTGTTGCTCTCATTGGAGTGGGAATAGTAATTTTCACCCCTACGCATTCCATCACTTTCCCTACTGTTTCACTGACTGGAGTGGGAATAGTAAATTTTAACTCTCCGCTATCCAACACTTTCCCTGCTGTTGCACTCATTCAAGTGGGAATAGTAATTTTTACCACTCTGCTATCCAACACTTTCCCTACTGTTACACTCACTGGAGAGGGAATAGTAATTTTACCCCTTTGCTAACCAACACTTTCCCTGCTGTTGCATTCACTGGAGTGGGAATGGTAAATTTTACCCTCCTCTACCAAACACTTTCTCTACTGTTGCACTCACTGGAGTGGGAATAGTAAATTTAATCCCTCCACTATCCAACACGTTCCCTACTGTTGCACTCATTGGAGTTGGAATAGTAAATTTCACCCTTTCGCTATCCAACACTTTCCCTACTGTTGCACGTATTGGAGTGGGAATAATAATTTTTACCCCTCCGCTATCCAACACTATCCCTACTGTTGCAGTGACTGGAGTTGGAATAGTTAGTTTTACATCTCCACTATCCAACACTTTCCCTACTGTTGCACTCATTGGTGTGGAAATTGTAATTGTTACCCCTCTGCTATCCAACACTTTCCCTACTGTTACACTCACTGGAGTAGGAATAGTAAGTTTTACCCCTCTGTTATCCAACACTTTCCCTACTGTTGCAATCACAGGAGTTGGAATAGTAAATGTAATCCCTCCGCTATCCAACACTTTCCCTACTGTTGCACTCATTGGAGTTGGAATAGTAAATTTTACCCTTTCGCTATCCAACACTTTCCCTACTGTTGCACTCACTGGAGTTGGAATAGTAATTTTTACCTCTCCGCTATCCAAGAATTTCCCTAGTGTTGCACATAGTGGAGTGGGAATAATAATGTGTCCCCTCCGCTATCCAACACTTTCTCTACTGTTTAACTCACTGGAGTGGGAATAGTAATGTTTTCCCCTCTGCTATCCAACACTTTCTCTACTGTTGCACTCATTGGAGTGGGAATAGTAATTTTTACCCCTCCCCTATCCAACAGTAGTAATTTTTACCCCTCCGCTATCCAACACATTTACTACTGTTAGGCTCACTGGAGTGGGAATAGTAATTTTTACCCCTCTGATATCCAACACTTTCTTTTCTGTTGTACTCATTGGAGTGGGAATAGTAATTTTCACCCTCCTCTATCCAACACTTTCCCTACTGTTGCACTGACTGGAATTGGAATATCAAATTTAATCTGTCCGCCATCCAACATTTTCCTACTGTTGTACTCATTGGAGTTGGAATAGTAAGTTTTACCCTTTCGCTATCCAACACTTTCTCTACTGTTGCACTCATTGGAGTGGGAATTTTAATTTGTACTGCTCCGCTATCCAACACTTTCCCTACTGTTGCACTCATTGGAGTAGGAATAGTAATTTTCACCCATACGCAATCCAACACTTTCCCTACTGTTGCACTGACTGGAGTGGCAATAGTAATGTTTTAACTCTCCGCTATTCAACACTTTCCCTAATGTTGCACTCATTGGAGTGGGGATAGTAATTTTTACCACTCTGCTCTCCAACACTTTCCCTACTGTTACACTCACTGGAGTGGGAATAGTACGTTTTACCCCTCCGGTGTCAAAAACTTTCCCTACTGTTGTGCTCACTGGAGTGGGAATAGTAATTTTTACCCCTACGCAATCCAACACTTTCCCTACTGTTGCACTCACTGGAGTGGGAATAGTAAGTTTTACCCCTCTGCTATCCAACACTTTACCTACTGTTGCTCTCATTGGAGTGGGAATAGTAATTTTCACCGCTACGCAATCCATCACTTTCCCTACTGTTTCACTGACTGGAGTGGGAATAGTACATTTTAACTCTCCGCTATCCAACACTTTCCCTGCTGTTGCACTCATTGGAGTGGGAATAGTACTTTTACCACTCTGCTATCCAACACTTTCCCTACTGTTACACTCACTGGAGAGGGAATAGTAATTTTTACCCCTTTGCTAACCAACACTTTCCCTGCTGTTGCATTCAAAGGAGTGGGAATGGTAAATTTTACCCTCCTCTACCAAACACTTTCTCTACTGTTGCACTCACTGGAGTGGGAATAGTAAATGTAATCCCTCCGCTATCCAACACTTTCCCAACTGTTGCACTCATTGGAGTTGGAATAGTAAATTTCACCCTTTCGCTATACAACACTTTCGATACTGTTGCACGTATTGGAGTGGGAATAATCATTTTTACCCCTCCGCTATCCAACACTTTCCCTACTTTTGCAGTGACTGGAGTTGGAATAGTAGATTTTATCCCTCCGCTATCCAACATTTTCCTTACTGTTGCACTCACTGGAGTTGGAATAGTAAATTTTACCTCTCCGCTATCCAAGAATTTCCCTACTGTTGCACTTATTACAGTGGGAATCATAATTTTTACCCCTCCGCTATCCTACACTTTCCCTACTGTTACACTTACTGGAGTGGGAATAGTAATTTTTACCCCTCTGCTATCCAACACTTTCTCTACTGTTGCACTCATTGGTGTTGGAATAGTAATTTTTACTGATTCTCTATCCAACACTTTCCCTACTGTTGCACTGACTGGAGTTGGAATAGTAAATTTTATCCGTCCACTATCCAACACTTTCCCTACTGTTGCACTCATTGGAGTGGGAATCATCATTTTTACAGCTCCGCTATCCAACACTTTCCCTACTGTTGCACTGACTGGAGTTTGAATAGTATATTTTATCCCTCCGCTATCCAACACTTTCCCTACTGTTACACTCACTGGAGTGGAAATAGTAATTTTTACCCCTCTGCTATCCAACACTTTCTCAACTGTTGCACTCATTGAAGTGGTAATAGTAATTTTTACCTCACCTCTATCCAACACATTCCCTACTGTTACACTGACTGGAGTTGGAATAGTAAATGTAATCCATCCGCTATCCAACACTCTCCTTACTGTTGCACTCATTGGAGTTGGAATAGTAAGTTTTACCTTTTTGCTATCCAACACTTTCCCTACTGTTGCATTAATTGGAGTGGGAATAGTAATTTTTACCCCTCCGCTATCCAACACTTTCCCTACTGTTGCACTAACTGGAGGGGGAATAGTAATTTTTACCCCTCCGGTATCCAACACTTTCCCTACTGTTACACTCACTGTAGTGGGAGTAATTTTTACCCCTCTGATATCCAACACTTTCTTTTCTGTTGCACTCATTGGAGTGGGAATAGTAATTTTTACCCCTCCTCTATCCAACACTTTCCCTACTGTTGCACTGACTGGAGTTGGAATAGTAAATTTAATCAGTCCGCCATCCAACATTTTGCTACTGTTGTACTCATTGGATTTGGAATAGTAAATTTTACCCTTTCGGTATCCAACACTTTCTCTACTGTTGCACTAATTGGAGTGGGAATTTTAATTTTTACCGCTCCGCTATCCAACACTTCCCCTACTGTTGCACTCATTGGAGTGGAAATAGTAATTTTCACCCCTCCGCTATCCAACACTTTCCCTACTGCTGCACTCACTGGAGTGGGAATAGTAATTACTACCCCTCTGCTATTCAACACTTTCTCAACTGTTGCACACTTTGGAGTGGTAATAGCAATTTTTACCTCACCTCTATCCAACACTTTCCCTACTGTTACACTGACTGGAGTTGGAATAGTAAATGTAATACATCTGCTATGCAACACTCTCCCTACTGTTGCACTCATTGGAGTTGGAATAGTACATTTTACCATTTTGCTATCCAACACTTTCCCTACTGTTGCATTAATTGGAGTGGGAATAGTAATTGTTACCCCTCCGCAATCCAACACTTTCCCTACTGTTGTACTCCCTGGAGTGGGAATAGTAAGTTTTACCCCTCTGCTATCCAACACTTTCCCTACGGTTGCACTCATTGGAGTGGGAAGAGTAATTTTTACCCCTAAACAATCCAACACTTTCCCTACTGTTCCACTGACTGGAGTGGGAATAGTAAGTTTTACATCTCCGCAATCCAACACTTTCCCTACTGTTGTACTCCCTGGAGTGGGAATAGTAATTTTTACCCTCTGCTATCCAACTCTTTCCCTACTGTTACACTCACTGGAGTAGGAATAGTAAGTTTTACCCCTCTGTTATCCAACACTTTCCCTTCTGTTGCAATAACAGGAGTTGGAATAGTAAATGTAATCCTCCACTATCCAACACTTTCCCTACTGTTGCACTGATTGGAGTTGGAATAGTAAATTTTACACTTTCGCTATCCAACACTTTCCTCTACTACTGGAGTGGGAATAATAATTTTTACCCCTCCGCTATCCAACACTTTCCCTACTGTTGCACTGACTGGAGTTGGAATAGTAAATTTTATTCGTCCACTATCCAACACTTTCCCTACTGTTGCACTGACTGGAGTTGGAATAGTAAATTTTATTCGTCCACTATCCAACACTTTCCCTACTGTTGCACTCATTGGAGTGGGAATCATAATTTTTACCCCACCGCTATCCAACACTTTCCCTACTTGCACTGACTGGAGTTTGAATAGTAGATTTTATCCCTCTGCTATCCAACACTTTCCCTACTATTACACTCACTGGAGTCGAAATAGTCATTTTTACCCCTCCGCTATCCAACACGTTCCTTACTGTTGCACTCACTGGAGTTGGAATAGTAATTTTTACCTCTCCGCTATCCAAGAATTTCCCTACTGTTGCACTTATTGGAGTGGGAATCATAATTTTTACCCCTCCGCTATCCAACACTTTCCCTACTGTTACACTTACTGGAGTGGGAATAGTAATTTTTACCCCTCTGCTATCCAAAACTTCCTCTACTGTTGCACTCATTGGAGTTGGAATAGTAATTTTTACTGCTTCTCTATCCAACACTTTCCCTACTGTTGCACTGACTGGAGTTGGAATAGTAAATTTTATTCGTCCACTATCCAACACTTTCCCTACTGTTGCACTCATTGGAGTGGGAATCATAATTTTACCCCTCCGCTATCCAACACTTTCCCTACAGTTACACTCACTGGAGTGGAAATAGTCATTTTACCCCTCTGCTATCCAACACTTTCTCAACTGTTGCACTCATTGGAGTGGTAATAGTAATTTTACCTCACCTCTATCTAACACTTTCCCTACTGTTACACTGACTGGAGTTGGAATAGTAAATGTAATCCATCCGCTATGCAACACTCTCCTTACTGTTGCACTCATTGGAGTTGGAATAGTAAGTTTTACCTTTTGCTATCCAACACTTTCCTACTGTTGCATTCATTGGAGTGGGAATAGTAATTTTTACCCCTCCGCTATCCAGCACTTTCCCTACTGTAGTACTCCCTGGAGTGGGAATAGTAAGTTTTACCCTCTGCTATCCAACACTTTCCCTACTGTTGCACTCATTGGAGTGGGAATAGTAATTTTTACCCCTACAAAATCCAAGAGTTTCCTTACTGTTGCACTCACTGGAGTTGGAATAGTAAGTTTTACCCTCCGATATCCAACACTTTCCCTACTGTTGCACTGACTGGAGTGGGAATAGTAAGTTTTACACCTCCACTATCCAACACTTTCCCTACTGTTGCACTCATTGGTTCTGGAAATTGTAATTTTTACCCCTCTGCTATCCAACACTTTCCCTACTGTTACACTCACTGGAGTAGGAATAGTAAGTTTTACCCCTCTATTATCCAACACTTTCCCTACTGTTGCAATAACAGGAGTTGGAATAGTAAATGTAATCCCTCCGCTATCCAACACTTTCCCTACTGTTGCACTGATTGGAGTTGGAATAGTAAATTTTACACTTTCGCTATCCAACACTTTCCCTACTACTGGAGTGGGAATAATAATTTTTACCCCTCCGCTATCCAACACTTTCCCTACTCTTGCACTGACTGGAGTTGGAATAGTAAATTTTATTCGTCCACTATCCAACACTTTCCCTACTGTTGCACTGACTGGAGTTGGAATAGTAAATTTTATTCGTCCACTATCCAACACTTTCCCTACTGTTGCACTCATTGGAGTGGGAATCATAATTTTTACCCCACCGCTATCCAACACTTTCCCTACTTGCACTGACTGGAGTTTGAATAGTAGATTTTATCCTCTGCTATCCAACACTTTCCCTACTATTACACTCACTGGAGTCGAAATAGTCATTTTTACCCTCCGCTATCCAACACGTTCCTTACTGTTGCACTCACTGGAGTTGGAATAGTAATTTTTACCTCTCCGCTATCCAAGAATTTCCCTACTGTTGCACTTATTGGAGTGGGAATCATAATTTTTACCCCTCCGCTATCCAACACTTTCCCTACTGTTACACTTACTGGAGTGGGAATAGTAATTTTTACCCTCTGCTATCCAAAACTTCCTCTACTGTTGCACTCATTGGAGTTGGAATTGTAATTTTTACTGCTTCTCTATCCAACACTTTCCCTACTGTTGCACTGACTGGAGTTGGAATAGTAAATTTTATTCGTCCACTATCCAACACTTTCCCTACTGTTGCACTCATTGGAGTGGGAATCATAATTTTTACCCTCCGCTATCCAACACTTTCCCTACTGTTACACTCACTGGAGTGGAAATAGTCATTTTTACCCCTCTGCTATCCAACACTTTCTCAACTGTTGCACTCATTGAGTGGTAATAGTAATTTTTACCTCACCTCTATCTAACACTTTCCCTACTGTTACACTGACTGGAGTTGGAATAGTAAATGTAATCCATCCGCTATGCAACACTCTCCTTACTGTTGCACTCATTGGAGTTGGAATAGTAAGTTTTACCTTTTTGCTATCCAACACTTTCCTACTGTTGCATTCATTGGAGTGGGAATAGTAATTTTTACCCCTCCGCTATCCAGCACTTTCGCTACTGTAGTACTCCCTGGAGTGGGAATAGTAAGTTTTACCCCTCTGCTATCCAACACTTTCCCTACTGTTGCACTCATTGGAGTGGGAATAGTAATTTTTACCCCTACGAAATCCAAGAGTTTCCTTACTGTTGCACTCACTGGAGTTGGAATAGTAAGTTTTACCCCTCCGATATCCAACACTTTCCCTACTGTTGCACTGACTGGAGTGGGAATAGTAAGTTTTACACCTCCACTATCCAACACTTTCCCTACTGTTGCACTCATTGGTTCTGGAAATTGTAATTTTTACCCCTCTGCTATCCAACACTTTCCCTACTGTTACACTCACTGGAGTAGGAATAGTAAGTTTTACCCTCTATTATCCAACACTTTCCCTACTGTTGCAATCACAGGAGTTGGAATAGTAAATGTAATCCCTCCACTATCCAACACTTTCCCTACTATTGCACTCATTGGAGTTGGAATAGTAAATTTTACCCTTTCGCAATCCAACACTTTCCCTACTGTTGCACTCACTGGAGTTGCAATAGTAATTTTAACCTCTCCGCTATCCAAGAATTTCCCTACTGTTGCACTTAGTGGAGTGGGAATAATAATGTTTACCCCTCCGCTATCCAACAGTTTCCCTACTGTTTCACTCACTGGAGTGGGAATAGTAAAGTTTACCCCTCTGCTATCCAACACTTTCTCTACTGATGCACTCATTGGAGTGGGAATAGTAATTTTTACCCCTCCCTATCCAACACTAGTAATTTTTACCCCTCCGCTATCCAACACTTTTTCTACTGTTAGGCTCACTGGAATGGGAATAGTAATTTTTACCCCTCAGATATCCAACACTTTCTTTTCTGTTGCACTCATTGGAGTGGGAATAGTAATGTTTACCCTCTGCTATCCAACACTTTCTCTACTGATGCACTCATTGGAGTGGGAATAGTAATGTTTACCCCTCCCCTATCCAACACTAGTAATTTTTACCCCTCCTCTATCCAACACTTTTTCTACTGTTAGGCTCACTGGAATGGGAATAGTAATTTTCACCCCTCCTCTATCCAACACTTTCCCTACTGTTGCACTGACTGGAGTTGTAATAGTAAATTTAATCCGTCCACCATCCAACATTTTCCTACTGTTGTACTCATTGGAGTTGGAATAGTAAATTTTACCCTTTCGCTATCCAACACTTTCTCTACTGTTGCACTCATTGGAGTGGGAATTTTAATTTTTACTGCTCCGCTATCCAACACTTTCCCTACTGTTGCACTCATTGGAGTAGGAATAGTAATTTTCACCCATACGCAATCCAACACTTTCCCTACTGTAGCACTGACTGGAGTGGGAATAGTAAGTTTTAACTCTCCGCTATTCAACACTTTCCCTAATGTTGCACTCATTGGAGTGGGAATAGTAATTTTTACCACTCTGCTATCCAACACTTTCCCTACTGTTACACTCACTGGAGTGGGAATAGTAAGTTTTACTCCTCCGGTGCTCGAACACTTTCCCTACTGTTGCACTCACTGGAGTGGGAATAGTAAGTTTTACCCCTCCGCTATCCAACACTTTACCTACTGTTGCTCTCATTGGAGTGGGAATAGTAATTTTCACCCCTACGCAATCCATCACTTTCCCTACTGTTTCACTGACTGGAGTGGGAATAGTAAATTTTTACTCTCCGCTATCCAACACTTTCCCTGCTGTTGCACTCATTGGATTGGGAATAGTAATTTTTACCACTCTGCTATCCAACACTTTCCCTACTGTTACACTCACTGGAGAGGGAATAGTAATTTTTACCCCTTTGCTAACCAACACTTTCCCTGCTGTTGCATTCACTGGAGTGGGAATGGTAAATTTTACCCTCCTCTACCAAACACTTTCTCTACTGTTACACTCACTGGAGTGGGAATAGTAAATTTAATCCCTCCGCTATCCAACACTTTCCCTACTGTTGAACTCATTGGAGTTGGAATAGTAAATTTCACCCTTTCGCTATCCAACACTTTCCCCACTGTTGCACGTATTGGAGTGGGAATAATAATTTTTACCCCTCCGCTATCCAACACTTTCCCTACTGTTGCAGTGACTGGAGTTAGAATAGTATATTTTATTCCTCCGCTATCCAACACTTTCCTTACTGTTGCACTCATTGGAGTTGGAATAGTACATTTTACCGTTTTGCTATCCCACACTTTCCCTACTGTTGCATTAATTGGAGTGGGAATAGTAATTTTTACCCCTCCGCAATCCAACACTTTCCCTACTGTTGTAGTGCCTGGAGTGGAATAGTTAGTTTTACATCTCCGCTATCCAACACTTTCCTACTGTTGCACTCATTGGTGTGGAAATTGTAATTGTTACCCCTCTGCTATCCAACACTTTCCCTACTGTTACACTCACTGGAGTAGGAATAGTAAGTTTTACCCTCTGTTATCCAACACTTTCCCTACTGTTGCAATCACAGGAGTTGGAATAGTAAATGTAATCCCTCCGCTATCCAACACTTTCCCTACTGTTGCACTCATTGGAGTTGGAATAGTAAATTTTACCCTTTCGCTATCCAACACTTTCCCTACTGTTGCACTCACTGGAGTTGGAATAGTAATTTTTACCTCTCCGCTATCCAAGAATTTCCCTACTGTTGCACATAGTGGAGTGGGAATAATAATGTTTCCCCTCCGCTATCCAACACTTTCTCTACTGTTTCACTCACTGGAGTGGGAATAGTAATGTTTTCCCCTCTGCTATCCAACACTTTCTCTACTGTTGCACTCATTGGAGTGGGAATAGTAATTTTTACCCTCCACTATCCAACACTAGTAATTTTTACCCCTCCGCTATCCAACACTTTTCCTACTGTTAGGCTCACTGGAGTGGGAATAGTAATTTTTACCCCTCTGATATCCAACACTTTCTTTTCTGTTGTACTCATTGGAGTGGGAATAGTAATTTTCACCAGTCCTCTATCCAACACTTTCCCTACTGTTGCACTGACTGGAGTTGGAATAGTAAATTTAATCTGTCCGCCATCCAACATTTTCCTACTGTTGTACTCATTGGATTTGGAATAGTAAATTTTACCCTTTCGCTATCCAACACTTTCTCTACTGTTGCACTCATTGGAGTGCTAATAGTAATTTTTACCTCACCTCTATCCAACACTTTCCCTACTGTTACACTGACTGGAGTTGGAATAGTAAATGTAATCCATCCACTATCCAACACTCTCCTTACTGTTGCACTCATTGGAGTTGGAATAGTAAGTTTTACCTTTTGCTATCCAACACTTTCCTACTGTTGCATTCATTGGAGTGGGAATAGTAATTTTTACCCCTCCGCTATCCAGCACTTTCCCTACTGTTGTACTCCCTGGAGTGGGAATAGTAAGTTTTATTCGTCCACTATCCAACACTTTCCCTACTGTTGCACTGACTGGAGTTGGAATAGTAAATTTTATTCGTCCACTATCCAACACTTTCCCTACTGTTGCACTCATTGGAGTGGGAATCATACTTTTTACCCCACCGCTATCCAACACTTTCCCTACTTGCACTGACTGGAGTTTGAATAGTAGATTTTATCCCTCTGCTATCCAACACTTTCCCTACTATTACACTCACTGAGTCGAAATAGTCATTTTTACTCCTCCGCTATCCAACACGTTCCTTACTGTTGCACTCACTGGAGTTGGAATAGTAATTTTTACCTCTCCGCTATCCAAGAATTTCCCTACTGTTGCACTTATTGGAGTGTGAATCATAATTTTTACCCCTCCGCTATCCAACACTTTCCCTACTGTTACACTTACTGGAGTGGGAATAGTAATTTTTACCCTCTGCTATCCAAAACTTCCTCTACTGTTGCACTCATTGGAGTTGGAATAGTAATTTTTACTGCTTCTCTATCCAACACTTTCCCTACTGTTCCACTGACTGGAGTTGGAATAGTAAATTTTATCCGTCCACTATCCAACACTTTCCCTACTGTTGCACTCATTGGAGTGGGAATCATACTTTTACAGCTCCGCTATCCAACACTTTCCCTACTGTTGCACTGACTGGAGTTTGAATAGTAGATTTTATCCCTCCGCTATCCAACACTTTCCCTACTGTTACACTCACTGGAGTGGAAATAGTAATTTTACCCCTCTGCTATCCAACACTTTCTCAACTGTTGCACTCATTGAAGTGGTAATAGTAATTTTTACCTCACCTCTATCCAACACATTCCCTACTGTTACACTGACTGGAGTTGGAATAGTAAATGTAATCCATCCGCTATCCAACACTCTCCTTACTGTTGCACTCATTGGAGTTGGAATAGTAAGTTTTATCTTTTGCTATCCAACACTTTCCCTACTGTTGCATTAATTGGAGTGGGAATAGTAATTTTTACCCCTCCGCTATCCAACACTTTCCCTACTGTTGCACTAACTGGAGTGGGAATAGTGATTTTACCCTCCGGTATCCAACACTTTCCCTACTGTTACACTCACTGTAGTGGGAATAGTAATTTTTACCCCTCTGATATCCAACACTTTCTTTTCTGTTGCACTCATTGGAGTGGGAATAGTAATTTTTACACCTCCTCTATCCAACACTTTCCCTACTGTTGCACTGACTGGAGTTGGAATAGTAAATTTAATCAGTCCGCCATCCAACATTTTGCTACTGTTGTACTCATTGGATTTGGAATAGTAAATTTTACCCTTTCGCTATCCAACACTTTCTCTACTGTTGCACTAATTGGAGTGGGAATTTTAATTTTTACCGCTCCGCTATCCAACACTTCCCTACTGTTGCACTCATTGGAGTGGAAATAGTAATTTTAACACCTCCGCTATCCAACACTTTCCCTACTGCTGCACTCACTGGAGTGGGAATAGTAATTACTACCCCTCTGCTATTCAACACTTTCTCAACTGTTGCACTCTTTGCAGTGGTAATAGCAATTTTTACCTCACCTCTATCCAACACTTTCCCTACTGTTACACTGACTGGAGTTGGAATAGTAAATGTAATACATCTGCTATGCATCACTCTCCCTACTGTTGCACTCATTGGAGTTGGAATAGTACATTTTACCCTTTTGCTATCCAACACTTTCCCTACTGTTGCATTAATTGGAGTGGGAATAGTAATTTTTACCCCTCCGCAATCCAACACTTTCCCTACTGTTGTACTCCCTGGAGTGGGAATAGTAAGTTTTACCCCTCTGCTATCCAACACTTTCCCTACGGTTGCACTCATTGGAGTGGGAATAGTAATTTTTACCCCTACGAAATCCAAGAGTTTCCTTACTGTTGCACTCACTGGAGTTGGAATAGTAAGTTTTACTCCTCCGATATCCAACACTTTCCCTAGTGTTGCACTCATTGGAGTGGGAAGAGTAATTTTTACCCCTACACAATCCAACACTTTCCCTACTGTTCCACTGACTGGAGTGGGAATAGTAAGTTTTACATCTCCACTATCCAACACTTTCCCTACTGTTGCACTCACTGGTTTGGAAATTGTAATTTTTATCCCTCTGCTATCCAACTCTTTCCCTACTGTTACACTCACTGGAGTAGGAATAGTAAGTTTTACCCCTCTGTTAACCAACACTTTCCCTTCTGTTGCAATAACAGGAGTTGGAATAGTAAATGTAATCCCTCCGCTATCCAACACTTTCCCTACTGTTGCACTCATTGGAGTTGGAATAGTAAATTTTACACTTTCGCTATCCAACACTTTCCCTACTGTTGCACTCACTGGAGTGGGAATAATAATTTTTACCCCTCCGCTATCCAACACTTTCCCTACTGTTGCACTGACTGGAGTTGGAATAGTAAATTTTATTCGTCCACTATCCAACACTTTCCCTACTGTTGCACTGACTGGAGTTGGAATAGTAAATTTTATTCGTCCACTATCCAACACTTTCCCTACTGTTGCACTCGATTGGAGTGGGAATCATCATTTTTACCCCACCGCTATCCAACACTTTCCCTACATGCACTGACTGGAGTTTGAATAGTAGATTTTATCCCTCTGCTATCCAACACTTTCCCTACTATTACGCTCACTGGAGTCGAAATAGTCATTTTTACCCCTCAGCTATCCAACACGTTCCTTACTGTTGCACTCACTGGAGTTGGAATAGTAATTTTTACCTCTCCGCTATCCAAGAATTTCCCTACTGTTGCACTTATTGGAGTGGGAATCATAATTTTTACCCCTCCGCTATCCAACACTTTCCCTACTGTTACACTTACTGGAGTGGGAATAGTAATTTTTACCCCTCTGCTATCCAAAACTTCCTCAACTGTTGCACTCATTGGAGTTGGAATAGTAATTTTTACTGCTTCTCTATCCAACACTTTCCCTACTGTTGCACTGACTGGAGTTGGAATAGTAAATTTTATTCGATCCACTATCCAACACTTTCTCTACTGTTGCACTCATTGGAGTGGGAATCATAATTTTACCCCTCCGCTATCCAACACTTTCCCTACAGATTACACTCACTGGAGTGGAAATAGTCATTTACACCTCTGCTATCCAACACTTTCTCAACTGTTGCACCCATTGGAGTGGTAATAGTAATTTTTACCTCACCTTCTATCTAACACTTTCCCTACTGTTACACTGACTGGAGTTGGAATAGTAAATGTAATCCATCCGCTATGCAACACTCTCCTTACTGTTGCACTCATTGGAGTTGGAATAGTGTTTTACCTTTTGCTATCCAACACTTTCCTACTGTTGCATTCATTGGAGTGGAATAGTAATTTTTACCCTCCGCTATCCAGCACTTTCCTTACTGTAGTACTCCCTGGAGTGGAATAGTAAGTTTTACCCTCTGCTATCCAACACTTTCCTACTGTTGCACTCATTGGAGTGGAATAGGAACTTTACCCTGCACAAATCCAAGAGTTTCCTTACTGTTGCACTCACTGGAGTTGGAATCAGTAAGTTTTACCCTCCGATATCCAACACTTTCCCTACTGTTGCACTGACTGGAGTTGGAATAGTAAATTTTATTCGTCCACTATCCAACACTTTCCCTACTGTTGCACTGACTGGAGTTGGAATAGTAAATTTTATTCGTCCACTATCCAACACTTTCCCTACTGTTGCACTCATTGGAGTGGGAATCATAATTTTTACCCCACCGCTATCCAACACTTTCCCTACTTTGCACTGACTGGAGTTTGAATAGTAGATTTTATCCCTCTGCTATCCAACACTTTCCCTACTATTACACTCACTGGAGTCGAAATAGTCATTTTTACTCCTCCGCTATCCAACACGTTCCTTACTGTTGCACTCACTGGAGTTGGAATAGTAATTTTTACCTCTCCGCTATCCAAGAATTTCCCTACTGTTGCACTTATTGGAGTGGGAATCAGTAATTTTTACCCCTCCGCTATCCAACACTTTCCCTACTGTTACACTTACTGGAGTGGGAATAGTAATTTTACCCTCTGCTATCCAAAACTTCCTCTACTGTTGCACTCATTGGAGTTGGAATAGTAATTTTTACTGCTTCTCTATCCAACACTTTCCCTACTGTTGCACTGACTGGAGTTGGAATAGTACATTTTATTCGTCCACTATCCAACACTTTCCCTACTGCTGCACTCATTGGAGTGGGAATCATAATTATTACCCTCTGCTATCCAACACTTTCTCAACTGTTGCACTCATTGGAGTGGTAATAGTAATTTTTACCTCACCTCTATCTAACACTTTCCCTACTGTTACACTGACTGGAGTTGGAATAGTAAATGTAATCCATCCGCTATGCAACACTCTCCTTACTGTTGCACACATTGGAGTTGGAATAGTAAGTTTTACCTTTTGCTATCCAACACTTTCCTACTGTTGCATTCATTGGAGTGGGAATAGTAATTTTACCCCTCCGCTATCCAGCACTTTCCCTACTGTAGTACTCCCTGGAGTGGGAATAGTAAGTTTTACCCTCTGCTATCCAACACTTTCCCTACTGTTGCACTCATTGGAGTGGGAATAGTAATTTTTACCCCTACGAAATCCAAGAGTTTCCTTACTGTTGCACTCACTGGAGTTGGAATAGTAAGTTTTACCCCTCCGATATCCAACACTTTCCCTACTGTTGCACTGACTGGAGTGGAATAGTAAGTTTTACATCTCCACTATCCAACACTTTCCCTACTGTTGCACTCATTGGTTCTGGAAATTGTAATTTTACCCTCTGCTATCCAACACTTTCCCTACTGTTGCACTCACTGGAGTTGCAATAGTAATTTTAACCTCTCCGCTATCCAAGAATTTCCCTACTGTTGCACTTAGTGGAGTGGGAATAATAATGTTTACCCCTCCGCTATCCAACAGTTTCCTACTGTTTCACTCACTGGAGTGGGAATAGTAATGTTTACCCCTCTGCTATCCAACACTTTCTCTACTGATGCACTCATTGGAGTGGGAATAGTAATTTTTACCCTCCCCTATCCAACACTAGTAATTTTTACCCCTCCGCTATCCAACACTTTTTCTACTGTTAGGCTCACTGGAATGGGAATAGTAATTTTTACCCTCTGATATCCAACACTTTCTTTTCTGTTGCACTCATTGTAGTGGGAATAGTAATGTTTACCCCTCTGCTATCCAACACTTTCTCTACTGATGCACTCATTGGAGTGGGAATAGTAATTTTTACCCCTCCCTATCCAACACTAGTAATTTTTACCCTCCTCTATCCAACACTTTTTCTACTGTTAGGCTCACTGGAATGGGAATAGTAATTTTCACCCCTCCTCTATCCAACACTTTCCCTACTGTTGCACTGACTGGAGTTGTAATAGTAAATTTAATCCGTCCACCATCCAACATTTTCCTACTGTTGTACTCATTGGAGTTGGAATAGTAAATTTTACCCTTTCGCTATCCAACACTTTCTCTACTGTTGCACTCATTGGAGTGGGAATTTTAATTTTTACTGCTCCGCTATCCAACACTTTCCCTACTGTTGCACTCATTGGAGTAGGAATAGTAATTTTCACCCATACGCAATCCAACACTTTCCCTACTGTAGCACTGACTGGAGTGGGAATAGTAAGTTTTAACTCTCCGCTATTCAACACTTTCCCTAATGTTGCACTCATTGGAGTGGGAATAGTAATTTTTACCACTCTGCTATCCAACACTTTCCCTACTGTTACACTCACTGGAGTGGGAATAGTAAGTTTTACCCTCCGGTGTCGAACACTTTCCCTACTGTTGTACTCACTGGAGTGGGAATAGTAAGTTTTACCCCTCCGCTATCCAACACTTTCCCTACTGTTGCACTCATTGGAGTGGGAATAGTAATGTTTACCCCTACGCAATCCAACACTTTCCCTACTGTTGCACTCACTGGAGTGGGAATAGTAAGTTTTACCCTCTGCTATCCAACACTTTACCTACTGTTGCTCTCATTGGAGTGGGAATAGTAATTTTCACCCCTACGCAATCCATCACTTTCCCTACTGTTTCACTGACTGGAGTGGGAATAGTAAATTTTAACTCTCCGCTATCCAACACTTTCCCTGCTGTTGCACTCATTGGATTGGGAATAGTAATTTTTACCACTCTGCTATCCAACACTTTCCCTACTGTTACACTCACTGGAGAGGGAATAGTAATTTTTACCCTTTGCTAACCAACACTTTCCCTGCTGTTGCATTCACTGGAGTGGGAATGGTAAATTTTACCCCTCCTCTACCAAACACTTTCTCTACTGTTACACTCACTGGAGTGGGAATAGTAAATTTAATCCCTCCGCTATCCAACACTTTCCCTACTGTTGAACTGATTGGAGTTGGAATAGTAAATTTCACCCTTTCGCTATCCAACACTTTCCCTACTGTTGCACGTATTGGAGTGGGAATAATAATTTTTACCCCTCCGCTATCCAACACTTTCCCTACTGTTGCAGTGACTGGAGTTGGAATAGTAGATTTTATTCCTCCGCTATCCAACACTTTCCTTACTTTTGCACTCATTGGAGTTGGAATAGTACATTTTACCGTTTTGCTATCCCACACTTTCCCTACTGTTGCATTAATTGGAGTGGGAATAGTAATTTTTACCCCTCCGCAATCCAACACTTTCCCTACTGTTGTACTCCCTGGAGTGGGAATAGTTAGTTTTACCCCTCTGCTATCCAACACTTTCCGTACTGTTGCACTCATTGGAGTGGGAATAGTAATTTTTACCCCTACGAAATCCAAGAGTTTCCTTACTGTTGCACTCACTGGAGTTGGAATAGTAAGTTTTACCCTCCGATATCCAACACTTTCCCTACTGTTGCACTCGACTGGAGTGGAAATTGTAAGTTTTACATCTCCGCTATCCAACACTTTCCCTACTGTTGCACTCATTGGTTCTGGAAATTGTAATTTTTACCCCTCTGCTATCCAACACTTTCCCTACTGTTGCACTCACTGGAGTTGCAATAGTAATTTTAACCTCTCCGCTATCCAAGAATTTCCTACTGTTGCACTTAGTGGAGTGGGAATAATAATGTTTACCCTCCGCTATCCAACACGTTTCCTACTGTTTCACTCACTGGAGTGGGAATAGTAATGTTTACCCCTCTGCTATCCAACACTTTCTCTACTGATGCACTCATTGGAGTGGGAATAGTAATTTTTACCCTCCACTATCCAACACTAGTAATTTTTACCCTCCGCTATCCAACACTTCTTCTACTGTTAGGCTCACTGGAATGGGAATAGTAATTTTTACCCCTCTGATATCCAACACTTTCTTTTCTGTTGCACTCATTGGAGTGGGAATAGTAATGTTTACCCGTCTGCTATCCAACACTTTCTCTACTGATGCACTCATTGGAGTGGGAATAGTAATTTTTACCCCTCCCCTATCCAACACTAGTAATTTTTACCCCTCCTCTATCCAACACTTTTTCTACTGTTAGGCTCACT